>CM034153.1:720323285-721551595 GCA_019776745.2 Taxus chinensis | reverse complement strand
TGGAATTATCAAGCCCCTTGATGAGTCATAATGGGTTAGTCCAATGGTGATCAATATCAAGAAGGATGGATGGATTAGAATATGTGTGGACTACAGGGAGCTGAATGCTTGCATGTGTAACAGATCCATTCCCTATGCCATTTACTGAGGAAATACTAGAAGAGTTGTAAGGGCGCGAAATATATTCGTTTACAGATGGGTTCTCTAGGTATCATCAGGTTAGAATTGCCCAGGAGGATCAGGAAAAGACTACATTTACTACTGAATGGGGTAGCTTCGCCTATACTGGCATGCCTTTTGGTCTGAAAAATGTGCCTGTTGTATTTTCCTGCACATAGTTGTCCAAGCGTTCAAGGAATTTATTCACAATTTCTTACAAGTATATTTAGACGATTGGACAGTGTATGGATTAGTTAAGGACCACTATGACAATCTGTGCTTAATGTTTGAATGGTGTAGGTAGTTGAGTATCTCTTTGAACATCAAGAAGTGCATATTTGCTACACCATTTGGGATACTTTTAGGACACATAATCTACAAGGAGGGTTTGTTAGTTGACCCAGCAAAGGTTGAAGTCATAATAGGCCTAAGGGAGCCTACCAGTCAAAGTGAGGTGCGTGGATTTTTGGGACATACAGGATATTACATAAAATTTATCAAAGGCTATGCCAAAGTTTCCACACCCTTAGAAGAGTTACTAAAAGGGAAAGGTATGTTCTACTAGGGAGAACAATAACAACACGCATTTGAGACATTAAAGGAGAAACTTACTACCGCACCTATTCTGCATTTTCCTTCGTGCGACAAACCATTTCATGTAAATGTTGACACCTTTGGACATGACCATTGGCACGGTGTTAGGCTCAACCTGGAGAAGGTATTGTAGATCATCCTATTTGTTTTGCTAGTAGAAAGCTAACTCCTAAAGAACATAGAATTACACAACTACAGAGTGTGAAGCTTTGTCAATGATCTATGTGTTACATAAATTTTGCCAGTACCTACTAGCTACACCATTCGTCTTTTATAAAGATCATATGGCATTGAATTATTTGGTAAATAAGCCTGTTTTACAAGGGCACATATGTTGATGGGTGCTCTTATTTCAAGAGTTTGATTTTACAATTGTGGAAAAACCAGGAAAAATTAATTCTAGACCAAACCATTTATCAAGAATACAATTAGGAGAAGAAGCACAGGTAATTGAGGATACCATGTCTAGATGCACAGTTATACAGGTTACGATGCGCGCCATCAGAACTAGAGGACATTGTTGTCTTTTTATGCACAGGGATGACACCATAAGGAATGAAATCGTTGGAGAAGAAACAACTCGCTATACGCGTTACACCTTATATGTTAATTAGCGGTGACTTGTACAAAATGGGTTAGGATGAAATATTGTGCCATTGTGTATTGGAACATGAAAGCACACAGGCATTATGGAAGAATCTCATAGTGGAATTACAAGAGGCCACTATGTAGATGATGCCACATTGCGCACAAGATTCTGCTCGCTAGGATTATGGTGGGAGACCCTCTATAAGGATTGTAAGGAATTTTGTAAGGCATGTGATCATTGTCAACATCTTGGAAGACCAGGTCAACAAGATGAAGTGCCTCTAAGACCTATTGCTAGCGCAGAATCATTTGAGAAATGGGCTATAGATTTTTTGGGTCCTATTTCATTAGCTGAATGCATAACTGATCATGTTACATTATCACTTGCACAGACTATCTGATATGGTGGGCAGAAGTCAACACCTACTAAGGACTGTACAATAGCTACATAGCAGCTTGGTTTTTATGGGAACATATTATTACAAGGTATGGATGTCCTTTGAGTTTGACCAGTGATAGGGGCACACAGTTTCTTAATGAGACAATCAGAATTTTATTGGATGAGTTCATGACTGCACACCATAAGACTACACCCTATCATCCTCAGGAAAATGGGACTGCTGAGGCTTTCAACAAAATTTTGGGCCACACATTGACAAAAATCTGTTATGTTGGAAGAAAGGATTGGGATGATAAATTATTTATGGTACTTTGGGCATATAGAACAACATATAAAAGGTTTGAACAAAGCAACACCATTTCAGTTAGTGTTTGGCACAAAATCTATTCTTCCTATGGAAGTTATGTTACCTTCTTTGCATATTGCACATGCTAGAGGTCTAGATGATGAGAAAGATTTAGAAGAACAGATTAAAAAGATAATTCAGCTATATGAGTGGCAAGCCATAGCACATTGGAGTCAGAAGAAAGAAAAGGCCAAGTAGAAAGCATGGCATGACAGAAACATAAGGGATAAGAAGTTTGAGATTGGACAACTGGTACTTCTTTATGACTCTAGGTTCTTGCACCATCCAGGAAAAATTAAGGTACATTGGTTGGGGCTGTATGTTATCACTTACATCCTTGAAACAAGTGCTTTCCAGTTAGATGCACTTGATAGAACATGGCTACCCGGTTACTTCAACGAGAGTAGGCTGAAGCCCTAGTATAAATAAGTCTTCTTGGTGTTTATAATAAGGTAGTATTTCCATTTAGATTAGGTTTTCAATTCTATATTTCCTTAATGTGTTTCATCTTTTGTTGTTGATGAGAATTATATGACCAGAAGGTAGGAAGGTGCGCTAGAAGGTTATAGCTGAGGTGCAAAGATGTAATGCGTGGAAAGGATTGAATTGGTCAATTAATGAGAGGATATTTAGTAAGTGAGGGAGAGATGAATTCATCAAAAATTTGAAAATCTATATAAGGATGGGATACGAGTTCATTTTTACCGTTGCAATTAAGAGTATTTGAAAAGGAGCTAAGTGTGAATATCCAAGTGATCATATTGAGGTGTGAGAGGTGTGTAACCAGTCGTGATGAAGAGATCTATGTGCATAGAAAGAGCTTACATCCCTGGTGGTGAAGGGTTTGAGTGAAGAAAGGCGACAGAGAGGAGCTAGGGCACGTGATTTCACCTAGGGCACACTGAATCGAGCTAGGGTTTGATTCACACATTATATAATTCAAGAGGCAAGGATCTATAAAGGATTGTAAGGTACAAATGGCACCCAAGAAATTAGTTACAACAGGAGTGAAGGGAAAGAAGAAGGTGGTCGAAGAAGAAGAGGAGATGACTCCCGAAAGTAATTTTTTCAGAAATGCAATATCCAGAGGGGGTTTTCGTTGACTAGGAGTGAGATTATCACATAAGGAAAAGTAAGGTGAGTGAGTACAATCACCGTACCATAGAGAATCAGAAGGAGCTTGATGCGTTACTGAACACAAAGACAAACAAACGCACGGCGGAAGACATACCAGTGTATGACGATGCTTGGCAAGAAGCTCTTAAAGAAGATTGAAGTTTACCAGCTATACCAACTCCCTTACTTTGGGAAATATGATCCCTTGTACCAGTGGCTCATGAGCAGAGTGCATGAATATTTTTTCTACTTTGCAGGACGTTGCAGAGCTAGAATTTCAGCCGCGCTCATCTCAACAGTAATGGGGTTGATAGGACACATGAGAAGATTTGAAAGATGATTTAACAAACAAGGCCGTAATATTGGAGACCAGAAAGGAGTTGGGGTACACAAAGGGTCTAGAGTGCCATGGAAATTGATAAAATGAAGAAGTATCCACTGGTGCAAGCAACCGCGCATCTTGTTACAAAGCTAAATGACTAGGAAAGGTGGTCACAAGTGAACACCATGTGGTTGCACATTGCTAAAAATATGTCCAAAGGGGTAGTCTATAACATTTCATGCATTATATTGCAGAGACAATCATTGAGGAAGAGTGCACAGGAGGAAAGATCAAATTTGGAGCTATTTTATTATCAGCGGTGTTCATGGAGATCGAAGTACCTAATGGACCAAAAGAAAAGATATGGGAGTATCCCGTGGAGCACAAGTCACCTACAGAATGCTTCAAAAAGTACCTATGTGAAGGATCCATGACAGAACAGGTCAAGAAAAGGGCTAAAAATTGGTATGAAAGACTTCGCATGGCCTTTGAAGGAAGAATGGCACATCCCCAAAGACTTACCTTCGGTGGTTGGAAAGGTAGTTCAGTTCACTGTATACCAGCATTTCTATATAGCACGGTTCACCATGAAAGATGGAGCACATGGAGCCCTTGGTGTAAGTTTTTCATATGCCTTCATACAACAAGGTACTTCCAGGCATTAGTACACATAGGTTCTCGAATACACATGGCGACTGCACATTCAATGCAGATAAGGTAGATTGTGACTACCACACACTAAGGAATAAATATGTGTATCTAAGGCGGGGTGCATATATTGAAATGCTCATTTCAGATGTATTAAGCATTAAACCAATAAGCTATGGCTGTGGGATATATTGGAGTAAGCATTGGTGTATCTTCAACTGAAGCCAAAGTATGGAGAATAACAAGTATGTGGAAGATGAGTTTCACACTTCCATCACCACCAAAAGGTAAGCACACAATGAAGAATATCCCAGTGCCTAAACCCAAAGAGCCAATTGAAGTGGAGGATGAGGAGGATGAGTGTGAGGATAGTGGTGGTTTGGAGCATAGAGGTAGAAGACATCCTAATAACAAGGATGAAGCTGAGCGCACCACTACACCACCTCAACCACAAGATGGGGATAATGAGGACTTGGATGTAGTCCAAGGAGAGCACATATTTAAGCAAGTATTCAGGAAAACAATGACTCAAGGTGCTACTCTGTAAACAGTGCACAAATCACCCAAAATCTCTCCACAGAAAGAGACAACTACGAAAAGGATAAGGAAACTGAAAGTTGAATGAGGAGGCAGAAGAGTTCAGAGGAAAGTGTGTCTACTTCTCCTACACCTCCAAATAATGTAGAACAAAAAGATGAAGAAATGAAGGAAGGGGAAGTGGAGGAAAAGGGAACCAGATGAGACAGCTACAGAGACTGCACAAGACATGGAAACACAAGTTCCAAATCTGGAAGCTCAATTTCCTAAGTAAGCCTCGGTCTAGAAGAACAAGTGGAGAGAACATTCCACCAGCCATGGGTAATATAGAGGATGCATGTAAAATTATTTGTACCTATTTCAAGAGCACACTGTTATAGTAGGAATAATATGGCTGGGAATTACATAGTGCACATAAGGAAGTAGTTGTCATGGTCCATGCACACACACATGGATGAGATAGATTTTGATGTGTGTGAGTGAGTCATACATATCAAGGAGGTTGAAAAAGACACCTCATGCTAGACACATGATCGGTAAAGCCTATTGTCATGTCAGATGAACAGGTGAGCAATGTTTCATTGGTCAAAGTCTCAATAGAGGTGGTGAGGAAAAATATGAACAAGGTTGCCATGGTTAGGGTGCTCAGGGAAGAGATCAAAACTAAGGATGGGGAAATAAAGTGCCTAATGTAGGAGAGAGACTTAGTGCAGAAAAAGAACGCTTGTATTTATTAGCATCACAAAGGAAATTGGTAATAATGTCATAAGAGCTAGGCCACAATTGGAGCCAAAGGTACCACAGATATTTCCTTCATCAATAAACTATGTAGGAAATTTGGTGGACCTATTACTTGAAGATGATCCTTTACGCATGTCAGCGCCAAAGGATCCAACACAATAGGTAGAATGAGAGAAGGCTTTAATGATTCAGAAGATTACATCCTATGAAGGACTACTACAAGTGATACAAGAAGAAATGAAGAAAGTAGACAAGGCCTTGAACATCTGCATAGCTCCAGAGGCGCTCATCAACATAAAAACCCTAGAGGATAACAATGAGGTCCAGAAAGTGATGAAGGATGAAACATTGGGCCGCGCAGAAAGATTATAAATGGATAAACATAAGCACAAGGCCCTTGTAGTAGCACAAGAACCACATAAGAATTGGCTAGAAGAGCTTGGGAAGCTCATTGCGCAGAAGATGGATTTATTAGAGGGGAGGATGACTGTAATGTCCAACATTGTATTGGTCTTGCAAAATGAATAAGGGGAGATCGCAAAAGATGAACTAGAGTCCATTGTTGTGGACATACCAGAGAGAGTAGAGGAAGCACTCGTTGAGTGATAAACCTTGGAGGCTGAAATAAAATAGGAATATCCTGAATTGGTTGTTTAGACTGAAGAAGAGACTACAAAATAAAGACATTCATTCATTCTTTCCATTCTTTAGTTTAGTTTTTGGAGATGACCATTGTTGGGGTGAAAATGAAATTAGTGTGGGGTAATTTTGATTCAAAGAAAACTTGACAAAAAGCACACAAGAATTCCACATGGGAAAGTGAGTCATATTTAAAGGTGTGAATGAATAGGGAGAATGCGTGCACAAAACAAAAGTTTAGTTTTTAGGACTTAGACTATTTTCGCTCATAAAGTTCTATTTTAGAGATGGCGTGTAAAGCACACAAACAAGGTGGAGACATGTGCACCACATAGTGACTATTTTTGAGAAGATTAGATATGAAGCACTTTGCATGGACACAAGCCGAAATATAGATCTACTACTATCAGTTAGCTAGTAGTAGTCTATTGTTAGCACACTTGCATGTGTGGCTAGTTTTTTAAAGGCACATGGCTAAGAATATAATGCAACCTATTTTGGGAATAGATAAGCGGTGAAGGGAAAGTCCCCACCCTTATATATATGTAGTAAATTGTGTAATAGATATACACAGAGGGGATCGAGATATACATAGATATGATGTTAAAAATTTCTACGCGCATACTATTGATATTGTAATAAAGATTTTGTAAACTTATTGCAATTAATATGATGGAGGATATTGGCTAAATCTAAGTGTTAGTTCTATATGTATTTGAATCTAGTATGTTTTTTATCTCATCGTGGTTAGTACTTAATTCTGATTTTCCTTAGATATAGATTTGGTATACTCTATGGAATGACATGTTAGTAATGGAACTATATATGCTAAGTCTTCATCATGCTAACATCCTGTAATAGCAACCCTAAAGAGGGACCTGGTACATTTGTATGCTTCGTGTGAGCACTCAGTTTAGGCTGAGTGATGTGCCAGCACGTCTAGGGTTTTATAGGGTTTGTATCATTGAATTCTAGGCTGCACCATTATCTTATTCATCTTAAGGTAATTTAATTAAATTATGACAGGTTAACTCCCAGGTCTCAGCGATACACTCATCACGATTGTAATCATACCTAAGGTCTTAAGTCATGGAAGTTACATGAATTTATTTACAATTTAAGTCATTCATTTGCGTTCATTATATATACTAGTTATAGATTTAAATCAACTTATTGTATTGAACCTGCAATTCATATTTTGACCATTTGCACTATAAATGTATTATATCAAGAATAGTACTTTATATATCTAATATTAAAATGATTAAGAATCTATCCATAATGCACTTAGCCCATCCATATTTAAATGCAATATTCATGTATCATCCATTTAATACATTATATTTAATAACTTAACAATACAACATATTAATCCACATAAGTTCCCAATCATTTAGTTAAATAGCATAAGAAACCCTTCATATAAATTCTTATTCATAATAAGACTTAATTAAATAATGATTAAAACTTATTTATTTTCTTCCAAAATAGTTACAAAATAGAATAGGATAATGTAGCCCCTTTAATTAATAAAAAAAAACCAACGATCTTTCGCTAGTTACAAATTCAATATTCAATACATTACAGAATTTAATAAATAAATTTGAAAAAAATAATATCTTTCAATAACATTCGCCATACAAACTTAAATTATGCCATCTGCAACTTGTTAGAAAAGGTTAGTTCGATTGAAATGACAGGATAATTTCTCTTTCCTACTTAAAGGTGTATGCCATTTAATATTTACATAAATGAAAAGCTACAATAATTTAAATCATATAAATGACATACTAGAACACAAGATCATATTTGTAACTTCTTAAGATAAATACTCTACATTCATATTTTCTTTATGTTCATATAATTTGAGTTGGAATTATATGATATCTACATAAGATCATATGTAAATTAATTATGTTGATATCATATAATTCCAACTCAACTTATATGAACATAAAGAAAATATATAATCATACAACTTATATCTATACTATCTTATGGTAACAATTATTATACTTAATGAAAAAGTAAATGTGTCTTTTGGATATCCTTAAAATTTACATCATAACCTATAAAATTGATTTATTTCATAATAACACAACAATCCCTTATCCAAGGAGGGGTTACAGCCAAGTATAAAACTACATTATGATTCCACATCCAACAGTGAATACCATTTAAATAGCTTTGACCAACACAACGTTGACAACATAATAATAGAAATATTGATAACACTCATTAGAGGTTTTACTAAGTTTGACAAGATTAAGGTGATGCTTAATTACTTTAATCATTATGAAAAGTGACAAAGCCCAAAAAATTCCTTACCCAAAACAGAACCAAACCATACTTCTCAGTTAAAACTATCACAACCCAACTACGAATACCTGCTAAGGAAGAGACACTTAAAATAGTTAAGAATGAAAGCTTGAGATCCCATTCAATAGTATAAGAGATATTACAATGTCATGTTAGACATGTGTGATATCATGTCACTAAAAGTAAAACCTAATATTTTGGAGCAAGCACGTGACAACTCAAAACTTCTAAGGTAATTGTAGATGCATGTAGTTTGGTCAAATCACTATTATTCCTAATATTATACTAACTATTCTCCTTCTTAAAAATTGACGATACCTCATCAACTTGAGTCCTCAAACTCATCGTTTATGACATTCTTTTGGTCGTAATTCTCCTATAAACCAACTAACATGCTAATATAGCCTCTTATTGGCTAAAACCATCTTCTCATTCCCTTTTTAGACTACTTCTACTAGCTTCCTAGACTATCAATCCATTTCATTGGATTGATTAGAGCTCTCAAAACTCTCTTGAAACCCTAATTCCGCTCTAAACAAGGTTAACTAGCCTAACCTAGTTTAACTAGTCCTAACCATGATTAACCTCTTCTAAACCTAGTCAAAACCTACTTTGACTCACTAATCAGCTTGTTGAATCCCTTTTAGTCCCATATGCACCAATATTCCCCCACTTTCCCAAATATAAAACTATAAATAGTCCACTTTCCCCCTCTCATTTCTAAGAACTCTCCTTCTACCTAACATAAACTATAACATTTTGCTTAAGGTTTAGAGCTTATTTCATTTCTTTTATTAAGCTATTGTTTTGCCATTGAAGTACACACACAAGCATTGAGTAAATGGGAAGAACCATTGGCCTCGAAGCCATTAATGGTGAGCTCCCATTATTTTAATCATAAGTTGATTGCTTAGAATACTTACTAGGTTCATTTGTTAAAACTTTCAAGAATAGATGATTCCTAAGTATGTAAGGTTGTTTGTTTCTTTCAAGTTTAATGCATACAAAGTGATAAATCCTTGTTTATTTCTTATTTGATGGTCCATTGACTAATTTGTTAAGAGCCATTGGGGTTTCTTTAGAGATTATTACCCCATGTCCATGGATTTTGTAACTTTTTGTTGAAAAAATTTGGCACTCCTGGTGGAACACTTAGTCCATCCGCCATTAGTGGGGTCATTTTTAAGCTTTTATTTCAGTTTCTAACTTTTTACATGTTTTTAGAGGGTTAAATATTTTGACTTGGAATTTTTAGCTAGGTTTTATGTAGTTAACCTTCATTTTCATGCTTCTTTGTTAATTTTATGCTAGAAACTCATTTAAGGGATAAATTCTAACCCGTTGACACTTTTAAAATTTTAGTTTCTGTGTTTTTTGGTGGTTTTTCAGGAAGGTGCGCATACACCTTTTTGCCAGTGCAGTCGCCTTCAGAATTTAATTTTTAGCAGAGGTGCGTAGGCACCCAAAATCACGTGCAGGTACCCGAAAGTAGGCACACACACCCAAATCATGGCACACATGCTCTTTTCCCAGCGTAGACACCCTGTAACTTGTCTTTTTTAACTAGGTGAGCATATACCCAAACCCACGAGAAAGCACCCTGTGTATTCTCAGCCCTCTGTCAATTTTTTTGCTAAGCACACACATGCCAAAAACATGGCCTATACACCCTTTTGCTGGCACAAACACCCTTTTCCAGTGCACAGGAACTGTCATATTTTTTACCATTTTTCTGCTTCCCTAACACACGTACCTATTCTCTGGCATAGATACACTTATACTAATGTAGGCATCTCTAGGGTGGTGCAAACACCCTGCAGACACACTAGATTTACACAGAGGGGCACATGCACCATTACCCATGTACACATGCCTAAAGCGGTGCACATACACCTTGAAGGGGGCACAAGCATCTCTGTTTAATCCGGATTTGTTCATATGATTTTTAGTGCTCCTAGTTTGGGTCATATCTTTTGACCTGTTGACCCATTTTCAGAGTTTGAATAGGCATCAGAAAGAGAATGAAGTGAAATTTACGAGGGAAGTTTTAAAATTAATATAAATTTGGTATCAATACTTCTATTATCAAACTCCCAAAGTTCCCCAGAGACCTATGAAAATGCAAAATACTAAAAACCATTGAAAAACTGCTAAAAATAGATTTTGGGAATTTTTTAATATTCTTGGTTTTCTAACTTTCTCACAGGGTTCTGATAGTGTTTTGTAGGTTTCTTTTCCTTCATATTTTTATGCTAACTTAGTTAAGTGTTCACATTTTTCATTTTTAGGGGTCCTTTGAAATGCGTATGCTCTTCCCTCACACCTTCTAGGTGATCTTGGGAATAAAAAACATTTTCAAAAACCTTCTATTTTGCTTCCAAAACACTTCAATTCAAGCATTAAAATGGATTAAAGTTAAAAGTTGGATAAAATGAGTTTCCTTTTACAAAACACTTAAATTATTTTTCCATAAAAATTATTTTTAGTAGAGTTTTCGTGTTGTGTATGCTCTTCCTTCACGCCATTTTGGTGACCTTAGGGATAAAAAACAACACGTAAACTCTCTTTCTTATTTGATGGAAAATTACTAAATCCTTGAATGTAGGGCTTAACGCCTATGAAAGAATGAATAGGTTGAGACAAAACAAAAACTTCTAATACGCATGTTTCATACAGTTTTCCAAACGGTGTGTTATTTAAAACCACATTAAGTTAAGCAAGATAAAAAAACACACAACTTCACATCACACTATATTGTAGGTTTCAGAAAAAGGGTACGTCCCTATGCACTCAACTAGAACATAACCCCTTCAGCATAAATCCTTAAGCTACAACAATGGGGGTGGTTCCAGGAACCCTAAAGCAATCCACTGATGAGTAACCTCATGGATGAAATAGGAAGCACTCTACTTACTCATTTGACTAGATTTTACACTACAAGTTAGAGTCAAAGTTGTCCATATCACAACCCCAATGAGAATACACGTAAACACACTAGTTTCTCATCATATTTGAAGGGGTAAAGTAAAGCCAAGATACTCCAAAATTAGTCATTACGACTCTTTGGGTAAACTGAGCTCGCTCCTAGACAACTTGTGACACCTAGTTGAGAGATCTTATTAGGGAAGCCATTTTGTCTTGGAGCCCACTTTTCAAGAACATTGTCACGTCAAGCCATCACAAAGTGACAACTCACTTGGATTATGAACCTTGTTTCTTGAACAAGGAAAAGAGCCCATGTAAGTTAGATTTAAGTCTCTTTCATCATGGAATTAAACATCATCTCACTTATTTCAGTTTCATTCTCACCTTTGGATGAGGCAAAACTCTGCCTAAGTGGAACTTAGTTTATTTTAACCTTTTCATCTATACCCTTGCATTCTCGCCACCCATTTTTCAGGGTGAGAAGGAGGTATATGTTTCCCTTCTTATCAAAGCAAGTACATTTTTGTGTCTTTGATAGTTCTTTGATCTTGATTTCAAGATCGTCTTCACTTCTGTGATTTTGGTTCATCATTTATTTCTCCTTAGGTTGATAGTTTTTTTCTTGCATTCTAGTCACACAATTTTTTTATTTATGTCATATTTTCAATTTCTTGAGAACTTAATATAAGTCCCTTTATTTTGCGGTTACACTGCTCGCATAAATAATAACTTCTTGTTTTACTCATACTTCATTTCAGTTCCAACGTCATATAAGTCTTTTTGAAGGTGTATATATTTCCTTATATATACTGAAATAACGTCATCTTGATAATAACACCTTGCTTTCTTGGTTAATGTATCAGGATAGTGTTTTTACACTATACATACTCACAACTTCCATTTTTTAGAAAACTTGGCTTTCATCAGAATTAGAACTAGTTTTAGTATACCTCGTCAAGAGATTACGTCAGTACCACTTTACTATTTAGGCCTTATTATAATTCTAACTCTATCTACGTATTGATACGATATTATGACTATCCACTTTAAACCCTTTGCTGAAATCATAGTTATGGTATAAACTTGGAAAAATGATAATTTGAGTGATTGTTGCATTTGAGTGTTCATATGAGATTTCTTTGAATCATAAAAATGACTACATAGAATTACTTCTAGAACACATTAGGTTATTTCAACATCACATCGAGTGACTTACATAAACATACACCTAGGTTTCACATAAAATTCAAAGCACATTTAGATGAAACCTCGTATAACTTTGACTAGTGATGCCTATAATCATGAAGATTGCGTCCAAACCAAATGATCACAACTTAGGAGAAAACCATTTTGAGTCATTCCCATTTAGCAGCAACAACTTAGTACGTCTATTTTCACAGGTCAAGGACACATAGTGATTGATTGATCATATTTGAGAGGAGTTTAGCTCTTCTGAAGAAAAACACCAATCAGACCTAAGTCACTTTGACGAACTCCTTTATTACAACAGAGATCAAGTACTTGAAAGGGTTTTAGAATTAGGGGCTAAGCTTCCAAAGGAACGCAAAGTAGAAACCAAGGTCATTAATCATAAAACAAAAGAATGAGGCTCCCACTTAGACATGGATAACCCCTTCGACGTAGAATATACTTCCACGTCTGAGAAACATCATGACATCGCTAAAGGAGACCCATCTAAGCCACTTGGTGATCCATGATGACCTTATTACAAAGCTTCACATAAAGTGAATATTGAGAAAAAGGCCTCACCACCTCCCAAGTTTGATGTGGAACAAGATCCTTTAGTTGAAGAAGAAACCCTTCAAAAACAAATCCTGAAATTGAGCCAAAAATTAGCAAAACTTATGATCTTCAAGTAGGAATGTATACAAAGACAAACTCAAAATGAAATCTAGCAAGTTCCACTTTGATCCATATAATGATAGGACCTTTAAAGTGGCTAAGGCACAAATACCAATGTCTCTGACCAAAGAAAAAATCATTGAACATGAATTACAATCAATGAAAGACACGCTTACTATGCTACAAGAGAGAAACGTAGGACATAGTAGGAAATATTTCTATGAAGAACTATGCGCTTACCCCTTCGATAAGGACATGTTACAACAACCCTTCCCAAAGAATTTTACCATTCCTAAATTTGATAAACATTAAAGCAAAGGTGATCCTCGTGATCACATCAAATAATTTTATATAGCTTTACAGGAGGTCGCATACATCAATAACTTCTTAGTATGACTTTTCCTTCGTAACCTAAGGGCACTGGGATTGGAATGGTTCTTTAGCATACCCAAGGGATCCATTCCAATGTGGCCCATGTTAGCAGAAAAATTTGTATGACATTATTCCTGCAACATGGAAAATGATATCATAATGAATGACCTATGTAATGTAAAATAGAAGCCCAACGAAACCTTTACAAGATTTTTATAATGATGGCGACGGTTGGCAAGTCGTTTCCCTTGTGTCATGCCAAAAAAACAACTAGTAAGCATATTTGTGCCCAAATTGAACCCAAAGATAGCCTTCCATTTGCAGATGCACTACGACTCTAACTTTGATGAAGTTATAGAGAAGGGCAGTCAAATCGAAAAGGCCCTCATAACAAAGGGAACACTTAAACCAGTTGTCAAAGACAAACATGAAGCAAAATCCTTAGATAAACCAAAGTTATTTAATAAAAATAAACATGTCATTGGAGATGGCATTACGGACTCTAAAAGAGTCCAAGTTGTGCAGACTAGTCCACTTTTAAAGCTCTCGCAAGGACCTCGTCCCAAGGCAACCACTAAACATATATTCACGCCATTAAAAAAATCCCTATTTTTTATATTAAAATAGTTAGATAACTTAAACATGGTGGAATACCCAACTACGATGGTACCATACCCAAAAAATTCTCTAAAACCCATTTGATTCAAAGAGCATGAGTACTGTGACTTCCACCATGTTAAAGGGCACAAGACAGATAGATGCTTGAGACTACACCATTATATACAAGACCTCATTGAAGAGAGTAAAATTTTTGTAGAATCTCCCCCTGACTTAGGATAAGGTCCAAATGAGAAAATGGGTATCTTTAAAGATCCCTTTCCTAACCATGCAGATAAAAAAAGGAATCCAGATCACAGAAAAACTTCCAATGACTATAAGACTGTTGCTTATATTTATCCCACTAATGATAGTCCCTTCGATTCTCTCATAGGATGTATCCATTCATCTGCTGAACAAGTCAATACTATTAGGATCTTAGAAAAGAGTTATGTAGTAGGGACGATACATGCTCATTTAATCATACCAGATCCCCTACCCATCCCTCAAGAAGGTCAGTACAATCTAATAGAACAATTAGAGAAGACGCCCACTAGGATATCAATTTTAGATCTTCTCAAAATCTCTACTGCCCATAAAAACATATTGTATAAAAAAATGTAGGGTTTGGAGAACAAGTCTCCACTAATGTAGATCCCATGCATCTCTGAGCCATGATTGCGCACCTTGAATCCAATGATCATATCACTTTTGATTGCGCTGTAATCCCACGTAATGACCTAGAACACAACTTACCCTTATATCTAGAAGTAGTTGTTACCCATCACAAGATCAAGAGAGTACTTGTGGATGGTGGATCTGATCTAAAAATTTTCACTTTGAAGCTGGTTAAACAGCTAAGCCACTTAGAAGCAGATCTAGGTGCCAAAACTATCATAATCATGGCCTATGAAAATGAGGAGCGAGAGTCAGCAGGCACTATAGTAGTTCCAATGGAAGTAGGGTCGACTTATCATGATACAAAGTTCTATATCCTTGACTTGTACCTACCATACAACATGCTCTTAAGACACCCATGGATCCATGCCATGCATTCCATTCCTTTAACTTTCCATCAATGTATCAAAAGGTGCCATAAGGGATAGATAATCACCATTCAGGGTGATCCAGAACCATTTACACATTACAGAGCCTTGCATAGTTTTTCTTGTGTAGCTTATGAATTCCCTTATGCAGACATTGTTGTTCCTTTACAAACTGAGGCTTTCAAGGAATGTGTGGATCCATATTCACTCACTCCTTACAATTAATATTTGCCTTTTTTTGTCAACCCCTTCACATCATGGGAAGCAATGTCATAAAAATATGGCCTAGGTGAGTTGTTCACTCTTGAACATGTGTTATTAATATCATATTTATCAGTGTCTCCTATGACACATGGAAAACCCTATTTTGAGGTCAAAAACACTTGGGATCAATACCCTAAACCATTCGAGAAGTTCATTCCTAGTGGTTTCTTATCCGAGGAAATGATGTTAGAATATTCCACTAGAAGAGTACCTGAAGGTACCATGACTTCATGTCATCATGCCCCGCTATATGTCAAAGGCCACTGTATGATGTACATCATGGGTTATAATGGGGTTGGATGTGGAATCAATATGTAAGGGGTATTAGAACCTATTTCTATCCCTCACTTCAAATTATACAAACATGGTCTTGAAATAAGGCCACATGACGATCCACCCTTTAAGATTGATGCCACCTCTTCTCAACGTTAGGACAACTCATCTCATTCTAATAGTGATGTGGATTCCCAATATATCCTCTATGAGGATCTTGTCTCCACTAACCTATTCCCCGATTCAACTATCCTTAACTTATCTATATCCAAGCCTCAAACCAATTACCAAGTAACCCTTATATATCCTGAATTTGTAGATTGGGATCAACAATTTCATGTGTCAATCGATTTCTTTGAGAATGATGAGGCATTTGTAGAATTCATGGGACTCAGGGATTCTATTCCGGATGGGGATCACAAGAAAGGCTTTGAAATTCAACTAGACACCTATACATACTTTGGAGAAGAAGTAGAGATGTGTGGAATCTTAAATAGGAAAGTTGTAAATAAGAATAAGAATACTTGAGAGAAACATTGTGCAAGGAATAAACACAAATCTCATAGCGAGAAACTTTTTGAAGCACTTGTAGACAAACATAATGAAAAAACTATGGAAAAAATGACCTATCCATTCAAGGATGATGATGATAGTGAGGTTGACGTTACTCTTCCCCCTGATCCTATGCAAATGTAAGATACTTATAAGATTCTTGTGGAAGAAACCATCAATGTTAACATTAGATCAAAAGAAGAACCTCGAATGATAAAGTTAGAAGCTTTGCTCTCATCTCAAGAGCAGAAGTATTTTGTAGAGTTGTTAAGAGAATATGGAGATATATTTACGTGGTCATATGCCGATATTCCTAGTTTGGACCTAGACTTGGTCGTGCACAGTCTTGTTGTGCACCTAGACGCTAAACCCATCAAGCAAAAATTGAGAAAGATGCACCCTAAAATTACACTTCTTGTCAAAGAGGAACTAGAAAAACTATTAGCTACCGATTTCATTAAGTCCATTGACTATTTAGATTGGATATCTAGCATAGTCCCTGTTCAGAAGCAACATATTGGCATAAGGATCTACACCGAATTTCACAACATCAATAAGGCATGTCCCAAAGATGACTTCCCCTTGCATAATATTGACATGATCATTGATTCCAACACTGGTTATGAAATGTTGTCCTTAATGGATGATTTTTCAGGTTATAACCAAATCAAGATTGTAGAGGAGGATCAACACAAAACAAATTTCATCACCCCGTGGGGAACATTTTTTTATAAGGTCATGCCTTTCGGAATCAATAATGTAGGGGCCACCTATCAACGTCCAAGGACAATCATCTTCCATGACATGTTGAATGACATCATGGAGGATTACATTGATGATATTCTAGCAAAGTCAAAAAATAGAGGAGAGCACCCTGAAGTGCGAAGATGTATTTTTCAACGTCTCCGAGATTAAAAAATATGCTTGAACCCTAAGAATTGTGTCTTTGGTGTTTTGTCAAGAAAGATCATAGGTTTCATTGTTTCACAGAGAGGAATAGAGGTAGATCCTGTAAAGGTTACAACTATCGTAGAAATGCCTCCACCTAAAAATCTCAAAAAACAAAGAAGTTTAAAAGGAAAAATTTAGGCAATCCACCATTTCATTTCACAGCTTTTGGATAAGTGCCACCCATTTACACATCTCCTTAAAAAGGATGTTGCATTTAATTGGGGACCAGACTGTCAAAAGGCATTTGTACTACTTAAATAATACCTTGTCAACCCACATGTACTCATGTTGCTTACCCCAACAGAACCTCTCCTCTTGTACATCTTAGCTACCCAATTTTATATTGGTACACTTCTTGCCCAATATGATCTAGACCATAGAGAAAGGTAAATTTATTATTTTAGTGGCACCTTGATTGCCTACGAACTGAATTACCCGTAGATTGAAAAGGTCTGCTTAGCAATCGTCTTCACCTTTTAGAAACTTCACCATTATCTCCTTAACAACAAAACCAAGCTAATATCCAAATTTGACCCTCTCAAATAAATTTTATCCAAACCCACCCTTACATGATGAATGGCTAATTGGATAATTATCCTAAGTGAATTTGATATTGATTTTGTGAATCAGAAATCCTTGAAAGGACAGGTATTGGCTGATTAGTTGGCAGAAGCTCCTTTACCAGGGATGAAATCTTTATGTCTAGATCTGCTAAATGTATCCAGGATGTATGTTGAAGAGTCTATAGAATGGTAAGTCCATTTTGATGTATTATTTACCTTCCATGGATCTGGGGTAGGGGTAGTGCTCATCACTCCCACAGGTGAGGTTATTCCAAGAGCATTCCGTTTGGGATTCCCTTGCACTATAACATTACAGAGTACAAGGAACTCATTGCTGGCCTAAATTTTGTTATCACTTGGAATATTAGACAGTTATGACTCATTAGGGACTCCCAAATCATTATTAGCAAGTTAATGATGAGTATAAGGTCAAAGATGAGAAACTTGTTCCATACAAGAAGTTAGTTAACACCTTGAAGGAGTATTTTACATGGATTTTCTTTGAGAAAAGACCGAGGTCACATAATAGATCAATAGATGTTGTGGCTACAATTGGGTATCTTTTACACATCCACCTCAAGAGAGAAAAATTCCCTTATTTGTAGAGCATTTAAAAATACCCACATACGACATGCCAAAATCTTGTTTAGCATGCAAAATTGTTGGTCCATCCTCCCCTTGGTATGGCCCTATATTTAGATACCTATAAGATGGAACATTTTTCTAGGACATTACCCATTCTGAGAAGAAATCCCTTATCTATCGTATAGCCCATTATACCCTCCTGGAAGGCACCCTTTATCATCGTGGCTGCGACATGAATCTCCTTTGTTGTTTGGATGTTACTGACTCAGTCCATGTTATTAAGGAAGTACATGGTGGTATTTGTCGAGTGCATACTAGTGGTATGGTTTTGGACAAGAAGATCTTAAGGGTAGGTTATTATTGGCCCACCATGGAAGTAGATTGTTGTAATTTCATTAAGAAATGTGAGCTATGCTAAAATTATGGAAACTTGATACATGTGCCAGCACAGGCTTTACAACTTATTGTGACACCTTGGTCATTTTCTAAATGGGGCTTGTATCTCATAGGGAAGCTCCATCCTTATTCTTCAAATGACCACACGCACATTGTTACCGCCACTGATTATTTCACTAAATGAGTAAAGGATGTGCCTCTTACTTATGTCACTGGTGCACAAATTTCCAAATTCATCATGAATCATCTCATCTGCCGTTATGGTATCCCTTCTGCCATTATCACTGATAATGGTAAATTCTTCAACAACAAAACGGTTAAGACATTGTGTCAATGCTTCCCTATTCAACTCAAGTGGTCTACCCCCTATTAGCCCCAAGGTAATGGAAAGGCCAAAGCTACCAATAAAACCCTTGTACAAATCATCGAGAAAATGGTAAGTAAGACTGGCCGTAACTGGCACTTACAGATACATTCTGCCCTCTGGGCCTATCAAACCTCCATTCGCACTCCTACTAGTGTTACCCCATATTCCCTAGTTTATGGCACCAAAGCCATCATACCCTTGGAAGTCGAGCTTCCCTCCCTGAGAATATCTCTTCCTGATTATCTTGATAAGGATGAAGACTATAGAGTAGCTCAACTAGTAGAGCTGGAGATGTTGGATGAAAATCGTATAAGAGCACTTAATCACCCCAAGGTCTATTAGAATAGAGTATCAAAAGGATATAACAAACAAATCATTCATCATGAATTTGATGTAGGTTGTCTATTGTTGAAATAAAATTGGAAGAACAACATTAAAGACATAAAAGAAAGGTAAGTTTGAGGCCAACTGGCTAGGGCCTTATGTGGTGGTTGCTAAGTATGGGTCAGGAGCTTATAAACTAACATATTAAAATGGTGAAGAACTTTCAAAACATATGAATTCCATGCAACTCAATATATTCTATGCTTAAGTATGGCACAAATATCATATAAGAACTAAAAGTAGAAAAACAAAGAAAAAACAAGAAAAACATGAAAAATTTATGAAAACAATAAAGAAAAAAGAGGTCATCCACATGTGAAAACCACCCAATTGTGGTGTAGTGGGTAGGTCTTTGGGTGAAAAACAATTTCTGTCACTCAAGGAAGATTCACCAGTCACAAGTTACTCTTGCATCAGGATGGGTAACCCTCACCGCTTTCTAGACATAACTTCTTTTGCTAGGTCTAGGAACCCTACCAAATCCATCTTCGTCGAGCTATGATCTAGCTTATTTTCTCTTATATCTGTGTGAAGGATGTGCCTTTGTATATTCCCATCTAACATTGGGGTCACCTTCACATTCCACTTCCTCGTACATATGCATGTGGCATTATGACCTTTGTATATTCCCACATCACGATGGGGACATACACTCTTCTTTGTCCTTGTATATTGATTTTAGAACATGACCTTAGAAAATGCAAAAACATTCAGAAAAATGATACAAAAAAATCTAAACATTCAAAAAATCCTCCTTCTAAGTACGAAGCTACAAAAAACATTATAACATTGTCTTAGGGAAACCCTTAAAAACAATGTGAACAGTAGCCTTGAAAACTTATCTTTCAAGATAACCTTAAAAATATATCAATGTTAGAAAATGTATCAATGTTGTCCTACAAAAGCAAGGTAATGATTAAGTTGCTTTTAGTTGTTAGTTTGTAGAGTTTTGGTTGTATATTTGTTTAGTTTTGTTAATTAAATTTCTTGTGTGTTTGTTTACTTCACATCTGTTTGTTTAACACATCTATCATCTATCATCTATCATTCATCACATATAGCATCATCTACTACATCATATATACAAAAATGCTAAGTTTTACGTCATGCATGTATACTAAGTTAATCAACACATATCGTATCATCAATGGGGGCAAGAGGGGTTGTGCATGATCAAAAATCTATCCCCACCAAACCAATATTATCTAATATCATCCCAAATGATATCATCTCAACCATCCTCGGGCACTATTTTCCACCTAGTGCTTATCTCTTCACCCTAGGGAATTTTTAAATATTTCTAGGTGCTTCTCATCTTCTATTTTTATCTAGTGCCATGATTATTTTCAAAATAATTATTATTGGCCCATTTGTCTTATCACCGGGACATTTTATTACCACCTGACACCCATTCTATTTGCCTTGGATAATTTTCATGTGCTTTTAGGTGATCTTCCATTTCCTAAATTCTTATGACTGATCAAAAATTTAAAAATTATAAAATCATCCAACAATCCAAAAAAATTGCAAACACTTCAAAAATGGACTAAAATTAGTAAGAATCTCATTTGCAACTGAAATCTGTGTCTCTCACATGGAACTCATCTTGTATCTTGTTGACATTTTCACATGTTTTGAAACAACAACTCACAAATCACCTAACTCTGCAATCATTTACAAAAGCTACGTTGCTTACTTCATATGTACTCTTGGGCACTATTAGTTGCTTGGTACTGATTTTATCGTGCACATTGATTTTTCATTAGACCCAAGTGTCCTTCATCCTTTCCCCTATATATACAAATTTCTTGGGGAATCATTTTAAAACCCTTATCGTTTATCAAAACATTTAGGATAACAACTCGATAAAAAAATTATTTGTGCAACCATCTTAAGCGTTGTTGGTTTAAGTGTGTGTGATTGTACTTATTTCCATGTTAAGTGAGTTTTTTTACTTCTCATATTACATTGCATGTTTGTGTGTTACATGGAGTTGTTTGTTTAGCAATGGAAAATTTTTTGTATCTTGGATTTTCATGTCATTTTACACTTTCATTGTACACTTACATTTTAATAAGGACCGATGATGAGGATTCTAAGAAAAATGATGATTACAAATTGTTTCTAAAAGCAATGGTTTGTGGATAGCTCAAATATCCCTTTTTCTTGTTGTTTCCTCATCTTCTCTTCACACTTTTCTTTCTTTTGTTCTCTTTTGGATCATCGATTGAGTTCTTCCATCACCCCATCGACACTCGAGGGGGCATCCCTTTAGCTAACTAATGTTTATTCTACCCCTTCAAAAAATTTCATTTGCTTATGTTTTTCTACTTTATTTGAAGTGACGCAACTTACGTCACCCCAAAGAGGAGAAAATGTAAACACATGTAGTTTTTTCAAAGCACTATTATTCCTAATATTGCACTAACTATTCTCCTTCTTACAAATTGACGATACCTTGTCAACTTGAATCCTCTAACTCATCGTTTACGACATTTTGTTGGTTGTATTTCTCCTATAAACCAACTAACAGGCTAATATAGCCTCTTATTGACTAAACCATCTTCTCATTCCCTTTTAGACTACTTCTAATAGCTTCTTATAGTATCATTCCATTTCATTGGATTGATTAGACCTCTCAAAACTCTCTTGAAACCCTAATTCCTCTCTAAACAAGGTTAACTAGCCTAACCTAGTTTAACTAGTCCTAACCATGATTAACCTCTTCTAAACCTAGTCAAAACTTACTTTGACTCACTAATCAACTTGTTGAATCCCTTTTAGTCCCACATGCACCAAAATTCCCCCACTTTCCCGAATGGAAAATTATAAATAGCCCACTACCCACTCTTATTTATAAGAACTCTCCTTCTTCCTAACATAAACTATAGCATTTTTCTTAAGGTTTAGAGATTATTTAATTTCTTTTATTGAGCTATTGATTTTCCATTGCACTACACACACAAGCATTGAGTAAATGGGAAGAACCATTGGCATTGAAGACATTAATGGTGAGCTCCCATTCTCATAATCACAAAATGATTGCTTAGAATCCTTACTAGGTTCATTTGTTAAATCTTTCAACAATAGATGATTACTAAATATGTTAGGTTGTTTGTTTCTTTCAAGTTTAATGCATGCAAAGTGACGAATCCTTGTTTATTTCTTATCTGATGGTCCACTGACTAGTTTGTTAGGAGCCTTTGGGGTTTCTTTAGAGATTCTTACCCCATGTCCATGGCTTTTGAAAATTTTTGTTGAACACAGTAATTTTACCTATCCTAAACAAGTCGAAGCCCAAATACATACAACATCCATACATAAGCAATTCAGTACGAGGATACCACCAAAAATCATAATAACTATTCTACAGACATACACATGTTATTTCAGTAAATGTTTCCTTTAAATAGAGACTCGTGATTATAAAACCTAAATCCATGGATTTTCCCACGAATCCATGTTTGTTAAGGTAGTAATAGCTTTATTGGAAACTAAATTGGCAGGGGTAATAATAACCCATTATAACTAGCATTGTTTCCTTTTTTCCTTATAAGGGTTCAAACTAGGAATCACTAAATAAATCAGAATAACATAGCATAACCTCTATCAAAACAAAGCTATCTAGAAATCCAAATGGGTTTGTAAAATAACAATCCTCATATATTAATACAAGTCAACCCCAATCATACTAAATAATGAATATCCCAAAAAATATTCATAGACGATATACTATCTAAATTCCCTAGTTCAAATCAAAATCTTTGGTATAATCTTAGCAATAGAAACTCAAAATATTGGATATTCCATAAAATGCATC
This sequence comes from Taxus chinensis, assembly GCA_019776745.2. Taxonomy (NCBI): domain Eukaryota; kingdom Viridiplantae; phylum Streptophyta; class Pinopsida; order Cupressales; family Taxaceae; genus Taxus; species Taxus chinensis. The sequence continues at coordinate 721,528,228 of CM034153.1, read as the reverse complement.
CATAGGTTCACAGAGGGTTATATTTATATGAATATATCCACAAATGATATAAAATACAATTACATTCAATGTTGTATCTTCTCGAAGCTCATATTCACACCCAGGTTCCAATATTAACAGAATGACAATACCCAACACAATAATAACACTTACAAAATAAAATTATCAAGATCAAACAAGAACTATTGTAGTGATTTTATCCATGCAAATAATAAAAATAATAAGCCATTAAGGGAGAAATAGAAGAAATCATTCTTGAGAATGAAAGCCCTCTTATTCTCCTTCTTCTCCAAGATTTCCTTTGCAAGTATAGACCCAGAATCGATTACAAAAAAAATAAAAGACCTCCAATATTCTCCATTCCTATATATTAAACTTAGACCTTTAATGTTTCCATAAAAAACACTACTCACTGTTGCAAAATGCATGCAAAAATTCATGAAATAGACAGAGAGAACAAAAATAGGGATGAAATTATCTATGCAGAGCTCCAAAAAAACCCCAAATGAAAAACAACAATAACAAAACAACTCCCCAGTTTTTCCCAAAACCACCTCATGTTTTCCCCGAGGCCGTGAGGCAGGTTTCAAGAATATTAATGCATGTTGGGACATGTACAACTCCCTCCAACTTTCATGCCCATATTTTTTCCATATTAAAATTTAGTAGTGCATATTACCTTTCAAACATATCACTAAGTGAAGTTAGTTACTTCGATAACTAAACCTCCAACAATTTTATCTCCCATATGGAAGGTTGGTGGTGGGTCTTAAATGCCCTGAATTAATATTCTTAGTTTATATAGGCAATGTTGGGAGGGGTTTCTAATGTGACCATTTTAGATAAGATTAGAACATCATAAGTGTTAGGGTAAATATATTTTACCTAGGTTAATTCTACACTTATTTAGTAGTTTAATATTATTATTTGGTTATATTTGTATTACCATTTATTCTGTTTTATATAAGTTTGCTTGAACTGTACGTAGGGAAGTTTGTTGCATAGTTACAACATATTATTTATTTTTTATATCCGTATGATTTTTGGTTGCACCTTTGTAAATTCTCATATGGTTGTATATGGATGTGCAATATCTATAAATATTGCAGCCTTCCATTGATTTTTTTATTTGTTCCATTATTAATAAAATCACCAGGCTTCTGTCCCTCTTCTTCATCTTACATTTGGCACCAGAGCAGGTTAAATCTCATGTTGGGTTAGAGAGAGGTTGTAGTGGTAGAAGTATCCTCGAGAAGAAATCTACATCTATGGAGAGCTTGTGTTTCCTCCAATAGCTTCCTAGACATCCCTGCATCCCCAAAACCCCTGTTCCATTCCAGGTGTTTGGAACACAATTTGTTTTGCACTAGTGCACCCTACACCAGGAAGAATTTGTTGCATGAGCCATTCTGATTCAAAAATAAGATCAGAAAATTAAAAATAAAATCAAATTTTCCCCATTAGGGTTTTTGTCACTAAATTTGGTATACAATATTAACTTTAGCTAATACTAGCAGGCTACAGCACCACATTTGGAGATGTCTCTCACCACTGACTCCATAGAGCCAAACATCGAGCTTTTTGAAGAGCCCCCATCAGTTTACCAAGTGAGATGAGAAGGTTAAGAACAAGTTGGTTCATACCGACCTCACATATCCTTGATCCATTGTTATAAAATCAAGCCATTCATTGGCAAGTCCAAACAACTGAGCTATATTGGATGTGAATCCCGGTTTACTCAAATCAAGTCCCTCCTTCAAAACATGGTGAGTTAAGGGCCATTTCCCTGCCTCATCATAAAACTGTCAATCATGTATTGGCGACCGAGCCATCATTGTATTGGGGCATTTTTATTGTGGCTGAACCATGTAACCAAGTGCGGTTGGGCTATTAGATTACCCTGTGACCTGCACACAACAATAAAGACCTGCAACAAAGTGGTGTAGATATTGCAATAAGTATCAACATATAAATCAGGTAAACAATCCAACATGAACTTACAAACAAAGAAATAAAGGCTAAAAAAAATGAAGGTGAATGAAAAGAAACAACGAATCGATCAAATCACAAACAATAAACAAAACAACAAGTGGAGGTAACTATAAAGTAAAAGGTGAAGAGATAAGATCAAATCCACTTCACGTGGAAAATATAATCCACCTCAGTAGTGCCATGTCAATCCTCCAAGCCATTCGCAGCCACGTGGAGTCCACCATTCAGCCACATCTATTTTTCAAAGGTTAGCTCCTTTTCTCAGTGTGTTTAAATTCTATTTACTTCATTTCATAAGTAAAGCTTTGGTGGCGCTCAGTTGGATAAAGTAACCAATTTGGGTGGGTGAGGTTTGGGGTTCAATCCCCACCCCCAACATGATTTTTTAAAACTATTGACATTTAGCAGTCTGTTTAGCATAAATTGCCAAATATAGCAGTGAAAAAAGCCCACTAAACTACTTAGTTATAACTAAAGCCACAACTAAACTTAGCGGAGAAAACCCTACAAAGGGTAAAAAACATTCTCCTACTATGCATATTTTTTTATTCTGGGCAACTTTTTCCAAAAGAGGGGACATTAAAAACTTCATTTTGAGCTTATTTTTATGGTTTTTTACTTAGAGAGCCTTATTGAGGTCCAAGGCCACTAGGGCCCCAAAAAACAAAAACATTTTTCTTGTCATTCAATTTTTTTAGAATTTTGAATGTATTTGTATACTTCAGTGTATTATACTAATTTTTAGGTTTCCATATTCAATCGCAAACCATTTTAACTATTGTAAAATTGGCAAATATTTGTACTAAAAAATATTAAAAATTTGGTTCTGAATCACTCACAAGATCTTTGATTTCATTTGCAACGTTCGGTATAAATAGTGCCTCTGGAAAGTGTTTACGGGTAAAGCTGGTGTGAGTACTACTGCACTTAACACCTAATATAGTTGTAACAACGTCGTATGGGCATTAAACCTTTAAATCAATGGGGAGTAATAAAGACACAGTGAACACACTTTGAGCCCTCCCATCCATTAGTGAATGATTGCTCGACTTAAATCCAGACTGATAAATTATCTAAGTATATAGCGAAGTAACACATGCATATGAGGATATTTCTTTGAGCCGATATCAATAATCACATAGACCCCTTTCAATACTATCTTGGTACCACGTATCAAATTATTTAACATACGTTAATGCCTCTTTCTCGTATTGCCAGGTATATAGAAAGGGCAATCTTCTTCCATATACTGACGGGTATATCAAAAGGGAGTGTATATTGAAAGGTTCGGTATATAGAACTAACGATATATATATTAGGAGACCATATACCTGGAGTGATAAGAGTCTTACCCTTTGTCAGCTGATTATGAAAAATGGGCACCAATACCCCTAAGTTATTTCTTCCAGAATCACAACTACTCAGAGGAAATAATTATGTAACATGGAAGACAAAAATCAAGACACAACTTGAGTTTAAAGAAATATGGATTGTTGTGAATGGTACCATAACCAGATCAACAATTGATATAAAACAACAGATACAGTTTGATAGATTTGATCAGAAGGCCAAGCTAATCATCTATTTTGGAGTTTCCAATGACGTGTAACCCCACATTTGAGATGCCAAAACAACTAAATAAGCATGGGATAAGTTAAGCACAGTGTACGAGGCCAAAATCAAGAATGTCATAATGAATTTACAGAGTCAGTTACATACACTAAAGTTTAAACAAATTGAAAAATATAAGCCTTCCTTTGAAGAGTTGCAGAGTTGAGGGCTTCACTTCTAGCCTTAGGAGAAGAATTCGTTAATGAAGCTCTCATTCCCATTGTTTTGAGATCCCTCCCTCCTTTATACCTCATTTTTGTGATAACACTAAACTTGTCAGATATGACAGTTAGTTTCGAAAAGTTAGTGAACCTACTGTAACAAGATTAAGCTATGTACGATAAATATTACGAAGAGGAGTAGGAAATTTCTTCTCATCAAAAATGGAAAGGAAAAGGAAAACTTACTTCCTATCAAAATTCCCACAGTTAGAATCATCATCAATAAGGAGACAAACAACAAAAGAAGAAATGTCCAATCTACAAAAGAGGACATGAATTGAAATATTGTTGGTATAATACTTATAAGAAAGGTTCATCCAAAAACTCTGGACCTCAAAACCAACAATATCACAAGGGACATTATAACTACAATCAAGGGCAAAAAAAGGGGAACTACAAAAGAAAATCATATGAATAAGGAAATATTGTTGAGAAAGAAGAACATTCAAATACTGAAGACTGATTAATTGAACCCTCCACGTCATCTAGTGATGTCTGGTATGTTGATTCAGGAGCCACTTGACACATGACCAGCCACAGAGACTGGTTTAATTCAATGAGGGACACACCTTTAAAAAACCATGTTTTGTTAGGTGATGATTTGTCATACACATTTATGGGGATTGGGAACATTTCTCTACCTTTTGGTTCATGCAAATGTAGATTTTTAGATATACTATATGCCCCTGGGTTGACTAAAAAATTGATGACAATTATTCAACTCCTAGATCAATACTTGAAAATTTATTTTGATACAAATTCCAACAAGAAAATGTGTCTAATTTAGGACAAATCACAAGGCTCGAAAATAGTTGCAAAATCCTCTAATGGGGGATGTATGTTCCAGCTTGCTTTTTTCCACAGAGATGATCAGGAATTTATGGCTAAGAACTCTACCTCTACATATTTGTGGCATTAGAGACTTGGTCATATAAGTTTCAAGTATCTCGAGACACTTCACTGGCACAAGATGGTAAAAGGACTACCATCTCTTCAAAAGGATATAGACAAGTGTCCTCACTGCCTATCAGGAAAAAATATAGAGCTTCATTCCAGAAGAGTACTTATCAAGCTCATGCGAAGCTTGATCTGGTTCATGTCAATCTTTATGAAGCAATGCAACCAAGTCATTGTAGATTCCAATACTTCATGCTTTGTGATGATGATTACTCATGAAAAAAGTGGATATATTGTCTACGCAAGAAAAGTTAAGCTTTTGAAACCTTTAAGAAGTTCAAATTTGCAGGTGAGAATGCAACTAGTCGTCACATTAGAAATCTCTACTCAGATCAAGGGGCAGAATTAACTAGTGATGAGCTCAAATCCTACCTTCAAGATCATGGGATTTTTTGACAAATGCCTCCTCCATACACACTACAATAGAATGGTGTTGTTGAGAGAAGAAATCTTACTATCATGGAAATGGTGCGATGTATGATCGATGATTCTGGACTATCAAGGACATTCTAGGAAGAGGCAACAAAGACAATAGTGTATTTTCTGAACAAAGTGCCCACAATTTCTTTGACCAAGTAATTCCACAAGAAGCATGGTAAAAAGGAAAGCCATCTATTTCACACCTAAGAATATTTGAGTGCACAGAAAGTATGCATATACCCAAACAGAACATAAATAAATTGGATATGAAATCACAAAAACTCATCTTCATTGGGTATAATGAAGAGACTCTTGGGTACAAATTGATGGGTCTGAAGACTAGAAAATTCTACACCATCAGAGATGTTGAGTTATTTGAGAAGAAGGAAGCATAATATCCTCCTCCAGAATCACTTGATGTAGATTTCTCACCAGTTGTAAAAATAGAAGTTTATGTTCCCACAGATGATGAAAGTGATGATGGTGATGATAAGATAGAACTACAACCCATGGGAGTAGTTAAGCATGTGCCCAAGTGGTATACTAGCATGCTATGATATGCAAGAATGGATGCTCCACTAGATAAATCCACCACTGGACCATAGACTCATTATAAAGCAAGAGAATAAGTAAACTTTCCTTTGATGAGTAGAGTCATTGAATCTGATGAGACCTCTATAGTATAGGAATCCCTATAGTCAAAATCTTGGAAAGATGACATGGATGTTGAGTATAACTCAATGATGAAAAACGACACTTAGAAGCATGTCGGTCTTCCACCAGGGAAGAAACCCATTGGATATAGATGGATATTCAAAATAAAGTACAAGGAAAATTGGACCATAGACAAGTATAAATTGAGACTAGTAGTAAAGGGGCATGTATAAAAAGAAGGCTTTGATTACGAGGATACATTTTCTCCCAAAACTAAGATCAAACGACCAAGATGATATTTTCTCTAGCTACACAGTTTGGTTGGAAAGTCCATCAGATAGACGTAAAAAGTGCCTTTCTTAATGAAGATTTAAAATAAGAACTCTACATGACTCGACCTAAGGGATATGTTATACCTGGTCAAGAAGTAAAGGTATGTAGACTTAGGAAATATTTGTATGGCCTTAAATAGTTACCTCGGGCTTGATACATAAAAATTGATGAGCATCTCGTAGAACATAGATTTGTTAGAAATCCATATGATCCCAATCTCTACCTCAAAAAGCAGTGGGGGGGTATTGTGATTGTCATTGTCTATGTCAATGATCTAGTCATCACTGGTAGTGCAATGAGGATGATTGATGTAACAAAGAAATATCTTAAATGATCGTTCGACATGGAAAATCTTGGGATGATGCATTATTGTCTTAGATTGGAAGTATGGAAAAAGGAGAATCACATATTTGTTTCTCAGTTGAAATATACCAAGACAACACTCAAGAAATTTAGGATAATGGATTACACTCATATTACTACACCTATGGAGAATAGATTGCAGTTATCTTGTTTAGATCCATCTCCTACGGTAAATGCCACTCTCTATCAACAGTTGATTGGGAGTCTCATTTATCTCACCTACACTAGATCAAATATAATCTTTCCAGTGAGCTATCTTTCTAAGTTCATGCAAGAACCCAAAGTTTTTCATTAGAAGGTAGCAAGGCACATATTGATATATCTCAAGGGAACAGGGGATCTTGGTCTAGAATACAAGAAGAATGACAACTTCTTCTTCTCAGGATATTCGGATTCAGATCATGTAGGCAACATTAATGATAGAAAATAAACTTCAGGGTTTGTGTTCTTTATGGGATCTAGACCAATATCATGGGTAACAAAGAAGCAACACTTTGTTTCTCATTCTTCCACAGAAGCTGAGTATTGTTTTGTAGATGAAGTTCTCCATGAAGCGATATGGCTATGTTGCATACTTGAAGGACTTGGAATACCACAGGATAAACCGATCACCTTGTATGTTGACAATGAAGGTATTCTCAAACTTGTTCACAATTTAGTTTTTAATGAAATAACAAAGCACATTGAGGTATAGGTACATTTCATATGTGAGCATGTCTTGAAACACAATATATAGATTCATTTTTTCCAACAACTGAACAACAAGCAGATATCTTCAAAAAGTCACTTACACCTGACAAGTTTGAGTTGTTCAGAGAGTTCTCTCCTCATCGCTTGAGACAATGCAAAATTAAGGGGGGGAATGTTAGGGTAACTATATTTTACCTAGGTTAATTCTGCATTTACTAGGTAGTTTAATATTATTATTTGGTTATATTTGTATAACCATTTATTCTGTTTTATATAAGTTCATTTGAATTGTACGTATGGCATTTTGTTGCATAGTTGCACCATATTATTTATTTATTTTATATCTGTATGGTTTTTTGTTTCAACTGTGTAACTTCTCATATGGTTGTATCCGGCTGTGCAATATCTATAAATATTGTAGCCTTCCATCATATTTTTGATTTGTTCCATTATTAATAAAATCACCAGGCTTTCGTTCTTGTTCTTCATCTTACAATGAGTTTGAATACCATTTGTTTTGCATTTGTTTAGGCCCCCATAATATTTATGCCATGTTTACAAGGTGAAATTCAAGGGTGATAAACATTAGAACCTTCAACATAGTTTTAGAACATTAAGGATTCAAATACTGAAAAACATAGTATAGGCCTCAAATATTAATGCCATAAAGTTTATTAAGTTTTCTTTGAGGGTGATCAAACATCTTCCCAATCATGTTAGATAAATACAACCTAATCTTGTTAAAATTTCAGATCTTTTTTACAATCATAACTTTATTGTTTAACAGATGAACAAGATCATATTACAGAAGCACAAGTAGTCCAATTGCATATCTAAATAATAACATCATGACCAAAGGTGAGCAATAGTAATAATATAATCACAGTCCACATAACCCAGTCTTAAAGTTTAGGCAATAAGTGTAAGATACAACAACATGGTATTATTTACCTTGGGCCCATTTAACTTCATTCACATACATGTTCACAATCATCAAATCAATCTGACATAGCAACATGTTGTGACAAGAGACAAGTATGAGCTAGAATACATGAACTTGCTAGGTTAATTCTGTCAATGAATAGAAAATAAATCCCATGTAATGATTATCCATAACATGCTCAACTCTCAATGTACTAATATAATTATTTCAAGCACACTTTAGCAATGCAATAAATTAAGGTCACGAACCATGACAATGGAAAAAATATAGGCACAGATAATAAGCAAGTCATCATTCCACTTAACCCATAGTAACAAGGGTAACAAACAACATGGTGTTACATGCTCTGACTATACTTTCTTGACTTTTAGGTCATTCTTTTAGAACTTTCACATTATACAAGAGACTTGTATTGTTAAGACTATCACAATTAAGTTTTCAACCACTATCATGCACTTTATCCACTATTCCTACTTCAAATACCACATAAGAGTTGAATTAGGATTCAACCATGTTTTTTTAAGGTAACATATCTCTTTTGATGCTCAAGGTGTGAATTGAGGCCTCTACCCTGTTTTCACCATTCAACATTGCCTATAGTGTTAGTATCCTTGCTACAAGATATAATTTATGATATATTTTGCTAGATTTTACCTTTCAATGCTCATTAAAGAAATTTGAATACCCATGAAGATATTTAGTCTACCTATAAAGACTTGTATTCTCAACCATAGGATAATTTTCCCAGTTCTCGAAAATTTTCCCTTGAATTAGGTCATTGTAGCACAATCGAGGACTGTCAAAGAAAGGTACCATCATACACTATCACATCACCATAAAAATTTAAAATATCATTTTTAACTATGTTATGATCATATATTCCAAGTTTCAAGACTTTTCATCCATAAAATCTCATTTTAAATTTTTTTTACCTTAAACCCTAGGGTAGGGTTTCAACTAAGCCTGTGAAGGAGTAGTTTACTATATCTTGTTCAATATTGGGTTTTAACACTTCTAAATGGTCTTAATTCTTATAATTTGATGTTTTTCACCATTTATTAGTACCTCATTCGTTTCTCTTATCCATCTAGAACACTTGTTAGAGATGTTCCAAAAACTGTAACATACATATCTTACTCTCGACAATCCATAACATACATTTTACTCAACCTTGAGAAAAAATGAAACCTCATTCTATTTATCCCTTCATTATGAAAGTATTTCAAACCTCCTTCAACATCTTCTAGACCATATAAATATCAAATTTACAGTCTTTGACATATTTTCCATATTCTTGAAGTAATTTAGTAGGAAATAGTCTATTTTGACCCTTTATTTGATTAATTTACACCCAAAACAACTTCGCTTATACATGACATACTTGGTTATCAACTCATGATCAATTAGCAATGTTTTAATATTTCACAACCTGAAGTACTTAGTAAATTGACCTCAATAAGCTGAACATAATATTCTGAGAGCTTCCATTTGTCATGACCAACCTTAATGCACTTAATACAAGAGGTTGAATTTTTGACACTACCTATGAAATTTGACATCTTATAAGCATGCTTGAAAGACTTCCCTTCTTCTTACAAACAACACATTCATTTCCTATTACAATTTTAGTGCTTTTTCTATTCTTGAGTCACTACCTTCTTAATTTTTTCATACATTCTTAACCATGCACAGATCTTACCTTGAGGAGTCCATTTTTTCTAGTTGTTATGAAATCATCTTGTCATGTTGAAGACATGAGTTTGATTCCCATAGGGGATGGATATTCGTAGTTTATTCTTATGGGTTACTAGATCCAAGAAAGATGATCTCATTGTGAGTTCTCTCTCTCTCTCTCTCTCTCTCTCTCTCTCTCTCTCTCTCTCTCTCTCTTAGAGTCTACACAGTGATAAATTTGACATCTTATTTTAACATGGTTGGTAGGCCCATATTGAATCAATTTTCAGAATAATATCATTTCTTTGAAATCTAACATTTGGATGAGATTTTTCTAGCGTTACTTGTTGGATCTTTTCTTATTCCCTTATCTAAATCTTATATTGATGGATTGAGATGCAAATATTTTTTTTATGTTTTCATGAAATTGATGTTTATCTTTCAAAATTCCCCTTAGACCTCTTTCAAACATGAACATAGTTTGATGGTCTCGGCCTTCCATATATAGGAATATCAAGAATATCACAGACTCTTTATATCTTGATGGATCTACATAATGACCAACCCTTCATTCTAAACTTACACATCATTATTTAGTACCCAATAGATGTTCTTACAACTAAGATTGGGCATTGGGGAAACTTATCTCTATTATTTGAGACAATTTTCAAATTATGAAACATGAAACACTTATTTCCTTGATAAATTTTATCCCATCGTCTACAACATACACCATTTTAGCTTCAAGGATGAACCTAGACTTCAATAAACTAGTAGAGAATTATGAATTCAACTTTTCATGAATGTAGCATTAATGAGACCAATTTCATATCTTTGTCAGAGCTTTGATGGAATTTACGACTATTTTCAACTTCTTTTCATAGAATCTTGTAAACTATGACAATAATTAATGAATCATACCAACATAGGATGGATCTTGACAGACCTAATTCATTCCTTTGACACATACACTCTTATAACCATGAAACTTGGAAATATACATGATAGATTTGAGAAAATTTGATGGTGTTTGAATATTATGACATTTTTGATCGATCATTTCTTATTAAATGACACCTTGACACCATCGCATTTACAATTACACATACTTATCATACTAGGATCACCATTTAGACTTAAAACCAACTTGCTTCAGACCACAATAGACAGTCCAATGTTTATTTTTACTCTTAGAACTTTACTAGAAGACTGAGATGTGACATCATAGTCATTTGTTACTCACTTGATCAGGACTTGGAGGTTTGACATAAGGTAGACCTAACACTATATCAACCTATGATCTTAAAGACATAACACTATAGCCATACATGATCTCAGGGAAATTTTAAAACAATCTTCATGCTAACACATACATTTTGGCCTACTATACACACTTTCTCTGCATGAACACTCAAGAAGGACATTTAAATAATTCAATATTGATTATATATACCTTTAGGGAAGGATCTAGAAGCTAGATATCCATACCTTAAGATTGTTCACATACTTGAAATATTTTAGACCATTTGATTATCTACTAAAAATAGTAGTATACTTTCAAGAGAACACCATTTCTTCTTCCAGATGGTTCATGCATTCTAGAATCCTAGAGAAGGAACTCATTTGTTCATTAGCTTACTAAAAAGATAAATAGTCATCAAAGGAGAATTATGACTCAAATTTTCTTTTCTTTCCTTTGAGTCCTTGTTCATATTTTTGGATGTAATTCTATATGTTCTAATTAAATCTTCTAATTATTCAATAATTTTCAAACATGTATGATGAATTGTATTCTCTTGTCTTAACCTGACTATGTTAAGGGTGTTCTTCATGACTACACTTGACTTGCTCTCATCTTTCTCAATCTAATTTTCACCTTTACTGATGTCTTACTTGATCTGGTCTCTTCAATGACCTTCTCTGACACACTCTTAGGATTGTTTTTCACTCTATATACCTTTTTAACCTACCTTTTGACATCTTAAGTTTTGATTTTATGCCTAGAAGGTTTATTTTGATGAAAATGCTTTGCAAAGTGTCCAAGTTTATGATAATTGAGACATAAAACTTGATTATTACTTCTATATGGGTATGGACTTAAATTCTAACCATACTTAGCACTCTTATGATCATGACACTTACTAGCAACATGTCCACTACAATTACAATTATAGCATACTATCTAATTCATACCTCTTGAGTCTTCTATTCTCCACTACCGACTGTCTGGGTTCATAAAGGAAATATTGAGCTATGTGGCATTTATATTAGTAGTTTAATAAAACTCCATTATTAGTTTCCTCATATATGTTATCCCTCCATGGATGGTAATTCATGACATGCTTCCTATAGTCCTTATCTTTGTGTCCAAAACTGTGACAAGAAAAATAATAACCATTAAAGGTTCTTTCATACATGAAAGAATTGGTTGCCTAATTGATTTAGGTCTTCTTCAATTTCTTCCCTTGATCATATTCTTGTTTGATTATTCGTTTGAACCATATTTTTCATCTTCACACCTCTTCATAGGTTCTTCAATGAATCCTAGTGTAGTATTGTCACTTGCTTCCTTTTGTCTATTCAACATTCCATTCAAAGCTTCAGAGATCTTTTCAATATTTCCATACCTCTTCAGTCTTTAGTTTTCTTCTTATAGTTCATCTCTCAATGATATCAGTTCTTCTTCATGTCTCACATAAGTGTATTTTTTGAAATTTAAGGATTTTTTCACTTTTTCAACTTAAAACTTTAAATATACATTGAATTTTAGGTAATATTCTTCTTTTATTTTGAGAGATTTGGAAATTAGTTCCATTTGGGCTCCTAGTTCTTTGAGTCCATTTTCATATTCTTCATATTTTTGTTTCTTCATTTCTTCAAGAATATTTATTTTCTCTTCATATTCTTTCACCATTATCTTCAATTTATGGTTCTTTTTCCTTTGGTTTTTCAATTCTTTCAAGGAACTTATCAAATCTACTTCAAGATTTACTTCAGCCTCATCTTCATATGAGATTTCATCCTCACTGACATACTTATCTCTTGAGTTTAGATTATCTCTATACCCATGCTGATGTTTCAACATGACCCACCCTCTAAGTTTTTATACTTGAATACAGAGGATTGAGATTTGATACCAATTGTTGGAAATTCTAGGCACTAAGAGTGGGGTGAATCAATGCTTATACAAATTTTGACATACAATTCAATTTCCTTAACTTATTTATGATCAAACCAAAAAGTAATTCATAAGCCATAAAAAAGAGAGCACACATGAGATACAATATTTAATGTGGAAAACCCTTCAAGGGAGAAAAAACCACTAAAACCAAAGAACTACCTTGGAAAATAATGTCATGTAAATATTACAATGATTTCAAGTTGAGCATCCACTCAACTTGGAGCTGCAACTCCAAAATTTAGTCAAGTTGCCACTTGACCTTTAGAAGGATTATAATTACATGAAATATTCAACTTTGAATAATTCAACCAAGATTCAAATTGGTCTTTTGTAACCTTCCCACTTACAAGGAAGCTTCAACTCCCTAATTGTTGAGCATACACTCAAACTTTTACACAATGTTTGATTGATTTTCTTGTATTTTTCTCCCACAAATTATTATGATCACTTCCTAAGCTCAAATTATTATCTTATCAATATCCTTCATCTGCTGCAAGTACCTCTCAAAGATATGGACTTTTAGATATACAACTGCTGCAAAAATTCAGTCCGCAATACACTAGATATATGCTTTGATTATCATACCCTTGCTCCGCATACAATTGTGTAATGCATTAAAAAAAATCATACACACTCTCAAATATTAAAATAAAATAAAATCAGACCTCTCAAGAGTCTCTTTTGCTTCACCTTACACAAGGAATTCTTGAACTTGACTTTGCAACTCAAATTATGAAGAGGAAGATGACCTTACTCAAACTGATTTCTAGCAATGATTAGCTCTGAATAGGTGGAAGATCACATGCAAACCTTACGATACCTATCAAAGAATTTATTAACCTGCACTTAAATCACAAATTAACTCCTTGGTTCACTGCACACTTGATGAAATTATTCTTACACTCAAAAATGACATCTGGCATCTCTTTTTGTAACTAGTTTGTCACTTTTTTGTCCTCTAGCTACCCAAGTCCTAATTTTGTCTTTTAGACTTCCAAACGCATTCAAAAGAGTCCAAAATTTTCATGAACGTTTAACATGGTCCTAAAAATCCATATAAAACATTTATATTCTAGTAAACTCACAACTTCATCCTCATACCTCTATTAGAGCTCCAATGCATAGCTGATTTAAATCCTTCAAAATCCAGTCTTCATTTTTTTGAGCAATCTGAAAGGAGCAGGTGCAGATAGAGCAGGTGCTTATACACACAGGAATAAACACACAAATCATATATTTCTTCTTGATCTTTCATTATTCAGGAACATACAAATATATAGGAAATATACTTCCTAAATAATAGGAAGTAGCTATAACAACTCACTAACTTACGTGAGTTGTTTCTAACACACTAACCAAATATAATTGTTATTGTTGTTTTATATAACAACTAATAACAATTTACTAACACATACTGACAACATGATAATTACTTCACGTAATTATTGTTTACTAATGGAGCACTAATTAAATATTTCCTAACATTCTCCCCCTTAGTGCGAACATGGGGAAAACCTGCCTTATACTTGCAACCTGCTCATGATCTGGTGATTTTCACAGGATGATCACAAACCTCAGGGATGGTTTTGCAAACGGTTGACCACAAACCGAGAATGGTGGTTTTGCAATTGGTTTACCACAAACCACAAAGTGATGGTTTTGCAAATGGATTACCAACAACCAAGAATGGTGGTTTTGCTATTGGTTAACCACAAACCACAAATGAAGGTTTTCAAGTGGTTTACCTACAACCACATCATGATATGCCAAGTACTATCATCAGCCCCTCATCACATTTCACTGTAGGGAATAACATAGGAAATTCTGCTGACAATCTGTTGCTCATACATACATAGAAAAAGCTGACATACTGGAAATGGAACATTGGAATGATGTTCCCCCCCCTCAATGTGAAATTTCCACTTATTGAAAACAAGATCATTGCAAACTGAAGCAAACTCACAACTGAAAACAAATGCCACCAAATCATCTGTGCGGCCCCGTCGTTGGCGACTGACGAGAGGTCGCTGAATGACCTCCAACCTCCGATGCCTCCTGCCTCCGATTTCATGCTGCTAGATCAGCTGGATTTGATCATGGAGCTCAAATGCATATCAAAGGGACGTCGGATTCCACCGATAGTGCATCTAGTTGAAATGCAGGCAACAATTTTTATTTTTTTATGTTTTTACAACTTTTATTTTTTTTGGACTTTTGACGACGACATTTTTTTTTTTTTTATTACAATGGCATTGACTGACAATACACTTTATTTCGACTTCGACACTATTGTACTTAAGATGACCAAACTACTCTAACTAATAACAAACAATTTAAATAAATAAATATAGCTTTTCGCTATTCGACATCACTACAATATTGACACAAATAATAAATTTGACAAACTTATTAAAAGAGAACTTATTGAATATCTGAAACTATATAACCTAAAACCTAGACACATAAATGACCATAATATTTTAACACTAGACACAATGCATTTTGATAATAACAATAAGAGATAGACGATTTATTATTGGACAATTTTTACTAAATGCCAAACACATACCATTTACAATAAAGAAACTAAATACATTTAGACACAAGCTAAACAACCTATGGGAAATAAAGTCATACTAGACTCATGAATGGTGCTAAAGAAAATGGAATTGAAGATATTGACCTGGTCTATGGACAGTCGATGTGGTAATGCTTGTATGATGGAATAAACACAACATATCAAGGAGGAGAGATGTGGAGAAATACGGTGAGACGGGGGTGAACCGCTACAGAATATTCAATGATTAGATAAACCATAATTTGCTCATCCTCATACTTGAACTCATACTTTTTTTTGAAAGAATCTTCAGCACATATAAAGCCGCATACACTTGTTGATCTTGCAGGTTATGTTTGAGGCATTCAACAAACTGCACAGTCAGCAAAGGAGGAACGCCAACTACGAATTGAATGAAATTTTCTCTAACCGTTTTCCTTGTCAGCTGGTGATATCTCTTGTTCGCCAGGTGTAAAATGTTTACACGTCCCTTTCTTTAATATTGTTGTCTGGTCAAATATGCAGATGGCAAGGTAAATGATCCCCACGGATTTTGATCAAGATTCTATCTTATCCATGCGAATGATGGAATTAATGCAGTGCAAGCTCAGATACAACTTCAAATTACACCAAATACACGGATCCAATGTTGAACGACTGGAAAATATAAAAGAAGCTTTTGCGCACAGGTGACAGCCTGAGAATAGATCAGACCCGGGACAGATGCGCTGAGACTCCAATAAAACTTAAGAGCAACGAAGTTGATGTAAAACACCAAACCCTTGCACTAATTTGCCTTTCCCAGAAAATTACGTTGTGTTATAATGCATTAATCCTGGCGCATCTCCAAGATAATTGTTATGAACATCTCCAAGATTCAAGCCTGGCACATGGACTGCACATGGCCTCTAACGCAGTCATGCCAAATAAGATCCAAATTTTATGTCAGTGAAAAACTCTTCTGTCCAAAGCAAGAAGCTGTCAAATTTAAATGGCATTGGCATACGAATAGATCTAATGATATCAGAAAGTATTCACACTGGTTGCAACTGCACCCACATATCTACATTCTAAAAGAATACGGTGTTCCCGAGAAACAATAAAATAGGAATACCAAATGAAGTCTAACTAATTCTCAAACTCAACCAGTTATCTCTCCATCATAGAATGATCAGTAATCGCTCTGATACCAAATGAAAGGAGCATGTGCAGATAGAGCAGGTGCTGATACACACAAGAATAAACACACAAATCATATATTTCTTCTTGATCTTTCATTATTCGGGAACATACAAATATATAGGAAAATATACTTCCTAAATAATAGGAAGTAGCTATAACAACTCACTAACTTACGTGAGTTGTTTCTAACACACTAACCAAATATAATTGTTATTGTTGTTTTATATAACAACTAATAACAATTTACCAACACATACTTACAACATGATAATTACTTCACGTAATTATTGTTTACTAATGGAGCACTAATTAAATATTTCCTAACACAATCACTACACTTTCAGGTATTTTCAAGGATTTAAAAATTCATGGAGGAAATTGTAGGATGTATACATCATTACCAAATGCTTGGGATTCATAAATTCAAGGCAAAAAATATGCATTTCACTCTTCTTCTCAGCTTGACATTCACAGTCATGGAGGACTTAGAAATTAGTGGCACCATCACTTCATTATCATCAAATTAAAGAACAAACAAGACTTCTAATCACTTGGATAGTGAAATATAGGAGCTTTTTTTATCCCTCAATAATTTTGAGCACTTGTAGCATTATTTTTCTCTCCATAGCACATTGCTTAGATCATGGTTTTAATGGGGTTTCATACCCTGAAAAATAGTCTTCACAAAGTAGGAAACTTCAAGCACCTACCCACATGTTCATGTCTCCTAACTCAATTTTTTGGAAAGATTTGTTTGTCATGATCTGATCATATTACCAACATACACTATTTCAATCCATTTGGCTATCATATGCTTGCATTTCTAAGATTATTTTCACATGTCTTGTGCTACCAGAGATAGGTCTTCAAAATTTTACTTGTTCATACTTAAAATCACATCATCAATATTCAATCCATACATAATTGGAAATATATTGATGTATTATTTCTCTAACTACTCATTTCTTTCACCAAAACAAAGTAGATGTTACTCAACCACCATCATTTCTTAAACTGGTCTTATTGGATTCGAGGAGCTTAAAAGCCAGTCTTCAAATAAGAATGCACAACCACATTAAGAGAACTCACCAAGGCATTTAATTTATTTAAAAACTTCATGTTCGTACTAAGAAACATGATCAAGAACTTATAGGTATATCGTTTTTGGGGGAAATGATTTCTTTATGCTTGTAGCTAAGGGCTTCTTTACTAGCTTAAATGCGTAGTTTTAGATCACTGAAAATTATACATGAAAATACTTCATATAACCAAAAAATAACACTTAGAGATCATATGAGATACCTTCACATTATTAAAGACCAAAAAAATCACTTTATAGTGCAAATCATCTTTTATACTCTTCATACTTTCAAGGTTGGTCTTGCATTTAAGGCTTTCTTGGTGGTAGGATTGAAAATGACCCATATCATCACATTAATCCAAAGGAATGGTCAAAATAACTTCATAAACATTAATAACACAGCCCCATAATCCTTCACCAAAAATATCAGCATGGGTTCCATTGCAAGTGTTGTCTGTATACTGGATTTATCAGAAAATAACTATTTTCTTATGGGGTCCACCATGAGTCAAGAGCTCAAATCACCATGGAAATATGATCTGAGGAATTATCTAAAATATCAATTTCATAAACAAGAAAATAAATTTTATTTTGGCACGTAACCAGAAAAATTGCTTCCTACTACTCTGAACTGGGGTTTAAGAGGGTTTCAGACAATGCCACAAAAATGAATAGAACTTTCTTATTTCTTACCCATTTGGCCTCAAACATTTTGAAAAATATTTTTATCCCTATGATCTCAAAAAATTTATCTTATGATTTATTTGAATAAATATTATCAATTAGATTGAATGCTAATTATTCAGGTCATTATTTTAGTGTACCTTACTTAACCCGGTTTTGGTAAAATTGTAATTTTTAACACAAAACGCCTCCTTGTGTCCTCAAATTTGGTCCACACATTCATGACTACCTCTTATATGATATGAAATGTTCATTTTTTCATGGTTCATCTTGAATAGATCTCTCCCATCTTATTTGGGCAAAATTTGGTCTCTAGTTTTGAGAAAATATTCTATACAGACTTGCATAAGTGGTCAATTCACCTCCTTAGACATTTGTTAATCCCTATACACATCATTTACCATCATATTTTTATTATTAAATACTTGGTATGCATCATCATACCTTGTCTCATCATCCTCACTTGCCTACTAGCCTTGTCTTTACTTAAAAGCTTCAGAATGACCATCTTGATGCCCTATAATCCTGATTGTGACTTGATACTCCTCCTATAAATTTATATACTATCTCATACTTATCAAACCATATTTTCCCTACTTTTCCTTGATCCATTTAACATGTTCCCATGCCAACTTTCTTGACCTATGACTAGCATTAGGTCCAGAATGACCTGAATCTTCATGAATTGACCATGTTGACTTGTTACAGACTCATTGACACGTCACACACATCTCATGGACCATATTTGACTTTATAAAGTATTAATACAACCTTAGGAGGAAAAATTCACACAACTTACTTGCTTGACCATGCACCTAGACCATGTCTGAACACCATGACATCATGATTCAACACCTCATGGAGACATCTAGACTATTGTGACATTGTTTGACATCAATGACAACATATCACTGTGACATCAAAAAATACCCCCCTTAGTCATTGATGGTAAAACCTCTTGATTCTTCTCCCCCTTTTTACATTAATGAAAAATTATTGGGTTTTAGTTCATGTTCTACTCCCACATGAACTTATTTAGGCTCCATCTTGGTTGGAAACATCAACCAAATATATAATTCAAGATCCTCCTCTTGTATTTATCGTCCTTAGCTTTATTTTTAATCTTCACCATGTATTTAGTTCACTATTTCTCCCTTTATAAGATGCATTTTTGACACATACACATGCCAAAAACTAGATATTTGAGTGAAAACATCTTCCTAGCACATACATATGTCTACCTCAGCTCATAAGACTCAATTTTAGGCTTAATTATTTTGTGGGCTTCTTGTAAGAAATATTTAGGACTTGGGTCCCTAAACTGAAATTTCAGAGCTTTTTAGGCAATATATGTAATTTTCTATAACAACATGTACTTCATGAAACTCTAGTTTCTACCTCCTCCGGAGGTTATACCATCCAACTCTATCTACCTATGCCAAGAAAGGATTTTCATACCTTGTTCTTCTATCATATAGTTTAACAAACATGTTATCTCAACATTGTTGATACCTTGAATGATTTCTCAAAGATATTAAGCACCTTTTCTTGCTTTGACTATTCTTTCTTGATATGTAGGTCAATCTTGTAGAAATTTGACATTCTATAAGAGACTTGTATTTTTAAGACTATCACAGTTGTGTTTTCAAGCACTATTATGCACCTTATCCACTATTCCTCCTTCAAATAACACCTAAGAGTTAAATTAGGATTCAACCATATTTTTTAACGTAACATATCTCTTTTGGTTCTCAAGGTGTGAACGTAGGCATCTACCATGTTTTCTCCTTTCAACATTGCCTACACTATTAGAGACATGCTACAAGATACAATTGATAATATATTTTTCTAGATTTAACTTTTCAATGCTCATTAAATAATTATTAATACACATTAAGATCTTCATTCTACCTAAAAATACATGCATTCTCAACTTAGGAGAATTTTTCCAATTCTTAGTTTGGTCCCTTGAATTAGGTCACTGAAACAAATTCTAGGACTGTCAAAGAAAGGTACCATTCTACACTATCACATCACCATGAAAGTTTAAATTCTTATGTATAACTATGTTATGATCATATATTCCAAGTTTTAAGGCTTTTGATCTATAAAATATCATTTTAGAACAATTTTTCCTCAAACCCTAAGGTAGGGTTTCAACTAAGCCTACAAAGGACTAGTTTACTATAACTTGTTCAATATTTTGTTTTAACACTTCTGAATGGTCTTAAGACTTCTGATTTTGATGTTTTTCACCACTTCTAAGTACTTAATTTTGTTCTCTTATCCATATAGAACACTTTTTATAGATGTTCCAAAAATTATAGCATGCATATCTTACTCTCACAGTCCATAACTGCATTTTACTCAACTTTGATAAAAATGAGACCTCATTCTATTTATCCTTTCATTATGAAAGTATTTCAAGCCTCCTTCAATGTCTACTAAACTGTCTACAGATCAAATTTGTAGTCGTTGACATATTTTCCATCTTCTTAAATTAATTTATCATGACAAAGCCTCTTTTGACCTCTTATTTGATTAATTTACACCCAATAAAACTTAGCTTATACATGAAACATTTGGTTATCAACTCATGATCAATTTGCTATTTTTGAAGATTTCAACACCTAAAGTACCTGGCAAAATAATCTCAATAACTGAGCATAATATTATGAGATATTCCATGTTTCATGACCAACCTTAATGCACCTAATACAATAGGTTGTGATTTTGACACTACCTATGACATTTGACATCTTACAAGCATGCTTGAGGGACTTCACTTCTTCTTGCATTTAACGCATTTTTTTTATTAAGGGAAAATAGTTTTGAAGGGACTATACCCTGTGTACAAAAGGGCTCAAAAGCCAGATAATAAACATGAGAAAAGCATCCCAGAGAAGGGCAAAACAGTCAACTAAGAAAGGCTCAGCAACCAAATATTACAATAAAGGTGAAGAGTGGATCTAGACGTACAGAGATCCAGAGCAAAAGAGACAAGTTCAAAAATAAACCAAAAGAGAAACAGAATACAGAGCTCCGTCAAAAAACAGCTCGAGAACCGCCCAATGACAGCCAGATCACAGCCAAAAAACAGCAGGACATCAGCCCGTTACTTGAGGGCTCTGTCAATCTTGGCCTTGATGGCCTGCAGTGACATGAAAAAAGCAATGGCTGTGGCTTGAGAGGGGTCCTTTATGTCTGCTTGGGAGATTGCAATGTCCCTATTTTCTTTAGGGCCCCATATATCCTCATTGATTCCACTTAAGCTGCAAACACTATGTACATGTTGTTCAATGAAGTTATAGATGCTTTTTAGGGTAGACAAAATACAGTCATTACAGATTTTGGCATTCCCCAATCTGCCATCAAGGGACTGCAGCTTCTTGAAGACTTCATCAATGACCCCCTCTTCCTCCTCACCGTGTAGGATCCTTTTACCTTTGGCTTTCTCCATGTTCTTAAGAGCCCCTTTGAGCTCTTGAATCTCCTTCTCCAATCTGTCAACCTTCTCCAGCAAATCCTCCTCCTTGGGCTTCTCCACAGGCATGCTGATATGCAGGAGGCTTTCAGCAAGTTCTAAGTCCTTGTGGCTTCTAAGGACATGATGGGAGGTAGGGATTCTAGTTTTAAGGCTCTTGCTTTTCTTGCTGGAGCCCACATCATCATGCTTTCTTTTTGGCAGGGGTGGAGTGGGAGCAGTATGGGTAGGTGGGGGTGTGGAGGAGGGATGTGGGATGGGGTTCATGGGAGGGCAACTGGAAAAGTGGTGGTGAATGAGGAGTATAATGCCCTGGTGCAGGGGGAAAGCCCTAGAGTGATTTTGCACCTCCCTTATAGACTTCTCTAGGGAGTTGATCAGATAATGAGGAAAACTAATAATGTTAGTTCTACAAAAATGATTCAGAAAAATCAGATGTTTGTGTGGGATAGTCACATATCTTCCTTCTAGGGTAACATACCTTACTACCATTTTGGCAAGTTCATCAAAAGGTGCAGGGATCTGACTCCACCTTGATGGCCAGCAGTTACAAACTCAAGGTTCTCTCCCTCTTCCAGAAATTTCTTGGTTTCAACCTCCCTGTCGAATTTCTTGTTAAAAATTTTTGCACCTTCCAAGCTGAGACCAATGACCTGAGCTATGAGCTCTTCTGTAATTTCCATTTTCATGTTACTGTACTTGACAATTCTGTTCTTCCAACCTTTGGTGAATTTGATGGAGACGTCTTGATCGAAGCCTTGAATCCTCTCAATGAAATTTGACAGACCCCCGATTTGTAGGTACTCCCAAAGCTCCGTGTTCTCTTTCCACTCAAGGTTGTGGGTCGGCTCGGTCTTGCATGGACAACCCCCCATGTTTCCTCTATTACTATTTCTGTTTTTAATGGTAAAAAAACTTGCAATGTGCGGGACAGGCCAAGCGGTGCTTTTGGTTTTTGAATTTATTCCTCCCGTGAAAGCCGGCTTAATAATAATGTAGCATTTGTTATTATTGCCTTTATCCCTCGCTTTCCTCCCATGCCAAGTGTTAGCATATGGATTTTCACGCATGCAAATGACATGCAACAGTGTGGGAATGAAGTCCCTCCTCAATGAAGGTGAGGCTGCCTTTATTGAAAACCAAAACTATATTTACATTTGTACATTCAAAATTGTATGTGGGGGGTGTTTTGGAACATCAATGGAAGAAAAGTGAATGAAGGAGATAGAATGAAATGAAAGAAAGAAAGGAGTGGAATGGAATGGACTAAAAGAACATGCAAGAGTTAGGTAAAAACAGAGCCTAATATTGCATGAAGAGAAAAGATGAATAACCAACACAAATAAAACGGAGTTTGAGTTAGCCAAATAAGAACATGCAAAAGGCAACACACATGAGCAAGTAGATAGTCAGAGCTTGATCACTGTGAACTAGAACAACTGATTACTAATGTTGACAATAAGATCAAAGATAATATTTGCATGCAAGATTCAAACACCTAACATCTAATGAACATAAGAACACCAAATGTTAGAAGAGACAATGAATGAGACACAAAGTTCTTATTCTATTAACTCCAAAATGTTTTTCACAAAGAACACAAAGTTTCTTCTTGAAACAAAGCTTGCATAAAAGTATCTTCTTCTCCTCTCTCAAAGTCACCCTTACAAATGAGCCCCTGACTTCCTTTTATAACCCAAAATTTGGTTACAAAGTAGTTAGGGTTTTACATGATCATTAAATAAGGCACTTAAGTGACCTTTGAATTTTTCTAACCAACTTTATTAAATACAACCCAAAAATAGAAATTACTTAAAATATCCAATGTTTCCCAAATAACAACACCTTTTAAAATATACAATAATAACCAGTGCCTTATCCATTGAAACAGGGTCCGCCTATCTCAAACGTATGAGAAATGGACTCTCCCAATTCGCTAGATATCAAGAAAATCAACTCCCTACACTGTCGGTGAAATTAGGATCTACTTCTTTTGATAATTGAAAGGATCTAAACCTTCCCAAAGTTTCAAACATCTTTTCTTCTTCTGGAGGTTCACTTGGCCGAAGAATAGCCTCACAAAATACCTGTAATTCAAGAATTCTACTTGGCATATCATTAAAATTAACAATTTTAGACTGAGCATTCTCAAACAAGTTCTTCAATTTGATACACCGTTCCATGGAAATCGACAAGAAATTGTTGGCAGGAGTGTACATGTCTTTGAAAAATCATGAAAATTGTTCTTCCACCTGCTCTGATGAACACCTTTGATTATGCTCATTTACTAGGTTGCAAGGAATCTCAGCTATGAAATCCTGGATCAAGGAAAGTGAAGCAAAAACTTCATTGCACATGTTGTCATAATGGATCATAGAATCCACAAGAAGCATCTTTCTCGATTTGAGATGTAAACACCAGAGAAAACGTGTCCCTCAATGTTCAAATTTGAGAATCCCTTCAATAGCCAACACTAAAAGATTCCATACTTGTCATCTCATGCAGACTGGGAAATATCTCATCCAAGTTTGATATAGTAGAAACAAAAGTTTCTTTGAAAGAAAGAATTGGATCTAGATATACACTGATATCTTCATGAAGCTTAACTGCAGTCTTGATCGCTCCCTGGCCCAAAACGAGAATATCCAAAAGCAAAGTTTTAGTGACATGGCCCAACGTGTTTATTTCCTTTGACAAATTAAGAGTCTATTCATCTGGGGCAGCCACCGCATCAGGTATTGGGAAGGTGGATGATATGGGATTTATCAAATGCTGAACATACTCCACCAATTGACTCTTTTTAGCCTTGAGCCGAGAATTTTGGGACTTGTATTTCTCCAATCTTTTTAGCACGATATCAATTGAATCTCGAGCCATCGCCATGTCACTTTCTAACGTGGATCTCCCAAGTCCTAGTCTGGAAACTTCATAGACGGCTGGCGTCATAGCATTACGCTCTTTATCCACTCGTGGAATGGCAAGGTCTACAAACTTGTTTCCATCATTATCCACCATTATTCGAGAAAGTACCTTAGGCTTCTTAGGAATGGCGTCATTCGATAGTTTGAAAAGGGCATCAAAATCAATGTCGATTGGCTTGACAACTCTCTTCCTTTTCTTCACTTCAGAATTAACCCAAGAAGGAGTTTCATTTACTATCTCAGCATATAGAATCCTGGAGCTCGAACCAATATCCTCATTATCCCTGACATCATGAGATCCTTCTTGAATCCTATCAACGGCCTCGATTTGAGGAGACACAACCTCAATGTCCACTTCCTGATCATTCGGGAGATTTTGGGAAATCCCTTCATGAACTATGTGCTCCGAAGTATTTGATATTTGAATTACTTGCACTTGAGTGGGTGTTTGTTCAAAGCATGGCTGAGGATCATTTACTACCAGCATATGAGTGCTATTAATGATGTGAGTGGAAGAATCTCTACTCGAGGTAGAAAATCCAGTCACCCACTCCTTTCCTTCTTCAGGGTTTGGATCTTTGGATCTCTCTCCTCGTGACACGTTGCTTGATGAAGTGGATTTTGGAAACCATTCTTTTCTTGTATGTCGTGTATGATTGGATGGTAACGAAGTTGATTGAGAAGAAACCTTGGTCAAATGGAGGTGTCCTGATATAGGAAATTTTTGTGATTCTGAAACGTGATCCAGAATTGATTAAAATTTGGCAAGCTCCCTATCATACCAAGATATGCTTCTTTCGATAATTGGTTGGTTCTTTCCATTGAGAGAAAATTCATCTCTTTTGGTCCAGTCGATTCGAGGCAACGGTGTGAAGGCAATGGCATCATACGAGGGATCGACGACATCCTCATCATCGCTTATGAATGAATCGGGAGGACTCCAGATGTGGAAGGCCTTGATCTGAGAAAGTGTTAGGCGATAGTACTCCCGTCTCCTTACCTCATGTTCATCCAAGCAAGCGGCCCAGAAATCCTCCATGGTGGGATTATGTTGATACTTCACTCCCATAATCATTTGCATATAACCATTGATATCGAACTGGGCTCTCTTCACATATGGATGGATGGTTATGAGAGCAAACTCCTTTTCCATTAGTTGTGCACTGAATAAGTTTGGGCATTGGTATTCCCCGATTTGAATCGGGAAATGAATTCCTGGACGGTGCTTGTCACTAAGTAAGCAGTGAACTTGGAACAATTGTCGTACTAGCTCCATTAATGCCCACTTATCACTGACATACTTGGGAAGTTTCCAAGGGGGGTCCTAACAAAGCCACTCATGCGAATGTAGGAAAAAGATGAAAATTGTATAAACCAGGTTCCCCATTGGGAAATGACACTCATGGCTTCTTTGGAAAACCTTTCCTCGGTATTTCGATTCAAGTTCCAGATTATGCAGAAGGTGAATGCATCGTTGACTCTTCTAAAATGATGAGAACTATTTTTGAAGGTGAGGTGAGGGTAATAGTGAAAAACGTTGTTTGATGACTCCAGGACTCCTCTCGTTTCAAGTCCCGAAAATAGCTTTCTTCGTGCTACTGCATAGGTCAGATATGAGGTCATGTAGAAGCATCCAGTCATTTTGACTTCTATCAATTGATTTTGAATGGTGTTGCTGATGATGGTGGCCCAGTCCACAAACTCCTTCTTGGCTAGGATGATACAGATAAACTGGTACATCCATGGGTGGAAGACCCTTGCAGAAGGTAAACCAAAAACTCGACTTAGGAGAGTGATCATGTCTCCAATCTCTTCCACGAAATCAACGTGGTATAGTTCTTTGGGAATCCTATCAATCCAAGGTCTCTTGGT
This sequence comes from Taxus chinensis, assembly GCA_019776745.2. NCBI lineage: Eukaryota > Viridiplantae > Streptophyta > Pinopsida > Cupressales > Taxaceae > Taxus > Taxus chinensis. The sequence goes on along the minus strand of CM034153.1, from coordinate 721,501,408 downwards.
TACAAGCCAATTGTTGTTAACCATTTTGCTCCGTCTTAGGGGTTCTTCATCCCAGAAATCTTGCGCAGACTGGCGAGTGATATCTGCATTCTTAGGAAAGTCAGGTATCCCAAGCAACTCCTCAATGTGTTTAGGTGTGATTAAGAGGAAAGGTTCACGGTTTTCTTTATAAATTCCTCGTCTCTCAGGATCGTAATGCTCTACACAAGCAATCACCAATTCCGGACACTACACCGAGACAGGGAATGCTGCTGCTTGAGGTAGGCCACTGTGGTAAAGCCTATCAAAGAAAATGGTTTTACCTTCAGTTTTCACTCACTCACAAAACTGTTACACGTTGATGTGACCCAGATTTGTATCGGTGATGTTGTCATACGCCGAATTAATGGAGCTAGGAGGAATAATTCCTTGGAATTCATATTTTAGGGTAGATTTATAAGATCTTTCCACTGGCTTCCTCGATCTCCCTGCAGATTTGGATCTTTCGGCCATTATGAATTCAATCAAAAGGTGACTCAGGCACGCCAAACAATGAAAATGGGGTTGGGTCTCAGTCTCCAACACCCCGTCGATGTAAGAAAAAATATTCCCGTTATATATTATTATTATTATTATTTTAAAAATGATAATAATAACTGTCTCAAATTACAACTTTTAGTATGTTAATAAAAACAAATCGAGACCAAGCTCGAATTCTAACTCCGACAATAACAATTAAAATCCCCCGATCTTAATATTTACGTGAATGGAGTTTCCTTTCTTCGGCGTTTCTTCTAGATTTAGGCAAATAAAACAAATTTATTCTCTGGCTGTCTATTGTTGTCTTCCTTGGCTGGGCGTCTCCTCCAAAAGAATGTGTGGTTTTCTTGTATTGTGTGGGCTTTGGCTTGATGTATTTTACCTCTAGCTTGATTTTCTGAGATTAATCCATATGCATCATGCATTCTTCCTGAAGGCCGATGAAAATGTAGAATATAACAAGTCACAAAAACAATTTAGTTTTTTTTAAACATTCTTGCCCATCGCCATGCTTGTCTGTGCTCGCTTCTTTTTATTTATTTATCTTTTTTTTTAAAAAGCTACAGGCAATCCTATAATAATGTAAACAGTATTGACAGCATTGGCGCAGGATCAATCGATGATGTTCTCTAGAGTATGGATCGCACACTGTTCTGTATGCTTCCTAAAGGCCGTCGCGCACTGTTCCGTATGCTTCCTAAACTGTCGCGCACTGTTCCGTATGCTTCCTGTTCCGTCGCGCACTATTCCATATGCTTCCTGTTCCATCACACACTATTTCGTATGCTTCCTAAACTTCGCCCAAAATCACGAATGCTTGTCTACGCTCCATCAAATGCTGCAACAGACGTATGGCAAGCGTATGTTTTTGTTTGCTGGCTGGAACATAGGTTAAAACAAATGCGTGGGTTTCTCCAATGCTGGGCGGCTGAAAACAAAGCTCCTTTTTATTAAAAACTGTCCACATATATCAGGCGCCCCCTCAAAAACGTTTGGACTATATTTATTTCTTGTGTTTTAAAAATTGTTCCTTTCTCATTGCCAGGTGTGGCCTTTTAAAAATGTTCTTTATCTCTTCCTGTCTTTTCCTTCAACCAATGTGCATGTATTTTCCTTTAGTCTTTTTGCTGCGATTAATTTCTTTTGCTCACAATGGCGTGGGTTTCTCTTGCATAATGTTAACAAAATATTATGTCTTCCTGAAGAAAAATAAGCTTCTGAATTTTTCCACCGGGTTTGATGGAGGAAGTTACGAGGATTAATTCAACTTCCTCTCATCCCGGGTAGTGGCTTAAGTGCCAGGGGGAAATGGGAAAAGTAACGGGTAATTGCCAACGGGAATGGCAAAATGGGTTGGCAATCCCCGTCCAATTTCCCCATGTGGGAAATTGGGGAATTTTATGCCCGTTTGCCAATCCATGATTTGGCAATTGGCAGAGGAAAACCCACGTGCGGGAAATTTGAAGGAAATTGCCAGGAAAGTGGAAATCTGGGTTCGGGATGCCAACCCGGCAGTTGGAAACAAAAGCTTACTTCCCCGGCACTAAAACTTTTCGGATGAACCTTAATTTATATTTATTTAATTAAATACTCCTTAAGTGATTTTTTAAAAATTAATTTAATCAAACAAGTAGCAATTAATTAATTAAATATTAATTAATTATTTTAATGTATTTTAATGCGTTTTATAGCCTGGCGGGAAGAGTTCTTGCCCAAAAATCATGAAACGAAGACCGAAACGATCACAAAAATAAGACAATCGCAAGGAGTCCAATGAACCACGCAAAGTAATACTTTTCAAAATTTTCTAATTTTTAATTATTTAATTTTTTTTGACAATTTTGCACAGTCAAAATTGGCTGATAACAGCTGGCTCTGATTGGGGACAAGGACTTCATGGATGCAGCAACGGACCCAGACCCAAATAGTCATGAATATGATCACAGAAAGATGGGGCACAAAAATGGGGCGACACAAGAGAGGAGACCGAAAAACAGGGAAACAAACAAACCAAAATCCTAATTACCTATGTACATACGGGGAACAACCCATTTTCAATTCTGGTAATATTTGAGATACTGCCCACTGTAGGGCAAAGGCAAATGAGTTCCATCAGGATATGCCAAGTAGTAGGTACTATCTCCACAGAAGTGTCTTATTTTGAAAGGTCCCAGCCACAGCGAGTCAAACTTCCCATGCTTTCCCTTCGGCTCACGTCTTTTATCCCAGAGAAGAACTAAGTCATTGATTTGAAACTGGCTCTCTCTAGTTTTCCTGTCAAACAACTTCTTTACCTTGGATTGATGTTCCTTGATCCTGTTGGCCACTTGACTTCTTTGTTCCTCAAGCTTGGTTAGAAACATGACCCTTTTATCTAATGCATTGGTGAAGCATTCATCATCAACTGCCTGAGCTAATTTTAACACTGGTAGCTCCAATGTGACGGGAATTTGAGCATCAGTTCCATACAGAAGTTGAAATGGAGACATCCCAATTGCCCTTTTGGGAGTTATGCAGTCAGCCCACAATGCATCGTATAACTTTTTGTGCCAAGTTCTTTGATTTTCTTCGACTAACTTGCGCACAATGGTAATGAGGTTTTTGTTGCTGGATTCAGCCTAACCGTTTCCCTGCAGGTAGTAATCTGATGAATGAGACAAAGATATCCCATATCCATAACAAAAACCTATCATCTCTGCAGAAGAAAAATTTGAGGCATTGTCAGTCAGGATCTTGTGAGGAATTCCATAACGAACCAATATGTTTTCTTTGATGAAATCACAGATTACATTGAATTTAGAGGATGTACATGATATTTTAATGTTACCAATTCGAGGTACCCATATGTATTGTTATCTCAGTTCAAATCATACAAAGTGGAGAACATTAGCCATATGGGCTATTGGGAGTGGTAAATATGACAACAATATGTTATGTTTCCAACTCAGTGTAGTACAGGGTGTAAGGATTTTGGATATCTAGAGTAGTGATGGGGATTGTGTTCCATAAATAGTGTGCCACAAGGCATATATATCCATCTTGTTGTTATTTATTACATTGTGTAGATATGTTATCAATCATGGGGTACTGTTGAGCTGAGGCACTGCCATAAGGGTGCAGTTGGTTCATGATTTATATAGTGTTTTTCACAAAGGATAGAGGGTTGTAAGACCCATGCTGTTATTGGTAATATGGATATATGAGAGGTTGCCTATGTAAAGGCTGACAGGGACACCACATGTAGTAGCAGAAGATGCCCCAAGATTAATTCAATGAGTATAAGGGAGTGCATTGATGTCACTTTGAGCATTTTACCCACTAGTGCAGGTGGTTCTAAATGATATTATATGACATCCCTACATAGATAATGTGGATCAGTGGCCTAGCTAGCCTAGGGAATATTTCTTGGACACCATCACAAAGGTGACAAGATACTATGTCTATTGGGTAGATACCCATGTAGTGAGTAGGGTACTAAGACATTTTGGTAAATTGACACCCATGGTGATACCATCATTTACACTCTAACAGTGTTGTCATACTAGAGAGGTTGTAGGAACAAAGGTGATGGTACTAACACTACGATCCCACATGATATAAGCAATAAGCGTACATCCTTCAAGGTAATGAAGGCATTGTGGGGACACTCAAGGCCCACCATGGGTCATATTAGTGAGTGGTTTGGAGAAGGGATCTCAGAGAGGATCCACAAATAAAGTACCATAGTATGGAGGTATAGGAAGATCTGATTCTAGTATAATAGGAGGAGAATCCATACATCCAATACCATGGCTAAAAAAACACAAGATGTGATGGAAATGTGGAGGATATTTCATGCCATTTGGAGTTATAATGGTCCTGCATTTGAGATAAAGGCCCAGAACACAGCTGAGAGGGGATATGATTTTTTTTCCCCAAGACACGTCAACACAGAACATGGGAGCGAAAAATCATCTTAATGGTGAGGTGGAGGATGTTTTGGGAATTACGGAGATGGTGATACTGTTGTAGATAGGATGGGGAAAACTAATATGAGTGATATTGTATTATTTAGATGGTTTTTAAGAAATGGGTTGATGCCATATGGATGTTATGAGTAACGTGTGTCATTTGATTTGGTTTTTTAGAGTGGATGAAGAAGGTGTGGCACTCCCCGATACAAAGTGCCCACTATGAGATCATGTATCTAGCGTTGGATTTCTAGGATACTACAGTGATGGTGGACCCAACATCTTCTTTAGCCAGAGATTTGGTGAACATATTTTGTCTTGTTGGAGAATATAGAGGATTATAGATATATAGGGATGTACAAGTGTTGGTAGCTAGCATTAGGGTAGATGTGATACTGTAGAGCTTATTACAGGAACAAGAAGTGTTGATATAAGATAAAGAAGCTTTCCAATCAGATTCCTAGAGATACGTTAAGTGGATTATGTCACTGGAAACCCAACTGGTGTGAGCGCAAGGTGAGGATTTTGGAGCCCAATATAGGGTAGAGTCCCAACCCAACATAGCCAGAGGTACTAGCACAACCCCATCATCCCAAAGCATCCAAATTCCCTCATAGGGGGTGAGGGTGTGTTAGCAAAATAATTTTTGATGTGGGAAAATTGGGGGTATCTCAGCAATAGTGTGTGGGACTAAGTCCCTCTACTTCAATGGGGTTCATTTATTGAAAATTGGAAATATTTACTCTATTCTAATAACTCGGGGTGGTCTTTCGACCAAGGATCACAGAAGGATACTTCCCTACACCTTTGGAAAAGTGTTTTCAGATACTACAAGGGAGGAAAATCCTGAGATAAAGAGAGGTGTAGAGAGAATAGTAAGGAGGGTTTTGCATAATAAATATTACAACAAATTTTATTTCTTAATACTATAATATATCCATAATTTCAATTAGAAGACACCAATATGCAAAGTAGACAAAAAAACACACTTAACAAAAAAATTAAATGCATTGTATTCATTAAAACATTAATTCTTGCCCTGCTTGTGTAGGATTACAAATATCTATTTGAGTATAGTTGAGAAAACATGAGACAAAGATGTAGATTAATTGTAGTTCCTTTGTTGTAGTGATGCCATGAGAGCTATCAACCAAGAAAATATCACATCTAGCAACTAATAAACTCTTACCATTTGGAAGAAAATCTAACCCTTTAGAACAGAGATATTCTTACAATTTATGGTTGCATTTAGTAACTCTTCACATTCTCATATGACCTTTCAATTTAAGTTTAATCCTCAAAGAATAAATATAACTTTAAGTGAATTAATTCACTTTTTACAAACTTTCTTCTCAATGAAGAAATAGAATTTTAGAGAGATAAAAAGAGAATAAAGAGAGAGGTGAGAAGCTCCAAGATTGAATGAAGAAAGATGAAGAAGCTCTGATTGTCAAGAAGGTCCACTCATGTGATGCACTAGTGAAATGTTCCAATGTGATGATGAACTATGGGTCCTTCAACTCCTCTACACCATGAGAAACCTCCTCTTGAATGATCCACACTTTAGCCCATGTTTGGTATATTGAGAGAAGAAATGAGAAGAAATTCATTAATAGACCACTGTAGATAATTTTGGACATGGAAAAATTGTACATTCCACTCTCACATGAATAATTCATTAAATATTATTGTTCGCATACCATTTTACAACTCAAGTCCTCCATTCGAGTGGTCAGGATTATTGTCACATCATTACGCATTCCCTAAACCTAAGTCACTAATCCCATACCCCTTTAATTAATTAATTCACCTCACCACCCATGTCAAAATTAATTGATTGATCCACTCACCCATACACCTCACAATGATAAATCCCTCTAACTCACTAGTTGTAGCTAGTTTAAATAGGAAATCTTCTAAAAAACTACTCTAACAACCTTTAACTTATCCCTATAACCACTTCTCACTCCTCACTAGTTAGGACTAGTTTAAATTTGGCAATCTTCCAAATTATCCATACTCTATCCTAACCACTCCTATCCACTTTTAACTACCACACTCGACTTCTCAAGGTTATCTAGCTATGATTCCCCTAAATTCCCCCACATCATAGTTCAAAAAAGAAGGTTTATCACCTCATATCTAGAAGAACTCAAATTGGCCAAAATCACCGAGGATTATCCCAGTCGTTGGAGATCTATATAAAAATGTTTGTTTACCTCTTTGGGGGAGGATTTTTTAAGGAATTCATGAACATGTGTGACCATCTTAACGGATCATAACACTATCAACTTTATTCAGGCATCCAAGAAATGTTACCAGGATCGCATCAACACCATTCGGCATCTCACACATTCTTTCAAGTGTTTTTGGAGCTGTTAGAGGGATATTTCACCATATAGGAACATCCATAGCCAATCCATTATCACCATTTATCATACAAAGGTTCATTTTTATAGTCTTTCATTCTATTTTCATCCTGAAATAGTCTAATTAGGTCTTTACTTACTTTCTTTGTATTTCAATAGATGATAGTTTCATGTTAGACACTCAGATTATTTCATTTGTCAGTGTGTTATCATTTCACATAATCGTCTATGATTCCTATGTTTCATATCGAACATTAGTAATCAAATTTCATTATAAGTTAATAGTTAATGTATGTTCTTTGTGTTACTAATATTTGTGACAAGATGGATTTTATAGATGGCCATATTAGGTACTAGTCATCCCATTACCAGTATCAATTCACAACCAATTGTTTGACACCCCTTACACTGGAGTAGTATGATCTTCTTTACGACTTGGAACTGTCTACCATATGCATTGCTCCCTTTGACAACTTGGAAGCCATTTTTACCTCTACCCAATGAATTTATGAAGTAACTAAGGAATTTTGGGAATCATACTACGAGGTCTACAGGATCCAAGTTGTCCTTACATCGTTCAAATACAACTATGAAGTAGGCCTAAACATACCAGAAGACACCCATACTACATCTAAATCTGAAATTGAGAGTAACATAAACCTTACATACATTGATTCCACCCTCACACATTTATACAACACAAAATAAGAGATCACATAATTCTTCGTGGAAGATTACATCTCAGAGCCTGATTTATACTTCATTGAAGATGATGATTTAGCCTACTCAATAGGCTCTAACTTATTTTCTACAAACTTAGATACTAACCTAGATTCTGAATTTGGATTCTAGGTTTGTTACTTTTCATTATCATTATCAGCTGATGTATGTATTAAGCTAAATAAGTGATAAAAAGTTACTCACATTTTCCATATATCATATATTCTACTCCATTTATTATCAATATAGCTTAAGTGTTTCAAAATCAGGTTGCTATCCATGTAAGGAAGTCCCTTGACTTCTGGGAACTAGCCTTTTTTCAAGAAACCTGCCCACCCTATTTTACTAACTCTATTTTGTGAAGTGTCTTTGATTTGTAGGATTACTTGTAGGGAAAATAAGTCTAGTTCATTCTTTAAGGAGAAAAATACATCATACATCCATCACATCTCATGGGTCACTTTAAAACCCTACCATACTGAGGTTGAGCAATTGTTACCCCCTTATAATATCAAACCAAACCCCTAAGGTAAATGTTTTCTCAAAAATAACGAAGGACTTACTCACCAACTTGAACAAACCATGAAAACCCATCATGTATTCTTTACCAATCCTATATATGATGAGAACTTGAAACAATTGCTTTCTTGATTGAAATTTCCTCTTTCGTTCTCAGATTAGTGAACTAGTACCAAAGAAAATAAATCAACTCAAAATATGAAGGTTTTATGGTAACTTGAGATGGAATAATGATGTGTACAGGTGCAAATGATGAATAGTTCTCCGCAATGAGATAAGTGCCCTGTAAATCATGATAAATCAATAGAAAAATATTTGATTATTAGATAGGGTGGGAGGATTTCCTGATAAATTTAGTCTGGAGAAGTAATAACTTCCTATGATGGATGTCAACCCTTTTATTTGATAAAGATAGATAAAATAAATATTGATAAATTGGATGTAGCATAAAATGCATAATCTGAAGTAAAAAAGAAACTAAAATTTGGATCTAAGATGATAAAAACATATCTAATCTAAATACAACAAAATAAATCAAACATGACAGGGGTCGATGATGATGCAGACACAAAATTATGAACTTTAGACATTATTTAGCTTGGTCTTATACAACTATTTAGAAGGTTCTCAAGTGAATAAAGTACTAATTAATCCCACCTTTTGGCCATCTTTATTTTATATTTTATTTCACCATTTCTACATATTTTCTTGCACTTATCCATCCATTTTGCAACTACCCCATCATTATAGCCCAAAATCAAGACACCCTAGCCAATACTAGGGCACCCCGGGGAGCCCTGGTCCCACTCTAGGCACCCCAATCTATGCACATATTTTCTCACTTATTTTTGGGGCCTTTCTAGACATTTTTCATCGTTGTCCTTTTCCCAGTGGGCCTTTTCAAAATTAATTATGAAATTAATCTTGAGAACCATAAAAATATAAAGTTATGAGACCATAATAAAGGTCCTAGTGTTACATACTACTATCACTCCATCTAGAGTTGCATCCATTACATCACTTGCATCCACATAGTTTCATCATCAAGGCTAGGAGATCTACATCACACACACTACATAGGGTGAGGGATTTTATTCTATTCGATGCACATATGCTATTTACATTTTATATAATTATTATTTCTTTCTACTTCACAAATTGTGATTGACACGAGAACACCTAGGGAATGACATGCACACACCCACATGAACTACATCAAGGTTTGAAATGTAGTGTAACACTAAGTGATCAAGCCACTATTTTTGTGGTTGAGGTCAATCTAACCCATTCATTTACATCTTTATGTTTTTATATGGTTTGATACTTCCTTTTATATTGTAGGTCATTATACAGCTCATGTGGTGAATATAGTATGACAAATAAGAAGGGTTCTGAACCAACTTGCGACCATACCAAATTCAGGTTTTGAGCTTTTACACAAATTGGAGTGCCCAAACTATAGATCGGGGTGCCCCAGTACCCTCCCAGGCACCTTAGTTATTTTAGATCTTCCAAATCTGGTCTTTACACGTTCCCTTAGTGATCATCTGCACTTCAAAATTTTATTTCCAAATATGTGAGTCTGTGCAACAGTCACCTTTTATCAGCTAAGTCATATATACATCTTTACTTACATAATTAGGGTTTTGTTTCACTTAGAATAATTTATTTACATTTGTTCCATGTTGTCTTAGTCCATATACTACAACGTTTTAGTCTTCCTAATTAGATTAACATTAATACGCAATACCACCATTTTAGGATTTATTTTTGTTAATCATTTTGGTGAGCTCGATGTCTCTTTCTAGCACCTTCTAAGGTTTTGAATATGCACCTCCCATCATGGGTAAACATCATAGAAAGTCTTCTTCCTCTAAGTCTTTAGCTACTCTATGATTTCATAGCCATGGTCATGATTTCATCAACACTCCTACTGCTACTTCTAGTTATAGCTCATGTCCTTCATTTATCCAACTCCCATCTTTTGAAATGGATCTTTGTGCCATTGAAGATGTTGTTACCACTTATTTATGCACTATTAATCATGTTGCACTAGCTCAATTTATAGCAGAAGTCCAAGATATCCCTCTTAATCCCATAGTCTCCCCTACCACCATTAGGGTACCCCTTGTCCCTTCTCGCGCATTGGACATAATTGAATCTAGTACTACATCACTTCTCCATATAGCTCCTTCTTCCCCCAAATAATTGGTTCTCAACCTCAAGAAAATCCACATGACTTATTCCCTAACATATGCATTGTTGATATGGTCCCTTTTACTTTTCCATTTACTCCTGTTGTTACCAATGCTTTGATACTGTCCACCACGCCTACCCCACAATACTTGGTTGATTTTCATATTCATATCATGTCCCCTTTTCTATATGAAATGCCATTTTTGGCCACTCTTCGTATGCTTAATATAGGCTCTTTCCCACCATCTGTTACTCCTACTATTATCATACTATACCAAGGACCTTTACCAGCTCTAGATATCACCCCACTTTCTTCACCATCCTCGTCCTCCTTAACATGCCCATCATTCACTTGCACTCTCTCCATAAATAATTCTTATTAGGAGTAAGTACCTCTAGACACCTCATGTACAACCACTGTATGTTCACATGGTCTCCTTCTACTTGGTTTTTAATTCAATTACCTTCACACTCCTTTATGCAATCCACATTTGTATCATGGTTTTTTCATTCTCATTGCTACCTATTCCCTGCATGTTTTCATCCTTATTGTCTAGCTTGTGCGTTATCCTACTGCTTCTCTACTTACACTTGGCCAGTCTTGGTTAGATTATATTGGAGGTACACTTGATCTTGATCATGTTGATATTACATACCCCATGCCATTTGGCACAAATTGCATTTGTAGTAGTTCCTTTCTTTTTTATACACCCAACTTCATTATTTGGTATGCGCAGGGATACCCATTACCTCCCTTTTTGGATGAACAATACGCCATGTTCATTTACATCTTATACATTCATGGTTACTTGGATGACCAGCCACACACCCTTATCAAGTTTCCCATACTGTCCAATAAACTTTTGATATTGCTCTCAATGATCCTTTAGATGATCTGGTTCCTCTATTTCCTTTTTTTGTTAACACTGATCCACCACTGTTTCTAGTATGTTATATATATGAAATGTAGTGCGAATGACATGAGAACACCTAGGGAATGACATGAAAACACCCACCAAAACTACATCTAGGTCTGAAATGTAGTGCAACACTCAGTGATAAGACCACTCATTTGGCAAATAAGGTAAGTCTGACCCATTCATTTGCATCTTTATTTTTTCTAGGGTTTGATACTTCCTTTTATATTACAGTTCATTATACATTTCATGTGGCAAATCCAATCCAAAAAGTAGGTAGGGTTCCGAACCAACTTGCGAACATACCAGATTTAGGTTTTGAGCTTTTACACAAATCAGAGCACCCAAACTATAGACCATAGCACTTCGAGGCACCCTAATACCCTCCTAAGAAACTCATTCATTTCAAATCTTGTAGATCTGGTCTTTGTAGGTTCCCTGAGTGATCGTCTACACTTCCATATTTTATTTCAAGATCTATGAGACTGTGTGACAATCACCTTTTATCAGTAAAGTCATTTTTCCTTATTTACTTAAATAATTAGAGTTCTGTTTCACTTATAATAATTTATTTACATTTGTTCCATGTTGTTTTAGTCCATTTACTACAAATTTTTAGTCCTCCTAATTAGATCAACATTAATACGCAATAACACTATTTTAGGTTTTATTTTTGTTAATCATTTTGGTGAACTTGATGTCTCTTTCTAGCACCTTCTAGGGTTTTTCATTTGAACCTCCCATCATGGGTAAACATCATAGAAAATCACCTTCCTCTAAGTCTTCAGATACTCTACAATTTGATAGTTGTGGCCATGCTTTCGTCAACACTCCTACTACTACTTCTAGTTATAGCCCCCGTCCTTTGTTTATTCAACTCCCATATTTTGGAATGGATCTTCATGACATTGAATATGTCGTTACCGCTTATTTATGCACTATTAATCCTACTGCGCTAGCTCAACTTCTAGCAGAAGTCCAAGATCTCCCTCTTGATCCCATAGTATCCCCTTCCACCATTAGGGTACCCCACATCCCTTCTCCCACATTGAACATAAATGACTCTAGAACTACATCACTTCTCCGTACATCTCATCACCCCATGCTTGGTTCTCAACCTCGAGAAACTCCACATGACTTAGTCCCTACCATCTGCATGGTTGAGATAGTCACTTCTACTTTTCCACTTACTCCTGTTGTTAGCAACGTTTTGATATTGTCCACCGTGCCTACCCCACCATACTCGGTCAATTTCTTTGCCATCATCCTCCTCCTTAACATGCCCATCATTCACTTGTACTCTCTTCATAAATAATCCTTATTGGGAGAAAATACCATTAGATACTTCATGTACAACCACCATATGTTCACATGATGGTCTTCTTTGACTTGGTTTTGACTTCAATGATCTTCATACTCCTTTATGTGATCCACATTTATATCATGGTTTTTTCATTCACATTGCCACCTATGGCCTACATGTTTTACACCTTGTTTTCCAACTTAATCATTATCCTACTGCTTCTCCACTTACACTTGGCTAGTCTTTGTTAGATTATATTGGAGGCACACTTGATCCTAATCATGTTGATATCACATTCCCCATTCCATTTGGCACAACTTGCATTTATAGCAATTCATTTCTTTTCTATACACCCAACTTCACTATTTGGTATGCTAAAAAATGTCTACTACCTCCCTTTTTGGATGCCATGTTCTTGTACATCTTACACATTCATGGTTACTTGGATGACCAACCACACACACTTCCTTATCAATTTTCCCATGTTGTCTAATATAATTTTGATATTTCTCTCGATGATCCTTTAGATGATTTGGTTTCTCTATTTCCTATTTGTGTTAACACCGATCCACCATTATCTCCAGTATGCTCTATATCCACCACCATGGTTTATGACTCTCACCATTGCAATAATCCATCTAACATACACCTATTTGATGTTATACGAGTGCTACAAGTTTAGTTTCAGTCCATGGAAGCCAAAATTGCATCTCTCCATGCTGAGATATAGCAATTTAAGGATGCCTCTATGCTACATGCTCCTACTACTCCTATAGCTCCTGTGACATCCATGTCCCCTACTAGTCCCCTCACTTAGCCACCAGTTGTACCATTACCTAAACATCTTATCTTTCCTTCCAATGTTACACCATATGACATTCTTGGCCACCTTCGTCATCACTAACTCATTTCTCTACCATCTAATCGTCGATACTCTCCTTCTTAACTAATACAATATCATGATCAACCATGTTATCACTACCATCGTATTAGAGGTCATAATACTAACTCATGTCATGCTTTGAGACATATTATTCATGATCTCTAGTAGTTAGGCCTCCTCTCATTTGCTACACCACCACCTCCTATTCCTCTTTCCACTAGTTTGGATCATCTGGCTCGTGTGTATCACCATAGCACTACCCGTGACCCATGTAAAAAACATCCTTTCCTTAGTCATTTACCATCTCTATCTACATCCTTTGCTTATCCTTACCATACATGTACGTTTCATTCACTGGTACCAATTTTATCTACTATATCCCCCCTTTTGGATCATGGTTATATGATTTCATCACCCTAGGTACCAGTCGATGGACCTCCATCCCTCAACCTTATCGGTTGACTCCTCCTTTATGATCGTTTGGGGAGCACATCCATTACAAAATCTCCCCTTCCTCATATTAGCATGATTGCACATCTAATATTTGCACTCTTCTTCATATATATGTATACTTCTTACACATTCTAGTGCCCTCGTTACCTGATGACGGACTCCTGTTCCTCGGTTCACACTAGACTGTTGAGGGATTAGCATTACATTGAACCCCACACACTCCAAAATAGGTTCTACACAGTTATTCTACGACAAACACAACACATCCTACATTATCCTTTCTATACATAGGTTACATCCTACCTTCTCCTATATATACCTCATCTATTATTCATTTATACATCATCTATTTCATACATTCTACCCTAGTCATCATATCATCTACGTTTGGTTTTACATATCTTTCTTACATTCTATATTTATGCTAGGTCACAATATATGTGGGTCTAACTTTTCCTATCATCACTACATATTCTACACCTATATCCACAACCTACATTTCCTACATTATATGACTCACATAAGTACATCTATCCATCATATGCATTCTACATGTTATACTAGATTGAATCCTACCCTCAAAAGCTCTTCTATCTCATTCTTGACAATGTCTCTAAGTGTTGGATTAATTCTTCATTGTGGCTGCCTAATAGGTTTAACATCCTTAGTGTAAATATGGTGGGTGTAGATGCTTGGATGAATCCCTTTCATGTCAATGAAATCCCATGAAAAATCTTTGGAATACTTCCTCAAGATCTCTACAACCCTAGTCTCTTGGTTGGCTTCTAAATTTTTACCAATGGTAAATTATTTTCCTATGTTAATAGTCACTTGTTTAGTATCTTTTAGAATAGCAAGCTCTGCATCAAAAATTAAAGGGAAAAACATGAAATTATAGTATATACAAAATAATCATGTTTTCAACAAACAACATCTTAACTAAAGGATAATGGAAATCAGTGAATGTATGTTCTGAATGATAATCATAGATTTCTTCACAATCTCAAATAGAAATTTCACTTACCTTAGTGATATTATCCGCTAAGTTTGAAACAATTGTTTCCATAGCTTCAGTTTGAATTTACGTAGCCTCGGTTTTGGTTTCCATAGCCACAACATCCTCTTCATCAGACAGTGTGTATGACTCAACAATTTCTTCCCTATGATTTTTCACTGCAATGGTGACTAAATAATAACTCATATTGTTAGTATTTGAAAAAAAAAACCCATGCACGATCACAAACATCCACATATGGCTGGGAAGGAGGATAAAGTGACATATTCTTTGCTTTTTTCACATTCAAAATAGTCATTTTTCTCGACCGTAAATCAATGTATGCAACAACAGTAGCTAACCAAGACCTTCCTAAGACGATTGGATATCCTAACTTCCAAGTTTTAGACTATAAAACCATAAAATATATAGGATACTCCCAAGATTCAACAATAACCATTACATCCTCAATTAATCCATCCAGTGCGGTAATAGATTGATCTGCCAATTGAAGAATAGTTTTTTTTGTTGCAAACTTGTCAAAGAAAACAAATTGAACATATTTGTTATTATGACATTGATGGAAACACCAAGATCTACCAATACATTAGATATTGATTGACCATTTACAAAAATAGTAATAACTGGACTCCCAGGATCCCCATATTTTGGTGAAAGAAGTTTTCCAACCACAAGGTCAACTAGATTTCCTTCTACTTTACTGTTTTTGGGTATTTCTTCTTTCTTCCTGGTGTTTTTATATAATGGATTATAATAGTTTGGTTGAACTTGGGAATGTCCCTTATTTCTCTCAGAAGTGGGACCTCAATGTTCATCTTTCTCAGCTCCTAAACTAGTGTTGTTTCTTCCTCATTCTGGGAAATGGGTTGCATGTACATTCCTACTATTTCCTTGGTTATTCCTAGTGGCCTGTGTTTATGGAGAATGTTTAGTTTCATTATTTTCCACATGCATCTCCTCACCTTCCTCCAACATTTGTTCATTTTTATTAGTTATTTCTATAATAAAAATAGGAGGATTGTTTACTGTTCTTCCAGACTGCAGCTATACATTATTGATAGAATTCAACTACATAGTATCACCTTGTTCTTCTTCATTAATTGAAACATTTTTTTGGTTTTTGGGGTTTGAGATAGGCTAGGGTAGGATTTGAGGTTTTATTGCATGCCCTTGTTGGTAATTTTGTTGTGGTGGAGGCATTAAAGCTTGTTGTTGTTGTGTAAACCTCCTATGTTGATTAGAATTCAGTTGAGGTGCCCGTTGTTGATTTTTCCATGGTGGTATATTGGCTGGTGGTGCCCAACCTTACTGATTGTATGGAGGCACCCACGGTGGTGGGTGTGGATAAGCTACCCAGTTTGGTGGTGTTTAATTAGGTTGTCCCCATGTTGGTGGAGGAGCCTGATTAGACCATGGCATCATGCAGGGATTCTAAGAAGGTCTAGGGGCATAAACAAACTAGTTATTTGATCGTTGCATGAATTTTACCTTTGAATTTGATTGGGTTATGTAATTTAATCTCTCTTTCAGTTGAGGTAGGAGATTACAGTGATTGGTATCATGGTCAGAGATATCACAAATCAAGCACATGTCTATGACTTCCAAAGGGCATTCATGCAAAGGATGTCTCTTCCTAAATTTAGGACAATATATATCTAAATTTTCCTTTATAGTGATGTTCTTGGATTTCAGCCCATCTATGGTTGAATTTAACTATGAGAGATTCTATGTTTTCATTTTATCCATTTCTTCAAGAAGTTATGAGGTAAATAAGGTATTCTTTTATGTTTTTCTTCATCTTATACCTCCTCTTTTTTTAGAGTAACTCCTACATAACTCAGTAATATGTGTCATGGTGAGTTTTTGTACATCACCTCCTCTCATGAGATGGAGGGAATCCTTGGTTTCTTCATCAAGTCCTTTAAGGAAAACTGTCTTGGTGATTTTTGCATTTAACTCATAACCACTCCTTATATAGAGAAAGAGAAATCTATCCATATAATATTCCTTTTCCTTTATCTAAAAGAACTCTTATCTCCTATCTTTTCCCCTACAATAGTCTTGATATTTTTCCAAAAATGATGTCTCCATGTCCTCCTATAAATGAATGGAGTTAGGGGAAAACTCCATGAACCACCTCATAGTAGAGTCTTTGAGGGTGGAAGGAAAAATTTTGAGTTTGTGGTTGTCTATTTTATAATCATACATCTGGAAAAGAACTTTGAATTCAAATAAGAATTGTTATAGGTCTTCTATGGACATTCATTGAGGACAATTGGATAAGTAAATGTTTTTCCCAATGGTTGGTCCACATTATTCCTGTGGCCTCCCATTTTAGAATGTTTTTCTGGTTCTAGATAAGATTATGTAGCTTGTTCAGAAGGGATCATAGGCGTTGTGTTAGATTTAGTGTCACTTTCAATGTGCCCTACTTGTGCTCTGTTTAGATATATTATTTGAATATTATGAGGTATAAATCTCCCTTGAACATCCCATGGCTTGTGCATCAAGGTTTGTTGTGTAAACAAGGACCAACACTTCTACTGGTTACACAAGATAACTTCAATAACACCCATAGCATGTAAGGTAAATAACATGGCATGTTGTGCTTATGATGTCCCTAGAAATGGTGCCAAAATTTTTGGGTCATTGTATTCTCTAGTCATTTAACCAATAGATTCTTCTGCCAATGTCATTATATAACAAGGGTTTTGTGTCCTAGGTTGTGTGCAATTATGTCTTATGCAACTTAGTTTTTTAGTGGTTCCTTATAAGGAGGTTTGTTTGGTTTTTCTCCCTAGTCTATGGAAATGCAATGATGCTAAACTACCAAAATAACATTGCTATAATAAAAATGTGTTTAAAGGAAATAATTTAACTGGAACTGAAATGCACCCACCAAATCGAAATATCTGAATTGAAATAACACACACATACTAAATTAAAATAATAAAATTGAAAGATGTTTGAGGCAAGGAAATAAGTAACTACATTCAAATAGAAAATTGCATCCAAATAAATATTCAAATCAAAGTATTTAAACTTGAACTTATTAGAAATCACGAACATGCATGGAACGTAAATCCTCTAATCACATTAGTTGAGTGGGCCCTTGATCTTCCTTGGGATGGAGGTATTCTCAAGACCATATGATATTCAAAATGGAATTAACTATATTGATTCAAAGAAGTTTTGAAATATGTTCTGTATAACATTGAAAAGTAAATACTAACTGGTAGATAACTTTACAACAAACTGCTATTATCAACTAATTACAAATTATTCTCAAGAAGGTTTCTTTATAGACACAATTAGTTACAAAATGTGCCATGATTATAGGCACTAAATTCATCCACTAAAAACCTCATTAAAGTTCATTTAAATCCTATAATAATGCTAAAAATAGGATTCGTGTTTGTAGGCTAGTTATGGAAAGATTCCTCCATGATGGCATAATGGCTAAAGACTCGGCCTCTTTGATTTTAACTTCTAGAATTGGCTGAAAATGCTCACTATTATCTTGCATGTGTCACCAAATTTACTCATAGAGGTGATTAGTATGTAATTTCTATGGTCAATAGTTTTCATGAACAAAGAAAATAGAAATGCATCAACCTTACTAGGATACAAATATATAAAACATCCCCCAAGAATAAATTAGCATTTGAGGAATAAATCAATAGTCATATAGATGATACAGTAGATAAATTTATACACTCATCACATGCCATGTCTTTCAGGGGATTTTGGATGTTTGGTGAAGTTTGTATAACTAGGGTGTCTTTTGAATTTGGTGGCCATTCAAATATAAAGTTTTCCTCTGCTTGTAAAGAATGGCTAAGTGTAATAAATTTTATCCACCTACTAACTTCTAACCCCATGCGCTCTGTCCTATAATCCAGTGGGTGCTGAACGCTCACCTCAGGAACACATGGGCACCGAGTGCCTCCTTTATATGAGCATTATGAGAAGATCTTGTCATTTTTATAGGATTACATGCATAAAAGTAAACGTTCATGCATTCATTTTAAAAGCATAGGATGAGCTATTAAATCTATATACCCATACACTTAATAACAAGGGAAACATCATGTCACAAAATACAAAGAACAAATATTCCTTATAAGTATGAGGAAATAACACTAGGGTTTAAACCCATGAACTAGATGTTCAGAACAGAGCCATATATTTATATTAATCATAGTCTCAATAACCACACTACATTCATAAGGGTTGTATAAAACTGAACATATCAAGACAGAGATCCAACCCATATATATAAGAATTCCTAGCTATGCTTCCCTTATTACAAAATTTTTATAGACCCTTCCCTTGGAAATGATAACATTCCTACAATCCTCTAATGAGAACCCCAACTCCTAGGGCATCCTAATATTTTTCTATAGAGCTTCACTTTCCTCATGCTATATGTCTTCCATCTATGTCTTCCTCAGTGTGTCTTATTTTCTTCCAAACATATCTCTTTACAGCATTAGCACCCACCACTATGAATTTTCTTAGAAGTAGATTAGATGCCAAGAGTCCATATGGTCCTTCAATGGTGCATGCTTATTATTTTCTGAGCTCTCCACTTTCTGTAATGATTTCTTTCTAGGAATATTCCCTACATGGAATATCCTTTTCTTAACCACCAAGTTTCTAGGCTGACACCCTATTACTTCAACATGCCTAGTCAGGTTACATTTTTCCTCAAGTTCCTCAAGAATGCCAAATATGGCTAAGTCCTTAGATCCTATTGTCTTTCCTTGTGCGTGCGCCCTTGTTTCTCCAAAACCCTTCTTAAATCTCTATCCCGTGCACTTATCCCTGTGTGCCCTTTGGCACTTAGCCAATATTAGAGGCCCAACATCACCGCACACTAAGCTTGTTCTCCATCCTCGGAAAAATCCTGCTTCTTCAATGAATAAAGAATGGTGACATCTGAATAAATTGTACGGAGGATGAAAGAATGGAAGAAATGAAAGAATTCAGAATGGAAGAAATGGAAGAATGGAAAAAATCTGTTATTTCTGCAAGAGTGGGAATGCCTTCCTCATTGTTGCCTCAATCTTCTCCTAGGTATCTGCCTCACCTTGCGCCTATTGGAATAGGTCACCCACTAGAGAAATTACCTCTTCAAAGATCAGTTCATCACCCTTAGCATTCAAAGTATCTACAATCCCTTCTAACTACTTGTTGAAGTCATCTAGCACATCCATTCTACGAGTGACCTGGGGGTATAGTTCTTTAAGCCAATTTTTAACTGAACCCTACAAGGTTTTGATTTCTTCCATCTTCTTCTCAAATTCAGCTAGGATCTTAGCCCACTCTGCCATGTTTTCCTTGTTCTTTTCCTAGACTTCCTTCAGATATGCCTCATGCGTAGCAACCAATATACCTGCTACACTGTCTCTGTCAATGCAATTATCATACATGGCCTCAGCCATTTTCACGGTGGTCTTTATAGTGGAAAGGATCTTAGAATACCAAGTGACTGTCTCCCCAATCTTCAAATTCTCTTCCTCCTTCTGGTGCACCAATGCCTCTTCTGTTGATTCTATGGTGAGCGACCACCTTTTGATGGTAAGGATGTAGGTTAAGTCTTCTAAGCATTACAAGGTTGACTCATATTTCTAATCAGGTGGGGCTAGGTCTGGATGCTTCAATATAATGGCATCTGTAATCATCTCTATCTTTTTTTAGACCTCGCACCCCTTCACCTTTCCCTGTCTTATTTCGTACCTTAACTGTGCACTGATCAGCTCCTCCTTCAAATATTTGTTTTTCTCAATGAGTTATTCCTTCTTCTTTTCCAACTCTTCCTCGAGGACCCTTACCTTGTCATTTATTCTGAAGAGTCTCAACTCAACATCCACCAATACCTTGTTAAGTACATTACAAAATTTCTCATTAGAAAATTTTTGAGCATTTATCAGGGGGTTTATTCCCTTGGTTTCTGGTATCTTCATCAGCACCCCTTTTCTGACTTTACACTCAGGATCATCAACATAGGACTCAAATGCCCAAGAAAGCATCTTCCTTGTATGAGGGCAGGTGCCTTCTTATTCAAATGAAGACCATGCAAGGAGATTATCTGTAGGCATAATACTTTGGAAGCTCACGCATAGTACCTTATATGGATCATTGATGTAACCCATTCCTTACTTCTGTGCCACTACCATACTATTTCCTCACGTGTGTGATGTCTTTGGAATGCTTACCACTAAACTGGGATCTCTGCCCATGCTCCCATATTTCTTCTGTACAACCTCCTCATCTATCTCCTTGAGCATTTCATCAACACTACACTCTATGTCCTATTCCACCAAATCATTTACTATGCTCGCTACTTCCCTTTCCGTGGCATACTATATTTTCTCCTTGGTGATGTTTGGGGTCCTTTGATCTTTGGTGTTCACCTCCTCACTCTCCCCTTTTCCTTGGGTGCCTTCTTCCTCCCCATTCTTTTCTTTATTTCCTTTATCTGAGTCATGTACATCGTACAAATAATGGTCCTGAGCCTCTTCATGCTTGTCATCAAATTTTTTGCATTTGTAAGGCTCCAGGATCTCCGTTCCTTCTGAGTCTACCTTCTCCACTACCTTTTGCTTCTTCTTAACTAGTGAGTCTAGTATATGAGACTCTTCCTTCTCATCTTCTTCAGTAGGTGACTCCTTCCTCGGAGACATCTTCTTTTTTAGGGGGCTCTTCTTGCTCTAATGCCTCTTCCTCAGGTGTCTTTTCTTTTTCCTGAACGAGGGACTTCTTCCTCTATGCATATGTGCTTGACCTTCCACCTGAATCCTGCATGCCTATAGATTGCATTGGTTATGCACTTGTTGCCTTTTTCTTAAGGGTCTCCTCTCTCTCCCTCTTCCTAAGCATGACCTTCTTCCTCCCAGTGGGGTCTTCTAGGATGGAGACATCATTCTCCACGTAGGTGCCTTTCTCATAATTTGGCCTAATGTGTAGATATACCTTCATCGTGGTCCTTTTAGCAATTAGCAGCATAACAAGTTTCATCGTATGTACCTCATGGGAGACATACTTCTCCACATAAGTGCCCTACTTGGGGTATACTAGCTATCTTCGGAGCTCGCGGTGGTCTTAGTTCACCTCACTAAGGTCGAACCTTAGTATTTTAGCCTCCTTGAATTGGTTTTCCTTTACTTGGAAATATTGAGTAGTGAAAGAGAAGGGTAGTTTACACCATGGGATCTTGGTCCCATCTGACAGAGTGAACCTGCTAATGCCAAAGTTTTGGTAAATAGCAAACACTCATCTCCTTGCACTAGTGCTGAAAATTGTTTGGGTATCCTCCACTCATCCTCGAATGCATCACGCATTCACTTGTACCATTTCTCTAATTCCGCCTTATGGAAGTGATTGTAATGGTATCATATGTATATTTTTCAAATATTTTTGTGGGGGAAGGGTCTTCATTTGGGTGATTCCCATAATAAAATTTCTATCCCATTGGGCACTCCAATCTCGAAGAAGATGATGGTGAGGACAACGTTGTTAAACATGATTTTTTCTCCCTCGTTTGTGCTATGAAATTTAGGATTTCATTCTACAATGTAATGCAGACAAGTTGTATATTATACCTGATGAAATATTTTGGCACACATATCAACCAAGCCTTGTTTACTTATGTCCACCTTTCTTGCTCCATTCATCTTAGATGACCAGGCGTGCGCATGGTCATTCTCATGACATTGGGTCAGGAATATCTGAAAAATCAAAGTACCCACGAACCTTTCTTGTAGTTATAAGCTTCTGAACTATCTCCTTGATGGCTTCCTTATACTCCAAGTCATCCTCTAACGGATTCTCCTTCACAGACATTAGTCCTGTGAACTTGGATATCAAGTAAGGGAGTTATACGGATATCCTCTGTGTCTTGTGAAGTAGAAGTGATCTTCATGTACTGCACGATATCAGCCACTGTTAGAGTTACATGGGTTTTTCCAAAGTATGGAAACTCATATATTTGCAGCAACCCATGGGCCTTCCTCCAAATTTACCTTTGACCTCATCACTGTAGATATGGGCTTCCACTTCTGGTGTCCTGTTTTTTCGGTCAAGATGAACCGGATCAAATGTTATCTCCTTCTATTTCATTCTTGTCTGATGGTTGCAGTCACCCATTAGTCATTTTCCCTGTCATGCGACGCCCACTCTTTTCCTAAGTAAACACTGCCATCTGGTGTACTACATATTCTACATACCAATCTTCGTTGAAGCTAGTGGAAACTGTAGTGTCTTGTTTTCCTTTACCCTTGCTCTTCTGTTTCTTTGGTGAAATGGTCACCCTTCTTTGGTGCCATTCTTTCTGTTGGGTTACTAAACTTAAACCTCCTTCTCCTTGTCTATACTCTACTAATCTATTCAACTATTATGCTCAACCCTCAAGCTCTCTTGTGAACAAATCCCTTCTATCTCCCGTGCCCTAGTTACCAAACCCTAACCATGGAAAATTCTTCCACAAGACAACGTGCTCTACTGAAACTAACTTCTTTCCTACACTCTTGTACTCCTTCCACTCTGGCTTAAAAATCTACCCTAGTCCCGGTGCTTAGATCTCTCATAATTTCTTCTTTCACACAAATATATTTGTGTGGATGCCCTAATTCACAAGAGCTCTTCGATACTTCGTAATTTGCAAGGTAAAACAATGATGTGCCCGACCTTCATAGTTATAGATTTTCACCCCTCTCCTAGTGATAAATTCTACACCACCTACCAACATATTTTAGCATTAAATGTGGGTTTTTTCGACTAAAGCTCACCATTAAGAACTCCTTTCTCCACATGCCCACTCCTGTGCACGAAACCCGCCTTACAACCTTCTGGCGCATAACCAATAAATCCTTGACTGAATGAAGATTCTTCATGTACTCTGTTCCAGTAGCACTGAAGGCACTTTCTTCTGTCCTTAACCATGAATTTTTTCCCTTGACCTACCTCATGTTGCTTCCTACACTTTTCTTGCTATATATGTGGTATTTTGTAAATCTATCCTTTGCAACAGCCCATTCCTTACGTCAACCTTTTCTATTTATACGCACTCTTCTACAACCTCATGCGCTCTTTCATCCTTTAACTCGGGCCTTTTAAACACATGACTCCCAATGCCATGCTTATCCATTTTACTCCACATTACTCCACCCCACAAAAAAATGGATGCACAGTCCTCTACGCATACAAAAACTCTTGAAAGTCATAAGTGGATACTAGTGCTCAAGGTGCACAAAATAACAATCACAAAGGAAAGGGAACAAGTAATGAGAAAGGGAAACACAAGAAAAGGGAAATGTATGAAAGGAAAAAACCTAAACTAATTGGAAATACTACCTTACTTTATGAACATAAGGAAGACTCATTTATAGTAGGGATTCACACCTACTCCTATTGAAAAGGCCTAGGTAATTGTGTCCCATCCAGTGCTTGTAAACTGGAAGGATGTTCCTAAACCATGGATATATGATATGAGTGTAAGGGCCCTAACCAATGAACTTTCAATTTTCCAGGGGTGGCATAGAAACTTGGAATCATATAGCAAACACCATCTTCCAAACCTCGAATTGTTTGTTTTGTGATATGGTGATCATGCCATGCCTTTTCTTCATTCCTTTTTCAGTCGTTTTGACTCCATCTAGCCAATTGATTTCCTCTCGTTCTCCCGCATTAGTTTATTCATTTGTGCCTCTTGAGCACTTCCTTGATCATCATCTAATCCTCCTATGCAGCGCTATACACAGTGATGACAAACATGAATTCAACCAGTGCAACAATAGCCTCTCAAGCCAAACACCAATTGAAACGACATGTGGCCTTGTTCAATCTCTTGTAGGTTATCATGTATGCCCATAGAATGGAGCTGATACCTTGTCATCCCAATCTCTGTCTTCCCACATCACAAATTTTGGTTCAGTGTGTGGACTTAATATTTTTTGAAATGCCTCAACAGTTCCATTTTAGCTTGTGGGTGATATGGGGTAGTCTTATGATGGGCCACCATGAACTCTGCCAACAAAATCCTGACTATTTCATTCAAAAATGTGTACCCCTGTCACTAGTCAAGCTTAAAGGACATCCATACATGCTGATTATGTTCTCCCTTAAGAATCTGGTAGTTTTTACCACTGTGTAATCCCTTGTAGGTGCTACCTTCACCCACCTTGTTAAGTAATCAGTGCAAGTGATGAATATAGTGCGAACCAATCCTTCACACGAGTAGGTGAAATTGGTCCTACAAAATCAACCCCTACCCATTTTTCAAATGGTTCAGTGCACTGGCTATAGGTCTCAAGGAATCTCATCTCTTTTTCCTAGACTTTCCAAGGCACTGGCAATGACTATAGACCTTGCAAAATTCAATACAATCCTGGTAGATAATGCTCTCACCAAAATCCTATAAGTAAAATCTTTCGTGCAATGTGGCATTCCCTACATAGTTCCCTCCTACCATCCCACCATGCACTTCCTCCATGATTACAATGCACTCATGTTCTAACATGCATCGGTGCAGAACCTTATCATGGCCTAACTTGTATAAGTCTCCACCAATTAGCATGTAGGGAATGACACGTATAGCTAATTGTTTCCTTTCCAAAGTTTTCATTCCCTCTGATGCCACAACCTTTCTTGAGAAATACAACAATATTTTCCAATTCTAAGGGTGCACGTTGTAGTCTAAACAGTTGTGTATCTAGCATAACATCCTCTAATGCTTTGTGCATTCTCCCTTGAGTCAATTCTCAGACAAATGGTCAGACCCTGAGTTACTCTTTCCTAGTTTCACAACAATTTTAAACTCAAATTCTTAAAACATTAGCACCCACCGACATATGTGCCCTTACAAAATAGGATTTTTCACTAAGTACTTCAATGTCATGTGATCCATGTAAAATATGAAGGGTATTTCCAGTAGATACTTCATAAACTTATGCAGCTTGTAGATCATGGATAGTGCTTCATGCTCAATAGTGGCATAGTTTTGCTATGCTGGTGTGATGCTGGTAAGACTACTTCAATTTCCATCCCAGAAGCATCAACAGGTGGAATGGCTTATCCCAAGACTCCGTAATGGGTGCAGGTGTCATGACTGTATAGGAAAAACTTATCCCCATTCATTGATAACCTGAAAGTTGTATTTTCTTCCCATAACCAAAACTTATTTAGATGCAAATTCCAAATAGTAGTGAAAAGACTTGATGTTGAGGTATATGCGCAACTACTGACATATTATCCTCAAGAATCCATCCAGTGAAGGAATAGATAAAATCATGATCTGGACCACAATTGCCCAACCACTCCCTTTCATTGGACATCTTTTCTTCATCTTATTTAGGTAAAAGGAAGGAATGTTCGCACCCAACCACTCCCTCTAGGAAAAAGGATCAATTACACATACTACATTTAAGTCTCTATAGTCAACAAAGATCCTTATCCTTGCATCCTTTTTAATGCTGATGACCATGGGGCTTACCCATTCTGATTCCTCTATAACTTCAATGATGCCTGAAGTGGATCATTTTGTTCTATCTCCTCCTTGACTTTGACGTGCAAGATTCAGATTCATTCAATAAGGTCTCTTCTAAATTGGGTGCGCACCCTCCTTTAACTTGATTTTAATTTCTCCCAAGGAGTGGTGGATGCCTTTAAGCTCATGGTACCCACATGCAAAAATAAGTCTTGAAACTCATGCAATAGGTCAATGATCTTTGAGACTGTCCTTCTCTGACCAATAGTCTCCAATAGTGGCCTCCTTAGGTTCTGTTTCTGAACCAATGTTAACCTTATTTGTTTTTAAGGGGCTCATGGTAGGTGTGTGCTTGCTCATCGGCACTATCAATAACTTCACACGTGTACCTTTAGTATGGTTAACATCCAAAATCTCCATCTCTTCGCTCATCAATCACATAGACCATATTTCCTTTCTCTTTCTCCATGCATGCATGCTCAAGCTGCATCTCTTTGAATCTTCCTCATCAAAGCATGGTTCCAAGCCAGGTTGACACCAATAACTCTAGTATTCTATCTTCTACCATGGCACTATCTCCCATCATTAGGCACTTAACAACCTGCAATTCCCTATCCAATGGATGGTTTAGTACTTCGATATTCAAAAGCTTGAGAGGAGGTCAGTCATCAACTCCTACCAATTTCCTGATCTGATGGCACATCTCTGAAGTGAATATACCATGTGCGTACATAACCTTGTAAGGTGGAATATAGCTTATGCACCCATAAATAAGGTGGCAAAGCCTCCATGCCTTCCATCCATGCTTTCTCACATGCTTGGACATGAAACGAGGCAGGTCCTTCCCATGGTAGTCTTGTATTGTAGTGGGTGCATTGCTTCAAGAAAACCTGACAGAGAACATGATTCTCACTTCGTGCCACTCTAGAAGGCTATCTGCAATGTGTCACCCACCAACACACTGTGGTCCCAAGCAAGTTATAGCTAAGCATCCCTCTTCTTTCTGATCCTCATTTTTCCACTGAGCCTCCATTTCTCATAAGAATTTATCAGGGTTGGCCCCTCCAGAGTAACTCAAAAACTTCTTCCCTCCCAGGTGCTTGACTGAGTGTGCCTTTGTCACTCTTATTACAGATCCTCTTAAATGTTTCCCAATTAACTCATAAGTCCCATGTGCCCAATTATCACATGCCACACTAGTTCTATATCACTCATGGATTGTGACATCTTCAAACTGAATAAATCCCTCTGTAGGGTTAATCACCTCAAGGTCCCTGATAGAGCACACATAGATCTTGTCAAGAAATTCCTTCTCCCAAGGGGCTTAGTATAGGGCGTTGACTTCCCATCAGTTAAGGGGATGATGACCCACTCTTCCTTGTTCTCAAAGCTTATGTATACCCTTATTGAACCATAGGTCATCATTGTTCTTATAGCACTAGGGGCACCCAAGTAATGCTGGAAAGTTGTTTGCCTCAGCTAGCACCAAGAATTTGAAGTCTCCAATGAACTTTTCCCCTTGGATAGTGATAAAACATCCTTCTAGACACCAATGGGAATTTCTTTTGTCTTGTTAGCCATATACTAACACATTTAAGGATGGCTATAATGTGGGCCTTCCCATTTGGTGCCATGCATCTAGAGTGAGGACATTGACTTCCATGCCCCATGTCAATCAGAATATTTCTAAGAAGCCATCCATCCAAAAATTGCATTTAGGATAATCTCCTTATCATACTCAAGGCTATGCGGGAGGGAGTAAGGTTAACATGTAGGACCTACCTCTCGCACTCTCCTTCAGTGTGTTAGGTACCTTTTCCCATAACCATTACTCCTAGCAAGGGAATGATATTCTCTTGCCTGTACATTTTGCATACTTCTCTTACCTCATCCATATCCTTCTGTGGAGCCTCAACATTCTTCCTTTGCTCTAATTGTCTTGATTTCTCTTTTAGGCACTAGATCTCTCCTTGTAGGCTTCAAATCACATCCATGGTTTCTTGATACACTTCTTTTTGATGAGTAGGGTCTGGATACTTTCCATGTACCACATTCTTCTCTAATAACTAGTGGTTTTTACCTTGGTACTTCCTTAGCGTGCGCATAGTCTCAACTCACATTTGTAACTAGTACATAGGATCTAGTTTTGACCCACGTGCCACTCTTGGCATCCATTGTGAATCAGGCCTTCCTCACATTTATCATCCCAGACACCTTTTCCTTTCAATGTTTGCTAGCTCATATGTTCAAATAGCTATGGGAACTCCTCATACTTATGCTTCTTCCCACACCAAGAGCATTGTAGTAGATAAGGGCATTCACATTTATAGTGCTCTATAGATCCACAGTTGTAACAGGTTCCATGCATGGGAACTCACTTCTTCCTCTCCATGGTTGCCACAACCAAGAAATCCTCCTCAGAAGCCTCTTCCATGCACCCCTCTATCCACACACCCCTTCATAGTGATGACCATCATCCTTGGAATTGTTTGCAAGGTTGGTCTAGTGCACACCAATATCAATATTGTCATGTATCTGGTCAATCAATCTAATATCCTTGGTGTCCCTGAGTAGTAGAGGTGAAAATTTTACAATAGCAAGACACATTTTTATACCGATCGTGCATGCTGTAGTAGTG
This sequence comes from Taxus chinensis, assembly GCA_019776745.2. NCBI lineage: Eukaryota > Viridiplantae > Streptophyta > Pinopsida > Cupressales > Taxaceae > Taxus > Taxus chinensis. The sequence continues at coordinate 721,472,438 of CM034153.1, read as the reverse complement.
GGCATCTACTTGCATCATGATCTCCCGTGGAAAATTTCACAGTGCACCATCATGTCGTGTACCTATCTCTGGAGAAAACTATCCTTTGTATGCCCTTCTACCTCACAATCCGTACACAATAGAGCACTACAAGTCTCATGCATCAAGTTTGCAGATAGATTCTTTAGTTACTTTGCCATTGTAGTAATCTGAGCCTCAAGGAAGGGGCTAACACCGGTATCCATACTTCCAAAAGCCTCCGCGCGCAAGGCAAACCTCCAAGGCCTTGCGTGGGTTTGTGAAATTCTTGTGTGGAAGTGCTCTCCTAAATAGTGTTATCAATCCTCCAACAAACCATTGGGCATGCTGAGAGGGGTGATTATCATAGGATATTTTTGATAAGAGAGTTTTAAAATGCTCTTTGTATTCTCACACACTCTCTTCCATTCCTTGTTGGATCTCTTTCAGTGCAACTGATGCTCTTTTTTTCAAACTCAGGGATATTAAATTTAGCCAAGAAAGTATTCCACAACATGCTATAATCTACCAATTTCTGATGGGGGTCATACTTCCAGTACAAATTATGTGCGCGTCCTTAAAACATTGTTACAAACTAAATTACCTTCTTCTCTAGGGTAGTGATCCCCTTAACACACCATAGCAGTTCACACTTGTGTATAAGCTTTGTAGTATCCTCAACACCTTTATAGTCTAGTAGGTGTAAAGAAATCTTGAAAAATACTTACTAAGGTGGTTGAGGTCCTTGTTCGCATGATTCAGAACCTTGATTTCCACTAGTGTTACCTCCACCACCAGATCCACTATATCCACCAAATCTTATCCCTTCTGACCCACAAGATCCTTTAGATCTACCAGGTCCACCAGGTCCTCTAGCTTCTATACCACCAGATCCACCTCTTGTAGCCAGTAAAGGGCCTAAAGTGGTCACGCCTAGCATTACCAACGTCCCAATGAACTACATGCCAATAATTTGTGATATTGTACTGCTACCAGACATGTGTCTTGTGTCCCTTCCAAACGTGATACCCAAGCTTTGTGTACCCAAAATTTACCCAAACATCATTCTAGACAATATTCCTCCAAACACAAGGAATGATTGTGTAGCCATAGATGTACCAAATGAGAAATTATATCTCCTAGGTATAGATCAAGTCAATACCACCATTACCAACTGGGTTGATAATACTTATCTCTTGATTTGGAAGACTAAGTGCCAGGGGTTGGTCACTAGGTAGATTCAGATGCACGCCGAGGACTCTTGTTTCTCCAAGAAACAAACTCTCATCAAAAGATGAAGGGGTCTCTCACCCATGCTTGCCAAGATGGGGTAACGTAGACTACTCAAACTCCACGTTCTATGCATTAACCTCAATTCCTTCTTGCAACATCTACCTCCATAGATCCATCACTCTTGCAACCTCACATTGTCTATCCAAATCCATTTCATGAGCCTCACTATACTTGAGTCATCTCTCCTCCCTCTCCTTTTCAGCCATAAGGTTTGACATCTTCCTCCTCCCTAGCTTTCTCACCCAATGCTTAGGGACATTTAGCCAGCCATAGGGAATACTTACAAACTTAGTGTAATAATCAATATATTTATGGCTAAAGGGATAACATGCAAAAATGATCCTCTAAGTTCCTTTAAGAACTCAAACTCAGCAACCGTAAGACCAGAATACGTAGAAAAAACAAATTCTAGGGTATAATTGGTTAGCACTCTTCCCCACCAATGATCAACAACATGTGTCCAAGTCAGATCAACATCCTACAGCCTCTGATATTCTTCTTAGGTCCACATGTGAGATCTATAATACCATCTTGATCTAGATGCGTATGCAGAAAGCCTTTCATACAAATCTACTAGAAAGTAGTAAAATAAGGTCATATACAACTCATGATACAGGTGCTCCTCTACCCATCTACGTGCATAAAACTCAGACCCAATACTAAATATTTGAGAAAAATCATCATCTATACTCTTAAACCATGTTTTGACACTGTCCAAGGTCAAGCACTCCATCATCATGCATCATTCTCACATCAACTTCTGAAAAGAGGGTCTCGACAACGAAACCAAGATGTAGTCAATTTTATCCACCTACTAACTTCTAACCCCATACATGCCGTCTTATAACCCAGCAGGAATTAGGAACTCACCTGAGGCATGCATGGCTACCAAACCCCTCCTTTATGTGATCATTGTGAGAAGATCTTGCTATTGTTATAGGATTAGATGTAGAAAATTAAATTTTCATGCATTAATTTTAAGATCATAGGATGAGCTATCACATCTATATACTCATACACTTAATAACAAGGGAAACATCATTGCGTGAAATACAAATAACATATATACCTTATAACTATAAGGAAATAACACTAGGGTTTGTACCCATGAACTAGATGTTTTGAACAGAGCCATATATTTACATTAATCATAGTCTCAGTAACCACACTACATTCGAAATGGTCGTATCAGACTGAACATATTAAGACCGAGATCTAACCCATATATCAGAAGTCCTAGCTATGCTTCCCTTATTACAAAATATTTATAGACCCATCCCTTAGACATGATAACATTCCTATAGTCCTCTAATGAGAACCCCAACTCCTAGGGCCTCCTAATATTTTCTGTAGAGCTTCGCTTTCCTCCTACTATGTCTTCCATATATGTATTCCTCAGTGTGTCTTATTTTCTTCTAAGCATCTCTCTTTATAGCATCAACACCCACCACCATACCTTTTCTCAGGAGTATATTGGATTCCAAGTGTCCATGTGGTCCTTCAATAGTGCATGTTTATTCTATTCCGAGATCTCCACTTTATGTAATGATGTCTTCCTAGGAATATTACCTATGTGGTATATCATTTTCTTGACCACCAAGGTTCCAAGTTGGCACCCTATCTACTCAGCATGCCTAGTCGGGTCACATTTTTCCTCAAGTTCCTCTAGAATTCCAAATATGGCTAAGTCCTTAGATCCTGTTCTCCTTCCTTGTGCATGCGCCCTGGTTTCTCCAAAACCCTTCTTAAACCTCTGTCTTGTGTGCTTATCCCCCCGTGCACTTCTTCTCTATTGGTCTTGCATGCTCACGCACCCTTCGGTACTTAGCTAGTATTCGAGGCCCAACACTAAGACCATAATATGATAATTTATCCTTCATTCACCATTTGATCCAAAATTTCCTTCAAAAAAATATCCTATTTTTCTGACCTAACGAATCTAGTTCTGGCCATATTCACCATGATTTCTATAAGTGTTGTTAGGTGGCTTCCTTAAAATTTTCCCTTCTAAGGTCTAATAAAATCTTCCTAAAAAAACTCAACCATGTGAGATTGGTCCTCCTCATTCTCTTAGTCATCTCGCATAGCTAGGGTTTCCTACTGAGGAAATTAAATTAACTCTTCTCAGTCATCCCTTGGACTCCCACCAAGCACCTGAGATGCCTAGTTTCATTACCACACATGCTGAGCCATTCTCATTAGTAAAGTGGCTTACTTAGAGAAGAATCTAGGAAAGTGTAACAAGTAGTGACACCTAACTTCAAGGCCATCTAAAAGTACATAAATAATTAGAAGGGCAAGAGATCACATGCAACTTTCCCTTCTACACTGAGGTTTCTAGAGCTCAATATGTGGATGTGGCACATCCGAAGGTAAATAATCTCGTGAGAGAAATGAAACTTGATGATTATATAATGATGAAGGTAAATTTGGGTTGAAATATACTTATGAAAATTATGCTCACCTGTTCAAGGAGTCTTCAACTCTAATTCTTGCATGGAATGAGGAGTACAAAAGGACCATTAATCAATTGGAGGAGCATGTGAAGACTTTGTCTTTATATCTACTATCCTTTCTCGATCTAGTTTCATCATCTTTTCCTCCAAATGAATCATTATCTCCCATTTTTAGCTTTGATTCTTATGTTCATCATGTAGGGAAAATGCAATGATAAATGGATGAACATGATTATTTAAAAGGGGAACTCTTTGCTTCTTGACATGATCTCATTGTTCCAATATGTATCAACTACTATGTCAATATAAGGGATAATAGGAAGGAGATTGAGAAAAAGGGAAATTTGGGAAATTTTACTCCCATTAGTGATGCAAAGCATCCATAACCCCAACTCATCCATTTTTTTATAATCAATAAATTATCACAAACTTGTCAAAATTAGAAAAAATAGCTTACTTCTTATCAAGAAACCTTTATAAATCATACAATTTTTGGTTTGAAAAATCAATGAGGAAAATTTAATCACTCTATCATGTTTCTTAGGTATAAACCAATAAACACTAACTATCAAACTTGACCTCATCAATCAAAATATTATATTTCACTTCTTTTCCTCAAAATTCTCTTTTCAAGCTTCGTAAGGGCATGCTCTTGGTGAGCTATAGGATTGAACAATTTACAAGACTCTAAGACCAAAAAAATAAAATTTATAATACCCTCTAGGCCTCCAATGGTGTGGGTAAAATTTTATTTCTCAACTCTTTTTCTAAGACCCCTTTTTTCCACTTTCTCTCTCTATGCTTGACACTTCTTCTAGTAGCCCTGGTTTCACTATTTTTCAAGCTTTTATTTCATTATACTCACTCTTTTATCAAACCAATTAATTTTATAAGCACCTATTTATATCTTATTCTTGAACTCGAAGTTTTTAGGTGACCTTCTTTGTAAAATTTCTTCAATATTATAATATTTTAAGTTCAGGCTTAGGTCTCCCTGTAGTTCACTAGGTTTGAACAAAAATGGAAAAGGATGTGACTCCTTGAGTGGTATTAATCCCTTAAAACCTTCAATATGTTCTTTATTATGCTTATTATAATTAATGTACCAATTTCTAAGGATTAATTTGAAACTACAAGTCTTAATTTGCAAAATTGAAATCAAATCCACCTTACTAGCTAACATAGGCCTGAATTATTTTGTCATAGATTGAAAAAAATGTATGGAATTTTCTCCTTCCTCATAATATTATTATACTACTATTAGTCCTTTTGAATTAATATTTAAATTTCCAAGATTTATTTTTCTCCTTAAGCCCTTCAAAGGTTGGTAGATCTTGTGATTAGCATGCTAAAATCATCACCTATAGGTTAAATTATGACTATAATAAAATGCCTTCAACTAAGAAGTTTTTAGGAATTAATTTATCCTGAATATTGATGATTATATTGATTAGATAAATTTTCTATAGTTTCAGAGGTAGATTCAAACATTTGAGTCTTCTTCCTCTAGTCCACTCTTTCCAATCTAGCCCCTTGAATTATGTATCAATTTGAGTCCTTCCACTAGTAATATTTTTGACAGCTATATTGAATTCCCAAATTGACAAATAAATTCATAAGACTCCTTTTATACTATTATTACCAATATTAAAAGTTCCAAACTAATACTTGTCCCTAAGACATGCAATAGTCAATAGAACCTAGATCATGTCTTCAAAATCTTCACCTACGGGAAGAGCTTAAGATTGTCACTAATATCCATGCATTGTTAATCCTTAAAGGTATACTCCTTCTTTAATACTGTTAAGAACCCTAAGTAGATGCATTTCTCAAAGTTTTAAATATTGGAAACACTCCTATATGTATCAATAGCCAACTCCTTACAAACCCTCACTAGGGTTTCATAGTCATCTAGATGTCTCTTATCTCCTCAAAATGTAAAGACTTAATTTCAATAACTTGAAAATTTTGACAGAGGTCTTTTATGATCTCTTCTTAGAACCTGAGCAATCATTGAAATATTTAGAATCAATGGTCTCAAGATATTTGGCCAACTTCTTTCTACTCTACCCTCAACAAGGGTTTTAGACTGTGCAAATCTCCAAAACCTTATAAAACCCAATGAAATTGTTTTCAAGACCTATATCTCTCCCCTAAAGATATGTTTTAAGCCTTTATTAAATCTTGCATTGCCAAAGATGAGTAATTGCTAATGAATCTTGGAAATTTTTAGTATAAATACTTAACCCTGCACTGTAGACGACTAATTTTCTCACATGCAACTTCCAAGCTTCAAACCAATGACTAATTCCTCCACAAATCTAATGAGTCATGAATATGAGTCTTCCTCCACTATACCATAGGAAACATTCATGAATAACCATAAAATGTAAGCTCTACAAAATTTTTATCTAATTTCTCATGAGGAAATCAGACTATGACAGTCTTCAAGGAAATTACTTAGTGACTTGTACAAGAACAAATAAACTCAAAGATTTAACTCCCTTATATTCACAAAATCTTCAAACTAGAGCTATTATGAGCCTTCTAAATTGATTTAAACACATATTAAACTATGAAACAAGTAAGGATTTACCAAAATGATGATCATCATATAAATATTTCAATTTCCACATACAAAAATAGAGTTCACCATTAAAGTTTGTATATATTTTAAACAATTATTCTCCTAAAAAACTCTCTCTACAAGCTCTTATTCTATCTCCTCAATTGCTAACTCCATTCCATGTGCTATTCCTCTCTTTCATATATTTTGTGAACCCTTAATAACTTCTTAGACATATGTCATGAATTGCAAACCATAGAAACACATTTATAACTTTTAATTACATCATTTTTCTCTCTTCACACACATTGGGAGTCTTTATTTGAGATGACTAACACCATACAAGACCTTCCTAACCACCTAATATGACAAACATGTCCTAAACAAGCCCACAATGGATTAGACACACTAACAATTCAAAATGTGTCTTTTGGAGGGAAATAATTATTTTGAATCTTTGAAAACTTGTTCTCAACCAAACATATTAACATGAATCTAATGACCTCCTAGAAAACATAGGACACCTTTACATACTAAAATTGGTCTAACACACTAAAATGAACATATTAGAGAGAGATACTCCTGCATTAATTGGTCTCTGAGATGACCTATCTTGATTCTTTCTTCTTAGTGAATCATAAATTATTTTCATCCATTACTAGGAACTTGTCCCACATTTGGTCCCTCGTATTTATTACAAGGTGTGATGTGTTGAATGAGGCCATTTCGGAGCTTGATTAATGTGAGGAACATGTATATATGATTTCTGATAAGATTACTAGAAATACACATGAGCTGAGAACACCTTCACTTAATGAGTACACATCCTCTGAAGGGATCTTCAATTCCTTTTAGGAGTTAGTCTAGATGGCTACATGAGAACCCTCTTCATTCAATGGGAATAATTTGGATTTATCTCTCTAATATTATCAAATATATTTCTAATATTACAAAATATCATGATATTTTTTTCACATAATGCAGAAGGCTTGGTATCATTCCTGAGACTTGTCGCAGTACTTTGGAACATGTGTGCATCCTACATTCCGAGAAGGTCTCATTTGCAGTAGCTCAATTTATCAAGGAGGTAAAACACACCAAGTTCATCATCCCAAATATTCCATGGGGGCTTATAAGATTTTATTCTTCATAATAGGAGACTTTTCCATGAAGTAGTTAGTCAACTCATTTCTTCATTTCTCTCTTTTTCCCTCTTTCTTCTCTTCCTCTTTCTAATTCTTCATTTTATGTAATTTTTTTATTTCATCTTATTCACTTAAGTGACTTTCTTAAGTTTCATTGTAAAAGTACATTTTGATTTATAAAATGGGGACATATTTTCTCACTTCCTAGGAAGATGAAAATTTACAAGTAGAATAAAAAAATGAAAATTCATGTGGGGGTAGATGAAGAGACAATTCACAATGCTTTAAATTTGAATGGCTTCTCCATCCCAAGGGATCTGAAAGTTTACTTTTCTAAATAAATTGTGGATTGGGGTTTCGATGTTGAGAATTGTATCACCAAAACAAGAAATAAAAGCTACATTTATTCTATTTACCTTTCTCATGTGTTCCTTTACTCTCTCTCTCTCTTTTCCGCACTTTACAAGTGTAGACACCTATAATTACGCCTGAGCAATTTAAATACTTAAATTGTTCTAATTATCTCCTTTCCCGCAAATTGACGACATATTGTCAATATCGCTCATCTTCTCTTCCATTGTCGTTAATTGATTACATTACGCTAATTAATTAAGTCACCTATCTAACATATTCCCTAATTAATGACCCTTCGTTAATCAGCACCTTCTATCTAGTCTAATTAATTATTATTAATTAATTAGCCTCCCTTCTCATTAAATCAATAAATCACTATTTAATTGGTTTAATTCCCTCCTCACGATCCAAATCACACTAAAATCCATCTAAAACCTTATAAAAGCTTGCACATGTATTAATTAATCATCTTGATTAATTAATACACCCCATTTATCCACATGAGCCACTAAAGGACAACCTAAACCCTCCTAAAGTTAACTCAACCCCATCTAAACCCCCCTTATCCATAACTAAATCTACATTTCTATTAGTCCCACATTCAAGAGGATGTGTTGAATCCTTTATCCTTTGGGCTATATAAACAACCCTCCCTCTACTTCTACACCTACACCTAAATCTTTCAATAGACAAAAGAAAGCACATAGTTTCATACTAATAGCCTTTTGTCATTCTTGAGCCCTCCATCCTCCATTCTTGAAGAGCTAAGCTTCACACCCAAGCATCCATTGAAGGATCAAAGCAAGCAAATATTGTTGATTACCTTTGGACTACTTAGGTTCATTTTAATGTTAAATTAGGCAATTAAGGAGAATAGAGTTCATTAATTTACATTATGTTTTGATCTTTTTAAAGTTATTAATGTTGAGGGTAGGACTTGCTTATTTCTTCATCATGATGGTTCACATTCCCCATTTATAGCTAGGTTAGGAAGCTATTTCTAGGTGGTAGTTTCTTGCTTTAAATTTAGCTAAATTGTAGAAATACTTGTACACATTTGGCACACCCGGTGGGACACTTAGTCCCATGGAATTTTAGTTTAAGTTTCATTATTTTGGCTAATTTTTGATATACACATGTAGTAATTAATGTCCATTTTCTTGGAATTTTTTCTCATTTGATATATGTAACTTCATGTTCATAGCCATAATTTTAATGGGTTATTTCCATTCTTAAGCTAACTTGTCAAAAATTGAGATATTGTGAGTTTTCTTGTGTTTGTTGCTATATTTTGGTTACAGGTCTGGTGCAGACACAGTTTTCATGGTACACACGTCTCTCTGGTGGTGCAGGAACACTAGTAAAACCTGTTACTCTGTTTGGCAACCCCTAGTGCATGCACACTAACCCTAGCGCACACACCCTAACCAGACCACAGGTGCACTAACCCGGGCACAGACGTCATTTCGTACTGTACCTTCACTACATACTAAAACCTATAAGATCGGTGCACACACCCTAACTAGAGTGCACATGTCATTTTAGTGGCACAGATATTTTTTTTGGTAACACATTTGTTCTATCTATTTTTCTCGGGAGTGGTGCATACACTGTTTTTGTGGCGCACACACCTCTCTGGTGGCACAGGTGCTTAATAAGTCAAAAAAATCCATAGAGTGGCACATGCACTCTTTTCGTGGTGCGTATATTATTTTCATGGCGCACACATCTCTTAGGTGGCACAAGTGCACTATGAGCCGAAACAACGTCCAGTGGCACATACGCCCTAACCCGCACGCAGGCGCTAAAAAAGGGGCACAGGTGTCCTTTTTTGTTTTTTTGAAATTAAGGTGTTGATGTGCTAACATTCTTGCAGGTTTATCTAATCATATATTTGTCTTTACAGGCTATTTTTACATGTTTGTATTTGATTAGAAAATATTTTGAGTTTCTTACTTGTATGAATAAGATCGCGTATGCTCTTCCCTCGCGTCCCTTGGGGTGATCTTGGGAATTAGAAATGATTCTTAAGTCATTTTTGATGCTTTGAGGTTGTTAGGAGTATTTGGGTTGGAATTGGTTAATTTGGCATAGTTGAATTAAAGTTTTTTTTTCCATTTGATATCTTTTTGGATTTTGAAGACATCATGTATGCTCTTCTCTTGCATCTTTGGATGATTTGGAGAATCATAAATGGTGCCTTCTCTTTTTTTATGGAAAACTACTAAAAATCATCATACATGACCAAAATTCCATCGCTTGTCAAAGAACAAAGGAATCAAAACAAAAGTCAGAAAAGTAATAATACAGTTGTTATACAGGTTGCTAAATGGTGTTTGAGCAAACCACGTCTAATTAAAAAAGATAAAACAAACAACATATTCAAAACACTGTATTGCAGGTTTTAGAAAAGGGTATGTCCCTCTCCGCTCAACTAGAACATAACCCCTTTGGCATAATTCCTTAAGCTACAACAATGGGGGTGGTTCCAAGAACCCCAAAGTAGTCCACGTAAGAGGGAACCTTGTGGATGAAACGGGAAGTGCTCCGCACTACCTATCTGACTAGTAATTCCTTTATGAGATAGAGTTACAAGTTGTCCCTACGTGACCCTTTTAAGTACATGATGGATGCATTTACTACCCATTGTGCTTGAAGGGGGAAAAGTCGAGATACTCCCAAGATAGTCAGAACTATTTGGGTAAATCATCCCACTCGTGGATAATTTTGTAACACCTAGGACAAGAGAACCACGTAGGAAGATATAATTTGGCTAGGAGCCCACTTTGACCATTCTAAAAAAATGTTGTGTTGTGAACCATATTTTCATTGTGAAACGTGTGATGCCTTACTTTTTCCTAGTTTTTACTTGCCTTAGGGTGAGGCAAAACTTTGCCGAAGTGAAGCCAACATTTTTCATCCTTTTTTTGATTTACTTCCTTCACATTCTTTTGACACTTTGTTGATCAGAAGAAGGGTGAATACCTTTGTGTTACCATTGTTTCTATTGCTTTTATGTCCATTTACACCCATCCATGTTTGCAGCTGGGTAGGTTAAATGTCTACAGTGTGCAGAGACGTATTCATGTCATTGGTAGCCATTGTGATCTTAATACTTATGTCAAGATCGTCATTGTAGTTAGGCGTGGTTCATCACCGCAGAGATCGTTAGAAGATTTAGCTTGTTTGTATCGTATCACTACAATTTCTATATTTACGTCTTGTTTCTTGTAAACTTGACATAAATATCTATATTGTAAGGTTACGCTGCACACATTTTTAACTATTCCTAGTTATACTTTGAGATTTTTAGTTCGATTATATTATTACCTTGATTTCGAAGAGTGCTAGGAGTTACCATTTTTTCATGTTATATCAATAGCACCTTGATATCAATACCTTACTTTCTCTTAAAGTGGGTTAACATATCTTGGTGATATTGTTGTGTCATTCACAAATTTTAATTAGCACTTTTTGAGATACAGGTCTTAATCGAGTTTGAGCTCGCTCATCGTATGTCTTGATTGGGAGGTCACATTGACTTCTTGTACTTACTTACATTTTGTTCATTACCTTGAACTTGGCATAAGTGAAAATATCTTGCTAATCATCTTGCGATGTGAATCTACTTTTTGAAACGTAGCCTAGGAGGTACTTCATTTAAACAGGTTTCGATACCAAATGCTTATGTCACTGATGATTTCTCACTCTATCACATTGGTATTCTCACATTGTTGATTTATTCATACTCTTAGAAAATACATCTTGCATCTCACTTAGGGGTGGTCACTAAGCTTTAAACACATTTGTAACTTACCCTAGTGAAACTATCATGAAAACATGGCTCCTAAAACACGTCTAGGATTAAAGAAACAGACATACAAGGAACAACAAGTGCAAGCTTGGGAAACCTCTAATAAACAAGGGTCAAACCCCTTCATTAGACATGATCTATGACCGTTGTTTTCTGTGGAAAAATAAACTGAAGAGATGGTCGATCATAGTGGAAATGAATTAGAATCACCACGCGCAGAATTTGATTTTGACCCCACTTTACTAGATGAGTTTCTTCTCAGAAACAAAGATAGAGTGTTGGCATGGGTCATAGAATTACGGGCCAAATTTCCCACTAAAAATGAAATAATACCACCTGCGAATGATGCTACTAAGGAAGAACGTCCCCTTATCAATATGGAAGATATTATAATGCACAAACATGTTTCTACCTCTTACACAAAGAATGATAAAGTGGTGGGGCATAGAATACCCTTTATCAAAGTACCACGAAGAAACAAGATAGACAATGAGATGGGTGAAGAACCTCCACAATACAAGGAGGAGGAACCTTTAGAAGAAGAAGCCACAATCCAACAACAAATCAGTAACCTAAGCTGACAACTATCTTTGCTTACCTCCCATGTACAGAAGGACACAAACAATAATGTTCAAATTTTGAGGCCTAAGATTAAGATCAATGAACTCCATCGAGAAAACCAAGGAGAAGAAGACATAGGGTATCATCATGTATGTTGGTATCCAAATTTGTTCTCCTTTTCAGTCTGAGCAGCACCCTAGAGATGTCATGGAGCTTAAAGAAAAATTAGACGATGTTCTATGTCATTGGTAGCCAGGGATATGGGCTATCTGGCACTCAAGTTTGTGGAGAAATGGATAGCACTTTAATAGGACTTAATCTTGTCCTAGCTCTTTTAGGTTGTGCCTTGCAACCAAGGTAAGAGGACCTGTTTTGTAACCTTGTGATGGTGAAGGAGATGAAGATGTCCTTCTCTTTGCTCAAAATTTTATGATGGATACCTTGATGAAAACATGATCAATACCCCAGATCTGAACTCTCACAAGTTTTCACTTCTCAAAACATGGGTATGTTCTCAAAATAAGGCAAAGGTTACTAGAGACATTAGAAATCCTGATCTGTTATGCATACTTTTGTAAATGGATTTTGATCTTTTGTGGGTATACAAATGTAAATCATGGATAATACATGATGGGGTCTTTGTTTTTTAGATGATTTATGGTGGGGAATTGACAAGACAGACTAGGATACATCAGATCTTTGACAATATCTACAATAATTGAACAACTATCAGATGAAATGCCTCAAATAATCAGAATGTTCCTTTAACCAGAAGAGGCACAAATGGAAGCCCAGGTTGCACTCTTCACACAATATTTGAGAACTCACCACAAAATCTTGAAGTAAAGAACTCAATTAAACACAAAAATCCTTGATCAAACCACGCCTAAGGTGCTCCCAAAGGCTTACAAACAATCTCTGTAGTCAAGGAAGGTAAAGTGATTTTAAATTTTTTTATCTACTTATCAAATGAAGGCTCTTCTGAACATGAGAATGCAAATGCCAATAAACTATCAACAAGAAATGGAGATTTTGTGTGATTTCTAAAGACTTTCAATGCAAGTTTAAAAAGAACAATGAAAACTATCCACAGGCATTTAAAAATGATAATAGACACCATATTGTCCAAAGAAAACACATATTTGGTTCAAAACTTGTTAGATTCAACAACAGGGGAGAGTTATGTATAAACAATCTCATAGTTGTGTGATGGATATACACTTGTAACCAACTCACATACATGAATTTCCAACACATGAGACATTAACCTGGTTCTTTGGTGGATTTCTCAGAAAATGAGCTTTCTCTCAGAATTTGCTCATGATTTTTAGCTCTCGACCTTTTACAATTTCTCCAAAATGCACTATATACCCTATGCCACATTGAAGCCTTCTTTCCTAAGCAAATAATATGCCATGGGATCAATTTTGTTACAACAACTCTTCATGATTCAATGAAAATGAAATCAAACATAAAAACACTCGCATGTTACCAGGTGTGCCAAAAAGATTAAATCATTACAAATATTTGGATCATTATCCATCCTGGAGGCATGTTTTTCATCATTGAGGCATGCAAACACCTCTTACTCATCATTTTCACCTTTTAACCCTTTTAAAATACCTTTGCAACTTTTGATTTTGTCATTTCACGTGCTTTCTCGAGATGGGGCAAAAAATTACTTCAAAAACATCTCAAATCAAATAATTAAGCCTTGAAAGTGATGCCAATGATCCTGGAAGGCCAAGAGGACACAAAATCATATACGATTTGATGAAATTTGATGGAGAAATCATGATTCCAATTTTCCTGGAGCTCCCATGGCAACAAAATAAATGGATGCACAGTAACCATTGATCTTACATCAACTTTTAATATTAACCCTCCACATTGAAGATGAGATCGAAAAATAAGATCAATATTACCTTTTTAACCTTTGGATAAGGTGGGACACGTGGCCAAAAATGATTGGAAATCAAGTTAGTCTAATTTTTGACTTTTTGACATTTTTGAAAAAATGGAAAATTTTGACTTTTTCCTCCACCCCTCTGCCTTTGAATTTTGGAGCTAACATGTGGCATATGGTGGGGTCCCATTGAAATCACGCTTCAATTTTGTGCATTTTGACCTTTTTTGGAAATTGGGAAAATTTTCACTTTTTGCCCCACAGGCCCGCACCTTCATTTTTTCCCTTGCCACGTATCGCTTTCTCTATCGCTAGTGGGTCAACGCTTCAAATTTTGATTTTGAGCTCTTTTGGCAAAAGGGAAAAATTTTCTTCCTACCCCCATCAGCCCGTTGACCCACCTCTTGCAAATTGTGGACACGTGTCCTCTTATTATTGGCCATGGGATTTTGGGCAAAAAATTTACTTTAACTTTTTTGTGAAAAAGGGAAAAAATCCCCTTTTCCCTCCGCAGACCTGCCGACCCACTCTGCGCCACTGTGTTGCCACATGTCCTCTCCCTATTCGTTGCAGGCCTTCGGGCCAAAATTTTTCTTTGAAAATTTTACAAAATGAAATAAAAATTTCCTAAGGAAAGTCCACCACCCACCAATCCCCTAACCAATCAAAACATGCCACGTAGGGACTTCTTGCAGAAGGCGGAGACATGGACCAAAATTTTCCTTTTTGCCAAAACTTCAAAAAATGATAAGTTAGAAATATTTTTCGAAACCCCCTCGCCAATAGGAAATTGCCACATTGCCATTACCTTCTGATGATGAATTTGATGGGCAAATGACACCCGTATGACCGTCAAAACGTAAAAAATTTCAAAGGATACCCTAGAATTTCAAAATTTTCAATAAGGATGGTAAATTGCTTGATTTTAAATAAACTGAAGCAAGATTTGACATTATTTTTGACCTTGGGAATGTGTCTTCGATTGCAAACAATTAAAATTTGATCAATTTCAATTTTTTACACGATCTGGCAAAGGGGAAAACAACACAGCCCACAAAATTGGAAAAAATAGGGCATAAAAAGGGGCAAACTTGGAATATTGTTTAAAATTAGGGCAAAACAACAAGTTTATGGGAATTTTTGAAGAATTCAACTAGAGGGGATGAATTGTAGATCACCAATTTGAGGGATAAAATGTTTATGAGAAAAATTGGATATGAAAAATTAGGGCTCACCATGCAAGCTCAGAAATGGCACCAACATCGGCTCCTACTTGGGGATGGGCACTCCAAGTGAGTGCCACAAGAACAATAAGTAGACCAAGAGCCAAACAATCCATTGGGTAAAGGAGTCACGAGCTAAAATCACCAAATACTAGTTGAGAACCCGACAAAAAAGGTTGCCACACAGCCAGGAAAACCACAAACCCGACAAAACACCAAAAATAGAGCAAAAACCAAACATTATACATTGTAAAAGTTGGTGCATACCTCAAATTTGGGGTTTAATCTAAGAAATATTTCAAATGTTTGCCATTCATAGGCAGCTCTAGCAATTCCCCATCTAAATCCTTGAGAAAGAAGGTATGTTCACCACTTCTGATATCAATGGCATATGGGCCCATCCATAATGCATCAAATTTTCCATTCTTGCCCTTGTCTTCATGCCTACTATCCCATAACAAAACCAAATCTACAACATTGAAGGCTCTAGGAGTGACCTTCTTGTTAAACAATCTCTTTAATTTCTCCCTAAATCTGACATGCCTTTGATGGGATTCTCTTCTCTCCTCATCAAGTTCAATAATCTAATTGATCCTTGATTCATATGGGCCAAGCTCATGATCTTCCAATTGTTGGGTAAACTGAAAAGAAGACAACTGAAGATGTAATGACAGGAAAGCCTGAGTTCCATACACCAATTCAAATGGGATTTTACTAGTTGCTCTTTTAGGAGTTATTCTATCAACCCAAACTACAAACTTCAATTGTTCTCCACACTTCTTCTTGTTTATTTCCAAGGTTCTTATAATGATCTTCAACAAGTTCTTATTACTGGAATCATCTTGTCCATTCCCTTGGGGGTTATATTTTGAAGAATAATTTAGATTGATTCCATATTCATTGCACATTACCATTAAAGGTTTGGCTCTAAAGCACATTGCATTATCAGATACAATCTTAAATGGAACTCCAAATCTGCATATGATTTGATTTAACAAGAAGTCCTTTACCACTTAGTGTGTTGCCTTTTTTGATGGGATTGCTTCAACCCGCTTTGTAAAATAATCGATGGCTACAAGAATCCACTTATGACCAACACTAGAAGGATTTGAGATCTCACCAATAAAGTCCATCCCCCATTGCTTGAAAGGAGATTCAATTGATACAGGTTGTAAAGGAAGGGATCTTGAAGCTTTCAGTCATCCAGAGAAATGTTGGCAACTATCACATTTTCTAACCAAATGAGTTACATCTTTGAAGAGAGTAGGCCACCAATAACCAACTCTCAAAATCTTATGTGTTGTTACTCTTCCAGCAAAGTGTCCTCCACAAACTCCTCCATGGAAATCAGTAACTATCTTGGGAGCTTCATCTTCAATTATGCATTTCAAGAGGACACCTTCAGGGTTCTTCTAAGCCATCCCAAGGTCTGTGATGATATATTTTTGAGAAGCTAGCTTGAGGGATATTTTCTAATTTTTATTTAAATGATCAGGACAACAAAGGTGTTTGAGGTAAAATATTATATCCTTGTACCAATTAGAGCTTACAAATTTCCCAAGAACATCTACCCTTTCTTCTTATACTTCATTCACTTCCACAGTCTACAGGTTGCTCTCAGCCATGAGCTTAGCAAGACCCAAACCTCTTACTAGCTTTTTGGTTTGGACATCCATATCATATTCCTACAGCTTGTTCACCCATCTACATCGTTTACTTGAGATCTCCATCTTTGATAAGATGTCTTTCACCATGGTGTGGGGAACATAAGCAACAACTTTTGAGTTCAATATGTAAGGCCTAAAAATTTTTGTTACTTTTGCCAAGGCAAATGCTTGTTTCTCCATGATTGTATACTTCAGCTCATCTACTTATAAAGCCTTACTAAAGAAGGCAATAGGTCTCTCAGCCCCATTTTCATCCTTTTGCAGCAAAGCAGAAGCAATGTTATATTAAGAGGCAAAGGAAAAGACTTGGAAAGGCCTCTTATAGTTTGGGGTTGCTAAAATAGGTGCATGTTTGAGTGCATCCTTAATTCCTTCAAAATCTTGAATGGCAGCCTCCTCCCATTTGATAACTTGGTCCTTCTTTAGCATGCTTGTGATTGGAAGAGTCAACTCAGCAAAGTTGGAAATAAACCTTCTAATAAAATTAATTTTACCAAAGAAAGACTGGATGCCTTTCTTTGTTCTTGGGATAGGCACTTTGCTGATTGCTTCCACTCTCTCAGGGTCTATCATAACACCATATTTTGACACAAGTGACCAAGTAGCTTAGCCTTTTGCATGCCAAAATGACACTTCTTTGGATTAAGATGAATGCCATACTCCCTACATATGATCAACATCTTCTCCAAATGTTGTAAATGATCACCTCTCTGCCTTGAAAACACAGTCGCATCATCTTGGTAAACTATAATGAACTCATTGATGTAACTAGCAAAAGCAACATCCATTGTTCTTTGAAAAGTGGGCACCAACATTCATCAAACCAAAGGGCATCATAACAAAAACATATGTTCCCCAAGGAGTAGTGAATGTTTTCTTAAGTCTTTCTGATTCTTTGACTAACACTTGATTGTATCCGGAGAAACCATCCAATGTAGAAAGCAACTCAGACCCTGTCACAAGCTGCAACATATTTTCCATATTTGGCAAGGGATAGTTATCCTTCATGGAGGCTTTGTTTAGATTTCTGAAGTCTACACAAAGTCTGATATCTCCATTCTTATTTCTGACTGGCACAAGGTTTGCAACCCAAAATGAATATCTAGTGAGGCTGAATAATACCTCCATCTCTCAACTTCTTTAATTCCTTTTGCATTTTCATGGAAAGAAGTGGATTAATTGGCCTTTTCCTCTATTTGAATGGTTTGGAATTTGTTTTCAAGAGGGATCTCATGTTGAAACAAGTATTCTCTATATGCTTTCAACTCTAAATAGGACCAAGTAAGGCAGCCTTGATATTGTTTAAACAATTGGAGGTAGGACTCTTTTTCTTCCTTGTTTAAACTTCTGCCCAACCAAACTTTTCTTGGTTCATCCTTTATACCCAAGTTATGCTCTTCCACATCCCTTGAGGTAGACATGTTTCAATTTATGATGCAATCAACATTGTTAAAATTTGACTCAAGTGCAACAAGACCTCTAGGAATGGTGTTTGTTTTCAATTGGATGATATTTTTCCGAAACAAAGTCTCTCTTCCTAAAATCATACACACTATTGGCTCCCAATCAATATGTTGATCTACAAACTCACCTTGGTTTTGTAAGAACCTTTACACTTGATAATCATCATCAAACACTTGCTAATGCTTGATGTTGTCAGGGATAGCAGACCTAGTCAACACTTCAACATTGTACTCATAATAAGGTGAAACAGTGAAATTCCCAAATCTAAAACCCAGCACTACCAACTTGGCAGCAGCAACATTAAGACCTATGTCATGGTAAAAAATGTTATAGGAATCAAACATTTCAATTAGATCCCAAACTGCATGCTTATACGGTTTCATATGTTGATTTTTTGTAGCATACAGTTTTCTTATTTGTTTGACAACCAGCTCTGAATCTCCTTTTGCAACAATGTCTTTTACTCCATACTTCTATGCAATTCTCAGACCCAACAACAAGGCTTCATTCTCAGCAATGTTGTTAGTACATTCAAAATTAAGCTTGAAGGCAAAAACAAATTCTTCTAAGCTAGGAGCAATCAGAATTACACCAGCACCATTTCCAAATTTGGAGCAAGCTCCATCAAATAGAAAGATCCAAGGAGAACATACCTATTCAAGGCACTTTGACTAACCCATTTTGTGTTCTTTTCCATCAGCAAAACTAATGAAATTATCAACATCAACATCAACTTGAAGGAAAAAAACAAATTCTTCCAAGCTAGGAGAAATCAGAATTTACACCAGCACCATTTCCAAATTTGGAGCAAGCTCCGTCAAATAGCAAGATCCAAACAACACCCCATAAGAAGCATTATTTAGATCCTCAATTAGATGTAACATTTTATTTTCTCCATAGAGCTTGACAAGGTTACCCTCAATGGGAATAGTAGCAAAAGACATGTCCATATGAACACTCCCTCCAACACTTGCAGCCCACTTTCTTGACAAAAGCATACCCCATTTGGCAGTGCAGTCAACAATTACAACATCAACTTTCAAATTCTTACCCAGATAGGCTGCAAGTTGCACTACCAAACCTTTTACACAACCAACCACTGGCACTTCCCTTGAATCCATGGCAATACACTTCCCATAGGCTATTTTCACTTTGATATCCAACTCATTCATGACTTCTAGAGGCATGACATTACACGATGCACAGGAATCAAACATACAATTGTGAAGTAGCCTATTCTTCATGATTAAAGTTGTGAAGAATGGATCAACATTCAGTTGGGAATCAACCAAAGATATCCCGAAATATACCTCATGTGTCTCTCCAAGATTCTCTACTGCTGGTGGTGTTTCGAGGTCAACAATGACTTAAGGGGGAGTCTCAACAACATTTACATTTCTTCCTGGAGTGATCTTCTCTTCTTTCAATCCCAAGTACTCAAATGCTCTCTTCTTATGCACAAGAATTCTAAGTAACTCAATGATTGGAACACACACTTTTATTTGGCTCAACACATGGGCTATTTCATAGGGAAAATTCTTAGGCAAAACAACATTGGAAGGGAGACAAGAAGATTCATTAGATGGCAATGGATTCTTGGCAGCTTGGGCATGAGGAGGACTGTAATTTTTGCTTGGGACAGTAGAGCTTTTGGCAAGTGTTTCTTTCCTAGGAGCTTCTTTGGGAATGATTGTGAGCAAGGGTGTTTTAGGTTTGGCTTGAGGCCCATTTCCTTTAACAAGTTTTCTTATAGTGTTATAATCTTTCTCTTGAGCTACAACAACATTCATCAAAAATTGTCTATCTTCCTCTGAAGGGATACCACCATTATACTTCTTAATCATCAAATCTCTTAAGTATTCAAATTCATTATTAGGAATTTCAAAATCTTGCACTACATCAACTTCAAGAGTATGAGGTGGGGCAGAAATACTTGTACTCATTGGATGCAATCCTAAAAGGTAGCAGTAGTCCTAACACTTATTACTTCAATAGATGTTGCTCCTCCTTGTGAGCTTGAAGAACAACCCATCATACAAATATCATCATCAGTACCATCCTCATTATCATCCTCACCAACTTTCTGGTCCACTTCACATGGAGGATGGGGTAGAAGACACCTATCACACCAATACATATCAGTAACTTCATCAACAGCAGCAACCATAGTAGTTAGAGGGTCAGGGACCAATCTATTTTCACGTGTTTGGGGTTGTCTATTTGTAGATCCAACAGGCCCTTTACCCTTGTCATCAAACCTCTATTCATTCCTATGGTGACTACCAAATCTATCTTGTGTCTGCGGCCTAGGATGACCTTGTGAAGTCTACCCAATTCCCTTCTCAGCTCTTGCCAACTTGTATGAGATTTCTTTGACAGCCCCTGCCAAAGTTTTCACAACCTCTTCAAAATCAACACCCTTGCTAGCTAGAGTTTTTTCAGGGTTTATCAATTTTACACCATCTCTCTAAAGAGGTTTCCCAACAACCTTGATATTGTTTTCAATTTGAAGTGCCATGGTGAAAGTTTGTCTTACATTGGTAGGGTTTTTGTCTCTTAGGTAATAGGCTGCCTTTTTATCAAATGCATCTACATATTTGATTAAACAAGATTCATCACAAGGCCTCAAACCAACAAGAAACCTTCTCAAAGTTTTTTTAAACTTTGTGTTGAAGTCATGAACTGATTTATCAGGGTTCTTCTTGATATTCTCGAACTCAGATAAAAGAAATCTAGGATCAGTCATGTCACCATATTGCAACCTAAATGCATTTTTCATTTCAGTCCATGAATCAATAGAATTATCAGGTAGAGCCTTGTACCAATCCCTAACATCCTCTTCTAGTGTATGAATAAACAATTTGACATACACATCCTCAAACTCTATCTAAAAATCTTCCATCATATTATCAAAAAGTTTGAGATGCTGATCACCAGTAATAACATTATTACCCTGGAATTTTGGCAACCTATTTCTGACATCTTATGGGATAGCATTTGGGTAACTTACTCTAAAATTTATAGGACCAAAGGTGTTAACAACAAATGAAGGTCTAGGCTAAGCCATATTGTTTGGTGGAGGTGATCTTGGAGGTGAGATAAGCTGATGAGGAGTGGAAGGTCCTTGGGACTCAAGAATGTGATTCACAAGACTGGTATTCTCTAAATGCTGATTTTCTTGGAAATTTTTACTTGAATTAAAACACAGAGGTGCAGATTAGAGAAGGAGCTTACAGGTACAGTAGAAGGGCCTTCACTAGCTGAGGCAAACAGGTTTATGAGAGGATTGCTTAAATCATAATCACTTGAAGAAGAGTGATAATCCTCTACCAAAGGCTGATCAGAACAATTTCTTAGCAGAGTCTCTAAGGAAGAGAGATCTTCTTCCTTCTAGTTTTACAGAGATCAACACCACAAAAATAAATGACAGAAAGCTTAAGACACTAGTATTTTCAAGATCAAATCAGCATGGAGTCACCACTAAGGAATTTAACCTTAGTTATGTAGGTATGCACTAAAATAATCTGTCAAATGCTTGCTAGTACTAAGACCTTTGCAAGGCTTTATAAATCATAACTTCTTCTTCTCAAATCAATCAATCACAATGCAAGCAAAGTGTATGAACTGCTAGTAAATAGAAAAAGGGCAGACAAAACTTGAAACCATTGTTTAAAAAACTTACAGATTTGAATCCTAGAATGATATTTTAACAATGTAGCAGCTCAAATACTTGAATACACAAATGCTCAAACTCTTCAAAAACTTCAAAAACACCAAGAAATTCAAATAATTCCCCGGAAATGAAGCCACTCGTGTTGGTATCCAAATTTGTTCTCCTTTTTAGTTTGAGCAACACCCTAGAGATGTCATGGAGCTTAAAGACAATTTATACCATGTTGTATGTCATTGGTAGCTGGGGAAATGGGCTAGCTAGCACTTAGGTTTGTGGAGAAATTGATGGCACTCTGATAGGACTTGATCTTGTCCTAGCTGTTTTAGGTTGTGCCTTGTAACCAAGGTAAAGAGGACCTATTTTGTAACCTTGTGATGGTGAAGGAGATGAAGATGTCCTTCTCTTTTCTCAAAATTTTATGATGGATACCTTGATGAAAACATGATCAAGACCACACATCTGAACTCTCACAAGTTGTCACTTCTCAAAACATGGGTATGTTCTCAAAAAAAGGCAAAGGTTACTAGAGACATTGGAAATCTTGATCTGTTATGCATACTTTTGCAAATGGATTTTGATCTTCTGTGGGTATACAAATGCATACCAGGGATAATACATGATGGGTTATTTGTTGTTTAGATGATTTATGGTGGGGAATTAACAAGACCGACTGGGATAGATCAGATCTTTGACAACCTCTACAATACTTAAACAACGATCAAATGAAATGCCTCAAATAATCAGAAATTTCCTTCAACCAGAAGAGGCACAAATGGAAGCCCAGGTTGCACTCTTCACATAATATTTGAGAACTCACCACAAAAGCTTGAAGTAAATAACTCAATTAAACACAAAAATCCTTGATCAAACCACGCCTAAGGTGCACAAAGGCTTACAAAATATCTCTGCAGTCAAGGAAGGTAAAGTGATTTTAAATGTGTTTATCTCCTTATCAGATGAATGCTCTTCTGAATATGAGATTGCAAATGCCACTAAGCTATCAACAAGAAATGGATATTCTGTGTGATTTCTAAAGATTTTCAATGTAAGATTGCAATAAGAACAATGAAAACTATCCACAGGCATTTAAAAATGATAACAGACACCATATTGTCCAAAGAAAACATAGATTTGGTTCAAAACTTGTTAGATTCAAGAGCAAGGGAGAGTTACATGAACAATCTCAGAGCTGTGTGATGGCTATACACTTGTAACTAACTCACATACATGAATTTCCAACACATGAGACATTAACATAGTTCTTTGGTGGATTTCTCAGAAAATGAGCTTTCTCTCAGAATTTTCTCGTGATTTTAAACTCTCGACCTTTTACAATTTCTCTAAAATGTAATATATACCCTATGCCACATTGGATCCTTCTTTTCCAAGAAAATAATATGCCATGGGATCAATTCTGTTACAACAACTTTGTAAGATTCAATGAAAATGACATCAAACAAAAAAACACTCGCATGTTGCTAGGTGTGCCAAAAATATTAAACCATTACAAATATCTGGATCATTATCCATCTTGGAGGCATGTTTTTCATCATTGACACATGAAAACACCTCTTACTCATCATTTTCACCTTTTTACCCTTTTAAACAACCTCTGCAACTTTTGATTTTGTCATTTCACGTGTTTTCTCAGGTTGGGTAAAAAAATATACTTTAAAAACATCTCAAATCAAAGAATTAAGCCATGAAAGTGATGCCAATGATCCTAGAAGGCCAAGAGAACACAAAATCATATAGATTTGATGAAAATTGATGGAGAAATTGTGATTCCAAGTTTCCTGGAGGTCTCATGGCGGCAAAATAAATGGATGCATAGTAACCGTTGATCTTACATCAACTTTTAATATCAGCCCTCCACATGGAAGATGAGATCAAAAAATAAGCTCAATATTACCTTTTTAACCTTTGGATAAGTAGGGACACATGGCCAAAAATGATTGGAAATCAATTCGGACTCATTTTTGACTTTTTGACATTTTTGAAAAAATGGAAAAATTTGACCTTTTCCTTCGCCCCTCCGCCTTTGAATTTTGGAGCTGACACGTGGCATATGGTGGGTCCCATTGAAATTGTGCTTCAATTCTGTGCATTTTGACATTTTTTGGACATTGGGAAAATTCTCACTTTTTGCCCCACTGGCCCACACCTCCGATTTTTCCCCTGCCACGTGTTTCTTTCTCTATCGCTAGCGGACCAGCGCTTCAAATTTTTATTTTGACTTCTTTTGGCAAAAGGGAAAAAAATTCTTCCTACCCCCACCAGCCCACCAACCTGCCTCTTGTAAATTGTGGACACGTGTCCTCTTGAAATTGGCCATGGGCTTTCGGGAAAAAAATCTACTTTAACTTTTTTGTGAAAAAGGGAAAAAATCCCCTTTTCCCTCTGCAAACCCGCCGACCCGCTCTGCGCCACCGTGCTGCCACGTGTCCTCTCCCTATTCACTGCTAGCCTTCGGGCAAGTTTTCTTTGAAAATTTTGCAAAATAAAATCAAAATTTCCTAAGGAAAGTCCGCCACCTGCCAATCCCCTAGCCAATCAAAACATGCCACATAGGCGCTTCTTGCAGAAGGCGGAGCCATAGATCAAAATTTTCCTTTTTGCCAAAATTTCAAAAAATGATAAGCTAGAAATATTTCCTGATACCCCCTAGCCAATAAGAAACCAACATGTTGCCATTACCTTCTGATGATGAATTTGACGGGAAAATGACACCCGTATGACCGTCAAAACATAAAAATTTCAAAGGATGCCCTAGAATTTCAAAATTTTCAACAAGGATGGAAAATTTCTTGATTTTAAATCAAATAAAGCATGATTTGACATTATTTTCGACCTTAGGAATGTGTCTTCGATTGCAAATAATTAAAATTTGATCAATTTCAATTTTTTGCATGATTTGGGAAAGGGAAAACGACACAGCCCGTAAAATTGGAAAAACTAGGGCACAAAAAGGGGAAAACTTGGAATATTGTTTCAAATTAGGGAAAAACAACAAGTTTATGGGAATTTTTTAAGCATTAAACTGGAGGGGATGAATTCCAGATCACCAATTTGAGGGATAAAACATTTCTGAGAAAAATTGGCTATGAAAAATTAGGGCACACCATGCAAGCTCAGAAATGGCACCAAGGGTGTATACATCCCCGCTTCTCCCACTAGAGAACAATTGCTCTCACAAGAAGTGCAGTCTATGAAAGTGACACTCGTGATCTTACAAGAGAGAAATATAGGGAGCATTAGGAAATATCAATACGAAGAATTATGCCCCTCTCCTTTTGACAAGACAATGACCCTTCAACCCTTTCGAGAGAAATTTGATATGCCAAAGTTTGAACAAATATAAAGAGAAAGGAGATCCACAGGATCATGTTAAATATTTCTACATGGCATGTCAAGAGGTGTCTTATAGTGGCAATAAACTCATCAGACTTTTTCCCAAGAGTCTCAGTGGTTAAGCCTTGGAGTGGTTTACACGCTTACCACGAGGTTCAATTTTCACCTGGCCAGAATTGGTAGAAAGATTCATGCGTCACCTCTCTATGATATAACATAGAGAGTGATGTCACCATGGTAGAATTGTGTGGCACCAAGCAACATGCCCCAATGAGACTTTCACCAGCTTCTTCCAATAGTGGAGAGGGATAGCTAGTCACTTCCCTTGTGCTTTCCCTAAAAAACAACTGGTTAGTATTTTCAGTCCCAATCTCAACCCAAATATAGATTTCCACCTCCAAATGCATTGTGTCTGCCCTTTTGAGGAGGTTATCAAGAAAGGGATTCAGATAGAAAAATCTCTCATTGCCAAAGGCACCCTCAAAACCCAATCTAGAGACAACCAAAATGTCAAACCCATGGAAAAGCCGAAGATCTTTAACAAAAAAAAATGTGGTGGGAAATGGAATCATTGATTCCAAACGTGTTCAAACGGTCCAAACTGGTCAACCTTTTAAACTGACCAAGGGCCCAATTCAACCACCACCAAAGTGAAGAACGTTCACCTCTCTTAATGAACCATTGTAAGCTATACTAAAATAATTGGATGCGGCCCACATGATGACCTATCCTACAACGCAACCATTTGACGACAACACTCCAAAACCTTCATGGTACAAGGAGTATGAATATTGTGAAATGCATCACGTCAAAGGACATAAGATAGACAAATTTCTATGGCTTCCTCATTATATTCAGGACCTCATTGACAACGAGGAGATAGAGGTGGATAACCCAAGTAAAACACAAACACCTAACGAGAAAATGGGGATATATAAAGAACCATTCCCCAAGCATGATAAGTTGGAAAAGTCAAAGCCAGATCAGGGAGAGTCATCCCAAACTTATAAAGCCATGAATTACTTGTACACCAAAATAGACAACAATCATTATGATTCGCTTATTGGATGTATTCGCTCTCCTGCTGACCGTGTCAATACCATCCAGATCAAGGGAAAGGACTACACTGTGGTAATAAGGCATGCCTGCCTTGTGATTCTGAAACCTTATCCGTTGACCCCACAAATTAGAAAATATAACCTTTTAGAACAACTTGAAAAGATGTCTACTAAGATTTTGATCTTAGATCTTCTCAAAATATCCAATGTGCATAAAGACATTTTGTACCAAACTCTTCAGGGGTCAGGAGTAACTTTAGAATTCAATCCTACATACCTTCAAGCCCCAGTGGCAAACATCGCACCAAGTTAAAATCTCGCTTTCAACCATAGGGAGATCCCTACTGAGAATCCAACACATAATCTTCCCTTCTACATTGAGGTATTTTTCACCTGCAGGAAGATCAAATGGGTGCTTGTGGATAATGGATCTGGGTTGAACATTTGCACACTCAAGTTGGTTAAACAATTGGGACATACAGAGGAAGATCTTGAGTACCATATTATCACTATCACCGCATACAATAACACGGAAAGGGAGTTAGCAAGCACCATCACGCTGCCCATGGAGGTGGGTCCCACTTACCATTAGACAAATTTTCATGTCCTAGACTTGGAACTTCCATATAACATGCTTCTAGGTCAACCATGGATTCATGCCATGCAGGCCATGCCATCAACATTTCATTAATGCATTAAGTTGAAGCATGAGGGACATACGGTTACAATACAAGTAGATTTCAAACCCTTTGCTCATTATAGAGCTCTCAATAGCTTTGCATGAAAGGGTACATATGCATGTCCCTCCGCAGATATAGCTGTCCCTCTCTAGTCTGAGGCCATGGAATCTCAGGTGGATTCAGATTCTCTTAGTTCTTGCGCTCATGGTGCATCTACTTCAACATCCCTATTTGATTCATGGGAGATGAAAATCCTTGAATATGGTTGCAAAGAGTATAATGTACAACAAGCGCTCTTGGTTTAAACCTCTCATTGTCACCCAAGACTAGAGGTCGACCCAACTACCACTTTAAAAGACCTAGATAGGAACACACTATTTGGTCATTCCTACATGGAGGATTGTTAGCTAAGGAAAAATTGCTTGATCCACCTACAACTTGGGTTCCTGAGGATACTCAGCCATCTTGTTATCGAACTCTAGAATATGAAAAATATAGTAAAATGATGTACTCCATGGGCTACAAAGGCCTAGGATGTGGGAGAAACAAAAAAGGACAAAGAGAACCAATCCCTCTTCCTCATTTCAAAACAGAAAGATACGGCATTGGGATTCGCCCTTATGGAGCACACCCCAATGATCAAGACACTACTTTTTTTGAGTGTGAGGATAGCTCTGACTATCTAGACAGCGATACAGATTCCCATTGTAGCCAATATGAGGATCTGGCCTCCACAAACCTTTTCATGAACAACCCTGTCCTAACCATAACCCCCATGGAACCAACCCTTGACCTTGTGTTATGTTTGTGGAGCCTATTTTCATGTTAGAGTGTGGTACACCTTCTATGTGTTACACTCATGTATTTTTACGGCGGTCCCGCTCGCCAGTGAGTGGGTCAGGGGGGTTCGGGGGCGAAGCCCCTGGAGCAAATTTTCATGGGTGGTTTATTAACCCATGGGTAATGGGTAACCGTTATGGGCTGTTTTTGGGCCCATGTTTTTTTTGGTACCCATTGTTTTGTAAAACCGCCTCTTCAATTACCCATAGGTTTATGGGACAGTTTTGTTTTTCCCCATGGTTTTGATACCCACGGTTTTGTAAAACTGCTTAAGCAGTTGTCTATTTATATGGTCTTATGCATATGATAGATGTACAAGCAAATGTATTACATATGTGTTTTGAATTCGAGTTTGAATTCTGTAGAGTTTGTTGAGCATAGCTCCAAACGGATCTGGGTATTGTATTGAGAGATTGAAGAATTGTAATAAAATCTGAGCAAGTGATTCTTGGTGGACGTAGCCCAAATTGGGTGAACCACGTTAAATATTGTCTCTCTGTGTTGTGTTATTTATTCTGCACTTTTATTTGAGATCTTTAATATTTTCTGCATATCAGTTTCTACTGTTGCGATTTTGTAAGAGATTATTCCGCATATTTTATCTCTTATTTCCTAACAATTGGTATCAGAGCTTGGTTTGGTTTGCTGAAGTGTTGAATCGCAGGGAAAGTTTTTAGCTTGAGTGGGTGCTATGGAAAATGAAGGAAGATCTAGGGTTGATAAATTCAATGGGCATAATTTCAGTCTTTGGAAGATACAAATGGAAGATTACCTTTATTAGAAGGATCTTTATACTCCGCTGTCTAAGAAGGTGAACAAACCCTCAAGTATGACAGATGTGGAATGGGATTTGTTGGATCGGAAGGCACTTGGAATGATCCGGCTGTGTCTTGCATCTTTGGTATTATTTAATGTTTCGAAGGAAAAGACTACAAAAGATCTAATGGATGCATTAGGGAAGTTGTATGAAAAACCCTCTGCCTCTAACAAGATATTTTTAATGAAAAAGTTGTTTAATATGAAGATGTCTGAGAATAGTTCAGTAGCAGATCATTTAAATGATTTCAATACGGTTGTGAATATGCTAGCTTTGGTTATAATAGAATTTGATGAAGAAGTTAGGGCTTTATTAATTTTGTGCTCTTTACCTGAGAGTTGGAATAGCCTGGTAATGGCGGTAAGCAACTCGGTTCCAGCTAACTTGAAGTTGAAGTTTGAGGATGTTGTAGGGGTGATTCTAAGCGAGGAAATGCAAAGAAAAAGCTCCAGGGAATCTTCTACTTCAGGGAATGCTTTGACAGTGGAAACTAGAGGGAGACAAAAGAATAGAGGAAACCGTGGAAAATCAAAAGATCGGGCAAGGTCAAAATCCAAGAACAAGATTGTATGCTGGAATTGTGGAAGCCTGGGCATGCAAAGAAGGATTGTTGGGAGCTTCGGGATAAGAAGAAACAACAGGAAGAAAACAAGGAGGAAAATGTGGCATCGGGTAATGTATGCCAGGATGCTTTGATTCTTTCTTTGCATAATATTACTGAATCTTGGGTTTTAGATTCAGGGGCTTCTTTTCATGCTACTCCACATAGGCATTATTTTGTTGATTATGTTCAAGGCGATTTTGGGCATGTTTTTCTTGGTGATGATGAGCCTTGCAGTATAGTTGGAAAAGGTTCTGTTCAAGTTAAGATGTAGAATGGGAATACATGGCTATTGAAGGATGTCAGACATGTGCCTACATTAATGAGAAATTTGATATCGGCAAGGCAATTGGGAAGTGATGGTTGTACTGTGATATTTACAGCTGACTCTTGGAAGGTTACCAAGGGTTCTCTTGTGGTGGAAAGAGGTAAGAAGGTTGGAACCTTGTATTTAACCACTGATAGTACTAATGATTGTAATCTTGTGGCTTCAAATGTAGATACAACATTATGGCACAATAGGCTCAGTCATATGAGCCATAAGGGCATGGACATCATAAAGAAGAAGTTTCCTGGATATACAGAAATAGGTTTGGAGTTCTGTGAGAACTGCATATATGGGAAACAGAAGTGAGTAAGGTTTCTCAAGGTTGGACCTACAAAGAAAGAGAGTAAGTTAGAGCTGGTGCATTGTGATGTGTGGGGGCCGGCTCAGGTATCATCTCTTGGGGGTTCAAGTTATTATGTCACTTTTATTGATGATGCAACAAGGAAAGTTTGGGTTTATTGTATTAGAAATAAATCTGATGTATTTGACACTTTTGTCTAAATGGAAAGCCTTGGTAGAGAATGAAACAGGTCTTAAGCTAAAATGTCTCAGGTTAGATAATGGAGGGGAGTCTTGCAGCAATGAATTTGATGATTACTGTTCTAAGAATGGAATCCACAGGCAAAAGACAGGTTCCAGGAACTCCGCAGCAGAATGGAGTATCAGAAAGGATAAACAAAACAATAATGGAACGTGCTAGGAGCATGAGGTTACATGCAGGACCGCCTCTTTCTTTTTGGGCAGAAGCGGTGAGCAAAGTTGTGTACTTGATAAACAGAGGACCCTCAAGTGCCTTAGATGGAGGCATACCTGAGGAGGCTTGCTACAGTAAGAAAGTTGATTACTCATTTCTTAGAGTCTTTGGATGTGAGGTGTTTTTTCATATTGACAAGGATGATAGGACCAAGCTAGAGGCTAAATCAGAAAAAATGCACTTTTATTGGTTATGGTGGTGATGACTTTGGATTTAAATGTTGGAGTATTAAGGACAAGAAAATCATCCGGTCTAGGGATGTGGTCTTTAATGAGAAAGTCATGTATAAGCAATAGTTGCAAGAAAATAGGGAAGAATCCAAGAAAGAATATGCAGTGGTAGAGGATCTTCCGGATGGGAAAGTGACCCATGAATCAGTTCAGGAACCTACTCAATAAGAACCCCAAACTCCTACAGTGAGGAGGTCTTCTAGGGTAAGAAAAGAACCTGAACGTTTTTCTCCTTCTCTTTATTATTTATTACTCACTGATAGTGGAGAACCAAAGAGCTTTGATGAAGCAATGCAGGTAGATGTCAGTAAGAAGTGGGAGCAAGCCATGGATGAGGAGCATAAGTCTCTCATGGAGAACCAGACTTGGGATTTGGTGAAGCTACCAGAAGGAAAAAGAGCATTGCAGAACAAGTGGGTGTACAGAGTTAAAGATGAAGAAGGAGGAAAGAAAAGATATAAGGCCCGGTTGGTGGTCAAAGGGTTTGCACAGAAACAAGGTATAGATTTTGATGAGATTTTTTCTCCTATAGTAAAAATGACTTCTATCAGAACTGTTCTTGGAATAGTGGCAGCAGAAGACTTGCACTTAGAACAGTTAGATGTAAAGACTGCATTTCTCCATGGTGATTTGGAGGAGGAGCTATATATGCAGCAGCCAGAAGGATATGAAGTCAAAGGTAAAGAGGAGATGGTGTGCAAACTGAAGAAGAGCTTGTATGGCCTGAAACAAGCTCCACGTTAATGGTATAAGAAGTTTGATAGCTTCATGATGGAGCAAGGTTATATTAGATGTCATTCTGACCATTGCATGTATACAAAGAAATTTGAGGATGGAAGTTATATTATCCTATGTTTGTATGTTGATGACATGTTGGTTGCAGGTAAAAACATGCAAGAAATAAAAGTACTCAAGAAACAGCTAAGTGAATCCTTTGATATGAAGGATTTGGGGGCAACCAGACAAATCCTTGGAATGAGGATAGCTCGGGATAGGAAGGAACGGAAGTCTAACTTTATCACAGGAAGAGTACATTAAGAAGGTATTGGATAGGTTTAACATGCAGGATGCTAAACCAGTTGGGACTCCTTTAGCAGGCCATTTTAAGTTATCAAAGGAGTAGTGTCCTATGATAGAGCAGGACAGAAACCAAATGTCCAAGGTACCTTACTCATCAGCAGTTGGCAGTTTGATGTATGCTATGGTGTGCACTAAGCCTGATATTGCCCATGCAGTGGGAGCTATGAGTAGATTTATGAGTTATCCAGGTAAAGAGCATTGGCAAGCAGTAAAGTGGATCCTTCGGTATTTGAGAGGGACCATGGGGATAGTTTTGTGCTACAGTGGATCAGACACCACTTTACATGGTTATGTAGATTCAAACATGGCTAGAGATGTAGACAGCAAGAGGAGCATGATAAGTTATATTTACATTGTAGGTGGGACAGTAGTGAGCTAGATTTCATGACTACAGAAGCTGGTGGCTTTGTCAACCATGGAGGCTGAGTACGTTGCTGCCACGGAGGCAAGCAAAGAGATGATTTGGTTACAACAATTGCTTGAGGAGTTGGGGCATAAGCAAGAGGAATGTAAGCTGCATAGTGACAGTCAGAGTGTTATACACCTAGCTAAGAACTCTGCTTTCCACTCCAGGATGAAGCATATACAGTTGAGATATCACTTCATCAGGACAGCTTTGGAGGAAGATAAGTTGAAGTTGGAGAAGATTCATACCAGTCAGAATCCTGCAAACATGATGACCAAGGTGGTCACAAGGGATAAAATAAAGCTATGTTCAGCTTTGGTTGGCCTTCATGGATGACAGTGAAGGGTTGAGAAGATTGCTCAGTGGAAATCAGTCTCCAAGTGGGAGATTGTTATGTTTGTGGAGCCTATTTTCATGTTAGAGTGTGGTACACCTTCTATGTGTTACACTCGGTTATTTTTACAGCGGTCCCGCTCGTCGGTGAGCGGGTCAGGGGGGTTCGGGGGCGAAGCCCCTGAAGCAAATTTTCATGGGCAGTTTATTAACCCATGGATAATGGGTAACCGTTATGGGCTGTTTTTGGGCCCATGTTTTTTTGGTACCCATTGTTTTGTAAAACTGCCTCTTCGGTTACCCATAGGTTTATGGGACAATTTTGTTTTTCCCCATGGTTTTGATACCCACAGTTTTGTAAAACTGCTTAAGCAGTTGTCTATTTATATGGTCTTATGCATATGATAGATGTACAAGCAAATGTATTACATATGTGTTTTGAATTCGAGTTTGAATTCTGTAGAGTTTATTGAGCATAGCTCCAAACGGATCTGGGTATTGTATTGAGAGAGTGAAGGCTTGTAATAAAATCTGAGCAAGTGATTCTTGGTGGATGTAGCCCAAATTGGGTGAACCACGTTAAATATTGTCTCTCTGTGTTGTGTTATTTATTCTACACTTTTATTTGAGATCTGTAATATTTTCTGCATATTAGTTTCTACTATTGCGATTCTGTAAGAGATTATTCCACATATTTTATCTCTTATTTCCTAACACCTTGTATACCCTTCTCTTGTTGAATGGGACCAACAACATCATATACTGCTAGATTTATTTGAGAATGATGAAGCTATTGTAGAGTTCATGGGCATAAGGGATACAATTCCTGTTGGAGATCACAAGAAATGTTTCTTTATAGAATTAGATACCTACACCTACTTCGGTGAGGAGGCTCAACTTTGTGGTCAGCAAAACTTAAAGAGAAGCGAGGGTAAAAGTTCTAAAGTAAAGCCTCGGCAAAAATCAAAGTCCAAGTTACACAGTGAAAACCTTTTTAAGGCACTGGATGACAAAAAAATAAGAAAATCAAAGGACAAACAAAGTGACCACGCCAAGGATGAAAATCTCGTGGAGACATCCTTGGATGAATATCTCAACCTACCTCCTTATCCTGATGTCAATATTGGTATAGAAGAGGATCCCAAGATAGTAAAATTGGGAGCATCACTCTCGGCTAGAGAACAAAAGACATTCACTATGTTGTTGTGAGAGTTTATTGATGTGTTCACATGGTCTTACAAAGACATGCCTGACTTAGATCCGACTTTGGTCATGCACAACCTAGTCATGCACGTAGATGCTAAGCTTATCAAACAGAAGCTCTGAAAGATGCACCCAAGAGTGGCCCTGTTGGTTAAAGAAGAGTTGGAAAGATTGCTTGTAGTGGGGTTCATTAGACCAATTGATTATTCTGAATGGATATCAAACATTTTTCCTGTCCAGAAAAAACCTATCAGTATCTGAATCTACACTGATTTTAGGGACATCAATAATGCTTTCCCTAAAGACAATTTTTCACTGCCTAAAATTCTCATGATTATTGACTCAACAATAGGGTATGAGATGCTATCACTCATGGATGGATTTTTGGGATATAATCAAATCAAGATAGCTGAAGAAGACCAACACAAAACAACTTTTACAGCTCCTTGGGGCACCTTCTGCTATCAGGTAATGCCATTTGGCCTTAAAAATATAGGAGCTACCTATCAGCAGGTAATGACAGTAATTTTTCATGATATCATGGAGGACTACATGGATGACATCCTGGGAAATTCTAAAACAAGAGAGGATCACCCTGTCATTTTGAGGCGTATCTTTGAACACTTGCATGAGTAAAAATTCAGGCTGAATCCAAAGAAGTGTGTCTTCGGTGTGCTATCAGGGAAACTTTTGGGCTTCATTGTGTTAAAATGAGGTATTGAGGTAGACCCTGCTAAAGTGTCTGCTATTACTGAAATGCCTCCATTTGAGAATATTAAGGAACTGTGTAGCTTACAAGGGAAAATTCAAGCCATTCATCGCTTCATCTCCCAGCTTGCAGATAAATGCCACTCATTCACCCACTTGCTTAAAAAGGACATCACTTTCATTTGGGGACCTAAGTAACAACAATCCTTTGCTTTGCTTAAACAGTACTTGGCTAATCCACCTGTCCTCATGCCTCCCACTCCTAGAGAACCACTCTTGCTCTATATTTCTACTACGTAATTTTCTATTGGTGTGTTTCTTGCCCAATACGACCTTGGTCATAAGGAGAAAGTGGTGTACTATTTGATTCGCACCCTCATCGCCTATGAGCTCAATTATCCTCAAATTGAAAAGGCTTGCTTGGCCGTTGTTTTTACTTGTCAAAAACTTCACCATTACCTATTGAATACTAAGATCAAGATAATATCCAAGGTTGACCCACTCAAGAATTTATCGTCCAAACCCGCCCTCACAGGTAGAATGGCTAATTAGATCATTCTACTCAACGAGTTTGACATAGAATTTGTCCATCAAACATTCATTAAAGGACAAATACTTGCGGACCAGCTAGCGAAAGCACCTTTGCAAAGCACGGAACCTTTGAATCTGGACCTGCCAGATGCCTCCTTACTCTACATTGAAGAATCTATTGTATGGCAGATACATTTTGATGGATTCTTTACATTTCATGGTTTAGGTGCAAGAGTGGTCCTTATTACTCCTTCTAGCGATCCTATACCGCAAGCTTTTCACCTAGACTTCCCTTGCACAAACAACATTGCAAAATATGATGCACTTATTTTAGGAATGAAGCTAACCATCAAGTGGAATGTTCATCATGTCAAGGTTGTGGGTGATTCACAATTAATTATCAAACAGGTTAATGATGAATACAAGGTTAAGGATGACAAGCTCATACCTTACAAAAAGTTAGTAGAAACTCTAAAGGAGTACTTTGTGTGCATTACCTTTGAACAAATCCCAAGAGCACAGAACAAATCGGCAGATGCCATGGCAACGGTGGGGTCTATGCTTCGTATTCTGCTAGGGAATAATGACATGCCATTCTTTGTAGAAAATCTACACCAGCCTGGCTATGACATGCCAGAATATTTCCTAGCTTGTGAGATTGTTGGTCCCAATTCCTCGTGGTACGAACCCATCTTCACCTATCTTAAGGACAACATGTTCCCTCCCAATATCTCCCATTCTAAAAAGCAAAGCTTGATTTGCAAAATAGCCCATTACACCCTTTTAGGAGGTACACTTTATCGTCATGGCTATGATGGGAATCTATTACATTGTCTGGATGTGACAGAAACAATCTAGACAATCAAAGAAGTGCATGAAGGGGTGTGCGGAGCACATACAAATGGAATGGTCTTGGCTAAGAAATTGTTGAGAGTAGGTTACTATTGGCCTACCATGGAAACTGATTGTTGCAATTATGTCAGAAAATGTGTACTTTGCCAAAAGTATGGAAATTTCATTCATGCTTCGTCGCAACCATTGCAACCTATCACTACCCCATGGCCATTCTCCAAGTGGGGACTTGATTTAATAGGAAAACTTACTCCTACCTCATTTGATGGTCACATATCATCATATACATGAATACTTTACAAAATGGGTGGAGTCTATCCCTTTAACCTATGTCATGGGAGCCCAAATTTCTAAATTTATCATGAATCACATTATCTGTCGATATGGTATTCCTGCAGCCATTGTTACAGATAATGGGAAGTCATTTAAGAACAAAATTATGAAAGGTATTTGCCAACGGTTCCAAATCAGGTTAAAATGGTACACGCCATATTACCCTCAGGGTAATGGACAAGTTGAGGCAACAAACAAGACTTTGGTAAGGATAATGGAGAAGATGGTCAGCAAAACAGGTTGAAACTAGCACCTACAAATCCATCCAGCCCTTTGGGCTTACCGAATATCCATTCACACTCCTACGGGTGTCCACACCATATTCCCTAATGTTTGGGACAAAATATATCATCCCTTTAGAGATCAAACTTCCATCCTTGAGAATTTCTCTTCGGGACTATCTGGATAAGGATGAAGATTATCGAGTGGCAAGACTGGCTGAATTAGAATCTCCTAGATGAGAGATGCATTCATGCTCTTAATCACCTGTAAAGTGTATCAACACAAAGTCTCCAGAAACTACAACAAGAGAATCATCCCTCGTCAGTTTGAGGTTGGTGATTTAGTCATGAAGGAGAACCATTTCAACACCAGAGCAGAGCGAGAAAAGAAAGGGAAGTTCGAACCACATTAGTTGGGACCCTATGTTATAGTCACCAAGTACGACACAGGGGCGTACAAAATGGCTCACCCCAATGGTGATGAGCTTCGGGAGCCCATGAACACCATGCATCTTAAGCAGTTCTATGCTTAAACATGGCGCAAGAAAATCAAATAATAATAATAATAATAATAATAATAATAATAAATAAAATACAAAAAAATCAAAAATCAGAAAAAGAAAAAGAGAAAGCAGGTCATCCACTAGTGAAAACCATGCAATTGTGGCACTTTGGACAAGTCCTTGGGTGAAAACCGGTTTCCGGCACCTCAGGAAGGATTCATTATTCACAAGCATCCTGCATCTGGAGGGTAGTTTTCTTTGTCCTAGACCTGGTTCTACCTTCAAGATTTCCTATGCACCCCATCTTGTCTAGCCTTGATCCGGCTTTGCCTTCTTTTATTCATCTGTGAGGGGTATGGTCTTTCGTTATTTCCCATCTTACGCTGGGGGAAACTCAACGACTTCACCTTCTTGTTCATAAGCACGTGGCTTCTGCCCTTGTATATTCCCCATCTAACGCTGGGGGCATCCATGCTTTCTTGGTTACCTGCACATAGCTCCGGAAAACCATTCACAAACACCAAAAACAATAGAAAATTGTTTCACAAAAACCTAAATAATAGAAAATTGTTTGAAAACAACCAAAACAATAGAAAATTGTTTCACATAAACCTAAACAATAGAAAATTGTTTTAAAACAAACCTAGAAAATAGAAAATTGTTTGCAAAATATCAAAAACAATAGAAAATTGTTGCATGAAAACAGATCTTACAAAAAAAAAAATCATTTACTTGTATTGTCTTGTTCTTGGCTTTGCTTGTTGCTTGTATAGTTATTTTTTGTTTCTGATTTTTGAGTTGTTTGTTGCTTGGGCATACTTTGTTAGGATTCATCTTTTTTTATTAGATTATATTTATTCTTGCTTGTGCATATTACGGTATGTTTTTGCATGCTTGTGAATCTTAGGAAATCATGATGTAATGTGTTAATTCATTATGTTCTTTCTTAGCATTTGATTGTGTTTATTACATGATTAATAAAGCGTAGTAAATCATGGTGTATTGTATTATTTCCTGGTGTTCTTTGTTAGCATTTGATTGTGTTTATTACATGTGCATTGTTTTTGTTATCATTAACATCACATTACCATCATTATCATCACATCTAACATCATTTATACATCATATATAAACAAAATGCTAAGTTTTACATCATGCATGTATGCTAAGCTAATCATCACATATCATATCATCAATGGGGGCAAGAGGGGTTGTGCATGATAAAAAAAACTATCCCCCCCTGCACCAATATCATCATATCATCCAGTACATATACATCTACAAAAACACATGAGAAATGCATTTGATATCATCTAAGGATCTATCATCTAACATCCACAACACATGTATACATCAAACATCAAAATTAGATACATACAAAGAAATACAAAATCAGATAACATCATAGCACATCCATAAGTGCTGAATCAAAAAATGCAACATGCAATGAGAATCAACATAGAGTAATTTCTGAAAAGGGTATTTCACATCATAGAATTATGCCCACTTGTGTCACATGCATCAGGACACAAAAACAATAAGGTACATCATCTCATAAACATGTGTATCTGAGCCCAAAAAGTAAATCCTCATATATATACATGTGTGTCATATACATCTGTATCAATCAAAATGGATACACATCAGTGCTCTATATCAGAAATGTCTTCAGCTGAGGCATACAAAGATGCTACATCAAAAATGTCTATACACATACATACAATGTCCAGATCGGTACTCCATATAATACATCATCGATACACAATGCCATAAAAAAGGGGCATGTATCAGAAAGAATCAAGCCTTCATCATGAGGCATCATCAACATACAAGTATACAAGTATGTACATCAAAATTGACCTTCATAAGAGGCATACATACAAATAATTTGTACAACAAAATGGTAGATCTCAACCACAGCTCTCTCCCTCACCAGGGCTCCCAGACCTATCATTTGGATGACGGAACACTGGAGGCTGAGATGGCGCTGGTCCAACTGGCTGCTCTGGTAGGGGTTGTCTCATTGATCTAGTGGACTGGCCTGATCTCCATGATCGAGAGCCCGATGCACTCGACCCTGACTATCGTGGCAATGCTACCCGCTGCTCTGGAGGAACTACCTTGTAATAGGCATTCCTGTAAAATAAGGCCTCACCACCAAGCCTAGTGGTGTCATGTATCAGGTCAACATCTCCAGAGGTGAGCACTGCCTGAAGGGCAGTATCTCTCTTGCCTATCACTCGGCCCAAGTCTACCTTAACCTATCTAGAGGAAGCAGCCTCTCGGTCTCTCTCTGTAGTAATAGTCTACAGCTCGGCATGGGCTTGGTCTCTCTGTGTAAGGAATGCCTGTGATTGTGTGTATACATGATCTCTCTGTGTGACAACCATCTACACTTACGATTGGGACTGATGTAGAAGGCTCAATATCTGAGCCCCATGTGCCACTTTCTCTCAAATCTGGCTCCGTCATGCCACTCTATCATCTCTTGGGCCAGCCTAGGCCTAAGCCCGATCCCGCTCTAAAAGTAAGGTAACAATGTGAGCTCAAGCCTCATCATGCTTTGCTACAACAATCACACACTAGCCTCGAGCCTCCTCTCTCTCCACTCTGGCCACGTATCTCTTAGCTATGACCTTCTGTAACTGTAGTTGTACTAGGGCTATTTTTTCCACTTGCTGGGAGGATGTGTGTGCCTTAGGGACTGGTCTCTGAGGTGCTCTAGATGAGTGTCCCTACTCTAGGACCCTACCTTTGGATGGTTGCACTACTACCTTTACTGGGCCCTGCAACCTCGGTCCCTGTGCCTGTGAGGAACTTTTCCTATCATGTGGAATACCATCACAATGATCCTCTGGTTCTAGCCCATGTGACACTACTCTCACCCTGTGCTCTGCACCATGCCATATCTCTACAGGTGGGTGAATTCCTGCTGCCCAAGCCTCCTCTGGAATGGTGAGACGTCGGGGTAACATTGTAGCATACAGAGCTACATAGTCAGTTGTGGTCCTTAAATCTCTCACCTATCGTACTGGGTACCATATTTGTGGGACCACCTACATGAAACTCGCCCTAGCTTGGGCCACTAGTATGCAAGGCCTATTTGGTCTACCTCTCTGAATCCTTATGTGCATGTCGGATGTCTAGCTGGGGGACCCCTTGTACCCTGCCAAGCTACTATTAGCACCTATCTACTTGATATAACTCCATAATATAACTGTGGCTTCCTATAATAAAGTGCTCCACTAGGCACACACTGAGCTTTGTGGCATCCTCTAGCCACTGGAAATGCCTGTATGGCCATCAGATGACATCTATCTCTACCATCTCATCAAACTCTCGCCTATATATGAATAGGCTACCAAGGTGGCTGCATACATCCCCACCATCTGCTACCCATGCCATATACGATGGCTCCTCAGGATCTCAGACACGAAAAGGGCCCATGGGGCATCCCATCGTAATATGATCCCACGACCATATCTGTAATAAGGAGGCTAGACCCATGGTCTTCTGAATGTGGTATGTGATCAAGTGTAAACCTCAATATAGGTGGGCCAATATGCAATGCCCCCAGTAATATCTCTCACCACTATAGATGCCATGAACCAAAGGTAGTAGTCCTCTCAGGAATGAGGTCCCTATCTTATCAGTGAGTAAGAACCCATTGATAAGAGACATGATGCAGAGGGGCCCCTGATGCAATGTAGGGTTGGAGATGCACTCATGCAACACTATGGTAATCCCATCTTGTGGCATATCATCAACACCAAAAAGGGCACTGTAAGCTGCTCTAATAAGCCCTGCATCATAACTGTACTCGATCAAGGTGCCCATCATCGACATGTGAAGAATCCACCATACATCCTCGATGGTGACAATCATCTCTCATGTCAGTAGTCTAAAGCATTAACTCTTGCTATACCATCGCTCTACTAGTGCAGTCAGTAGGTCGTGATCCAGTATGATGGAAGGCATCCGAGACACGGGGCCTAGCCCTACTACCTCGAGAAGTATCGCCATGGCTCGCCGGTCACACCAGTGCATACTACCCTCTAGCTCGGCTATCCGGGTATGTCACTCCCATGTCTGTAACATTGGTAATCATCTCTGCAAAATAACACGATGCTAACAGTTCCTAACGTTTCTTCTAAAAATCTATCTCCCCTTTTAGGGTTAACCTGAAAATCCTAAAAATTCTTCTAAGTGTCCTATTTTTTACACTTTCCCATCTTTTCTCCACCTGTCTAGGGCACCTGTGTGCCCTTTTAGGCATGTGCACCACATTTTTGGCACCTTATCTTACACGCGTGTGTCTTTTGGCACTTGCTCCCCCTTTCCTGCACCTGCGCACCCTTTTTGGTGTGTGCACCATGCATTTGGTGCTTGCGCTTGCGCACGTATGCTCTTGTGTGTGTGCACCCACCTTTTCGTGTCTGTTCCATGCTTTTCGAGTGTGTACCCCATTTCTCATGAGTGTGCATGCACACACATGTATTTGTGTGTGCGTGTGCATATGAGTGCATGTTTTATGTGCCTGCGCGTGTCAGTGTATGTGTTTTTGTGCATGCGCCCCCAAAAGGACACCTGCGCCCCCTATCTGATGATTGCACCTGCACGCAGGCATGCCAACACAATTTCCTAGGGC
Organism: Taxus chinensis; assembly: GCA_019776745.2. Classification (NCBI taxonomy): domain Eukaryota; kingdom Viridiplantae; phylum Streptophyta; class Pinopsida; order Cupressales; family Taxaceae; genus Taxus; species Taxus chinensis. Next base: position 721,430,842 of record CM034153.1, on the reverse strand, counting down.
TAAAGGCCTAATTTAATGCATTAATGACTAAAATCACTAGGCTAGGGTTCGATACTCACAAAGGGGCCATCATCTGCGTGCTGCTACCCCCAGGCTGCATCTGTGCGCCTCAATTGGTCTCATGCAATCACCATGGTTCTCCTCAGTATCAAAGCCTCATGGTAAATTTTCTAAACAACTCAGTTAAAATGAATTAGTCGTGACATTTTTACCCCCCTGGTGGGGTATGTTAACCCTATTTTTCACCATCAGGAGGGCCGAGAGGCCCGTTTCGATCATCGTTTTCTCCTCTGTTCACTGTGGAATAATTATTTTTATTAATTAATTATTTTTCTGTTATTTTTCACCGTATTTGGGCATTTTTTGTTGTCCGATACCCCTTTCTTCTCCCTCAGACAATTTTATTGCTCCCTGGCAATTTTTATTCTTCTCCACACTCTCGTAAATAATTATTTTTCAAAATAATTATTTTTTCTTAATTTTTCCACTAAACAAGGACATTATTTGTCATTTGTTTCTTCTTTCTTCCACCTAGGGAACTATCTATTGCCCCTAGGCCCTTCATTTTCTTCTTCAATTTCCTTCTATTTTTCACCACAATTTTGAAAGCAAAAACAATAAAAACAATATATATGTCCAAAATCCAAAAACAGGGCAAATTTTTTCAAAAAATCCTAAAAAGTAAAAAACCCTACAAAAATGGTAACTTGCTTATTACGACTAAAATTTGTGTCTTGCGCATGGTATTTTCTCCATATCCTGTTGGTTTTCCTCACATCTTCCCTGATTAATGCGACTCACGGATCACCGGATTCAAAACCATTCACAAAGCTAGTTGCTTGCTTCGTCTGTACTCTAGGGCACTTTTGTTGCCTGGTACTGTTTCGTTGCGCATAAACACTTTTCATGGACCCCATGTCCATTTTCATTTCCCCTTGCATGTATCCTTTCCCGAGGCATCATTTTTAACCCTTGTTGTTAATCACAAACTTGTGGATCTCTTTAGCACTGATAACAAAACATTTGTATAACTATCTTGACTGTTGTTGGGTTGGATATGTGCATTCGTACTTGTTTTCCCTATTAAATGAGCTTGTTTCCTTCTCATATTGCATTGCATTATTGTATGTTATGTGGAGTTGGTATTTTTAGCAATGGAAAATTGTTCGTAGTATGGCTTTTCATGTCAATCTACCTTTGTTGTATGCTTATATTTTTCATAAGGACCGATGAAGTAGTTCCTATGGCAATATGATGACATCCAAATTTTTCCAATCAACAGCAGCTAGAGGCTAAGCTCTTCTCTCCCCTCCTCCGTATTTCTACTACATTACTTTCTTTTCACCCCTAATCTTCCCTCTCATCAAGGCATCCTGCCCCTTCCCCATTCTTCGGCCTTTCTCACATCTTTTTCAATCGTCGATCGGCTTCTTTCATCACCCCATCAACACTCGAGGGGGCATCTCTCTCTCTCCTACTAATTTTTCTTCTATCCCTTCAAAATTTTCTTCTATCTACTATATTTGAAGTGGCATCACTTATGCCACCCCAAAGAGGGGAAAATGTAGACACCTATAATTACGCCTAAGGAATTTAAATACTTAAATTGTGTTAATTATCTCCTTTCCCACAAATTGACGACATATTGTCAATAGCGCTCATCTTCTCTTCCATTGTCATTAATTGATTACATTACACTAATTAATTAATTCTCCTATCCAACACACACCCTAATTAAAGACCCTTTGTTAATCAACACCTTCTATCTAGTCTAATTAATTATTATTAATTAATTAGCCTCTCTTCTCATTAAATCAATAAATCACTATTTAATTGGTTTAATTCCCTCCTCATGGTCCAAATCACAATAAAATCCATCTAAAACCTTATAAAAGCTTGCACATGTATTAATTAATCATCTTGATTAATTAATACACCCCGTTTATCCACATGAGCCACTAAAGGACAAGATAAACCCTCCTAAAGTTAACTCATCCCCATCTGAACCCCCCTTATCCATAACTAACTCTACATCTCCATTAGTCCCACATTCATGAGGATGTGTTGAATCCTTTATCCTTTGGGCTATATAAACAACCCTCCCTCTACTTCTACACCTACACCTAAATCTATCAAGAGACAAAAGAAAGCACATAGTTTCATACTACTAGCCTTTTGTCATTCTTGAGCCCTCCATCCTCCATTCTTGAAGAGCTATGCCTCACACCCAAGCATCCATTGAAGGATCAAAGAAATCAAATATTGTTGATTGCCATCGGACTACTTAGGTTCATTTTACTGTTAAATTAGGCAATTAAGGAGAATAGAGTTCATTAATTTACATTATGTTTTGATCATTTCAAAGTTATTAATGTCGAGGGTAGGACTTGCTTATTTCTTCATCATGATGGTGCACATTCCTCATTTCTAGCTAGGTTAGGAAGCTATTTCTAGGTGGTAGTTTCTTGCTTTAAATTTAGCTAAATTATAGAAATACTTGTACACAACAAGCACAATGATCAAGAAGGAACTTCACATCTTTGATTGATGAATCTAAAGAACTCTATGTCTCTAGTTTTTAGTATTATTAATGGATTACATTGTTTCTTTCCTATAATTGAATGTTGAACTAATCTAGTTATTGTGTGTGAAATCTTTTATTGCCTACTCACAATAATAAGCCCATCTTTCCTAATTTCTCTCCTTCATCCCTCATCTCTGCAAATTGATCCCTTGCATCCCATATAAGAACTTTGTTACAAATGCATCGAAGTGTTCCTATGTGATCCCTAACTTATTTAGCCAACCTTGATCATTTAGATATGATTAGGATATTTTACATTCAATAATGGGAGCCTCCCTATACACAAGAAGGAGGGGTGACCATTGGTGGAAGCCCATAATTTGTAACACGAATAATTATTTCACCTACAACCCTATAGTTAAATGGTATCGTAAAAGCTTCCTTATTTCATATTTTTGGGGTCATATTCCCTCTGAATCGTTTCTGAAAAATTGGATAAAAAATCATTAGGATTCTAATGATGTCCTAGTTTTAGGTATATGTAATCTCACCAATAGATTTAATCTATTTTTGTTTTGTGAACCTTCGTAGGTCCAAAGCCTCATTCTTAAGACTGCATGTTGGTATTTAGGAAAAACCCTTTTGGCGATTTCCTAGTGGACTCTTGAATTTAACCCTACCAGCCAGTTTTCCTTGAAAATCATGGTTTTGATCAAGCTTCATAGACTCCCCGTTCATCTTTGGTATTTTCTTCTATAGATTGTTAAACCCATAGACAACGTTATATTCCATGAACACGATCATTTATTTTATGCCTAGCCCAATAAACAGGTTTGTGTCGAGGTTGACCTTGAGACAGACATGTGGGACCATTTAGATTTTGAATTTTAGGTCTCCATGTTTCTCTCAAAATGTTGTTTATTTCAACCTTGCCAACACATGATTTTATTGTCAAGCCCTAGACCATCACATTCACGATTTTCCACTTTTGGCTCTATCTAAACCCGCTTCTTCACAGCCTTCAACGTCAAAAACTAAAGGGGATCGATCGGATGATGGTTGGACTAAATTTAGGAATAAGAAGGTTTCAGTTGTGAAATCCACTTTTGTGGTGACCCTTGCTCCTTCTCCTTCCCCTCTTCAATCCAAGGATAATTCAGGTATGGGTCCTTACCCCTTGTTTCCATTCCTTCCCAACCCTCACATAACCAAGTTTCACCTTCATAAAAAGAGGATTATGGAAATTTAGCTTCAATTTATTAACATCTGTAATATTCACGGAGTCCAACCCATGAGGTGTCCCACCGATCATAGGGAGATAATGGGGTTGAACGCCACTCCATCTATGTTGAGATCTCTAATTCAAACCAGATCCCAGTTACTAATAATTTTATAACTCTTGACTCATAAGATGGTGTTCCAGATGGTTGGGGGGAGCTCAACATGTCTAAATTTTTATGAATTTCATCTCTTTTAGCATTCAAGTTATCACAGATCCCTCTTGTAAATACTTTGTGTGATTATCTTTTCAGCAATTCAACAACTTGGATATTATCTATTTACATGAAGTTAAAAATTTCTTGTTTTCTACTTCAGAATACACTAGCTTGTATTGCTCCTAATTTTTCACATTTTCATACTCTGCATATTGATCACAAATGTGGTGCTAGTATTTCCATTGCCCCAAAATTTTCAGCCTTAATTACCTCCTTGGGCCATAATCCTTCAAATCAGGTTGTGTGGATGATTATGGTTGTTAATGATCTTTATTTTGGTATTCTTTATGTTTATGCTTCTAATGATAACACAGAAAGAACAACGTTGTGGAAATGCTTAGGTGATAACTTTACTCCTTCCTATTGGTTGGTTTCTAGTGACTTTAATATGATTGAACCTTTGGACAAAAAAATTTGTACCCTCCCTATGTGTTTGTGTGTTGACAAGTGTGAGTCTTGGTATTACTTTAAAATCCAATGGGGGATTTCTGATCCTCTACTCCAGCGGCACAAAAATTTGTGTCTTTAGCTTAGTATACTTGATTTAATCTTTAAGAAGGATTCGATTAGGTTTTTAAAAGGTTGGATCATGTACTTATATCTCAGTAGCATATATTTGATTTTACATGCAAGGCCTCGCTCCTACCATGGTGTGGTCTAATATTATGTTGGTAAGTCATCGTCTGATCTCTTTCAAGATTATCTAGTGTGGGGCCCCTTTCAAAGTCTCATCTAATCAATTATTTCTTAATTTTTCCTTGTAGAGTCACTCAAGGGTGGTCCCTCTTATTTCCAAACTTTGGAATATGGTACCATGTCTACATTTTGTTGCTAGATGGATTGAGTGGTGGGAGGTGGTGATCAAATGAACCACTCAATTCCTCCTCCATTTTGGAAAACATGTTGCTCATGTACACAAGCACATGGAATCTTCTCTACATAAATAATTCCAAGGGGTTTCTATTCTCCATTAATCCAATCCTTTCGACACCCCTCTTTTTTTGCAGGTTACCAACATTTGTCATAGGCTCAAGCTCATGGCATATCAGTTGTACCGCAGAACCCAAATCTACTCTAGGTTGCATTGGCTCAAGATGGGAGACAAAGTGTCCAAGAATTTTTCAAATCTCTCTGTGCTAAGCATGCCCGCAAATAGATTAAATTTATTCAAGTCACTCAATTTCAGCTCACAGATATTCCTGAGATCGCTAACACTTTTTTGGAACACTATCAGTTAGTTTTCTAAGTGCAAGATTATACCAATGAGTGAGTGAATATCATGTAATAATGTGTTGAGTTGGTTCCTATTAAACTTTCTCCTCATGATCGAGCTCAATGAAATGTCCCTCTTACTTTGGATAAGATTCATGTTGCTCTTATATGCTTATTCAATGATAAATCTCCTAGGATGGATGGATTTCCTTGTGAATTCTATAAAGCTACATGCTCTTTTATTGGCCCCGATCTACTTCATGTGTACAATGAAGCCCTAAAATCCAATTCTTTAGGGATTTTCAGCAATCAAGGAAACATCAATTTCATCCCTAAATCAAGAAATCTTGAACTGATTATTAGCTATCAGCCCATCACTCTTCTAAATGTTTCTTAAAAAAATATTTTCAAGGCCCTTACTCTTCACGTTGTTGATTTTTTACGTAATATTGTTTGACCAAAGAAGACACAGTTTTTCAAAGGGAACTACATTCAGGTTAATCTTATTTTGGTCTAGGAAGGAATGATGGGCTCTTATGTCTCTTCAACAACCCTTATTTCTTATAATTGAAATCGAGAAGGTGTATGATTGTATTAAGTGGCATTTTGTTCTAGCCATGCTCAAGGAGTTAGGATCTAATGAATTTTTTATTTTAGTTATCAGAGTGTTGTTTTCTAGTGCATCTTCTCAACTCACTATCAATGTCCAAAAAAATTCTCTACAATAAACCTCTTCTGCTCTATCAAACAGGGGTGTCCTCTTGCACATGCTCTATTTTTCTTAATAGATGATGCTCTTAGGTATATTATTTGTAAGTGTGTTGATCAGGGTCACATTCAAGGCATCTTATTTTCAGATCATTATATTCATCTCATTAATGGGCACTTTCATGATGATTCTTTTCTCATTCTCACTGAAAATAAGTAGATTTTTATTGAATTTTTTCAATGTCTTGCTTCAGGATCCAACATTCAGATAGCTAAAACCATGGGCTATCAGAAAATTAGTTGGCCTATGTCTGAATGGTTAAAATATTACCCCTAGAAGTGGATTCTCCATTGAGAACAATTTGAATTTTTGGGCATTCCCTTTTCCTTTGATAGTAATTCTGCCACTTTATGGAAATACGGGATTGATAGAGTTGAGCATAAGGTCTCTTGGTGGGTGTCTAAATCACTCTCTTTAGCTAGAAAATTTTATATGTGTACCAATAATCTTGTAGCCACCCATGTGTATTATTTTGGTTGTTTGTGCCACTTTCATCCTTCCTTTTCCAAACTTGCCAAATTACTTTGGGATTACATTTGGTTTAAAAAATCGAGTTATGGGGGATTTCATCGGGTTACATGGAATGTTTTTTGTCTACCCCATGATCAAGTTTGTATGGAAATTATTGAATCTTATCATAAAATAATTTATTTATGTTCTAAATGGGTATTACGTTGCCTTTCAGGTAATTAAGCTTGGAAAATTATGATTTTCCATTGCATTACCTCAGTTTCTCCTTATCGTAAAAAATGTTGGAACAATGTAGGGTTACATACTTTAATTATCACTAAGGCGCCAGTTAATGTTATTGGTGCATTTCTCGCAAAGATTATATGGAAGGATTTTGAAGTTATTAAACATTTTCTACACTAGATTGGAGATGGCTTTCATACCAGGTTTTCTTTTAATTCCCATAATATCTAGTGGTCTCCCATTATCATGTGGAGGATAGTATCCCGCTAGTTAAAACTCTAGGCATCAACGTTATCTATTTATCTCAAAAAGGAATTCAAAAAATTTAATATTTGTTTTCCTACAGAGACTAGCTTCCTTTTCCTCAACTCAAGATGAGATTCAATCTTGTCAATTCAAACCTTCCTTCTATCCACATAATTCAAGAATTGATGTTAGATGTCATTCTTCACAAGTTAGATCTTAAACTTCCTGATGCTTTGTGGCGGGATTGGTGGTAGAATCATAATATTATTTTTTTCACTAAAATGGAGGATCTATCTACCTGTAGACACAAAATCACACACTTTGGGTATATATCTAGTCCTGATTACATACTACTATTCATATGATTCCTAAGTAAGAAAAGTACTAATCAACCCATGTCTCTAGGCATCTTTGTCTTCTTTCTATTGCTACTCTTGGTCTTACACTCTTTCTATCTTAGTCTATATTTTCATACCTCAAAATTTATCATCTTGGACAATAGCGCCCAGCCAAGATGCCAACGTCAAGCGCCCTCATCCCCTCTAGGTTCCCCTGACCTCTTTGTACTTTGTTTACATCTTTTGGGCTATTTATAGCCCTTTGAGCATCTTATCTTTTTTATAGTTGGCCTTTTCATGGTTAATTACAAAATTCAAGTAAGGGAACCATACAAATATAAAGTTATGTGATCATAATAAGGGACCAAGCACTTAGCATTAGCTATCAACACCTAAGTTTGTATCCAAACGTTATTCAAGATCATTCAAACATCCATTCAAGGGCAAGGGACTGCATTATTCTATATAGACTTCATAGGAGGGAAGTTTATTTTATTCCATGCACACATATATTACATTTATTTACATCTAGCTACTTTCTCACTATCAAAGTACGACACACACAAGAGCTACCTAGGGATCAATTCTACATACACACATAGAAATATGTTGGATATGAGATGTAGTGCAATGCTAAGATGTAAGATCACCATTTTAATAGATGAGGAAAGTTTTAACCCTCATTTTGTATCTTTATTTTTTAGGATTTAATGTCTCTTTGAGGGTTTTACAGGTCATTATTTCATTTTAGGTTTCCACCGAACTCGGTGAACATTGTGCAATATACTAGTGACCAAAGGTGAAGGATAGTGAATAAATTGTGATCATTCAAAGATGTTTTTCTAAGAATTTTCACAATCACAGGCATCCACTGGTAGTATGTGACACACGCAAGCACTCATGCCCCTTTCTGGATGCCCCTATTAATTTTGTTTCTCTATATTTTCATTTTTCTGAGCTTTATTACGATTGTCTATGCTTTGGATTTTCCATTTTTCCAGCTGTGTGCATTTTCATGTATTTCTGTGAATCAGCTAAGATTCTCTATCTCCCCTTTGCACTTAGGGTTTCATATTTTCTATCTTAGCTTGCTTGGGTTAATTTAAGTACTTAATTGATTATTCATTTCTTGCTACAATAGCAATCATATTAAGAATTTTCATAACATTTATTCATATTTTTCATAATCACTACCAACTTTTGAGTCCTATTTTTCCATCCATTTCTAAGCTCAATGCTCATTTGGGGATTCAATCTAGCCCGACTACTTAACATCAATGTCTTTCCCGTGCCTGTAACCCTCTGTTGGAACCTAAAGTTGACCATTTTCTATGGTGTTTCATTTATCAAGGTCTTCCCTTAGGTGAAAGGCTTGACCACATTAACATTCCTAATTCTAACTACCCTTTTTGTTCCCAGCCTAAATATTTTAAACATATGTTTTGGTCTTGCGTCTGTGCTCAAGTTTCTTATTCTTAGATTCATTCTTTTTTTCAACCATGCCACCTTGATTTCTTTCATTAGCAAGTGGTGTTATTTGGGGATTTCTATTCTTAGTTATTCTATATTGATTCTCTGTGGCATTTTTTAGAGCTTATATTCTATTTAAATTTTGGAAATCTTGTAGTATTGCTATCTTGAAAAATGAGCATTATGTTGCTTTATTATCCATTAATGATAAAGTGGCTATTATGTTTGTTATGAGAATACAAATTCAATCCCAAGCTAAAAAAAAATTTCTAGAGTTTTCCCACCCACATGAACTCCTTGCTCACTGGGGGAGTGCTCCATGCATGATGATTCAATTCCCTCCTAACCCTTTGTTATGGCCACATCATCCATCACCGTCACGTCATCCACCTTTGCATGGATTGCATCACAGAATCCGCTCTCGCAGCAACTGGTCCTCGTCTCCTCGAGGTCTCCCTGTAACTCCGTCATCCTCAAGGTTGGGCTAGATTCCTCCTCCATGGGGGAAGGAAATGGCTAGTTCTCTATGACGATCCTCTCTTCTTCATAGAGCTCAACCATTTGCTGGATCTCTTCCCCCTAGTTTTGGAATTATGGTTCCTTTACAAATCTAAGTGCCTGATCAGTATGATAGACAGGTTGATCCTCTATCACCTAAGCCTTCCAGTCGAGTTTACTAATGAGGGAGCATCACCATGGAGCTTTGGAGTACAATGAAGTCTAAATAATCCTTTCTTAGGCACTAAGCAAAAACTAGGAGTTGTCAAAGTTTTCTATCTCCATTATATCATTATTCAATTTCAAATTTGAATGTACATTATAATTGTTAAGGTCAAAACATTGTAACAAGGGATAATATGTCAAGTTTAACTAGGTATGGGAGGTTGAATAGGTGTGTATGAGTTTGCATGAGCTAGATAAGGTCATGAAGACCATAATAATAAATATGTAACGAGTTGTGATGTATTTTTAGATGTAATTGCTATGATTAGAGGCGTGGTTGAGCCTTCCTAAGGGTGACTTGGTCAATTTAGAAGCTAGTTGAGCTTCTTAAGGAGCTAGAATAGGTATGAAAAACATAATGAAGGGAAAAATTTGATATAGGAAGATTGTAAGAGGTTTAAGGATGATGAATAATGAAGTTATGATGTTTGAAAAGAGGAATTTGTCCTTGTTTCAATGAAATTTGCATGTTTCTTGATGGACTATGATGAGAACCCTAGTAAGACAGTGGTCTTAAAACCCTTATTACTATCTATCTACATTGAATCACTTGACTCTTAATATAGGAAGATTCTACATGTATCAAGGATCATGATCATAATTTTTTTTTGGATTTTGAAAGTGTAAAATTTGGTTTTTATTGCAAATCATAGGCTCTCAGGCTTGAGCTAGGGCCTCAAATACATTTTTACTGTACTGATGAATTTGGCTATAAATTTCAAATTATTGTTTTCTTGCCATGAATTAAATGACCTCCAAGTTTTAGAGTGATTAGGCATGTGCAATGAGAGATCTACTTGATAGTATTTTTGAGCAAAGTTTGTATGTTACAGTGTGCATGAAAGGATACCATTTAAGTGTAATTTGAGCAAGTTTAGATGTTTCAATAACAATAATGACACGGGGTAAGATCTCAGAGATTTAAGAAGGAATGAAAATGATTATTTGGATGAGTCTATGAAGAAATTATGACTATCTTGGGGTAAATGTTGATTGTATAGGGTTCAGATTGTACTATACCTAAGAAAAAGCTACTAAGAAAGGTAAGTTGGGAAGAATGGATGAATAGACAGTCCATACAAGATTTGGATCACCTTAATCATCATGAGAGAAGTATATAGAATAGGTAAGCATTCCATGAAACCCCTCCATTTCATTTAAGGTCTCAATTTGGGCATATATAACCTATATGAAGCTTGAGGGGTAGAGTTTTACAAACTACATTGAAGACCAATGCTAGATGACTCACAAGGGAGTCTATATTCCTAGTTTGGTGCCTTTGACATTTCCAACCAATTGTGAATGGTCTTGTTACTCCACTTGAAGAAGAAATCCATTATAAGGTAAAGTGTAGCTAAGGGAGTTCAAGATGGATATAGGTGCTAATAAACAAAGAATGGAGGTTGGATTGTGATACAATCCTTGTATGAGAAGATAAAGTTTTTGTACCCCTGCAAGCATTGGTTCAGTGATCATCATTTTCTCATTAGAACAACTAATAACCTATATATGCCAAGTGACTATCATGGATAAGAGCTTGTGAAGCCCAAATTTGGACTTAATGAAGGACATGGCAGTATTTCCAACATTGGTTGATGATTATGTAATTTATGCATGTGGACATGGAGTGGATGGTGTATTGAAGGCCCTAGATATCTATTTTATTGTCATCAGGTATACTCTTTTTTATCGCCTCTAAGATACTAGTAATAACAGTCTAGATAAGCTCTTAATATACCTAAGCATGTAAATGGTGAGCTAAGTTACAGGATCAATTTAAAGAAATCTAGATGAGCTTAACAAGATTTGGCATTATGAATTATTTGTGTCATTTTTGGTGGAGTATGACATATGTAATGAAGGGTTGCACAGATGGATGAGAGAGTTAGGCCACCTAGTTAGTTAAAAGATACAAGATATAGTCTTATAGAAGGAGCTAATTGGGTAAGAGTATAGAGTAAGTTGAAAAGAGAATAGAAGGGTGAGTATGTTTTTATGAACAAAGTACAGGCATGAACATGAGACGTAAACAAGGCAAAGAATGATAAGGAGCATTAAGTATGCATGAATGCTCAAAAAGGATAGTGAAGTCTTGAATATGTATTAAGAAGGACAGAGGGCTCATTTAAGGAACAAGCTAAGTTAAAGTAGTTTGTACTCCATTGAAATAGTTGTCACAGATTTATTGACTGCAAATCAAACTTAAATGCAGTCATAGGGACAAAGATATGTGTATGCATCATTGAAGGATTCAAAGTTTACTTGCTAAGGAGCTTGAGAGACGAGAGGAGAACATGATGTTGGTTATCATGATGAATCAATTGAGCTAACACTACACCATTTGCATCCCTCCTCAGGATGATCCTCTTCCTCCTCTCGGTGCGGTGACATGTGCTTAATGATTTCTGGTTTGATTTTTAAGGTGGTGCTAAACTTTGTCATCATGGTGTTTCTTTTTGTTTGCCTTTTAGGTATTTCGTGGTGCCTTTGTGATTTTTTTGTTGAACCATGAGTTTTCCGGTCGTCCCTACTCTCGTAACTTTATTATATTTTTATTAATACAATGTATAGTTCCAATAATAAACAGATCTTGACATGTCCCTAATAATATAAATATTATTTAAATATTTATGTCATAAACACATTATAAAACAATAACCCATTTATGAGTAAGGTTGGATTATTTATTTGAATTCATATTTATAATTATAGATGGTCTCTAATCATTTATTAAATACTTAATTTGCACATAGACACACGGTAGAATTTATGTGATGATTGGAGTAATGATTAATAAGTTTAAAAATTAAAACAATGACATCTTTTACATTTAATAATTAAAATTTATGCAATTTTAAAAATCAATTTAAGATTTGAAAATATAAAGACAAAATCTTATTAATATGTCGGGCTAAATGACATTAGAATAGGTTGTATACAACTTTCATAAGTTTATATATAATTATGATAGTTTTGTAACTCTCAATTGAGATTTGAATATAATATTTACAATTTATTAGAGGGAAAGCATTATGACTAGTAAAAAGGGGTAGATTGAATCTTTTGTATTCTCAAACAATGTGTTAAACAATTGATACATTTTAAGGATTTTTATTGGATGATATATATGTGAAAATATTAATGTTTAATTATAAATTTACAAATTCAATTGATTATTTATAAAAATTTAATCTAAAATATTTTAAGAATTATTAAATTTATTTGTTTATGTTAATAAACCATTTACTATAGTTTGTTAGTCTTGATATTAAAAAAAATGATGATTATGGTTTCAATTATGATGATTAGTCGATTACACATAAAATGAGTTGATAGAAAATGATCATTGACTATATCATGACAAGAGATGATTTTGTTGAGCACTAGAATGATGCATATAATTATATTTTTTTAAATTTGTTTTTTGGAAGGGACCTACTTATTTTGTCTTCAAGATATTAATTTTCCCATATTTATGTATGTATGTATGTATGTATGTATATGTATATTTAAAATAATTTGTGTAATATTTATGGTGAATTTGTTTTAAAAAAATTTTGAAGTGTGTTTTTGTATTTATTATAGTAATATAATTCTTATTTTAACTGTCTCATGAAATATTTTCTCTCAAAATACCCTTTATAACTCTAAAAAATAACATCTTTTTATCTTATTGACAAACATTCCTTCTAATTTTTTGTTTATGGATTTCTTTTTCCTTTTTTGATCTATCAATACTACTCACTTCCTTAGTTTTTTCTCCTTAAATTAAATTTACTACTAGTAAGAATATGTTGAAAGGATTTTATACATATATTCCCCTCAACATCATAAAACTCAATAAAATAAGGGAGATTATAATTCTTCAGACCTTCAATCCATATCATTTTTCATGTAAAGTGCAAGCTATGGAATGGGGGGAGGTCATAATTCTCCAAACCTTCAACCCATATTATTTTATGTAACATTCAAATTTATACATTACTTTTTTTTATATAAATTGTTTTAAAATTTAAATTACATAAATATTATTAAAAAAAACAAAATAAAATCATTATATTATACAAGTGGTTTTAAAGAATTACAAGATTCAACGAGAAAAGCATCACTCACATTAATGTTTACATACAAAAATTATAAAACTTCAAAAACAACACTTAGTTAAGTATGAGAGAGGAATCTCATTTTTAAATATAAGACTTTTGTATACGGATGTTGCATAAAATTTGAATATACCATTATTAACCCATAACATATAATAACAAAACATTTTAAATGGATGGATATCGCAATACATAATAAGATCAAATACCTAAAGGGAAAAACTTATGGAGTGAAAAGTAAATGCAACACTCGAGGTCGAGTGTTTAAATAAGAAATAATCTTGACAAGTAGATGCTACACTCTCTTGCATTTGCTTTGGTCCACATACCAATACACCCACGTTTGATCCAATATTCTCTTTCACATATTTTGAAAATATCCCTTGTAAATGACAAAAAATTATTATGTTAGGAAAGAGAAAATAAAAATAAAATCATATGGATAAAAATCTAACAAATAGTTTGTTAGTCGAAAAATTAAAAAGAAAATCAATAGTTTTTTAAATATTAAATAAAAGAAAATGTGATTGAAAACCTTTTAAAATATCATTTAATTTTAGAAACATCATATATAATCATCAAAACAAAATTTTATAAAATTACAAAATAACACTAATTTATACTATAAATTCTTTAAATGATAATTAGTTTGAATAAGTAATATAATATTAATCTAGAATATGGAGCATGTAGCAATTTATTTATACAAAAATTGAAATATTATAATTATAGAAAAATTAAAATATTAGAATTACAAAAAAAAAAAAAAAATGTAATTTTTTAAAATGTTATATTTTTTAGATAAGATAAAAAGGTTTGGTTTTAAATCGAGGACCAAAAAAATCCCAAACATAGAGGAACAAGTTTTCAAAGACAAAAACTAGAACAAAGCCATGGAGGCAAAGTCAAAAACACTTGGCAAAAGACCCCCACACAAACATGCCAAACTACAATAGTTTGCAAATTAAAACAGAGTTGTTTGAGATCCCAAAGGGACAGAGACAAAAGGAAAGCAAACCAAAAAGAAAAGGTCAGCAACATGTGCGCAATTAGTTCACCGTGGCCCTGCTACAGGATCTGGTACTCGGACCACCATCTCTCCTACCAGCCACCTTGATAATGACCCTTTTCGAACAATTAACAACCACATCTCCAGTTTGGGTCTCAACCTGCTCATCCCTATAATCCTTGTTATGATTGGGCTCTACAACCATACCCGATCTATCTCTAATAACCGAGTCCTCACTGTCAAAAGAGCTCAACATCAATTTCATCTTGTTTTTGCCCTCCTTAGTAGCAACATGATCTTGCAGAATAGAAATTCGCTGCTCTTGCATAACGAAATCAGCTTGGATACCCCTGATGGTTTTGTTTTGGGAATCAATTCGTTGATGGAAATTTTTCAGCTCTTGTATGAGGTTTTTGTTGACGGTGAGAATGGTATCATTAGTGGTCTTAACCATCAAAAGTATGGCCTCCCAATCAGCGAGTTCCTGAGTCCTTTTGGTGGAAATATCATCCAAATTCTTAATACCTTTTTAAAGATTCCACAAGGCATCTGCGATACCCTTAACTAGATCAATAAATTTCTATTTCTTAATTTTGTTAATGCGTGAAGTGAAGGGTTTCCTTATCATAATCATGGTCATTAACAGGGCAAGGAATGGTCGTTTTACATTTTTGAACCATGAGAAGAATGAGACCTTGGTGGAGGGGGATATCCATCTTTTCTTTCTTAAAAACCTCGATGGTCAAGAGCAACGACCGATAGAGAAAACAAACAAGGCTCATAGATTGATCCCAACGGGAAAAAATGAGAATAGATAGATGATGGGTAATTTTTTTTTGAAATTTTCCTTTGAGGTTCAATTACTTCATGATAACCAGGAAGACATCGACCCACATATCCGATAAGCAGGTTAGATATGGTATTTTTTATTAGGGGTTGGAGTTTTAGATTTTGCAAAGTGTTTAAACATTTTTAATTATGATTGATGGGTGATATATACTTTAAACGTCAAAATAATACATATATTATACTCTCACGCACATGTCTGTATATATATACATACATATACATATGTATGTATATACACATGTGTATGTATATATGCATGTGTGTGTGTGTGTGTGATACTAAATTTAATATAATGAAGAAAACTAGTAAATTAAATATTAAAAATACACATTATGAATATGTGACATTTATGACAATTAATATCTATGAAAATGGAAATATTTGAATATAATTAATAGAAATATCTTAATATCTTGTTAATAAAATTTAAACATCTTAATATCTCATTTATAAAATAGAAACATATTGTTTTTTATTTTTAATCGTTTTTATTTCTTACGAATATAGATTAAACTATACACATAGGATTTGGGATTTTGCAATAAAGATGAAATTTGAAGATTGGACTTTGTCTAAAAGTTGGAAGTTAGAATCCATTTTTTACAAAATTGCAAGTTTGCACTAGTGAGCCATTTCTTTCAATTTTTGCAATATTTTATGTTTTTCAATTGTGATTTAAAATAATATTTTAATTCTGTCATAAACTTCAATGGTTTTTATTGATCTTTGAATTGATTAGTGAAGATCAAGTTGATTAGTGTATAATTTATATTTATGAAAAGTAAATATTACCTTTGAAAAACTATGAAATTGATTAGTGTAGCAATTTTTTGGTTTATAATTGTATAACAAAGACCCAAAGATTTATAAAGATTAAGTTATTAAAATAATTTAGATTCAATTAGTTAGAGAATCCCACATGGATTTTTAATTATAATGTAATTCAAAACATACAAGGGTTGAAATCTATAGTAGAGAAAAACCTACCATAAAAATTTATGTGATTTTTTGTTTTTCAATAAATATCAACATTAGTTTCAACTTGCAACTTTTAATATCAATTAGCTATATATTTTTTGTATGTGTTGTTGTCTTTATAAAGAGAATGGAGAAAGAAGGATTCAATAGAAAATTTGTGGGTTAACAATGGGATGGGTAGTAGCTAAACTCGAGGTGTATAGAGTTATTTGTGCATGCCTATGGATTACTAACGTAAGGCCAAAGATTTATAAAACCAATTATGTATTTTCCATCTCACAAATACATAATTTAAAATAATCTACATGTTTTAAGAAAATCAATATAATTTTTTGGATGTGCATATTAAATTTTGAACATCAAATGAAATTCACATAATTTTTTTAGACCGCCACCTAATTTTATCATGAGATGTAATCGTGAACAAGAAAATCCAGCATTGGTTGGTGTATCACTTAACTATAAGTATTTAAAAGGGAGAGTCAATTATGCTATAAGAATAAAACATTATACAACTCCATGAATCATTTAGGTTATATAAGGGTCTTAAAATTGGAAAAATATTTTACAAATTGTATCTTTATTTATATGTTTCATTGAAAATCACACTTTTATTAATAAAATAGGGATATAATATACCACTAATTATAGAAAAAATAGGTGGAAGGAGTCATGCCCAGGAATGCAAGACATGTTGATCCAAAAAGGTCTCAAGAAATGGCCACCTAACAACACGAGGGCATTAAAATATAAGTAATTATTATAATTTTAAGTATGTTTTTAAACCCCAAAAAAGGTGCAAGAAACAATTGGCACCTGAGAAAAAATATGTCCATCAAAATATATGACACTACAAGGAACACGGTGGTTGGAGGAGGTGGAGGTAGTGGATTATCTTTCTTGTACACCAACCACTAGTGGCAGAGGAGTGGGTTGTTTCAGAGATGGGATCCCATCCATCATGCTATTCTTCCTATTTTTTATTTTTCTTCTTCAGTTTGTTGTGATTGGTGGTGGGGAGATATGGACATCACCAATCATGATAATTTATCCTAAGCGGGGGTATCCCCATCCAATTACATCATTTCCATGAGCACCATTGAGCCATTCAAAAATAATTCCACTCTAGTGGGAGATGGATGATAAGATTTGGGAGGGGGAGTGGCAATGTCAGGTAGAGGTGATCCACTAACTTCTAGTTCATGATGCATGTGAAAACCCCGGCCACATCCTTGAGAAGGAGAATAATGACACAATTAATCCAAAGAAACCTGAATGACAACGCACTAGGCATCACCCCAATGCGAGATAATGGATTGAATGTGCTCCACCTTTAGGCATACTTTCATCACTTATACCTCAATTTGTAGTATAACATTTGAGATCGCAGTAACTTTATTAATCACAAAAATGTCTATCTGGATATTACTATTGCTAAAATAATCAAAATTTCTATATTTTCAAATATGAAATAGGATATTTTCTCTAAACTTTTGCCAATGATTATTGAATTTTTCATGAAGCATTTCCCAATTCCTAAGAAGAACCATTATCCAAGTGAAAATTTTGGGGATGAAAGGTTGGAAAAAGGAGTAAATCCACTTAGACGTAGATTGGGTGTGCGGGAAAAAACCAAAAGAGGATTTTTATCAACTTTTGTTACTAACAAGACATGAAAATAGGTTTTTCGATTCCCCTATATTTAAGTATGTCACCAACAATGAGTCCCTGATATCAAAGGCACCATAAACAATGGGATTTTTAGGCTCAATTAGAGCTTTCCAAAATTTGTCAGACCTTATGGCCCAAATCCCATCCTTGGATGCGAGATTCCAAAAATGATTTAAAGAATCACCCAAGACCTATTATAGGGAAATATGTTGATATCCAATTTGGGGTTTGTAAAAAAAATGGGGTCACCAATGATCAATGCCAATATCTCCACCATAGCACACCATAGGATATCCTGACCTTTTGGAGGTGAGTCTCAGGTACAAAATTCATAACTTTTAAAATAGACTTTGCATCCTCTTCTTTGAGATGAAATTTGGATTTAATCAAATCCTATTATATCCAATCATGAAAATCGTTGCATAATATGTCACCAATTAATTCAATTCCTTTCTTAAATTGTATGTTTATTTGATATTTCAATCAATAAAACATGTTGGTTAAGTTGAACTAATTGTTATCTTTGTTTTAGTTAAGATAATTATAGTCCTTTCATAAATTCATAAAAATCCATATCTAATACTAAATATTTGTGCCTTATGTCATTCAAATCACATAACTATGTTATTTATCTTCTTCTTGACTCAATATCACACCAATCGATGTGCTACTTGCATCAAAACTGACTTTAAAACATTTGATAAATTAGAAAATCTACATTAGTTGCTCAATAATTCTAATCTTAAAAAATTGTAAATGAGACCATGTTTTCAATTTTGATAGGATTATATTTTTTTTATCTCCAACTACATCACCCAATACTAAGAGATTACAAGGACAATTTGTGAAGCATAAATTTTTTAACAATGATTGAAAATCATCTTAACAAAGCTTCAATTATGTTTTGATAACTAAAACCAATGGATATAATCCCACGATGGGTTCATTAGCTAGGCAATATCTTAGACCGTGGGTTCATATTGAGGTAATTAAAATTGATAAAATTCAAGTCAATATACCAGTAGACATGAGGGGATGAAAGGGTTTAATTTACTAATATTTTGAATCAAGTATTGGGGGTAGGTTAGAGAGGTGGGCCAAAGGAAAGGGAGGTTTAATTTTAATATAAAACTAAAACATTTGAACTATAGTTTTTAAAAGTAAATACCATAAAATTGCAAATGGAGTGTGGTTATAAATTAAATTATAATCTCTTTTTTAATAAATAAATCTCAATTAAGAGATTCTTAACCAAGAAATAATAAGATGGTAGAAAAATAGGATTGGGTATGCTTTTCTACACAAGTGATATTATATCACCATCTTAATTATTTTAAGAACTATTGATAAATGATTAAAGATTAACATTTATAATGTGATTGGTAATAGGTCTTCAATGGCTTCAAACTATCTTTTGAGAGGAAATGCATATTAAAAAAAATTGAGTGAGAAATATGATATATTTTATGTTTAATATATTAGAGTAAAAATAAAAAGGGGTAAATAAAATTGTAATTGAAAAATGGGTAAGTAAGGTACATGGAAAATATAGGGGGTATTTTCATTCTAATAATATAACATGAGGGGGTATTATCAATTGAATAATTAGAGGTAAAAACTATAATTAAGGGTATTCTTTAATACCCTTTGAACGCATGTGTTATACCATACTTTTACTAAGTAAACCCCCTATGTATAATCCCCTCTAAAAACTAAATATCTTAAAATGTATATTATTTTTAAAAAATTCTAAGGAGATTTTGGTTTGACGTTTTTGTGAAAAGGAGACCACTATATGAGATGATAATTGATAAATAATTCAAATTGAAATCCATCACCCACTAGTGAATAAAAGGATTGACCATTTTAAAATCCATGATGGATTTCAATTTGAATTATCATCTCATATTGTGGTCTTCTTGTCCTCTCAAAATTCTCCCTCTTTTGAGAAGTTCAAAATTGAAATTTTTTGAGTTAATGCCTTTTATGTTGTTCTGGTAAAGGAAAAAGTCGAGAAGTCGGAAAAAACTGCGTCTTTTGAGTCATTTTGTGTAATTTGCGGGTCTGTCAGACATTTTTGTCCCAAATGTCCCAAGTTCATTCAGGCTCCCTGTTCGCCGATCGGCCACTTTACCTGAAAATTTGTTTTCTTGCGGGCCCATCGGAACTTTTTGCTCTAAATAACACAAGTTCTCTCAAGCTCAATGTTCACCTTTTTCCCACATCGGCCACATCGCACATTTCACATACCTTCGTCCCTCATGTCCCGAAAACATTTGTGCATTCTTTTGTCGCGTCACCCGCATCGGCCGAGTCGCTCTTTCGCGTCCCTCGTGTCCCAAATGAACCAAAGGCCATCCGGGCTAATTTTTCCCACCCTTTCTGGATATCTTGCTTTTCAAGCTGGTAGATGTGTATTTAATGCACATTTATTATCTTTCTCTCTCCTAAACGGCTATTTAATAAGCTACCCTCCTACGTATTTTTGCACACTGCTTTCTTGTTATCAATTGCTCATACCCTCGCAATTGGAATTTTTGTGCATATACCTGATTCCCTAGCAATTTCATCAAGAGTTCAGACTGTGACTTTGTTTTTCAAATCACTATCAACATGAAGATTAAATTCCAAGATCAGGAGCAAGTTTCACCACTCGAGTCTGTCGTTCCCGATATCGGGGATAGTGAAGTTCGCCACCTGGACTTTGGAGATTTATGGACTAGGATGACAGACTCAAACCCCTCTCATATGGCACAAATGATTCACGATAGTGGCTTGGCATTTGTCACTGGTTTCCCAATCTCAGTGCAATGTACTAATACAGTACTCGCTTGCGGTACTCATTTCAATCCTGACTCAAGCGAACTAACGAATGTGCATGGGGAGATCATTGCCAAGCTCAATGCTGCCACCATTGGCACTGCCCTAAGGATTCCTAAAATGGACAATTCTATAGTAATCTCTCAGAACCAGGCACAGGCCCTCTTCGACGAGGACAGTGAAAAATACAAGGCAAGGGTGGTGAATTCTTGGCTTAAAAACCCTAAAAAGGGGGCATCCCGTCTGTCCAAAGCTCTGTTTCGTGCCAATTTTAATGAGGAGCTGTCAGATTTTATAATCCTACTAGCTTGGGTCATGGGCTTACCCTCTACTAATGAGTTCCATTTCTGGATGTGCCCACTTATCAACATGGTGTGTGAAGGAACTCAGAATATCAACTGGGTAGAAATCATCAGCATGAACCTAGCAGAGCAGCTGTCCAATGTACAACAAACAAAGAAGTTTTACATGACTTCATATCTGATGTATACCCCTGCAACATCAAGGCAATGGTTTGGATTCACATACATTGATGCTCATAAAGGTGACCTTATATATGCTTACTGTCCTCCATTCACCCTAGACACTAGCAATCGTAACTTTAGGAGGGTGAATTATGCTTTCACCATGTACATTGTAAGACTCCTGGAGAGTGACACGGTGAGGAGGTTCTCTGATGAAGCCATGAACCTAATATAGAAGTACGGTGCTTACTTCATCCAGTTTAGAAAATTATCCTATATTAGGCTTGCAGGCTATGAGATCACCCCTCTCAAGCTTCCTATGTTTTGCAACGATAAAATGGCCTTGATCGAGATATGCAGGAAATTGGACAAGTTACACAGAACCTACAGGGATAATAAAATCACTAGCCTACATTTCCCTATATCTTTGGGAAACTACACTTGCAAGACGGCTCTAGATGCACAGGACATAGAGAGAGCCCTGACTCCCATCACTGTCCATTTCTTCATGCCAAGAACTTGTTTTGACTTGAAGAATTTTATTGAGCAAAACCTTAGAATCAATTACCATCATAGGGCAGACACAGAAGACTATTGGGCTGACTGTGCTGATGATTTTGAGGCAAGGAGGAGGCATTATGGCTAGTTTTCTCTCTAACTGATTCAAGAACTTAACTTGTACCAAGTTCCTGAAGGGCTTCAGGATGACAATTCCAACCTGTTTTCATATGAATATGACAACTTAGTCAAACACACTCCCTTGGAGGATTTGGATTGGTTCAAAAAGAAGAAGGATGATCTGGCTGAAATCTTAGCCCGTGTCTTAGTAAGAACCAAAATCTGGTTTGACAGGAGAGTTCATGAGCTTAGAAGGCATTCAGGAGAATCCTCCTCCAAGGATAATTCAACACCAAGAAAGGAGGCATTGACACCCAATTCAGAAGTACCTGTACAAACCCCTCCTGCCTCGTCAACTAAAGGTCCTACATCCTCCACTCCTTTCTCATCCACCCAAGTATATCAGAAGAAAATCAAAGAAGTCAAGAAGGATCCTTTTGAAGAAGATCCCCTGATGAAGCATTCAAAATTTCCCTCAAGACTAGAGAACATCATTGTTCTCAGTGAAAGTGAGGAGAGTGAAGTGCTAGTCTCTATAGGTGCTCCAGAAGCCCCAACGGATAAAGAAAAGGAAGTTCAAAGCACTGAGCTTCCGAGCACCATTGACTCCTCTGTACCAGAAGCACCGAGTTCCCCACTCATATCTCAACTAGAGGCAACAACAGTGCACACTCTGAGTGCCATGAGTTCTCTTTCTCTTGGTCCTCTTGCCCCACCTTATTCTTCCTCCTCTTCTTTTGCATGGGTACAGCCTTTCGTTCATAGTAGGAAGTGAAAGTCTTCCTCTTGAATCTCAGGACCCAATTTTGATGTTGTGGCGGCCTTATTGGGTACTACCCCTCCTACTCCTACCAAGAAGGCCAGGACCACCTCACAAATAGTATCTGATGCTCAGGGCCAGCAATTCCTGGAGATAGCCAAGCCCAAGGTTGACAAGCCAAAACAGGATTTGCAGGCGTCTGATATAGAACTCTCGAGGATCCCCATGGGAGAGTCCACCCCTGAAGGTGAGATTCACAATCTTCAAGAAACAGTCACCAGAGTCATTGGAAGAGTGGAAAAAGGGAAACAAAAAATAGAGCAGTTGGAAGAGCAGGCTCAGGTTCTTGCAGGTTTCATCAAGTCACTGTTGTCCAAAAATAAAGTTTTAGACCCCACCCCATTGACTACTCTTCCACCACTTGTGATCCTCAGCCAAGATGAAGTCCAGAGTATCAAAGATATACACAAGTATTCCATCTATGGAAGGGCTATGGAGGCCATGGTGGATGATATGCTCATTGCAGGGTTGAATTTCATTAGTGAAGCCTTCTAACTCAACGAGAAGGTAAATAATCTACAACAGAAACTATCCTCCACCATTGGAAATATAGATAAAGAGATCAAACTCTGGAGCAGCTGTATAGTAGACCTTCACCTCATGGGGCAGGCTGATGAAAATATTTTAATGGTAAGAAAGGTCTTTGATGATGCAAAGGATAACTTATCGAAATCATGGGTGTATGGTGTGGAATGGAAAATCAAGGTGTTGGAGGAGGCTTTGGGAGAATTGAGAAATAACTGGCAGAAGGGTGAGGCCTTCAAGACTTTGGTGGTATCTACTTTCAAGGATATACATTGCCACCTCCATGATGAGACCTCTGGTGTGCCCCTCTCCTTGCAAGAAATCAAATCTCAATTCAGAGATTTTTTCAAAGATAATTTGTTCAAAGAGGATTCTGTCTCCAAGGAAAAGATGAAGGAAATTTTCTCTCTCTAGTCTTCTATTGAAGAAGTAAATAAAGATTATCATACACACGTCAAATTTGACAAAGAGATGGAGAAGTGCCTCATATTTTGGACCCAGTCCACTGCCAACACATTGGTCCCACGTGGCAGAGACATAACAGAGGCGTTAAAAAGTTTTAGACAGCGGATCCTCAAATCAGTGGGCCCTTCTCAATCATGAACACTTGTCTTCTCCTCCTTACTTTTCTCCCTTATTTCTTTCCTCATCTCGGATTTATTGTAATTAGTTGAGGTTTTTCGTTAAGCATCCCTTTAACTAAACATTATTTAAAAAGGTAGTTACCAAGAGTAACTGATTTGTAAAACTATATAGTGGCATCTCTTCGCCATTTTGAGTGGGGGAACTTGGCTTATTTTTTAAAGTGTAAGAAATAGTAAAGCAATCAATACAAAAGGATCTTCTTTCTTTTTCCATCTTATTCTTTTATTCGCAAGCTATCTGTTGAATATTTTTAGATCATTTGTCTAAATTATGTTGAGAAGCTTTGTATTCTTGTAGATGTTATTTATGGAACTGTGTGTCTTTTCAAATTTCATCTTATTAATTCGAGTACAAATGATCTTATTCCAATTCTCTATATTCTGGCATGCATAAGGAATTATTTTGTCATCTATAATTCTGGAGAATGCTTTTCTGCTCATTTCCACGTCCTCATTCCTCTGTACTTTTGTGATTGATGATCTATTAAAAAATGCTTTCATGATATCCAAGTTCCGTGGTAAAACTATGCTCTGTACATATGTAAATAAGTTTTTCTTTTGAATAAGGGAACCTCTCCCACTAAAGAGGAGGGACTTCTTGTCCCCTAACTGTTGTTCTTCTTGAAGTCCTTTTTGACGACCAACAAGTCTTCTTTTCACAAAAATGTCAAACAAAAATCTCCTTGGATTTTTCAAAAACAATATACATTTTAAGATATTTAGTTTTTAGTGGGGACTATATCCCTTGGTTTTTATTATCAAAACCTAATTCAAGCTTTGTTTAAATGATTTTTAACCATTATTAAAAAATGTATGCTTCACAAATTGTACCTATAATCTCTTAGTACTAGGTGATGTAGTTGGCGATAAAAGAAATATAATCATATCAAAATGGAATCATGGTGTCATTTTTAAAAAATAAGATTGTAATTATCGAGAAACTAATTTAGATTTCCAAATATCTCAAAAAAAAAATTGGTCACTTTTGATGCAAGTTGCATTTCAATTGGTGTCATATTGATTCAAGAAGAAGATCAATAGCATACTCGTGTGATTTGAATGATGTGAGACACAAAAATTTATTATTTAATATGGATTTGTATGAATTTATGCAAGGACTATAGAAGTAGAGACATTATCCATTTCCTAAAGATTTTTTTAATAAAAATAAATTCAAGCACTATAATATATCAATAGTTAAGGTAAATTGAATCCAAAATAAATCAAATGGGTATAGTTTATAATCCATTTACTCCTTTTTGTTGAAGCAAAAAGAGGTGATTCAATTATATTTGTTGAGATTTTTAGTAGGAGACATGTTTTGTTTTTGAAAAGAAGGTGGAAGTCATAATATTTATTCTATGAAGGATTTTTATAGGACCAAAAGTGTGGATAGAACACCTTCATTTCATTATTTTGTTCAAGAATAATTATTTCTTAAAGATAGTCAATTCTACATCCCAAGAGGATCAATTTATGTGAAAAATCAATTATCAATAAACATAGTTGAGGTCTCGCGTGCCATTTCAAATTGTATGAAAAGAATTATAGAAAAATAGGAGAGAAATAACTTTACATTAAAATGAGTGAGAACATGCGAAAGTATGTGCAATAGTGTAAAGTATGCCACTTTGTTTTATGGAGAAGTCAAAATACATCTTGGTTGTATCAACCATTACATATACTATATAAGCCATGCAAAGATATAAGTACAATTTTGTTAGGTTTTCCTAGGAAAAAGAAAGGTTTTGATTCACTTATTGTTGTAGTATATTCATTTTCCAAGAGAGCATTTCCATTTAGCATGTAAGAATAAAATCAATGCAAGACACATTACAAAATTAGTTTTCAAGGATATTGTAAGACTATTTTGTTTACCATGCAATATTATTTAAGAAAGAGATGTATTGTTTATTTGAAATTTATGGATTACCTTATGGAAAAATCTAGGTACAATGTTATAATTCATTACAATGTATATATTGTGCATCTTGTTTACTAACTAATTCCTACCTAGATGTGCATGACCCATTTATAACCCAAAGCATTTCAATTATTATATTTGATTAGTAAATATGGAATGGATCCTAGGTCCTTACAACCGAGAGAGATATTATAAAGGTACTACTAGATTTGAAAACCAAGAAGGACCCAAAGGTTAAATAGGATTAACCCTCATGAACCAAAAAGAAAGTTCCACATAAACATAAAGAAACAAGACTATAAAAACATAATTAATACTAAACCACCTAGCATGTCAATTATGATTCAACACACACTTTTTCCTATCATGCTAAGAAAAATTATAGCATGATCACCTAAAGCATGAGAGAATGTGGGATCCTGTCATACTTAGAAAATATGGAAAGTAATTCATTCATATAAATCTTATTATTAAGGAAATGAACATTTCACATACATTCATGAATCAAATAAATTTACACACACGCACGCACTCGCACACACACACACAAAAAAAAAAAAAACTATTCTTGTTAATCGACCTCATTTAGCTCCCACTTTGCACTTCATAAAATTCCTTCTTAACATGTACACATTTAGAACTGTACTTTATTTTCTATCTTTATCTCAATTGATCTTTTCATGTGCCATTTTTTCCCACGCAACTTCCTTATGAATCCATCTATTTGCATGTGTCTTCTTTTACTATTATATCTACGTGCATCTAAATTTTTCTTCATGCAAGTTATATTTTCATTGTATTTATCTTTGTTCATCCCAAATCCATCACACTATTTTTTTCATCTCCCACCATATGTGTGCTTTTAAAGAATAGGAAATAATAAAGAATAATAATATTTTCCCAATGTGGTAATTAAATAATAAATGAATTACATATGTAACCAATACCCATATTTATAAAAGCGATGGGCAGGAGCAGCTAGGAGCTCCAGGAGAAAGATAAGGTTTTGAACGGTGATGGGTGGGAAACTGACAACAAATAGATCCCGCCTAGAGGGGAGATAGTTATAGAAGGCCAAAATACAGGAGAACAAGGTAAGGACAAAATTAGAACTGTATCTGGGTCCCATGTGGGAAATGGGGGCCCCTAGATCATATGTAAAAATATTGAGATATAGGAATGAAAAGGGTTCGGGGATCATTCCATAGCTTAAACAAGGTGAATTGGGTAAGTATTTGGATATCCCTGATAGCATTATATATAGGAATTTAAGCAATTTGGAGAATTCTTTGATCGGTAAACTTATTAGAGGTAGACCCAATATTGACTCTATAAGATCTTGGTCTTCTTTGAAATGGAAACCAAAAGGACATTTGGAAGTTACATCTCTACCAAATCATTTCTTGTTGTTCATTTTTAACAACCTGGAAGACCTCCAAATAATACTCAATGAAGGCCAATGATTTTTGGGGAAACTTGGTTTGTTTCTGTGGAAGTGGCTTCCTATGTTCAACCCTGATAAAGAAAATATCGATTAGTTTCCTGTGTGGGTTACGTTACCAGGTATTCCACTGGAACTATGGGATGTTGATGTCATAAAAGGTATTACAAACACTCTTAGTACCTATGTTTCTATAGATAATGCTACTCTTACTAAAACATGAGTTATTTGTGATATATTCTATATCTACTCTTTGATGGGATCAACTTTTCAACTCTTAGATATCGACTCGGAAGTTGGGAAAAAATATTACATTTGAGAATTTCCTTCAAAGGTGTGAGAAATGTCAAGGATGCGGACATGTAAAGCAACAATGCAAAATGGCAGTTTCAAAGGTCTACAACGATAAACCAGTATTTCGGGAAAAAAAAGTACGGAAACAACTTATTTGGAATGAAACGTTGCTAAGTTTCAAAATACAAATAAAGGCATCATTATTAATGATATTAATGGGGATAGATCAAATACAAATAAAGTCATCATTATTAATGAGAATAATAGGGATAGATTAAATAAAAATAAAGATAAAACTCCAAAGTTAACCGATAATGGTTATATAGAAGTAAGGCACAAAAAGAATCAAAGGAAAGCTTTGTCTAAACCTCATTTCTAGGCGGAAAAAATCCCAATTTTAGGTAGAGAAAATCCTATCCTCAAAAAAATTGGATGTTCGTTTAAAGGAAGATACTAATAAGGAACAACTTCCACGTAAACAACAAGTGGAAATGAGTCTTGAAGAAACTATGGGATGTTTTTCTAATCCTTTTGACAACCTCCTGGGTTTTGAAGAGAATGAAATAATGAGAGAAAATGAAGATCTGGACGAAGCTCGTAAAATCCAAAAGATCATTCAGGATAATTTATCTCCAACGAAGGAAAATATTTTAGATCAAAACAATTCAGCTGAAGGTGTTTCAAACAAGGCAAAAAATGAGATCTCTATGAAAATTCCATCAAAAACAGGGGAGCCTTCTGAAGCCACCCCTAAAGAGAAGACATTTGGTTTAGAGAGGCATACTAATTAAGTTACTAGAAAAAATTAGATTCAAATGGACATTAATGATGGAACTCAGTCTAAAGTCAATCTACAAAGCTTTAGAAGAACCAAAAATCAAGCTTTTAAATGAATATAATATCATGGAATGTTTGGGGTCTGAATAACCCTGCTAAATGGAGGATAATTAAAGAACTGAAATCTAAATAAAAACTTCATGTCATGGTCTTACAGGAAACAAAAATGGAGGAAAGTAATTTTTTGGAAGTTAAAAGGATGTGCTGTAATTTTTTTTAAGGAATTGTTATTAGTTCTAAAGGAACAAAGCTGGGGCTAACTATCATCTAGAATGAGGAAAAAATACAAGGTAAGAATCTTCTGAAAAGGAGTAATCATATGGCTATGTTGTTTCAGGATAAGAAATCTAAAGATTTTTGGGTACTATCTAACATATATGCTCCAAATATCAAGGGAGATAGAAAAAAAAAATGGTATGAACTTTCCAAATTCTAAAACATTATTAAAGGTACTAAGTGGCTGATAATGGGAGATTTCAACACTCCTCTGTGTTCGGGAGGAAAAAAAGGGTGGAAAAATTTATTTAACAAAGAGTATGGAAGATCTTCAAGATTTTATCATGCAAAATCATCTCATGGATATTGAGTTGAAAGGAAGAAGATTCACTTGGTCTAATAGGAGAAAAGGGGACCAATTGATTCAATTCAAACTTAACAGGGCTCTAACTTCCTGGGGTTGGTTGAATAAAGAATCTTGTCTCTTCTCTCTCCCTAGGATTGTTTGAGATCACAATCCTCTTCTTTTCCAAATTAAAGACAAAGAGAGGAGGAGAACCCCTTTTAGATTTGAGAAGATGAGGTTACAAAATGAGGAAAATTTTGACCTTATGAAAGAGTGGTGGAATGTGAAAATTAAAGGAAAAACTATGTTCAGAATCACAAAAAAATTGCTCATGTCAAGAATAATTTGAAAGGATGGAACGAAAAATTCTTTGGAAACATTTTTTGTGAAGAATTCCCTGGAAAAGGAGTTATCTTCCCTACATGTATCTTTGGAGATTCTTAATGGGGACTGTATTTAGGATGGTTAGCAAAAAGAGAGAAAATTACTGGCTGATTACCATAACATCCTTCTGAAAGAGGAGACTTTCTGGAGATAGAAATATATGATACAATGGCTTAAAGAAGGTGGAAAAAAACCAACTTTTTCCACATTTCAACCCTTAAAATAATAAGCACAAATATAATTATGATTATTGATGGGGAAGATGGTGTGAAGTTAACTAAGACCATTGATATTCAAAATATTGCTTCTTCTTTTTTCAGCAGACTCCTTTCTATAGCCAGAACTTCTAACAATAATAAGGAAGGTTACTTTTTTGATTGCATTCCACAGCTGGTTAATGAGACTAATAACATTATGCTTACTAAGATTCCTAGTTTAGAAGAAATTGAATTCATGCTAAAAACTATGAGCCCTGACAAAGCTCCGGGTCTTGATGGTTTCCAGCTCTCTTTTTTCAAACATTTTGGGATATTGTCAAGGATGATACGTGAAAATCCTTTCATGAACAAAAAATGATCCATGAATTAAATAACACTTTTCTTTCTCTGGTTACTAAAAAACACAATCCTACACATTTCAAGAATTTTATACCCATTAGTCTCTGTAATTGCATCTACAAAATGTGCTCAAAAATTCTGGTCTTGAGAGTTCAACTTCTTCTTCCATCCATTATCTTTGATCAGCAGGGGTTTTATGATGGATAGAAATATCTAGGATGGTATTGTTACTATCGAAGAGACTCTTCATAGTGCCAAACAAAATAAAAAAAAAGTTATGTTCATTAAGCTTGACATGGAGAAATCCTATGACTGTGTTTCCTAGTCCTTACTTCTTAAAGTCTTAACCAGGTTTGGATTTGATAAGGATTTTAGGATTTTGATTCAAACATGCATTTCTACAGCTAAACTTTATATTTTTATCAATGGGGCCCCTTTTGGTTTTTTCAATAACTCTAGAGGATTAAGACAAGGAGACCCCATCTCTCCTTTTATGTTTATTATTATGGTAGAAACTCTCAGCAGAGCTCTTAATAAAGCTAACTCTGAAGGCAAAATTAAAGGCATCTCACCTGCTGTTAATAGTTATAATGTTGTTCACCAACATTTTTTTTATGACACAATGATGGTTGGAGAGGCTACTGTTCTTGAGGATATAGAGTTTAAACAGATGGTGGTTGATTATGAGGAAGATTTTGACTAGTTGGTCATTTTTGGTAAAAGTTTGCTCTTTTTCATCTGAAAGGAATGATAAGAAGATTGTTCCAAGCTGTGATCTTAGATGATAATAGCACACCACATTAGATTTGCAAAACAGAAGAGCTAAAATACCATATATGGAAATCCATCATAATCCATAATGCTCAATACATTACAATACAATGACTTGAATTATTCAATAAGAAATATGTACATATAGGAGGAGGGAAGTGTAACTAATACCTAAATCAGTGGTGAATAAATCCCACTAACTGATACTGACAATTAAGTTAACTCCAAAATACTAGTAAGCTAACTCCACACAACTGAGAATCTAACTCAACACAACTAGTAAGCTAACTCCACACAACTATTACACCTAAGCAAGATAACACAAGTGTAGGGCTAACACAAGTTCAATAATTATCCCAATAAATAAATAAAAGAATAAATAATAACCTACACTAACATCATAAATACCCCTAAAATAAAATTCGCCAAGATAGCTGGTATTCTTGGCTATGAGATTAAAATGTTTCCCACCAGATATCTAGGAATGATTATTGGAACTGAAAAGCCAAATATTGTTGACTGGAATTTTCTCTTAGACTGATTCCTTTAGAAATTGGAAGGTTAGAAAGGCTCATTTTTATCCCAAGCAGGTAAACCTATTCTTCTAAAATTGTCAATTCAAAATTTACATGTGTACTCTATGTCTATTTATAAACTACCATCCACTATTGCTAATAAATTGGAGAGTATCTAAAAATGATTTCTTTGGAGTGGATCGGAACAAAAAGATAGAATTCCACTCCTTTCTTGGGAGAAGGTTTGTAAGCCTAAGAGATTGGGGGGTCTTGGCATTATAGATTGGGTTAAAATGAATAAGGTTATGTTGTAAAAAATGATTTGGAGATTGGTTGAGGAAGACAGTGTATGGACTTCTCTTATAAGGCACAAGTACTGGACAAATATTCAAGCAAATGAATGGTGCTTTAGCAATACTTGCTTTAATGGATCTACCTTCTGGAAATCAATAAATTGGGCCAAACACATTGTCTCTAAAGGCTATAGGTGGATGATAGGCAATGGGTGACTGACTAATTTTTGGCAGGATAAATGGTTGGGTGAAAAACCTCTTGAGGAAAGTTATCCTAATCTGTATAACGATGTTGTGGTTAAATATGGTACTAATGTTAGAGATTATTTCAATCTTGAGGATCCCGTATGCCAATGGAAAATTATAGATTTGGATGGATATAACAACAATGAAATCATGTATATTAACAACAAATTAAGTGGATTTATTTTTAATAAAAAGATTTTCGAGGATGATAGCTAGTATTGGTCTAGGGAGGAAAGTGGAATCTTCTCAGTTAAAATTTCATATAATGCTTTTTTCTTAGAGGAAGAGGTCTCTGAAAACTTTAATTGGGATAGTGTGTGGTTCAAAAAAGTTACTCCCAAGGTCAACGTGTTCTATTTGTTGGTCCTCCATGATAAAATCCTTATTGTGGGAAATCTTTATAAGAGGAATTTTCATATGGTGAATAGGTGTGTTCTCTGTGAAAAACATAATGAATATTATTTACACCTATTCCTCCATTGTCCCTTTATGGACACTCTTAGAAACAACCTTCTTAATCTTTTTGAAATCATATGGACTTTCCCATGCTCCATTAAGCTTCATTTTTCCCAATGGTTTTATCCTTTCAAGAGTCAAGGACTCAGACATATTTGGACCCTTACTATTATGCACCTTGTATGGGAAATATGGAAAGAGAGAAATAGGCAAATTTTTAAAGGAAATAAGGAAACAGAAAAGAAAGTTGGAACTCGTTGTTTTAATACTATCAATGCAAATTTTTCAACTATAGCCCCTCATAAGAAAAAAATCCTCCAAATCGAGAGCCACCTTTCTAAGAATAGGGGTTTAAGGTCAAATCAAATCAACCTTCCAATACACAATCCTAGGCTTCAAGGTTGGGTGAATCCTAACATATATTGGATAAAGTTAAATTTTGATGGTGCTTCCAAAGGTAACCCTGGAAAAGCAGGTTGTGGAGGATTATTTCATGCTTATCAAGGAAAATTTATTCTTGGGTATTATTGTAACCTTAGAATTCAAGCAAATCATGTTGTTGAAACAGTTGTAGCCTATAAGGGTGTCTCTATAGATTTTCAACATAAATTTGCTAGACTAGAAGTAGAAGGTGTCTCGCTAAACATAACTAATAACAATATAGGAAAAGGTATCACTTCATCTTCCATTTAAAACTATATTACTAGCATAAAAGAAATTTTGAATTTGTTTGAAGAAATAACTTTTAAACATATCTATAGAGAAGCAAATTGTATTGGGTATTTTTTTCCAATAAGGGAGTTATAGGTCAAGGTATGACATTAATCAATAATGAAGAAGCTATAGATATTAATTTGCGGGCACACCTCCATAAAGAACAACATGGACACTTCATCAATGGATAATCATTCCAGGTCATGGTATAACAAGGTTTTGATGAATAGAAGCGGTACAACATTTGTGATTAAAAATTGGGTTTGTGTGAAGCCTCAGGACTGCGTTCATTCATGTTACCTCAATCTCAATATTATCATCTTTACTTGTAGGTTAGACATTGTTGGGTGTGCTCATAACAGTTTCATTTTCTTAAATTTGGGATTGTTTGTGAATTGGAGTGTGCATTATTACATGGGGGGTGATCTTGTGCGTACAAAACCGTATGACATGGATGGAGTCAAGCCTGAGGCCATGGAAGTTTTCGAGAGAATGGGTTTTTCTCCTTTTCTTATAATATTTAAGGGTCGTTACAAAAATCTAAGTAAGTATTTTTCCAAATCCCGGAAGTCGAATAGAAAAGGGGGAGTTGTGGAACTTAAAGGTGTACACATTGAGATTATTGTTTCTAAGGTCATGGGCTTATCGGCTACTAGAAGGGAAGTGTACAAGCCTAAGAAGGAGGTGACGAATGAATTGAAGTTTTTCTTGCAAAGTAATGAAAAACTTACCACTCATTTTGTTGGTTTTCTTTTCTCTTCCTTACCCCATCCTT
This sequence comes from Taxus chinensis, assembly GCA_019776745.2. Taxonomy (NCBI): domain Eukaryota; kingdom Viridiplantae; phylum Streptophyta; class Pinopsida; order Cupressales; family Taxaceae; genus Taxus; species Taxus chinensis. Next base: position 721,397,101 of record CM034153.1, on the reverse strand, counting down.
TTGACGAGGTGGCTTTAACCCCTATACAGTTTCTTACCCTTAAAGTTCATCACAATTGTATCTATGCTTACCATTTTCCTATGTTAAATTTTTTTAGGCATGGCCATAGATTTAGTTTTCTATATTTTATGTTCCATTCTCTTTGTGATTCGATTGCCTAGTTTAAAAATAGTAGGTTTGATGTCCCACTCCACCAAGGTTTAATTCTAGATCTTGTCAAAAGAGCTACTCTCGACATTGATAAAACTGGAAATCTTACTAAGGCTCTAGAGGTTTATGCTAAGGAAGAGGATTCGGGTTAGGAGGATTCCAGTGAAGATTTAGAGTCATAGGAAGATGATGCTTCGGGGGATTAATAGGATGTGGTGGAAATAGATGCCACTCAAAATCTCAGTGAGCTTAAGTCAAAGAGTGTTAAAATTTACCCTGTTAATACCAAAGGGGAATCGAGCATGCAGGGGAACCAGGTTCCTGTGAATACCCAATTGAAGCAGTAGATTGAATCGTTGGGTCAAGTGGGGCCCAAGAAAGGAGATAATCATATTGAAAAGATGGCGATGGATATTGAAGAACTAAAAGGAGACATGAGGCTAACAAATAGTTCTGTCAAGATCCTTTTTAATGATTGACACACTATGAAAATACATGTCGCTGATGTGTCCAAAATTACTAGTGGGGGTGATCTTGAAATTATAAAAACTAACTGTAGAAACCTCTCCCATAAGGTAGATCACATTAGAGCCATACTTCATAGTTATATGGAATGGAGTATTGTTACTATTAAATCCACAGTACAACATCTTCAAACCCTTAGTTACTTGGCTCATGCTTACAGGAATGTGGATGAGCATGGAAATATGAAGAAAACGAAAGGTGAAGTAGCTTATTGTGACCTTGCTTCGTTGGGTACAAAAATTGAGTCTCTGTCTAAGGAATGAACCAAAGTTTTAGATGGTCTGGAAAAAGCTAAAAAGTAATGTGTATCTTGGTGGTTGTTTGTTTAGTTTGTTGTTATTTTACTATGTTGTTAGTAAGACTCTGGTTAACTGGGTGCTGTTATTACTACTTTTTTTGGTGTTTTGAACTGGTTTATATGCTCACTAAGGAGCTCGGATGTAATAATTACTCTATATGTATATTTCTATATGCTTAATAATGTCTTATTTTCTCTTTTTGGACCTCTGACTTGTAAGGGGTAGGGTCCCCCCAACCCTGTTTTACCTATTATAAAAAAAAATTAAAATTGAATAAGAATTTAGGGTCTCAAAATCACCCAAAATTTCAAAAAAAAATCTTGCCCTTGTGTAACTCTTCATCTTCTTCAAAACAAATTATGGGACCTTATTTTAAAAATATTCATTACATTTTCCATTTCTCCAAGGATTTCTATAGCATTCGAACCATCTTTTTAGTGTGCACACTAAGTTACTTTAAATATTTAATACATTTGTGAGGCTCTTGTTATTCTGCTTGAATATTTTGTACAGGTTTTTCTGCGTCATATTTACGTCATCAAGTTTTCTTTCTTCCTTAGAATTTAGTTTCCTTATCTCACTTAGGCATTGCTTGATATTATCCCTTTTCATATCGATTTATTCTTCTAATTCCTCAATGTCTTAAAGTATTTTTTCATGACTAGCCTTATTTGTGTTATTATTATCACCCTGAATTTCCAAGGCATTATGTTTCGGACCACTACGAAAATCCATGCTTCAAGAATATTCGAATGTTTGGGAAACCGCTAAATTATCTTATCCGCATACGCGACCTTCTATCCAAGCTTGGTTTCCAAGTATACACAAGTATTTAACATCTCAAGATAGTGAGATGTATCCTTTTCCTATTCTTCTCTTATGTATTGTGTGTGCCTATACCCATCCAATTCCCTCTACTAATGGATCATGTTGAATAGTTATTCTATCTTTTCCAAAGCTCCCCCTAATCGATTAGAATTGATTTAACCAATCTAGGTTCATTGGTGAAGATCCATTTGCATAATTTTAATACCTTCAAGTCAATGCGTGTATGTTTTTATATCATATCTTTAAGCTCCTTAAAAACATTCTCTAACTTTTTATTTTTCTCTTGGATCTCCTTGGTTAGATCTTGTAAACTTTTCATTTGTAAGTATCTATTTGCGATATTAGTGAGGTTTTGTTTTACAACCTCTCTAATAATTTTTAATATTTTATCCCCATATTGTGTCTTTGACATCTGAAATGTATCTATAAAGGTCACTCCCAATCCCTCAGTAAATTTATTTGAAACCTTATGCAAGAGAGAATAAGGTATCTCAAGTTGGGGATAATCCATGTGGTGTCACCCAGATTTCACCCTAAAATCTACGACTACCCTATCCGAAATTTTTTCATACTTTTAAAATAATGGGTTGTTTTTTGTTTTTATTCCCTGAAATTTCTTGTATTGCGTCAAGATAATCCCAAAGAGCCATATTAGCCTTTTTCGCCAAATACCCAGATGCCCAAAGTTGTTATATTCTGTCGTCAAGATTTGTCTGCAGGAAATTTGTATTTAATTATTTTGAGCCCCATATGAGGCTATTTGCACTCCGTTTTAAATCTTTTATGATCAAATATGTCATTACTCTTATGTACCAGAAGGGTTTTAACTTGGAATAAGTTTTGGGCTTTATTTGTGACTTTTGGCAATTTTTCGTGTTTTTGTGTTGTCCCGTTTCGTTTTCTGTGAAATTTCTCTAGAACAATTCCTTTGCCGGGTAAGCCCGATTTTTGGCCTGGAGCAGCTGGAAAAAATATACGCACATTATGCCCAGAGGAAGTCGCCATCGGAGGTCTGGATCACTGGGAAAAAGCGAAGTCGTGCACAGAAAAGCCCCTGCGGGGATGGGCGCATTTTTGGAAAACAAAGGATTTAAGCTGCAATGGGAAAAATAGAAGCCGCAGGAAGGGTGGGAATTTTATACATGCCTAGCAGGGTACTTTTTCCCGTGTTATAAAATTCACTTAAGCTGCAGTGGGAAAGTTAGAGGCCGCAGATAGGTGGGAATTTATTACCTGCCTTGCAGGGTGAAAATTCCCATGATAAAATAAAAGGAAAGTGACTTAAGTGAAATCATGGGATTTTAGTGCCTGCCTTGCAGGGTAAATAATCCCATTGTCAAAGTCAAATCACTTAAGTGGATCATGGGATTTTGGTGCCTGCCTTGCAGGGTAAAGAATCCCATTGTGGAAAAATTCCTAAAAAATAGAATTATATGTGCAAAAAAGTGCGCCCCCTTTGGTGAGATGATGGCAGCCTTTAAGTGATTATTTTAATTAATCTATTCTTTCAAAAAGTGCATGCCCAAGCTTGGAGGAAGTCAACAAGTCAAAGAGGGAATAAAAGAAAGGAATTAAAAGCATTAAATTTAATTTATTTAATGGCTGCCCCCTTCCTCTCAAAAAGTGCGCCCCATTTGGGAGTTATTTAATGTTTTTAAAAGCATTAAAACATTAAATTAATTTCTATTTTCAGTGGCTATGGTCAAAGCACACTGTGAAGCTTAAGTGAAGTGATGTGTGAAGGATTAAATTGGATTAATTTAATTTATTGGATGGTTGTCCTTAAACATGCTATTTTTAAAAGAGAAAAGCATGATTTTTAATTAATTAATTGCCTTTAATTGTTAGGGCAATTATTAATTATAGAATTGTGAAGGTTGTATAAGCATGGGCAGCCATATGGGTGAATTATTTGATTCACAGGTAAAGAATTGCAGCCAAGTGGAAAAGTGCGCCCCCATTAGAAGAAGGATTTTGCTCAGACAAGGTGACAACAAGGCTAAAAGCTTCCAGATTTGGCACATGCTTTGAAGGAGGTTGATCTTTGTCTGCATAATTGTTTGCATAGGTGTTATAGGTGCTCAGGTGTTGTTGAAAGGATTCATGCTCTCTTTATGTGCAAATTAAACACCAATTTTTGGGGCAGCGGGCTTGAAAAGTGTAGATTTTTGCAATTAAAATTCACTATTCATTCTCCGGTGGCCATTTTTGTCTGAATAAATTACAGGAATTCAATACAGGTGCTTTACAAAGGAAAATGAGCTTTTATCAATGTCAAATACATTGCATATATCCTCTGAATCTGAAGAATTGTCCAAATCTGCACCAATTTTGAAGAAATCCGGCCAAGTAAGAAGAAAAAGAATTATTCAGACGAAGATAGACAAAGCCATGGCGAAGGGAGATGAAAAAGAAAGCACGATGGAGTCATGCATTGCTTCCAAACTTGTAGACATAGGAGACACAGATCTAGGCCCGGAACCTCTTGCCGATTTGATTGATAGATCCAGAGCGGGAAAGACTTCACTCATGCGTGCGGTTAAAAGCAGTGGAATTATCCGAGCTACAGCTTTTCCATGTACAGCCCAATTGCCAGAGTTCATGATGGAGTGTGCTAGATCTTATCATCCTTCATCCAGATCAGTGCGTGATGCTTCGGGAAAGACAATAATTCGTTTGGATGCAGAGTTCATCAATTATTGTTTGAAGATTCCAGTGCGAAAGGTGGTGACTTCTATTAGCATTCAAGATGCTGACAGTAGATGGGAGAAGCATAGAGCTGATTGCGTGAGCATAATGAATAGCCGATACATGAAGAAGCCTAGATCTCCTTCAAAGTTCCCGAGAACTCTTCCATGGTCCAATTTGGTGCAGGAGGTAGATGATGTCGTCAAATTGCTATGCAGGATGAATGGCGAAGCGAATGCCTACACTTTCCGTACATGGATGTATGCTTTCATCAGGACCATTGAAATCAACAAGGTTGATTCTATAATCAATTGGTCGGAAATTATTAGCAACAACATCGGTGAGCAACTCCGGAACGTGAAGCGTACTTTCAGCTTCAAGATGACTTCATACTTGGTGTATGTTGCAGCTTCACAAGGCGTCTTTTCCAAGCTAGATAGATGTGGTGTTCTTTCCAAGGACCCCATTTTCGAGTGCTACCCACAACTTACTGCACCTACATGCGAGAAAGACTTCAAAGTGATCAACGATGACTTCTTCTACGATTTCATCTGTAGGCTAGACAAAGACTTGAAGGCCAACAGGGTAAGCAAGGAAGCGTGGGAAGTTGTGTCCAAGATTGGCAGTCTATTCATTCAATTTGCAGATTTCACATACCTCAGGGTTACGGGCTTTTTCTGGAGAACCAATAAAGATGCCCAGGTATCTGAATGATAGATTGATCACCATGGAGCTGAGCAGGCAACTTGTGGAGTTACACGACCTTCAGTCAAAACGGCACAAGTCTATGGGCTTCTTCCCAATCACTGTGGGATATTACAGCTGCATTAGCATTCATAGAGCTCGGGGGATGGAAGCACAAATGTTATCCGAGTATGAGCAAGAGTTCTTCCCTACACGGCTGAACTTCGATCCATTTGGAGTAGCCAGGAAGACAATCTCCCAGGAGTACACACATGTGCCTTCATTGGAAGATTTCTGGATGAAGTGCAAAAGTGAGTACGAGGTTGGAAAGAGAGATTTCAGCAGGCTATCAGCAAAGTAAGTGTTCGAATTTGGACTAGCGTGGATACCTACGGATATTAAAGATGATGGGAATGTGGTACTTAACACTTACCATCAAATGGGAGGAGATAAAGCCATACTGCAGAATAACATAGGAGGCTGCAACACAATTGAAGAAAGGTCAGGAGCTGTGTTGGTGAATACTGACAAGCATAACATCAGTTTATACATTGAATACACAGAAATAATACTTTTTTATTCCATACACTTTCATATTACACACATCCATTTATATAGGAAATAGCTTTCCTAAAAGATAGGAGGTAGCTATAACTTCTCCTATAACCACTCATAACATACTCTCCTTAAATCTCTCACCAAACTCCTATTCACATGAGTTTTTTATTAACAACTTCACGTATTACAAATATTATTTATGACAAAACATATAATAAATAATATGAGTTGTTAACCAACTCATATTATATTACAATTAATAATCATGATTAATAATGTAAACAATATTAATCCTAACAAATACTTCAAACTAGTTGCTGACGAAGGGATATTGCCTTGATGAAGCATTGATGAATCAAGTCACAGGTAGCTTCAGCACAGGAGATTCCCTCAAGCGAAAGCATGGAGGAGAAAGCAGTAGGAAAGTCGAGAAGTTGAAAGTGCATAGAAGATCTCAATCCAAGGAGAGGATCACTTCTACGACCATGACTTTAACTCCGGTTTCTCCAGTACCCAATACTTCACCAACTATTGCACCGCAGTAGCAGGATGCTTCCATGCCTCCACTAAATCCAGCGACATTCATCTTCTCCCCTCAGCCACTTCGTTCAGCGCTTGTTCCAGAGGATACGTTGAAGCTGCAGATGGCGGAATTCGAAAGGGCTTTGTCCTTGGATGACTCAGAAGATGGCAGCCATAACACTGTGGCACTTTCTGATGGAGAGGATGCAGAGCGGAAGATGGTAGTACACTCAGCGACTTCTCATTCTCTGAGAAGTAAATTCTCATAATGGTTAGCTTTGCAGTTGGTTCCAGAAGTGAGAATGGAGATGAACTTAGAGGCACATGACTTGCAGCTACTCCAGAATCTGGGCAGAAGAGACAGAAGGCCTAAAGTTGCCAAAGCAACTTCTAGGTTGATCATCGAGGATTCGAGAGAGAAGTTTGCTGAGATATCAATTCCGGCAGAAGGAAAGATAGAGGAGGAGCTCACGGCAGAAGATGTGACAGTGACCAAAGTACCCCTCGGTCAAGCCACCACTGAAGGATTAAAGCAGGACACACAGACATTGATGGATGCTTTATTCCTTAGGCTTGACAGTGAAAAGGCGGAGAAAGAAGAGTTGCAGAAGCAAGTATCTCAATTATGTGAGATCATAGCCAAGGTTGCTAAACCTTCCATTCAGCCCATTTCAGAGCAGGTGAGTGATCATCTTATGCAGGAAATGGAGGATGCAAGCAATCAAGTAAAGGATATTGACGAATGGAAGGATTTGATTATTTTTCAAGCTTCTGTACAACTTGGGGAAGTGCCAGGCCTGCCTAAAGGTTATGGATGATGCAGAAAATCAACTAAAGCAACTGATGGCAAACATAGAAGGCATGAATACAGTTGCAGAGAGTAACCTGAGTATTTTGGCCGAGATCAACAAGCTGCCAGGAGATGTATTGATTGCGGAACAGATTGTACCGGATGGATCAGTCGAGAAGGGGAAGCAGCTAGAGTTTGTAGTATCTTTCCGTTTGGAAATCTGCAGAGTTTTGCTGAAGAGGATGCAGGCACTTGAGAGTAGGACATCAGATTTACCAGACAGTGTCATTTCTTTCACTGAGGAAAGAGTGGACAGGAGGTGTTACTTCATACGTGCGGATCATCTCAACTAAATATCCTAATTCCCTGGAAGGTTCTCTTTTGATGGTACAAAAGAGAATTGATAAAGCTACCAAGCCTTTCACGATGAATTATATTAGTAGACTGGTGGTGCTGCAGGTAGACGTTGCAAGGTTTGGTCTGAGTTTGGAAGATGTGGAAGCGTGCATCAAAGTGTTGAATGAAGGGTTGCTACAGTTCAGGACAGAGAAAGAAGCAGTGGCTAAAACAGATGGAAGGATGCTGAATTACATGTTCGACAAGTATATCCGATATCAAAACAAGAAGAAGACATAAATGTTACAGCTAGCATGACTTCTTCTATTTCTTTCTTCTTTTATTTTCTATGTTCCCGGATGAAATTGTAAAAATTCTAAGTTATTGGGTTTGCAACCATTACTTAAATTCATGTGGAACCATTCTATTAGTTAAGTGATACATGTGTCACTTAAGGAGAAGATAGTTGAGGATGATTTCCAAATGTCATATTTACTTGTTTATGTTTCAGTTCAGTTTGATTTTTCCATTTGTACTTTCCCTCCTACATTCTATAAGTAGGAGAGGAACCTCCAGGTTAATCATCAATCAGAATTTGTAAGCAGCAATCCTGTGTTCTAGACTTTGTGCTGAACCCTTAAGAGCAACTTGGAGCAAAGGAATGCAAAGGAGAAGGTTTCCAGAGAAATTTGTGTCACGGTGTACTGTGTTTCTTACTTTTAAATCTTAGATCTCTTAAGTAAACTTTGTGTTATTATAGATCTGGATCTAGAGCTGCCTTTGTTTTATAATTCTGTGTGTTCATATCTGTTAAGTTTCTTCTATGTGCATGCAATTAGCTCTGTTATCTACTAATTAGGATGCACATCTTCCCCATTTCTTCTCTGTATTTCCTTTACTTTCTTCATCTATAACTTTCCTTTCTTAAACAACTTCTTACTTGCTACAGAACTTCTTAGTTATGGTTCATGAACTAAGTGGTTAAAGTAAAACCCCTGATAGATAATAACACGTTTTTATTGACAAATCTGACATGGGAGCCTCACCGGTTAAATGAGGGAGATTTATCTCATGACTACCTAGGTTTGATGCTATGCAAAAAATCTAGCCAACAGTTTTTGGCGACTCCGCTCGGGAAACAACTATCTTTGCAGATCAAGGTTTATCTATTGAAGATCAGAGTGTTTTCCACACAAATCTCAATAGTTGTAATACACGACCTTCTTGAATTTCTATTTTATGCTCTCATAAAAAATTATTCCTCCTTCGGAAATCTTCTTCTATGTTTATCACACACTGTCTTGTGAAAAGGTTCCTTATAGTCCAAGAACATAATTACTGAAATCTATTATATTTCACATTTACACCTTATTTTTATAGATCTCTACTTCCAAAAGAGATTCTATATGTTGCATTTATGAATTTAAAGATGGTAGATATGTGGGAATCTTTTCCTTAGTCTTTTCTCTTCGGTAGAACGTCATAACTTGTGTTCCCTTCTTACTCATTTGAGTGGAAGTGTTGGATGTGGTCGTTGCTTTGGATTCAGTGGCCTCTATCTCTTTAACTATTAATCACTCTTATTCTCTTTCTTCAAGATCCCTGTTTATGGTACTATCTACTCCTTCATCCATGAGTATTGATTCCTCTAAATTGGTTGAAAAAATCCTATTAGAAGAACTAGATTGTTGCACAACACTATTCTTGCGTGCCTCCTCATGTTTAGTCATTTGTTTGCACCTAGTTATGAATCTTCGTTGATTCATTATGGGGTGGTTTGAATCCCCAAAGTTCCTTATTTTCATTGGGATATCTCGACATCCACTTTAATGGTGGTTGACGTGTTTGAACGATGATGTTAAAAAATATGATTTCTCCATTGTAACCTATATCTTTTACCAATATTCTATATTTGTTCACCACCTTGTTTCCTGTAACAGCCGAATCTCTTCTCTAAGGTTAGAAAGGAATTAATTTTATGCTTTTAATCAATTTAAGAAATCATTTTTCCACGTTTACTTGGGGTTGTGGTTCATCTGAATGTTATATAATTTTTAAAGTCAAATCTTTTCCTCCTTTTATACCCCTTCAAAATGCTAACTTGGGACACATTAACTCCTTTTGCATGTGTGAACTCTCACTTATTTACCAACAACATTTAATACTAATTGGTTACTAACTATAAAGTGGTTACAACCTATTATCCACTCTCATTTTTTGTGCTCTTTTTTTAATTCAAATATGACTGAATGATAGTAAACACACTTGCATGTGTACACCATGAACTTCATGGAGTTGTGTTTCTTTTGATTTTTTCTTATGCCTCCTTCTACAATAGGTATCTTGTTCTCCTAGGCTACATTGCATTCCCTATGTACATTTTTTATTTCTTGCATGTTTCCTTGCCTTGTATCATTCCTACAATCAGTTCACCATATCCAATTCCCTATTGTCACATACTCCACCTTCTTTGTGTATTTGTTCACTTTTTATTTTCAATTGTTTCAATTAATTATGTATCCATGATTTAACCATATTTTTTCATGCCTTTTAAATTATTACATAATGATCACATTACCTTCCTTTTACCCAAATGTTTGTAAGTTGCAAATAGTTTCCAATTTCTAGTGCGCACTTACTTCAACTATTTTGTACACCCCATACTAAATTAATACTCCATTTTTCTTATGCACAATAATTTTAAAAATTCAATACCATTATTTTTTTTATGTGTAAAAATATTATAAGCATTAAGTCTTTAATTTTATTATATGTCAATTTGTGACACATGGAGAGCATTGGTCTCATAGCTTCCCATAACCTTTTAGTTTACAAATTTTGTATCTGCATGTTGAAAGATACCAATGAATGACATATGCGAGGCATAAAAAATTTCATACACCAAGATCCTCCTTGTTAATATTTATCTATGAAATTCCTTGATGGGAAACACATGGATTTCATTAGTGTCAGTGTTTACCTTACATATTTGATGTTTGGATTTGACCTCCACTTCTTCCATTGCATTGATTCCTTCCACATGGAATGCATCAGTGGAATCTTATTCCATGGTATTTGAATGCATTATATTCTCCGAAAGTAAATTACGTGAGTGGTGTTCCATAGTTTTATTTATAGAAATAACGTAGGAGATAATTTTTTTAGGAAATTTTTTTCACTTCCTATTGGAGAAAAATAATACCGAATGATTAAAAGGATTTTTTTCTTGCATGAGATAAGCACACTTATAACAAATAAAAACAATCATTTAAATTAAGGTATCCTAAATGCGTGAAAGAAACTATCCTATGAAATTTAAATAACACATAATCCCAATGGCATGCAACTTATGTGATTACAAGTAGGACCCTGACTAGAAGTAGGGTTTAATCATACTCCTATTCAAGTGACATAGTAGGAATTCCCCATTAATTTTCTTCAATTTACATTCCCTAGTAGGTAATATCTCAAACATATCATAGGGCCCTAGCCAATGTGTTTGAAGTTTCCCATGGTTTTGCTCCAATCCTGAGTCATATAACAATATTTTCACTCATAAATATAATTTTTTGTTCCTTATGTGCCTATCATGTTAGGATTTCTAGCATGATTTCTCCACCCCTTGGATCCATATTTCATGCACTCTTATTTTATCCAACTTTAATACTTTAGTAAAGCATTATTTTATTGATTCGTCATTATCCAAGTTTGCAATGTGTGATATCCTTAGTGATGCAACCATAAAATCAATAGGAAACACCACTTCTTTATCAAACAATGTCCAAAAAGGATTTTCTCTAAATTGTAAAATTTTGTATGTGGTTCTATATGCCCATAAGACCAGTAATACCTTGTCATCCCCATCTTTTCTTCCAATGTTGTATATATTTCTTAGTGTCTTATTGAATTCTTTGACTACCCCATTCAACCATGGATGATATGGAGTAGTTTTATGATGCACAACCATAACATTTAGATAAAATTATGTGCACCATTTTGCTATGGAAATGGGATCCCCTATTTTTGGTACGTATTAAAGGAAACCCATGTTTGCTTATAAAAAAAATCTTTTTCTAATATAACATGTATCTTGCACCTCTATTTTATATATGTTCACCACCATGTCTCATGTAATAACTTAATCTCTACTCTAATGGTGAAAAGGTAATTATTTATGTGCTTTGGAGAGATTTTAGAACTTGTTTTTCCATTTTTACTTAGGCTTCTAGTCCATATGAATGCAATGTAATTTGTAAAGTGAGTTCTCCTCTCCTCTTATACCCATATAAAATGGTAATTAAGTTTTCATTTACTTCATTTGCAAACATGATCTCTCACTTATTTTCTAACTAAATTTAATAACAAGTGACTTCCAACTATTAAGTGTTTTCCAACTATTCTCCAATCTTAATTCATGTTCTTTGTTTTCAATTAAAATTGACTTAATGATACTTAACATACTTTCATCTGTGTGCCATGAATATTGTGGACCTATGTTTAATTTTTTCCCCGCACTTCCTCCTATGATAGGTAGCTTATGTTCATGGGCCATCTCATGCATCCCACATTCAATTGTGTCCACCTCTTTTCCAATATTTATACATGAGAGATGATCAATCCCTAGATTATTCTTTCTCGACTTCACTAATATTGAGAATTTAAACTCTAGAAACATGATTATCCACATACATATATGTCCATGCAATAGTGCTTTATTTAACATATGTTTTAGTGTCATATGATCCATATAAAATATAAAGGGTGTAACAAAAATATATTATCTAATTTTTTTAGATGTATACCATTTAAATCCCATATCTTTCTGTAGTTTTGTAGTTCTTCTATGTGCACATTAGTTTTCAAATTGTAATGAATATTGAATGATTTATAATATCTTCCCCTAGATGCACAAGTATTTTTCCCAATATGTTTCTGCCTCCACATGTACATAAAAGGGTTTATTCTAATTAGGGAATCATAAGACAGGTACACTTGACATTCCCTTTTTCAACTCATTACACACCTTTTATTAATTGAAACACCACTCAAATGGCCCTTTCTTATTTATTTTTCCAATGGTGTAGTTATTTCTGCATACCTCTAGATGAAATATTGATAAAATTTATTCTTATCACTCAACTTCATTTATCTCCCACTTTACACTTCGCTTTTTCCTTCTTGACATTTACACATTTAGAACTGCAATTTATTTTCTATATTTATCTCAATTGTTTCTTTGGTGTGCCAAAACTTATTTTCCATGAAAATGTCTTGTGCATCCAAATATGATTTTTCTATTATATCCACGTGCATCTAATTTTTTATTCATTCTCTATAATTGCATGTGGTTTTATATTTATTCATCTTGAATCTCCTGCACGATGTTTTTATTCATCTCCCACCATATGTGTGTACTCAAAGAATAGGAAATAATAAAGAATAAGAATAGTTTCCCAATGTGGGAATTAAAGAATAAATGAATGAAAATTAGGGTCTCAACATCACCCCACACTAAAATTGTTTTTTTCCATTGGGTAACCCTTTATATTCTTCAAAAAAAATTATCGTACCTCATTCTTTTAAAAGTCTTTATGCATCTTCCAATGATATAAGGATTTCTATAGCATTCGCCCCATCGTTTGGTGTGCATTATGAGGTACCTTAAATATTTAACACCTTTTGAGGCTCTTATGCTTCTACTTGAATTTTTTTTACATGATTTCCTACCCCGGTATTTACATCATCAATTGTTCATTCTTCCTTAGAAGTTATCTTTCTTATCTCACCTAAGTGTTGCTTGATATTATCCTTTTTCACATTGATTTCTTCTCCTATTTTTTTATTATTGGTAAATAGTTTTGAGAGGGACCATGCCCCAAATTAAAAAAGAATGTCTCGAAACCATACTAGGAAAGTAAAAACAGAAGTAGGGGACATCCTTCTAGTATGGAGAAAAATAACAACATCACTACAACATCAATATAGTTGCAGAACTGCAAGAAACCAACAAAACAAAGAACAAAGTAGAAACAAGAAATATCTTCACTTGAGTACTTTGTTGAAACACTTTTCGATCTCCTTCATAACATTAAATAGATTGAAGGCAATGAGTTGTGAGGGGTCGTCCTTGTTGATGGTATAGGTAGAAATTTTCTTCTCTTTTCCACCCTTTCAAATCCCTCAAGAAATATTGTTGAGATTGAAAATATGTTTCACTTGAGCTTCAATGAAATCCAGGAAGGCCTTGTTCATGGACAATTGATCAATTTTCTTGTTAACAATCTTCCCAATGGAATATTTAAAAGCATTACTCTTCTTATAAATTTCTTATATTTTGGCCTCAAGCATGGGATTTATATACATATCTTTCTTTCCCTTAGAACCTTCTTTGAGTAAATGAACCATGTCTTTCCTTAGGTTCTTGATTTCTTCTTATAATTCATCAATGTCTTGAAGTATTTTTTCATGTATATACTTATTAGTGTCATTATTATCAACTTGAATTTCTAAGGCATTATATTTTAATACCTCTACGAGAATCCAGGCATCACAAATATTTGATTGTTTTGTAAACCCTTTGACTATATTATCTACATACACTTCCTTCTCTCCAAGCTTGGTGTCTAAGTTTAGGAAAGTATTTAATTTATCAACACAGAGAGTTGTAGATTTTTCCTATTATTTTCTTACACGTGTTGTGTTTTCCTATCTCAATCAACTTCCCTCTACTAAAGGATCATGTTGAGCATTTTTTTATAACTTTTCCATACCTCCCACCTAATCCTTTGGTATTGTTTTAGCCAATTTAGGTTCATTGCTGAAGATCCATTTGTATATATTCAATACCTTGAATTCAACACATGTATGTTTGTATATCAACTCTTTATGCTCTTTAGAGAGATTCTCCAACTTTTTCTTTTTCTCTTGGAGCTCCTTGGTTATCTCCCACACTCTTTCCCTTCATATTAATATATTTTTGTTGTTAGTGCTTTTTTTTGTACAACCTCTCAAATAATTTCTAATAGTAAATCCCCATTTTCTAGCTTTGATGTTTGAAATGTATCCACGAAGGAAACTCACAATCCCTTGACTGCTACATTTATAACCTTATATGGAATATAATAATGGATCTTAAGTTGGGGCTCATCCATACATGCATCCTTAGTAAATGATAATGAAATCTTCTTCATTGTTGTTTTGACCATATCCTTGATTTAGTTCGAATAGAAAATTTATTTTTTGGATTTAGTTTTCTATAATATTGAGTGAATAGACTGTAGGGGTTTTTTTCAATATACATCATCCTCTTCATCTTCTTCCTCTTCTTTCATTTGGTTTCCTTTTTCTACACAATTCTATGTATTTTCTTCTTCATTATCATCATCATTATATTATATATTCTCTTCTTCATGTGTGTTCTCCTCTTCATCATGTTTTTATCCACTTCAACTACATATATATATATATATATATATATATATATATATATATATCACCATATTCTTCTATATTGATAATCTCTTTAGGCATATTTGGAGTTCTATATGTTTCTATGTAGAATTCCTTAAGATAGTTGCTACTTGTTCGACCATCTTTTGTGTACAAAGGACTTGTTGTAAGGGAAGGAACACTCAGAGTAGTAGTAATTGTTGGTATTTTTCTCCTTCTCCCATCCTTTGAAAATGTGTGTCCTTTGAAGTGACCCAAGATTCTATCTCCATATGTGTAGGAATGAGTGTTTCTATCAAACCCTCCTTCACCCCTACATTGTTAGTTGACTATGTGCTAGACATATAAGTTCCTAAAATTTCCAACCTTCACCTTGTCCTTCTTTCAAGAGGGACATTATTTGGATCTTGTTCCTCTTCCCCCTCTATGTGATTCTAATGAATTATTGGAGGAACTCTCAACAAATTTATTTTTTTCTTCTTGGAAATATTTTTTATTTATATTTGAATGTGCACACATTTCCTCATCAAAATCCTCAATCTCCTACACTTGACCCATTTTATTATTCTTTAGATTTAAGTAGTAGAAAAAGTGTATATCCTAGTTTCCTACTAGTATGTTATCTACTAGATTGATTGGGGAGATGTTTTGTTCATGCGTCTCCACCTACACATTCTTACTTATACTTAGTGTGAAGGATGTGTGTGTCTACATCAATTCACATCACATAAATATTCAATTTCTTCACATCCTTGATCTGATTAATGGAGCACACAAAACATTCCATTATGAAGTAAAATGGAAACTTATCCCAAAGATATAAGTTTCCATCCTTCATTTTGAAACATCTGAAAGACTAATGTTGCATCACAAAAAACTTCACTTATCCTTCCACCACTTCCAATAGGTGTTGTGGTATTCATAAATCCTCTTCAAGGCATCTCTTAAATGTCTTAGCCAATTATTAAACCTAGCCTTGTATGATTATTTAAGGTTTTGGGAGCTAAAAAATCATTATATCATTTGACTAGTGATTTATTCTACACATGATATGCCCACTTTGGTTTCCCAGTTCCCTTTATCATACCTATCTCGTTGCAGACCAACCCAATGAAGACCACACTACAAATAAACTTAGCACCATTTTGGTGTGTTTTTTTTGTCTTTATTAATTAATTTTATGTTAAAATTGGAAATGTTGTATCAAGTCTAATTTTCCATCTTATAGGAAATATGTAAAAAAATATTGTTGATCTCAACCCACCTTTCTGCTCCTACCATATTTGATGAAACAAGGTGCATCACAACCTTGTTTCTTGATATTCAATGTTGGAAATGGGGAATGTGTGTCCCTCCTTATTATACTTTAGAAGACCACCTATTTTTTAATCCCTTTATCATCATGAAAATTGACCCAAAAATCATCTCCACTATTGACCATCCCAATTTCCTAATTAATGAGCATGACAATTATCCCTAGGAAATTTCTTGTGAAGTATAAGTATCCCTCATGTATACACAAAATCAAGAATTATACCAAATATGCGATGTGGATTCAATGGCTCGTATTGTGGAGGCCATGATTTTTTTATCTAGGATTTGAAATGACTCTAATTTTTTTGAAAATTTCTATGTTGTAATAAGAAATACTAGCTACTTACGGTCCATCTCAATGAATTTCAAAGGCTGAAATCATCCATATAGAGCACAAAAATTGAGTTCAATTTTTTTTACATTTTTTTAAATTCAAAATATCATATCTTTGTAATCGTGAGTCAACTTGAGTTGAAACTCAAGGAATAAATAATTTTAGGCACATGGTTAATGTGCGTAAATTTATAGGACCAAGAGAGTTAAATTTAGAACTTGCTAAACATAGCTATTGATAAAAATAGCAAGGCTTTACTAAAGATAGCAAGTCTAGTCAAGTTTGTTGTAGAAGTCAAGTTTAATTAGGAGTCTTTTGGAATTTGAATAATAAGACATCTAATGTAATTATAAGATCTGAAAATAAGGAGAACTATTGGATTTTGTTGAATATTTTTTGCTTACTTTTTTTATTGTTGTTTGGTCAACCCCATCAATCTATTACATTTCTAAAGTTTAGAAATTTGAGTAGTTTCAATACCTGAATTTTTTTATTGTTTTCTTTATTTTATCATAAAAAATTATTCCTCCTTTGATATCCTTATTCTATGTCTATTGTACATAGTCTTGCGACAAGGCTCCTTATAGTCTAAGTACAAAATTGTTAAAATCTATTATATTGCATATTTACACCTTATTGTTCTAGCTCTATCATTCTAATAATAATTAGAGATGTTGCATTTCTAAATTTACTGGTGTTAGAGGTGCAAGAATATTTTCCATAGTATTTTCTCTTTGGTCAAATGTCACAACTTGTGTGCCCTTCTTATTTGTTTGAGTGTAAGTTTTGGATGTGGCCTAAGTTTGGCTCCAGTGGCCTCTATCTCTTCTACTATTAATCTCTCTAATTATTTTTCTTCAAGATCCCTGATTATGGTCCTATCCACTCCTTCATCCCTCAATATCAATTCCTCTAAATTGGTTGAACTAGTCTTATTAGAAGAACTAGATTATTGCAAAACCCTATTCTAATGTACCTTCTATCTAGTCCTCCTTTTGCACCTAATTAGGAATATTTTTTAATTCACTATGGGGTGATTTAAAGTGCTAAGGTTCTTTATTTCTGTTGGGAAATCTTGACCTCCACTTTAATGATAGTCGAGGTGCTCGAACGAAGCTTTAGAAAATAACGATTTATCCACCGTAACCTATATCTTTTACCTCCATTTTATATTTTTCACCACCTTGTCTCTTGTAACAACTGAATCTCTTCTATAATGGAAGAAATGTATTTGTACTATGTTTTGAATCACTTTTATATATCATTTTTCTATTTTTTCTTGGGGTTGTTGTTCATTTGAATGTAATATAATTTTTAAAGTGTTTTCTCCTCCTTCTTTTATACCCCTTAAAAATACTAACTTAGGACACATTAAATCCTTTCACATGCATGAACTCTCACTTATTTACCAAATTCATTTAATCCCAAGTGGTTACCAACTCTTCTCCACTCTTATCTTTTGCGTCTTTTTTCAATTCGACTGATTCTAAAACACTTGCATGTGGGCACCATGAACTTCATGGACCCGTGTTTCTTTTTATTTTTTCATGTTCCTCCTACAATAGGCATCTTATATTCCTAGGGTACGTTGCATTCCCTATGCAAATTTTTTCTTTCTTGCATGTTTCCTTTCCTTGTATCATTCACTTAATCACTTTACACTTATTCTCACATACTCCACCTTCTTTATGTATTTGTTCATTGTTCATTTTCAATTGTTTGAATTCATAATTTATCCTTGATTTAACCATATTTTTCATATCTTTTCAATTCTTACACGATGAGCACATTACCTTCCATTTTCCCAAAAGTTTATAATTTCTAAAAGCTTTCTACTTTCTAGTGAGCACTTCCTTCCATTTTCTTGTACACCCCACACTAAAGTGATACTCCATTTTTATTGTGCATAATCATTTTGAAACTTTAATACCTTTATTTTTATTTTTTTGTGCACAAAAATATTCTAATCATCAAGACTTTGATTTTCTTGTATTGCAATTTGTGACATGTAGAGATAATTCGTCTCGTTGCTTCCCACAACCTTTTTGTTTACAAATTTGGTCTCTAAATGTGTAAAGATACCTATGAATGACATATGGGGAGAATAAACCTTTCCATAATCCAATATCATCCTTTTTAATATTTATATATGAAATTCCTTGATGGGAAACACATGGATTTCATCATTGCCACCATTTACCTTACATATTTTAAGTTTGGCTTCAACCTCCACTTATTCATTACATTAATTACATCCATGTGGAATTCATCAATAGACTATTATTCCATGATATTTGAATATTAGATGTATTCTATCCTCCCCAAGTAAATTATGTGAGTGGTCCTCCACACATTTGTTTATATAAATAACTTAGGAGACATAGATTTTTCGGGAATTATTTTTCACTTCCTATTAGATAATATTAATAAATATGATTGATTACAAGGATTGTTTTCTTACACAAGATAAGCACACTTATTACAGCTGAAATAAATAATTTAAATTAAACTATCCTAAGTGTGTGAAAGAAATTATCATATGAAATTGAAATAACACATATCCCAATGACATACACCTTATTAGATTAAAAATAGGACCCTTACTGGAAGTAAGGCTTAAGCCTACTCCTATTGAAGTGACCTAGTAGGAATTCCCCATTAATTTCCTTCAATATACATTCCCTAATAGGTAAGATCTCATGTATCTCATAGGGCCCTAGCCAATGTGTTTAAATTTTTCCCGGGGTTTCTCTCGAATCCAGAGTCATATAAAAATATAGTCGCTCATAAATTTAATGTTTTGTTCCTTATATGTCTATCATGTTAGAATTTTTGAAGTTCTTTCTCCACCCCTTGGATCCATATTGCATGCGCTCTTATTTCATCTAACTATAATAGTTTAGTAAGGAATTATTTTATTGGTGCTTCAGGATCCTATTTTGTAATGTGTGCTATCCTTAGTAATGGAACCATGAACTCTACAAGAAACACTGCTTATTTATCAAATACTAACTGAAAAGGAGTTTCTCTATTTAATGTTTTATATTTGGTTTTATATGCCAATAAGACCATTAATACCTTTTCATCCAATTTTACAATACGAATCTTTTTCAATGTGTTTCCTAGTATCTTATTGAATTATTTGACTATCCCATTCACCTGTGGATGATATGGAGTAGTTTTATGGTACATGACCATAGATTTTGATAAAATTATGTCTACCATTTTGTTAAGTAAATGGGATCCCATATCAGTAGTAAGGCTTAAAGGAAACCCTTTCCTGATTACGACAAACATTCTTTTTTTACTATAACATGTATCATTCACCTCAATTCTATATATGTTCACAACCATGTCTCATGTAATAACTTAATATCTATTCTAATGGTGAAAAGATAGTTTTCTGTATACTTTGAATGAATTTCAAAACTTGTTTTTCCATTTTTTCTTAGGACTTGTTGATCAAAGAATACTTGTTAGAGATCAAGAGGTCTGCACGGGAGAGAAATCCAAGATCAAGGGAGCATAGGGACATGAAGAATCTACGCGCGAAGGGAAAGTTCAGCATTCAACACTTAGCCGGTTTTGATCATGAAGACCTATTTTTAGAAAATGGCATGCGGAACACACCAACAATGCAGAGACATGTGCGCCACTCATTGTCTATCTTTATAGGATCAGATTGAAGAATTTTGCATGGAGACAAGCTAAGAATAGGATTGTCACTTATGTTAACTGGAAGAGATCTATAGATAGCAAACTTACATGTGTGGCTATGCCTGTAAATGGCACGTGGCTATTAATAGCATGTGGCCTATTTATAGAATAGATAAGCAATGAAGGGCAAGTCCCTACCCTATATATATGATGTTAAGCACATAATAGAAGATATATAGAGAGTGCAGAAGAGAGATGGATGTATGGAGATATAGAGATATGCGCATATTATTGGATTACTGTATCATATCCATGCGCGCATTAGTATAGATTGACATTATTGTAAGGATATTCTTTGTTTATTAATAAATGGAAGATATTGGTTGAATCTAAGTGTCATTCCCATGTGTAATTGAGTGGTGCATGTTATTGATTCTGTAAGCTATGAAAAATACACTACTAACAAGGAAGTAAAATACCAATAATCATACCTCCTCCTTCGCGTTCCGTAGCAAACCTCAGAATGGGCTAGGAAACTTGGATTGAGCCCTGATTTTGTGATATGTAGGTGCTTTTCTTCAAGATGGAGCAAGACCTTCCTGCAACAATGATCCTCTTACTTTGCACTGGATGGGAAAAATGATTATGAGACTATTTTGGCATTAGGACTAGGCAAAAGGATGTTCTTTGCTCAAAGGATGCAAGAACTTAGATATGGCATGAAAGTTTATCCTCTGTGTGTTTAGAGGGGAGGGGTAAGGTTGTATTTATAGCCTGAGGGAGTGATTAGCTTAGATTAATTTAAGTAATCATGGTTTGAAAATGTGGGCAAGATTAAGTGGGTGGTTTGAAAATGTGGGCAAGATTAGGTGGGTGGTTTGAAAATGTGGGCAATATTAGGTGAGTGGGGGCCACGAAGAATGGGTGAGGATTTGAATTATATTTTTAATTCATAAGTGGAGGATTTTAGGTGAGTGGGGACCACGAATGGTGGGTGAGGATTTGAATTTGAATTTTTAATTCAATAGTGGAAAAACATGGAGAATAATGACATGTGGTGAGGATTAGATTATTTTTAGATTTTGAAATGGATAATCAATCAAATTATATTTGATTAATTCGAAGTGTATTTTTGTGGGAAATGAGGAAGGGAAATTAATTGATTTAGGATAGATGTGAAATTGGGGTGTCTACATTTTCCCCTCTTTGGAAGGGTACTATGAAAGTAGTGTCCTTTCAAAGAAAGTAGATGGTATGGGGGAAGAATTCAATCTACTTTTTAAAAGGTAGAGCGAATGTTTTGTTGGGGAGAATAGAAAGTGGCGAGTGACGGATGTCATAGTATCCTCCAAGACAAAAATGTCATGAGAAGATGTGATTATGGATAGATGTGGTGATGCCCCCTCGAGAGGACTGATGAGAATGAAATATATGACAGAACTCTCGAAAAGAAAGGAAATGGATTTGGCGGAGAAGAGGATGATAATGGAGTGGAAGAGACTGGAATGACCGCACGACGCAAATGGAGAAAGGATTCAATCGACCTTGAATGCTAGGAGTGAGGGTGTGTGGGAAAGAGAAAAGGGAATGGATAGGGTTGGGGGTTGATTATGAGAAGAGTAAGGGAGATAGGGGAGGGGGAAAAAAAGGAATGAAAGAGGTAGAAATAAGAGAGAGGGATGATAGGGGAAGAAGGGAATGATGAAGGACAAACAAGGAAAAAAAAGGAAAATGACAGAGTAGAGGGTGAAGGGATGAAATAGAGAGATGTGCAAAATGAAGGAAGCAACAGAGATAGTAAAGAGGGATACGTGGAAGTGAAATAAATGAGAGAGTGAAGAAAAGTAGGAAATGGGAAAGGATAAATAAGAAGGAGAAAACGAGGTGGGAGTAGGGGGTGAAATGGAGGGAAATGGAAAGAGGACAAAAGAAGAAGTAGAATGGAGAAAAAAAAGAAACTATGAGGGGCGAGGAAAGTGTGAAAAAGAGGAGAGAAAGGAAGAGAAACATATACAGATTGAACGAAAAGGTAGGGGTGGTAGAGAAAAGGGGAAGTGGTCAGAAGAAACGTGAAAATTAGGGGAGAGGAAAGGAAGATAGAACGAATACAAGAAGAAGATTGAAGGAATCACGTCATTACGAGGAAGACCAAGGAAAAGAATATGGAACAGACCGTATGGATATGCATGTGGAGAGTGGGATGATAAAAAAGACAGGACAACGCTGAACAACCAGGTTATCGATGGGGATGTAAGGAGGAAACGTGATGGAAAAAGGGGAAGAAGATGATATAGGGGAAGGAAAATAAGATGAGGGGTGGGAAAGAGAAGAGGATAACAAAGAAAATGATGGAGAAGGAAGGGAATACAGAAAGGGGGTGATAAGTGGAAAGGAAATGGTAGAAGGAATGTTGAAAGAAGAAAGAGGGGAGGAATGACATCGATTGGAAAAGATGTGGAGATGCATGAAATGAGGATACTAGGATGATGGGAAAATAGAAAAAGGAGGTATGATGAAGACAGTAAAGATATTGAAGAGGGAAAAGAGGAGACTCAAAATTATGGTAAAAAGTCCACCAGACAAGGGTGGGAGTCACTGAAAAGCTTTGGAGAGAAAAGACAATGGGCACATTCGAAAAGGCAATCCCCCAATGTACTCTTAGGGATTCATACTTTCTCTCATCTGAGTGTTGAAGGGGTCCTTCTGTTTCACTTCCCCAATACTAGAAAGACATGATCCTATAGTCTCTCGCCTTCTACAGGGTTTTCATCAGTTCTGCCCAACATCATTCCTCTCAATCTCATTGCCTCTTCAACTACCCTCTCTCACTCATCATTACAATTGTGTAGTATTTCTTCTGAGATCTCTTTCAAGATCCGATCATTAGACCAACGTCATCATGGTCCCATGACAGGTTGCATTGTTGCTTCCCATACATGTGGTGGAGGTTTAGCCTTTCAAAGGTAAGTTATTCGTCCCCACCTCAATCAGCAAGATCTTTATAGCTAATGGTAGCACATGTAAATAAGATCCTCTAGGTTCATGTAGAAACTAGAAATCTTCTTCTTATGAGCACGAGTATGTCAAAATCATGTATTCCAAGGTATAATTGTGTAGCACACCTTACCACCAGTGATCTACAACTCTTTTCCATGACACAGCCAAGTCAAAGAGTTTTTTATACTTATCCTAGCTCCACACTTGCTTCTTTCCTAGCCAGACACCCTTGTTCTACGTGTAAGCTGATAGCCACTCATACAATTCTACTAGGAAGAAACTAAATAAGGTCTTGTACAAGGATTCATACATATTTTCTTCCACCCATTTGCACACATTAAAATATCGACCGATGTCAGTATCTTCATGAGTGAATTTGTTCATTGGATGTGTCATCCACCCAATTCTCAATTTTCATCCAAGCTGATAGCTAGAGACGCCATATCGTCACTTTGAACTCTTGGATTGTAAACCTTAAATCCCATAGCTCATTCTTAATAACTGTGTGATGACCAATCTGAAGAAAGATATCTGCCCATTTTGGATTTGAAATCTCTTGAGAGGAATAAGGTGACAAAGGTGAATAGTTAATCACAGAGATGTCTTGTGTTAAAGTTAGGCTTGGGCAAGCATGAAGGGTTAACTCTAGATCCTTGATAACACCCAAGCCTTGCACTATTGACCCATCAAGATGCAAAACACCTTTTGAGGTTAGACTCCACTCAATTCCCAAGATATTTGGAATCTTCTTTGGCATCACTGAGGTCTTGGCACCAGAATATATCATGCAATTGTGTACAAGGTGCTTGTCAATAATCAGCGACATGTAGAAAGGATGAGGTTTTACAACAGCACTTACTTGTTCTTACTTGGGATGACAAATGTTGATTGCATAGTCTACTTTGTGTTCAAGACTTTAATGTTTCAGGTTCAAGATGTGGAAGTTACTTAACATGTTTCCTAAGGAGTAAGATCAAACTTTAAGATGGGATAAATAGGGCATCCCACATTATGACATTCAAGTTTGTTCTTGGATTCATCAACTTAGACAATATTTAGGGGGATACCCACAACCTTTTGCAATGAGGGAGTGATATTTTATTTTCTTGATTGTTCTATTTGTGGAAGTTCTTTGGATGGCGCATTTACTTTATTCCAAAAATTTATCCTGAGTTACGGGTTTTTCAAACAAGTCCCATGGAAATTTTTTACCACGGGTCTACTCAGGTTCTGCAACTTTTATAGAGCACGTAGATTTTCTAAAATCCGTAGATCTCCTAATGAAGCTGGATTTTCTTCGAAGTTCACAGGTTGGCCAAGACTATTGTGTGGAGTCAGAGAAACAAATTGAGGATACCTTACATTCATTTGTTTCTTTTTGGACCTTATGTTATCCACCACATGGGTTTGCGACCTGTTGAAATTGTCCAGCTATTTTGGTTAGTGCGTTGTTGGCTTCAGTAGCCCAATGAAATCAGTGTGATGGTTAGGTTCTGGGTTGTTGGCTTCTTTGTATCTCTTTTGCACTACTTTTTAATGGAGTCGCGGTTTGGTTTGGTTGATAAAATGGAGTCTGCACTTTTACATAAGCACCTTATCCCACAATGAATTCATCCTAACTTCACATGCATACTGATTGTGGGGTTGACCACAAGGATAATACCACTCAAAATCTTGGGCCATATTATTTTCAGGACTGGAACAATGGCTTTGCTCAAGTTAGGAGATGGCGAAGGTTTCAAGTTTGAATTTGGCGGTCTTCTTGGTGGGTAATTCTGTTCAAATATCTGGTTTGGGTATTGATAGCCTTGTTGTGGATAACCCTGAAGAATGTTAGGATGATTCTTCATGGTTTGAGCTTATTGTTTCTTAAGGGAAATAACCTCGTATGTCTATTTTTTTAACCAGATGTTGGACACTAATGGATATCAATTTCTTCTTTCTTTATGGCGGAACCAAATGTGGACATGGATGGTAAAGTAGATGGATGAGGAATATGAGCATTAGAGAGTTGGGTACTTAGTGGTAATTTAGGGAAAATAGGAATTTACAATCTAGGGGCTAATTTACTTTTTTGGATCAAACAATTTTCATCCCTAATGGTTGTTACATAAGCATTGGGTAATTGAGTAGCTCCCATAGACTAAATCAATACTACTATATCATAATTTAGAGCTCTATGAAAATACAAAAATGCACCTTGAGGAAGTTATCTTAGAAGGACTTGAATTCTATCCCATGTTTTTTGGAATCTGAAGCTGAAATCCGCCATAAGTGTTTTTGGATCTCGTTTGATAATAGCTAACTGCTCGAGGAGAGAAATGTCCTTTTGATTGCAAGCGGTTGGAAAACTTTTGTATAACTGTAAATGACTTCAAGAGCAATGAACTTTTGAGAGACGATGCTAAAATATGCTTCCATGACATCATCCTCCATGACCACATGTATTGAATAGACTTTTGAAACATCTAGACTATGCTCCATGGGTGTGGTAGATTTTTCTCATGTGAAGAAGGGGATACTCTTCAAGGTAGCTAATAGTATATCATGTTGAGTGGACAAGAGCAATGAACTACTACCACTGAAGCTTATAAACAGAAATTTTATTTGATGTGCCATGAGGGGAATGTGCCTTAAACTTATGATAAGAAAAGGAAATGGTCTAATAGGAGGCGGAGTTGAGAAACTTCTGCAAAATTACTTTCCCTTCTTCTTCTTCAGGGGGGATTTGTAGGGCTAGTTGAATGGCTCACCCCTAGAAACATTTAGCCTCATTTGCACTCTTCTCGTGAAATGGGGAGGACTAAACTACTTGAAACCAAGAGATTTAACATTTGGGAGTCGTCATATGTGTTGAAGGAATGCCTCTAAAGGTTGAAACTACTAAGTTACACACCAAAACTGAGTAGTAATGATCTAAAGCTCGTCAAACTAGTCCCACCGGTCATTCCAGAACTATTGTTGCTAAAATTTGTACCCTTGTTGAAACTAGGTTCAACATTTTAGTGAAAGGTTATTAGAACACGAGTTTTTAGGTCACTCATAATCTTTCTCCAGATGAAAGGGTTGGTTCTCTTCATCCTAGTTTGTTGTAGCTAATCTTATGCCAAATTTCTACTCTAAAATATCTAACCTAAGCTAATGACTCTAAGGAGACAAAGTTAGGAGAAGAGGAAACTGAAAACAAAAGGGAGGTGATGCACTAAACTGAAATGTGGAACTTCTCTGGTTTTAAGAGACATAGATGTAATTTTGTTAGAGAACACTTGTTAGAGATCACACAAGAAGTCCACGTGGGAGAGAAGGTCAGGATTAAGGGCGTGGAGGGATAGGAAGGACCTGCGCGTGGAAGGCAAGTTCAAATTTTAGGACTCAGCCGATTTTGAGCATGAAGACCTATTTTTAGAAGATGGTGTGTGGAACACATCAACAATGTAGAGACATGCACGCCACACATTGTCTATCTTTGGAGGATCGGATCGAAGTGTTTTGCATGCAGACAAGCTAAGAATAGGATTGTCACTTCAGTTAACTGTAAGAGGTATATAAATAGCACACTTGCATGTGTGGCTATGCCTGTAAATAGCACGTGGCTATTAATAGTATGTGGTCTATTTCTGGAATAGATCAACGGTGAAGGGAAAGTCCCCACCCTATATATATGATATGAATCACATAGTAGATGGAATTTGTGTGTGTGTGGATGTATGAAGATATAGAGATATATGACTGAATTATTGTATCAGATCCATGTGCACATTGGTATAGATTGACATTACTGTAAGGAGCTTCTGTGTTTATTAATAGATGGAAGATATTGGTTGAATCTAAGTGTCATTCCTGTGTGTAATTGAGTAGTGCATTTTATTGATTCAATCATGATTATTGTTTAAGCTTGTTCTTCATAGATCTAAATGTAGTATGCATTGTAGAATGGTGGATTAGTTATGAACCTATATGTTTCTTCCTTCATCATGCTAACATCCTGCAACAGCAACCCTAAAGAGGGACCTGGTACCTTTGTGTGCTTTAGGTGAGCACTCAATCTAGGCTGAGTGATGTGCCAACACGTCTAGGGTGTTATCTAGTAAATTCTAGGCTGCATCATTGGTTCTGTTTCTGGGACCTCTTTTTCAGTTGTTTTCAGGATGGTTCGCGATGAAGATGTATCCGGTTGAATATAGTAAGTATTGAGGAATGGATACACGATCTAGAGGAAGAATATGCATGGCAATTTAGCAGTGGATATGAGTTTAACGCATGCACTTGGGTAGAGTAGAATCTATATGACAACCTATATGAGAGCTTTTTCGCTATCTTTCCAGTAGAACTATACGAGTGGCTTACTACTTATGCATCTCAATGGAATTGGAGGAATTGCGCACTTATCTGGACACATGAAGGATTTCAAGCCCTTTATGATGTTGATCTGATCTGGACTCACACTATGGATACGTGGTTTTATGGTGTTCTAAACAGTTATATTCTGTAATATTCAATTTTGATGTATTCTTTCCTGGAGGTAGCTGAATTCCAGTGTTTACGGTATCCTAGAGGAGCGTATTTATAAGGTATTCCACTGACGATCAAGATCTTGATGGTAACTTTGAACTTGGAGAGTAAACCAATGGCTAACTAAA
Source organism: Taxus chinensis (assembly GCA_019776745.2). Classification (NCBI taxonomy): domain Eukaryota; kingdom Viridiplantae; phylum Streptophyta; class Pinopsida; order Cupressales; family Taxaceae; genus Taxus; species Taxus chinensis. The sequence continues at coordinate 721,369,330 of CM034153.1, read as the reverse complement.
CTTCACCACGCACGAGGGTAGGAACAAGTTTAGTGAAAGATGGCAGACCTAGCGGTAGAGAGGCAGAGAGAGGAAAGGAAGCTTAAGTATAATGAGGTACGCGAGAGGGAGATAGAAAAGTAGTGTTTCGTTGCAGAAAGTATGGCGTTGAGGAGAGAGATGGCTCGTGAAGGATTTATAGCTCACGTAGAGGACGTGGAGCTAGAGCATTAGGAACTCCCCCATCTTGGAAAGCATGATAGAGATCCCCCCTTGGATTCACATAGAAGTGCACCAGCAAAGACTACCTGGGCCTCGGGTGTGCATCTAAATCCACCTGGTGACCTAGCCCTTACGCTTGGTTTTCTAGTATCTAGTACGAAAAGTAACTAGTAAGCTAACTTGGGAAGTAGGAGAGCAGGAGTAAGTCAGAGAGCAAGTACATCAATGGCAGGATAAATGGCTTCAATGTTATTTAGAGGAACATTTTCAGGCATGTTGAATGTTGGATTCACCTATGGAAGTAGAACTACCTCATAGACTATAGAGGTTCAGTATAGTAATATTATCGGAGCACATGGGAGTACATCTATAGGTCCTATTCCAACTACAAGTGGAGGATCATGAGCTATTGGTGGTTCTAGTTCCAGTGGATAAGGTGGTTCTAGAGGTAGAGGGAACATAGGAGGTTCTAGATCAGGTGGTCAAGGTCCGTAGCAACCACATAATATCTATATGGAGATGTCTCTTCATATCCCAAAGTATAGAGGTATAGAGGATGTTACCAAACATGTGCATATGTGTAAAATCTCGTGGCATACTAAAGGGATCATGGCTTCTGAATGAAAGGCAAGTCAATTTGCTACTACATTTCAGGGACGTACACACAGCTGGTATAGGAATTTTGACCCTGATCACACTTGTGTGGATTATGTAGCATTGAAGGATGCTTTCTTAAAAGAGTTCCATATCCATGAGTTTGAGTAGAAGAGTATAATTGCACTCAAGGATATCAAGCAAGGCACTACTGAGAGTGTATGTGAGTATGATGCCCATTTTAAGACACTTCTATCTAAGGTATCTTATGATATTCACACAAGCCAGCATGTGTAATGGTTTATTGGAGGGTTGATTACACCATTTAGAAGGGAATTGTCACATAAGACATACACTGATCCGCATGAAGCACTGGATGCAACTTTGCGTGCTGAGGCAATTGGGAGCATTGACATTGGTGTTAGCCCATTCTTAGAGGCACAAATTTCAGCTATGGCAAAGCAGCTAGAAAAATTATCAGCAAATTCAGCTCATGAAACGCGCTCAGGAATTTGGTGTACAGATTATGAAGTGGAAGGTCACACCAAGGATAGATGCCCTCGTAGATTTATACGCTCATTACTGTTGGATTGTGAGATATGTCATTTGAATCATGATGCTAGTCACTGTCCCTTGTTGTAGCTCACGTGATAAGGAAGAATGTATCCTACTTTTGCAAAATTTTCTGGTCCACAACCCATGATACTGAAGATTATCAGTTGATTGGTCAGATCCAGGATTCTATAGACATTGGGGTACGACAGACAAGTGTAACAGATAATTTTAAGGGTAAGAGTGAGCACCAGGATTGGGATCATAATCAAACACGTTATGATAGGAATAAGGGGCGTTTTGAAGGACGTCGTGGAAGGGGACATGGATATCATGGTGGATATGGAGGATGAGGCCGTGGTGGAGGAAGAGGTGCGTTCCCTCATGGAATGTTAGACTTTTGGATCTCCTAACCACTATAGGCATGAATGTCCTCAAAATATTACATGTTCTTTCTACAGAAAGAACCATAACTATGAAGAGTGCTCAGACTTATATGAGCATCTGAGTAAGCAGCATAAGAAATAAAACAAAGGCACTAGGATGGTTAGAATCCAACGCATGGTAGAAGATCAGTGGATTCCCAAGATAGCACCAGGACCTGAGGCATTAACTGTGAAGATTACTACACGAGTTGAAGTGGCGCACGCAAGAGAGGCATTGCACCAGAAGCCTACGATCACCAAGGAGGAGGTTTTGCATGCAAGCTACCTAGATCTTGCTCATCAGAAGGAAGTTCACCAGGATACCATGGAAGTGCTAATGAATCTTCAGGTTGAGATACAATACTTAAAGGAGAAGAAGAAAGCATCATAGACAGTCCAAACTGATATCAATGATCTAAGAGAAGTGTGCAAAATGTTGCACCAAGAGAACATCATTCCACTGTTAGGAAGTTGGTTAAAAGGGAACAATCTGCGCATAAGTATTGAGATAGGACAACAAATCCTGCATGAAAATCTTCCCCCTGATAGCATTAAATATGACAAAGAAATTACTCTGAATGTTGTTGTAGATGGATGGTTGTTGAGTAATATTTTGATTGACACAGGTGCGGAAGTAAATGTACTTACATTAGATGCATGGGTACAAATGGGGAGGCCTCCATTACAGCCATCATCTAATGTGTTGTTTATGGTAAACAGGACTAAGGACACTCCCATAGGAGTTTTGAAGGATGCATCTATAACCATACAAGGGGCCAAGTTCACTAGGGATTTTGAGGTATTAGCACTTGCAGAAGCAGACAATTTTCCAGCCTTGCTTGGACACCCTTATTGTTATGCGAATAATGTTGACTTGAGATTCAATAAGGGGTATATCAGCTTTGAGAAAAATGCCTCAGGAGGAAAGATTTTTGATACCTCTAACAGATGGGAAGTCTACACCATATATGTTAAGCCTCTAAGTGAGGAGGAATTAAACAGAATCTATGTACGCGTTATTCAGGACCCAAAGGTCAATGAGCCATCAAAGGAAGGCACCTTACAGTGGGAAGATTCTCATTTTATTAGTGATACTAAAGTATTACTTGTGAAAATTGGGCTCATGGTACATATGAACTAGTAGGGCGCGAGGTAAAAAGCACGGTTGCGCACAAGAATGGACTTCATTCGGTTAGACGGATAGCTAGCACCATACCTTGGTATACAGGGGTAGAAGATCTTCCTGTATTTTTGAAAGCCATGGAAACACAGTGGATAGATCAAATTAAGAGAAGAGATATGTTATTATATACCTTACGTGGGACAATAGCGCGCTGGTAGGTAGTCCATAGAGATAATCTTATAGAATGGGAAGAGATTAGAGTCACCTTATCTACTAGGTTTGTAAGGAATAATGCACCTACACAGATCTACACTTATCATGGTGATCAACCTATTCAACATCACATTCAGTAGTGTGAGAGACTCTGGACAGCTGGACAGGAAGCATTACCACCTTCACTTTGGGTGCAAAGATTGTACTCTACACTGCAAGGATGCGCACGCACCTGGTATGTATACGCAGAACTACATTGAGAGACTAGGACTTGGTAGGACTTGACTGCAGGAATGCTCTAGACCTTTGACTACTTTTCTTCCCAACCTCCAATAGAAGAGGCATTAAAATTTGTCAAGCGCTTAACTATGGGAGATAGTGCAAAAGCAGAAGAACATATCCAAGAATTATTTGGTGAGACAAAGTCCGGAGCGCATTTTGAAAAGGAAGAAGAAATGGACTCCATACTACTTGAACGTGTTTGCCTTGAGAAAGAGAAGGGAAAGATGGTTTACATCGTGGATGATGAGGAAGTTGAGAACATGGATATTGAACATTCACAAGGGGTGCGCAAGGTCTTGGAGAGTGCAGAAAAGGATACGCGCGCCTATCACGAACCCTTGAAGACAAAGAAAGTGAATATAGGTTCAGAGGCTGAGCCTAAGGAGGCCATAATTGGAGACTATTGGTCATACTCGGAGGTGGCAAAGATCATTGAGTTACTAAGGGATTATCAAGACTTATTCCCTCAAAGGTATCATGAACTTAAGGGCGTACATAAATCCCTTGGGGAAATGAAGATAAAGCTTAAGGAAGGTGCACACCAGTTAGAAGCACTTGATGGAACATGGCTACCCAGTTACTTTAACAGGAGTAGGATAAATCCCTACTATAAAAAAGTCTTCTTAGTGTTTATAATAAGGTAGTATTTCCATTTAGATTAGGTTTCCAATTCTATATTTCCTTAATGTATTTCCTTCATTTGTCACTATGATTTGTCAATTTAGTTGTTGTTCTTGTGTAATAAGCATGCTTGCACACATGAAGCTAATTACTATGTGAAGAATATTTATGTGCAGAGGACTGCGCATACTTTTACTGTGGGGTGGTTGTAGTTATCCAAGTAAAAGACTGTGGGAATTGAAAGGTGAAAGAGAATAAGACTGCTATGGGTGTGCTTTAATTCAAAAGAAGATTGCTTCTCAAAAGTGACCAAGGATGGAGATGAATGAAAGGACAAGTATAATATGAGGTAAGAAGATGGCCATGATAACTAATAGGAGAAGATAAAGTGACGAGGTATTCAGGTGTAAGGGTGGGTGACTGAAGAGAAGTATGTGACCAGAGAGTAGGAAGGTGCACTAGAAGGTTATAGATGGGGCACAAAGATGTACCACACATAATTAATGAATTTTGTCAATGAATGAGAGGATATTTGGTAGGTGAAGGAGTAAATAAATGCATCAAAATTTGAAATATATCTGTATGTATATAAGGATGGGATGCAAATATCATTTTTATCGTTGACGATTAAGAGATTATTGAGGAAAGAATCCAAGTGCGAAGAGATCGAGCGATTCATTTTAAAGTGTGAAGAGGTGTGTAAACCAAGAGTGATGAAATAGATATGTGTGCAAAAGAAGCTTGTGTCCCCAGTGGTGAAGGATTTGAGCAAAGCAGAGGTGATAGAGAGGAGTTAGGGAATGGATTTTCTACCTATGGCATGATTGAATCGAGCTAGGGTTTGATTCATAAATTAGCAGCATTGCAGAGATTTAGACATGTCCAAGGTAAGATTGCATCCTACAAAGGGATGCTGCGAGCGCTACAAGAAGTATTAAAGAAAGCAGACCCAGATTTGAATATATGCACAGCTCTAGAGGTGCTTATCAGCATAAAGACCCTAGAATAAAACAATGAGGTCTAAAAACCAATGAAGGATGAGACATTAGGCCATGCAGAAATATTTTCAATAGTTAAGCAGAAGCGCAAGGCCCTAGCAGCAGCAAGAGCCACATAAGACTCAGCTGGAAGAGCTTGGGAAGCTCATTGTGCAAAAGATGTATCTATCCAGAAGGAAGAATGACCTCGATTGTCTAGCATTGTGTTGGTTCTATAGAATGAAAAAGTAGAGATTGTGAGGGATGAGTTACAATCCATTGTTGTGGACATTCTAGAGAAAGAAGAACAAGTACTCGCTGAATAAAATCACAGGACCTTTGAGGCTAAAATAAAGGAAGAGTATCCAAGAGTTGATACTTCAAACTAATGTAGAGGAGGATGTTACCTTATAGCCTCATCAAATTTATTTATTTCTCTACATTATTTCATTTTTATTCTTTCCATTCTTCTAATTCTTTTTTTCAATTTTTGGAGATACCCATTGTCAGGACTGATAATACAGATTATTGTGGGGTAATGTTGATTAGAGAATACTTGTTAGAGATCACACAAGAAGTCCATGCACGGGAGAGAAGGCCAAGATCATGGGTGCGGAGGGACAGGAAGAAACCGTGCATATGGAGGGAAAGTTTAGCATTCGGGACTTAGCCAATTTTGAGAATGATGACCTATTTTAAGAATATGGCATGTGGAACACACCAACGATGCAGAGACATGTGCACCACGTATTATCTATCTTTGGAGGATTGTATCAAATCTTTTTTACATGGAGACAAGCTAAGAATAGGATTTTCACTTCTAGTTAACTATAAGAATTCTATAGATAGCACACTTGCATGTGTGGCTATGCCTATAAACAATGCATGTGGCTATTGATAGCATGCGGCCTATTTCTAGGAATAGATAAGTGGTGAAGGGAAATTCCCCACCCTATATATATGATATGAAGCACATAGTAGAAGATATATAGAGAGTGCAAAAGAGATATGGATGTATGGAGGTATAGAGATATACACATATGACTGAATTAATGTATTAGATCCATGTGCACGCATTGGTATAGATTGACAATACTGTAAGGATAGCTTCTATATTTATTAATACATGCAAGATATTGGCTGAAACTAAGTGTCATTCCTGTGTGTAATTGAGTAGTGCATGTTATCGATTCAATCATGATTACTGTTTAAAGCTTTTTCTTTCATAGATCTGAATGTAGCATGCATTGTAGATATAATGGATTAGTTATGGATCTATAATGTGTCTTCCTTCATCACACTAACATCCTGCTATAACAACCCTAAAGAGGGACCTGGTACCTTTGCACGCTTCGAGTGAGCACTCAGTCTAGGCTAAGTGATGTGCCAACGCAGACTAGGGTGTTATTTGGTAAATTCTAGGCTGCATTAGTGCCGCTCAAGTTCACCTAGTAGAGAGATAAAGTGACCCCTCATTCTAACTTAATGGGAATTGACAATGGTAGATGTAGGTCTTCTATTTTACTGCCTCTATAAAGTCATGAGTGACCTGTAAACATTCAATTATTTTCTTAATTTAACGACTTAGTAGTTTCCTAAAGTATCTTAGTAGTATTCTTGAACTCACTATCTTAGATCATATTCTCATAACTTTATCATCTATTATTGTTAATTTCACATTGACTTAAAGATACTTAGCATACTGTAGATAGATTCTCATGATTTCAAGACACCTTTCTTGGACTTGATGTACCTTGAAACTCTATTGTACTTTTTCACTACTTGCTAATGACAGGTAACTTGTATTTCTTGGCCACCTCATGAATCCCATCTTAAACTGGTGTTAAACTCATGACTAGTATTAATGCACAAGACTTCAAGATTCACATGAGACCCTAAATTACCCTTTCTAGGAGTATGCACTAATACTATGAGCTACTTGAGACTCTTGAAGAGCCAGACTTATCTCACCTACATGATGTTTCCATGCAATATATGACCCTATTTACTCAAATGTCATTAGTGTCAGATGATCACATATAAAAGATAAATGATGTCATGACAATAACATTACCTTAGCACATTTTGTACCATGTATACCATATTTACACATACCAAAGACATTTTGTATTTGAGTAGACCAAAATGAGATGCACATTAGTTTTCTAATTGTACCAACAACCTATTGAATGATCTATAATAGCATCCCTTAAGACTTTGATAAAATTATTTTTCCATAGATTTTTCTTCAAAAGATACATAGACTATGGCATACCCTTATGGAACTGATTAAAGACCTCATACTGATTTAAACAGCAGTAACAATCAGACCATACATGAATTATAGACTCCCATGGTGTACCAATTTTTGACATGAACTATGGATGAAATTATAAGAAAAAATTTGACTCATATGTCACTCAAGAACATTTATCACCCACTTTACAATTCACTTTTTCCTTCTTCACATTTACACATTTAGAAGTGCAATTTATTTTATATATTTATATCAATTTTTTCTTTGGTGTGCCAAAATTTATTTCCCATGCAAACTTCATGTGAATCTAAATATTTGAATGTGTCTTCTTTTTCTATTATATATCCATGTGCATCTAAATTTTTCTTCATTCTCTATATTTGCATGTGGATTTATATTTATTCATCTTGAATATCTCGTGCAATGTTGTTATTCATCTCCCACCATATGTGTGTTCTCAAATAATAGGAAATAATAAATAATAAGAATAGTTTTCCAATATGGGAATTAAATAATAAATGAAAAAATACTAGGGTCTCAACATCACCCCACACTAAAAAATTTTTCTACCCTTAGGTAACCCTTTATATTCTTCAAAAAACATTACGGTACCTCATTCTTTTAAAAACATTTATGCATATTCCAATGATCTAAGGATTTCTATAGCATTCGCCCCATCGTTTCGGTGTGCATGTTGAGGTCCTTTAAATATTTAACACCTTTTAGGCTCATATGCTTCTACATGAAATTGTTTTATTTTATTTCCTACCTCGGTATTTGCATCATCAATTTTTCCTTCTTCCTTGGAAGTTATCTTTCTTATATCACCTAGGTGTTGCTTAATATTATCCTTTTTCCCACCGATTTCTTCTCCTAATTTTTTTATTATTGGTAAATGGTTTTGGGAGGGACCATACCCCAAAGTTCAAAAGATGGTTCAGAAACCAGATAAACATAGTTACATCAGTGTTTTTTTGACAAGTGGGGACCACACCCCAGAGAAAAAAGGCCTAGAATTCATAATAAGAAAGTAAAAATAGAAGTACAGGACATCCTGCTAGTACAGTGAAAAATAACATAATCAATACTACATCACCGCAGCTCAAAAACCGTAAGAAACTAGAAATACCTTCACTTGAGTACTTTGTTGAAACACTTTTCGATCTCCTCCATAGTATTAAATAGATTGAGGGAAATGAGTTGTGAGGGGTCATCCTTGTTTTTGGTATAGGTAGAAAGTTAATTCTCTTTTCCACCCTTCCAAATTCCTCAAGGAATATTGTTGAGATTGAAAATCTATTTCACTTGAGTTTCAATGAGATCCAAGAAGGCCTTGTGCATGGACAAGTGATCAATTTTCTTGGTAACAATCTTCCCAATGGAATCTTCAAGAGAATTCTTCTTCTTAGAAATTTATTATATTTTGACCTCAAGCATGGGATTCCTATACAAATCTTTCTTTCCCTTAGGACCTTCTTTGAGTAAACGAACCACATCTTTCCTTAGGTTCTTGATTTCTTCTTATAATTCATCAATGTCTTGAAGTATTTTTTCATGTATATACTTATTAGTGTCATTATTATCAACTTGAATTTCTAAGGCATTATATTTTTATACCTCTAAGAGAATCCATACATCATGAATATTTGACTGTTTGGTAAACCCTTTGACTATGTTATCTATATATGCTTCCTTCTCTCTAAGCTTGGTATCTAAGTTCAAGAAATTATTTAACTTATCAACATATAGTGTTGTAGATTTTTCCTATTATTTTCTTATGTGTTGTGTGTTCCTATCTCGATCAACTTCCCTTTACTAAAGGATCATGTTGACCATTTTTTCTAACTTTCCCCCTAATCCACTAGTAGTTCTTTAGCCAATTTAGATTCATTAGTGAAGATCCATTTGTATAAATTCAATATCTTGAATTCAACACATGTATGTTCTTATATCAACTTTTTATGCTACTTAGAGAGATTCTCTAACTTTTTATTTTTCTCTTAGAGCTCCTTGTTTATCTCGCACACTCTTTCCCTTTATAATAATATATTTGTGTTGTTAGTGAATTTTTGTTGTACAACCTCTCAAATAATTTTTAATAGTGTGTCCCCATCTTCTAGGTTTGACATCTGAAATATATCCATGAAGGCCTCTCTCAATCCCTCCATAGCTATATTTATAACCTTTTATAGAATATAATAATGGATTTTAAGTTGGGGCTCATCTATGCACACATCCACAATAAATGATAATGACTTCTTTGTCATTTTTTTTTATTGTATCCTTGATCTAGTTCGAATAGAAAATATATTTAAAACAATATTAGCCACTTAAAAATGTATCCATGCAATACTACTTTATTTACCATATGGTTTAGGATCATATGATCCATATAAAAGAGAAATGGTGTATGCAAAAGATATTATCTAAAATTTTAGACCATGTATACTATTAAAATCCTCTCTTTTTCTATAGTTGTGTAGTTCTTCTTTGCACACATCAATTTTTAAATTGTAAAGAATATTGAATGATCTATATTTAAGAAGATTCAATGATCTCTATTATCTTCCCCTGGCTATAAAATTATTTCTCCCAATATTTTTCTTGATGCCTCCACATGTACATAAAAGGTTATATTCCAATCATGGAATCAAAATATAGGAACACTTGATAGTCAATTTTTAAACTCATCAAACACATTTTTTTGATCAACGCACCACTCAAATGGCCCCTTATTTTTTATTTTTCTAATGGTTTAGCCATTTTTACATACCCTTGGATGAAATATTGATAATATACAAAATGTCCAAGGAATGTGTGCATGTCCCCTTGTGTTTGTGGGTTTTTCAGTTGTAAAATTACCATTATCTTAACTAGATCAACAAAACAACCCATCTTTGTAAACTATGTGGTCTCACAACGTCCAAAAATCAGTCACAAAAATATACTTCTTTCAGTTTAACACTATATTCAATTTTTAACATCACTCAAACATAAAAGGAAATCATTGACAATGGTCCTTGACCAACCCACAAATAGTATAATCATCTAAAAAATATTACACAAATTTGAGTATGAATTCTTCAAATGATGCCACAATAATGCATGAGAAAATTATTGGCTCATTATTTATTGTAAATGACATCAATGTGTATGTGAAATACCATCATTAATTTATAAGGGTTTTATTGCGATCTTCTTTATCTATCTTTAATTGATGATACCTAAAAAATTCATCTATAAACATGTAGATTTCCCTTTCTACCACCCCTTCTAGAATATCCTTTATAAAGGGTGTAGGGAATGGATCCACTATATATATATATATATATATATATATATATATATATATATATATATATATATATATATAACATTTAGTATTGTAGTTTATTCATATCCTTATGCACCCATCTTTATTTATGCTTGTGAGTATTTTTCTTACCCCACTTTGATTCCTCTATGGGTACTATTAGTGCAAAACCACAGCATCCCTAGACGTATCTCATATCTGTATTGGATAATGGCATCTGGTGTGATTGCACAACATTGGATCCATCTCTCAAGCCATGGGACATGAAAAACTTGAGATGATCCTCTAGAGAAGGTTGGTTCCTCTTCCTAAACTACCTGCCACAAGCTACTCCAATGTAAGAAAAACTAAATCTAAACCTAATCTAACCATTCTAAGGAACCAAGGAGAGAGAAAGAGGGAAAAAATAGAGCCTACACTAAAACGGTGATACACCAGCAAAGGAAGTGAGATATTCTGTTGAGGGAGAAAGAAATAGAGAAAATAGAGATGAGGGAGGTCAGACAGAAGTGACATGGCCCAGATCTTCAAATCTGACATTAAACTCCATAAAACACAACATCATGCACCTATAATTGTGAAATACTTGCACAGAAAAACAAATATGGAAGGGAGAGGCATGAAGAAACAAAAAAATGATGCAAAGGGTTGAAGAACACCATAAAAACACGTTTTTATTGCTCTAGAAGGTGCATAGACCATTACATTTCTGGAATAGAGACACAAATGCATTTTCCAGGCATTGGAGAAGGTTCACTACTCAAAAATGGTGTGGAGAAAAAAATTTGACAGAGTTTCTCTATGCCCAAAATGTCTCTCCTTCTCAAAATTGAGAAGTGTTACAATATATAGAAAGAATAAGAGAGTGAGAGAAGAGGGAAAAGTCAAATCCTTCTCCAACCACCATGAGATACACATTGAATCCCATTTTAAAAGCTCAGCCACTGAATATCAATTCCTTTTATAAATCCACCCACAATATATCACTTCTTATTCCCCAGCGGATTGAATCGAATCAGATCTGGTGGTTGAGGAAATTAGATTTAGCATTAATGTCCTGGAAGAATTTTCTTCATTTTTCACCTATCAGGGCCTATAAAAAATGGGTTTTTTATATTTCAATGGCATATAGGGCATTGAGACATTTCTAGAAAGTCTTCTCCAGCCAAAATCTGATTCTTCGGCCAAAAGATATGGCCATTTGAATATTAGGGTTACGGGGGAAATATTTAAAGAGTTTGTCCCTTTAGTGTCCATGTGGTGGCCTTACACACATTGGAGATTCGGCCCCTTCCCTCACTCTTGAAAAAACTCCTGATCAACATGTGGTAGCCTCTACGAGCTTCTTGAATTTTCAATGGTTGACTGTACTTCTTTGGAATCTGGGACACATGGCAGATTGGCACTCATTTGAGGTCTTGCCCCAAATTTTGCTCTCGAATTAGCGTCATGCTGACACTTGGCATTCTCCACTATCTTGTCTCAATATTTGACTATTCAACCTGACCCTATCCCCCTTTTGAAAAGGGACGCGTGGAGTCTCCATGCTCACTTAAAAGCCCAATCAAGATATTCTTTTGAAGGAGCGTCAGGTTGACACTTAGAAGCCTCCGCAGGTCTTTGGACTTTTCAACGACCCTTCTTACCTTTTTAGACCTTGGGCTACATGGCAAGCTCATGCTCATTTGGGTCTCCACCTTTGGATTAACTTTTAGAGATGCACCAAGCTGATGCATGGCAGCTTTTGCGACCACTTTTATACTTAGGATTTTTTTAGGCTCACCCTGTCTGCCTTTGAATTTTAGCATTGACTCTACCTTAGTTTTGGCCCTGGGACACATGGAGCCCTAGTGATTGTTTAGATATCTCTTTTTGGATTCAACTTTGGAGAAGCGTCATGCCGACACGTGACTCTCTTTGCTGCCTCCTTCATACTTAGCCAATTTTTGGACTCATTCTGAACCGTTTTGAGCCCGAAGAGTTCGGATCTTCACTGTTTCTTCTCTTTCTTGCTCCTAGCTCCTTTGTGACACTGCTCCTCCTTCTATGACCCTACTATTTTATTTCCAAGCCCACCTGTAATCTATTTGATGAATTTAAGGCATAAATTCACTCAACATAGTCGTTTCTTCTCTTTCTTTTTACATAGGGTCGTTTAGTATTTTGCAGGCCATGCCACTCCATTGTCGAGTCCTTCTGCGACCCCGTTTACAATATTTAAACATGATTTCTCTAGCTCCTTTTGTGCGGGGTCATGGCTGATCCAATATTTTTCCAGGGGGCAAAATATGGATAACAATTTGGTGACTCACAGGGACATCTACCTGCTAGGGACATTTTCCTGCTAGATGAAGAGACCAGTTGCCTTGAAGCATCCATTGGGCATGGAGTCTACCTGATAAACATGAAACTGATCTGGACTTTGAAGATCTAATCCCTGAGCCAATGCGAGCCTAACTGTATGCTTTTTCTATGTTTTTTTCTGACCATGAGCCTGTCCTACTGTCTGCACTCTCAATTTTCATAAGAAAATATTGAAAATGGAGTTTCTGAGAGTAGAAAATTGTTTTGACTCTGGGGCTTTCATATGTCCCTAAAATGGATTGTTTTCAAAACGAATTTAGTTGCTCTACATTTTTTTTATTTTTCAATTTGTAAGTATTACAAGAAACTATGATTCTTCTACCATGAATATTGAAGACCATGGCTTTATGCACCTCTAGAGCAATGCGAAACAAAAATTATGTACAAAGACCAAATCATACATGCTTCAAATAAGACATGTAGAGTGTACAAAGCACTTATTCTACTGAAAGAAAATATACTCCTACTCCTAAACTAAACAAAGACAAAGAATGCGAAACAAATCCTACCACTGGTAGGGAGAAGTAGCTTCCTTTTCTCAAAAATGGAAGCCATTGCAAATGATTTGACACTGAATATAGCTGCCTGTATGAGTGAAAAACTAGCTATAAGCCTGTCCTCCACCCAAATCATCAAAGTATCAATATTAATAGAAAATACATCCTCAAGCTGACCTGCATTAGACTCCTGGAGGTATTGATGGTGACTCTTGGTACTTTGATGCTCATCCTCATGCCTTGAAGTGAGCATGACTGGTTTTGGGTTCTCCCTTGGCTCCAATGACTTGGGAAAGCAAGAGGGGTGATAGGTTGGGGTTCAACTAGTTTTGCAATTTTTTTTAGTGTGGAGGGAGGTGGAACTTCTTGTTTGTTTGGAGGGGATGACTATTTGGAAGGGAAAAGGGTAGAAGAACTGAGATGCGGTGGAAGACTCGGAGATGGAGAAGAGAAATCAACCCTTGGGGCAACAGATGGGAAGCTTGACTCTGACCTCTATTGAAATGATAAAGATTGAGAAAGAGTAAATGAAGGACAAGGAGCTGGTGATTGACTTAACCATTGACAAGGTTGTCTCGTACTTTTCTCATAAGCCCCAATGTCCTCAATCCACTGTGTAAGTTGAGGCAACACATCAACCATGAAGTCAAGCTTCTCTTGAGGGTTGTCATGTCTTGGAAAAGGGCCTTGCCATGGATAAGGTGCCCTAAAACCAATCTTGAATGCCTTCATTTGTGCTATGCCCCTTGACTGAACCATAGCAACCTCTATTTTTTGGATCTTCTCTAGCAGACCAACATCTTGCATTTGATTGTCTTCATTGTTTGCATACCACTGCTCTTGGAAATATCCATAGCCAAATTGATTTTGGCATTGTTGCTCATAGGGGTAGACATATTGATTTTTCCTTTGCTCAAAATGCTAATTTGAAGGAGTTGTAAAACATATTGGAGGCGGATTGTTCTACTGCTATAAGTGTGAGTTCCAAGAAGGAAATGAAGTCATGATTGCACAACCTCATGGAATGGGAGAAAATGAAAGAGATGGAAGAAGAAATTGGATGAAAATGAGTGGAAATGGATGGAAAAGGTCTGTAACTTAGAGAATGGGTTTTTGACCAAATGGAGTCACCAAATGTGTTTGCATGTGCCTCAAAAGGTTGAATCCCACCAAGAACACATAAAGTTGATGAAATAAAGTGAAGACCTTTGGTCCCACCGGGCATGCCAAAACTGTTAGTCCAAAACAACAACACCCATAGATATCTCTCAGATATGCATCGGATAATGGCATTTGATGTGATTACACAACATTGGATCCATCTCTCAAGCTGTGGGACTTGCAAAACTTGAGATGATCCTCCAAAGAAGGTTGGTTCCTCTTCCTAAACTACCTTCTGTGAGCTACTCCATTGCAGGAAAACTAAATCTAATCCAATCTAACCATTCCAAGGAACCAAGGAGAGAGAAAGAGGGAAAAAAGAGCCTACACTAAAGCGGTGATGCACTAGCAAAGGAAGTGAGATATTCTATTGAGGGAGAAAAAAATAGATAAAATGGAGATGAGGGAGGTCAGATAGAAGTGACACGGTCCAGATCTTCAAATCCTTCATTAAACTCCATGAAACATAACATCTTGGACCTACAAATGTGATATACATGCACAGGAACAAAAATATGGAAGGGAGAGGCATGGGGAAACAATAAAATGATGAAAAGGGTTTAAGAACACCACAAAAACACATTTTTTATTGCTCTGAAAGGTGCACAGACCATTACGTTTCTAGAATAGAGGTGCAAATGCATTTGGTAGGTCTAGGAGAAGGTTTTCTACTCAAAAATGGCATCAAGAAACAAATTTGACAGAGTTTCTCTATGCCTAGAATGTCTCTCCTCAAAAATGAGAAGTGTTACAATATATAGAAAGAATAAGAGAGAGAGAGAAGAGGGAAAAATCTAATCTTGCTCCAACCACCATGAGATATGCATTAAATCCCATTTTAAAATCTTAACCAATGAATATCAATTCCTTCTTCAAATCCACCCACAATGTGTCGCTTCTTGTTCCCCAGTGAATTGAATCGAATCATATCTGGTGGTTTAGGAAATCAGATTCTGTGTTAATGACCTAGAAGACTTTTCTTAATTTTTCACCTATTAAGGCCTTCAAAAAATGGTATTTTATGTTATCATGGCATAGAGGGCATCAAGATGTTTCTAGAAAGTCTTCTCCCACCCAAATCTGATTCTCCAATCAAAATTTATGGCCATTTGAATATTAAGGTTACGAGGGAAATATTTAAAGAGTCTGCCCCTTTAGGGGCCACATGGTGGCCTTGCGCACATTGGAGATTTGGCCCCTACCCTCACTCTTGAAACAACACCTGATCAACATGTGGCAACCTTCGTGAGCTTCTTGACTTTTCAAACGCTTGACTGCACTTCTTTGGACTCTAGGACACATGGCGGATTGGTGCTTGTTTAAGGTCTTGCTCCAAATTTTGCTCTTGAATTAGCATCGTGCCGACACTTGGCATCCTCCACTGGATTGTCTCAATATTTAACTATTCAACCTGACCCTATCCCCCTTTTGAAATACGACGTGTGGAGGCTTCATGCTCACTGAAAATCCCAATCAAGATTTTCCTTTGAAGGAGTGTTGGGTTGACACTTGGAAGCCTCCACAGGTCTTTGGACTTTTCAATGACCCTTCTTACCTTTTTAGACCTTGGGCTACATGGTGAGCTCATGCTCATTTGGGTATTTTCCTTTGGACTAACTTTTAGAGATGTGTCAAGCTGACGTGTGGTGGCTTCTGTGACCACTTTTATACTTAGCCCTTTTTTAGGCTTGCCCTGTCCGTCTTTGACTTTTAGCATTGACTCTGCCTCCGTTTTGGTCCTGGGACACGTGGAGCCCTAGTGGTTGTTTGGATCTCTCCTTTTGGATTCAACTTCAAAGAAATGTCATTCCGACACGTGACTCTCTCCACTGCCTCTTCCATACTTAGCCAATTTTTAGACTCGTTTTGAACCATTTTAAGCCCAAAGAGTTTAGATCTTTGCCATTTCTTCTATTTCTTGCTCCTGGCTCCTCTGTGATGCTGCTCCTCCTTCTTTGACCATACTATTTAATTTTTGAGCCTACATGTAATCTGTTTGATGAATTTAAGGCATGAATTCACTTGGCAGAGTTGTTTCTTTCTTCTTGCATAAGGTCGTTTAGTCTTTTGCAGGCCCTGCCACTCCATTGTCAAGTCCTTCTGTGCCCTGTTTGCAAGATTTAAACGTGACTTCTTTGGATCCTTTTATGTGGGGTCATGGATGATCCAATATTTTTCTGGGTGAAAAAATCTGGATAACAAGTACAATTACGTCTACAACCAACATCCCACTTATATCTTCCTTGAACTTGGCTCGAAAATATAGGTTCATTCAATAGGTTTTTTTACACATTGGTTTTACACCTTCAACAAATTTTGTGTGCATATTTCCAAATGACCGATGTAAATATTTCATCCCTTAGAAAATTCTTGGGTATAATTATTAATAGCCATGTATAATTTCTAAAATCTTAGCAATTTTGGCCTCATAACAATAGTCTCCAATAATTATTATTTGTGGCACTTCTTATATCAAAATATTTACCTTTTTAAATTTAAATGGATCTCTAGATGGAACATTTTATGTACCATTCTTCCCAATGAAATATTTGGAAGAAAATTAACTTTTAACATCTAAATGGTTAGTATCTATTTATTTGTCAATTTGGTGAAGCAAATATGATTTCCCCTTTCTTGTCTAATTGTGTGACATCCAGTTTTCCTCATCTTCCTCACTGAAATCACTATTTTTGTTGCACTGTTATAAAATTTTGGTTACCGCCATTCCTTTCTCTTTCTGAAATCATATCATTCTCCCTTCTAATATGGATTCATTCTAAAAAAAATCATTCTTGATACTTTGTAGTGACAGGTTTAACTTGGAAATCTTGGATATAAAAGAGAAGGTATGCAAAAAATCATATTTTAAGTCCTCCCAATTGGATGACCCTATGTGAACCTCACAATCTACATACTAGATGTGTGCCCGAACTTACAAGGTATGGTAGAGATCCAAAGTCTACAAATATTGTTTTAGAGTTCTAACAAGTGAATGCCAAGCTTCTTCATAATGTTTTAAGTGGACCTCTAGTTTTGTTACTCCAATATAACTAGGAAGAGTTTGTGTGTGATTCCATTTCTCAAACTTGATGTGTATGTCCTCACTTACTTATTCCCATGTCTTTATGTATTACCAATGTGTGGCCCACCATATTACTATTGTACCCTTAACTACATATACCATATAATTCATGTGCACTTGTTATGTGGGCATTTATGTCTCCATTTGTTGAAGATACACATAGAAAATTCCTCCACCTTAATAACATGGATTTGGGGTTGTATTTTCCTTGCATAATCTAACCACATATCTTTTCCTTGACATGGGAATCCCACTAATCTATTGTTTTATCTTGCCTTTACTGTGCCACAATCACATCTAATCAATTCATAAGATTTATGCACCTCGTTGTCACATGCTCCACTTGTGGTGTCTGATATTGATTGCACATCACTTATTTAAAATACTTCATCCTAATTTGGTTCAAATTTTTCCAATAATTCAAATATAATATTATATATGTACTCCAAATATTTATGTTCCTCAATTTCAACATATGGAAATCCCTATCTTGGATCCATCAGAAGTATCACATGTTGCACATTATTTTCATACCTTATGTAGCACTTTTTGAAACACAAATTGATGTCATTCACATAGCACCATGTCTTATCAAGTAATGATGAAAATTTAGCTTCTTCCTTAAATTTAATCACTTTTATATATCTAATAAAATTTACCCCCATGATGCTTATAATAACATGCTTCACAAATTCTATTGGAATAACTTGTGTTTTTTTGGACACAAACAAAAAATGTGGAAAAAGATAAAATATAAGTCTCGTCATCTTATTCCAAGTATATTTTGTCAAGATATTAACTTCAACACTAATATCCACTAGTATATCATTGATGTCTAACCTATCTATATATGTGTTAACAAGAATTTCTCTATCAAACTACTATGTTTTAGAAAACTTAATTTCTCTTTTGTGAACGTCCTAGCTATTTCCCAAGTTCCATTTTCCTAATTTAGTAGGATAAAAATTTGATATGTAGAGGAATTATTCCTTCTGTTTGCAACATCCTGCATACTTCCCAATACCCATTTCTTTCGACACTATCAAATTAAGGCATTCTTTATTATTCATTTCTCACATGCATATTTTCTCTTAGAAATTCAAATTCACCTTATAATTTGCACACTAGTTTCTTGGTTTCTTATATAACCTCATTTTTTTTCCTTGCATCTAGGTAGCCTTTTCCTAACTAAGGATTCTCACAAGAAATTTTTGCTAATGGGGATTCATTCATTTGTGCCCATGCTGTAACTACTTTATTAGTTATCTATATTTTCAATCCTTGTTTAATTTTTGGATAATTTTCCTATTATGGACCCTATGTTATGTTGCATGTGATCTTGGTCATTCATAAACCCTTATCACGATTTTTTAACATATTCATAAATCCTCTTCATGATTTTTCAACATAATTGAGTAAATATTAAGGAAGTGTTCCACCTTATGATCCTTCTGATAATATCCACATACCAAAAATTCTAGGCAATCTCATTGATAATGATATCTTGAGTTGTACTTGTAACAAGTCCTTGGAAAAAATATTCCTCCCCCTTTTCTACTTATTTTATGACCTTACCCTCATATATTTCCATTGTGATTTTCATAATTTTTTCCTATTATCGCTTATCTTAACCCCAATGATTTTTCGTCATGTATCTAGTCAATAATATAACAATTTTAAATGTTGTGGGTGCATGCATCACAAATATTACAATAGTAAGATATATTTTTTGAAACTATGCTTTGTAATAAAGATCATTTTCATACGACATAATCATCCCTACATATCGCATAATCCATAAGCATTTCTTGACACCGTGGTAAGGAAAAGTAGTCATGTATGGCCATCTACCTCAAATCCATACACCAATTTTTTTTGTTCCTTTCCCTAGCATTAGTCATAGTTAAATTTTCCAATTGAGATGTCATAGATGCAATCTATGCTTCTATAAATTGGATAATTCTAGTATCCAAAACATCAATTGATTATGTGTGTAATGTTTCTTCTAATGCTTCTCATGGATATTTTAATATCCTTTGGGAAATGTGCATTTGAAAGGTAAAAGTGACCCCCCAAAAAACCACTATGAAATTATGCATTAAATGGATCTCATAGGAAAACTTGGATATTACTATTTTGAACTTTGCATCATTTATACACATGTTTTTTGTAAGATATTACTTGATATCTTTGCATGTTGATATGCTTTGCTACTCAAACATGGGGATATTAAATTCCTTATTTAAAAATGCCTCTTTTATTTGGTCAATGTCTACAACCACATTGTATGGATGATTCTTCCTATTCTAGGTGTGTGTTTCATCTAGAAAAGTTATAAAAACTTATCTTTCTTTATGCTATGGTGAAGTAATTCCTTTCATTTGCCAAATTAGCTCACACTTATGCACATGTTTTGTAGAATCCTCAACTATATAGTACTCTGGAAGGTGCAACAAAATTTTATAGAAAATTCGTGGCACTTAAACTTTATGTTCTACTACTAGAACATGCCCTTTTATCCCGAGCCATCTTGTAGTCCTCCAAAAGATCCACTTCTTCCACAACTTCCAGTATATGTGATTCTAATATTGAAAATATGTGTGAATAGACCACTTTTTTGATCATTTACCACTTGCTGAAATGGTATAACACCTATATTTTCTCCACTTTACGTGCTACCATATTCTTAAGTTCTCTATCCTGAAATCATCTTGTCAAATCTGCATGTAGTCTATAGCTAACCAAGTATATAATTTTTTTGGAAACCCACTAGAAAAAGGTTTCATAAAGATCATTGTACATATTATTCTCCACTTATGTCCTTGGAGAATTTTTTTTGTAGTTTGGATGCTTCTACGAAAAATATTCTTCCACACAATCTAACCAGTGTTCATTATTCTCCTTAGTCAAATGAATCATCTTTTCCCCACTTTCCCATATTTTGCCGAATTATGGAGAGTCCTAGAATCATAACCAAAATTTTGTGCATCTATTTAACCATGTAATTCCCACCTACATGCACACAACCCCTTTATACTCGGGCACACATCAATTATGATTCATCACCCGCATAGGACTATCTTTCTAAGAAAGATCCTAACATGCTCTCCTAAAGTTTGAGATAATGAAAAATCCCCTCCCATTTAGCAAATATGCAAAGTAATTTATGTAAATAAATTATACTGATAAGGAAAAAACATTAAACATACATTTATTAATAAAAAATATTTACCCATAAACACAAATAAGTACAATAGATCCATGGTAGTCCTTCAATATATTAATAACTTAGCACTCACTAGTACACTAATATTTTCTCTTGTTTTTTCTCTTCTCCATATTTGGCTCTATAACTAATTCTATATATGAGTCTCTATATAGATTACAATAAACCCTCAATGTTTTATTTATACTAGTGGTGAATTATCCTTCACTATTTAAACAAGAGTTATATTTAGACCTTGATTTCATTCTATAAGAAACTAACTATTACATTCAGATGTTGGATATTTCACATGCCGTTATATCCTAGCTCGGCTTATAGAATTGAATTCCTTGTCATGTAGTCTTGGACTCCACTGCCTTGATGGCCAATTTTATATTATTAATGATTCTCTAGATATTTCTAGAAACTCTTTTCTTGTCAATCGACCACATTCAATTACCAATTCACATGTCACTTTTTCCTTCTCGATATGAACATGTTTAGAAATGTAGTTACTGTTGATGCAGAATAATAACACCCCTGAAGGTATATAACTCGATGGGTTGAGACTCTCAACGTGATTACATAACATGTAGCTTCTCCCAAATTTTGGGACCTTACAAATCAAGAGACCTATCCTAATGAAGGCCAGTTCCTATTCCTTTGTTTAGGTGCACACATTCATATTGCAGAGGATCTACTCTAAAACCTAATCTAACTTGCCAAGGAGATAGGGTTGAGGAGATGCAAGAAATAAAACCTAAACTAATAAGGGTGATGCACCAAAGGAATGTTGAACACCTGCTTTGTAATTAAACACAACCCATTAAAACTATAACACAACCACCATGCACATATAACCAAACTGTAATGAGAGATCAAGCAGATGCAATGAACACAAGAGAGGGTTGAAATCATCCACAGACTTATCTTATTGCTCCAAAAATTGAAACAGTGCATTATAGTAGCCAAAAGGCAAAACTTGCATTACAACTTGAATGGGAGGTTTGAACTCCACAAAATCACTTGCAGATAAGGGAAGAAGGGAGGGTGTAAAGAAAAAATGTCCAACCTTTAGAAAAATGCCCCTCCTTACAATATATAGGAGGAATGAGAGAGAGAGAGAGAGAGATAGAAGAAATTTGAAAACCTACTCCAACCACCCAAGAAAATGCATTGAATTCACCTGCAATAACCATACCAAAATAGCATTGAATTCACCTACCTGAAGCACACCAAAAGAGAATTGAATTCACCTACCTCAACCATGGATTTTACTACAAAACTCATGCCTACATTAATTCCCTTGTTGGGAAAGAAAGGAATGCCATAGTTCATTAATGTGGTAGGTGAGAAGCCTGACAAGCCTAAAAAATGGTGGACTATATTTAAAATTATTAGTGGGCTTCATGATTCATCCTTCATTAATGGTGGTAGGTGAGTAGTAGACGTCGAGAGCTTTCCAAAAAGTCCTCTCTTGCTCAAATTCGAGCTTCCAGTCAAAATTTATGATCATCTGAAGGTCAGGGTTGTGCGTTCCACATGGGCTCTCAATATTTTATCTTGTGCAAGATCCACGTGGATGCCCCACGCATCCTTAAGATTTTTTGCTGCCTTTTAGGGTCCTAGGAATATGACGTGCCGACACTTGGCACCGTCCGCAAGCCTTCTTTCTTCCTTTGTGTTCTTCCTAAGTCCCTTCTGTTTGGTGAAGATACTATGTCCGACCCTGGACACATGGAGGCCAACGCTCATTTGAGGACCTACATCTTTGGGTTTTTCCTTTGAAGTTGTGTTCAAAGAGACACATGTGGAGGCTTCCACTAACCCATTTTATTTGCTTAGAATTTTCAATGGCTAGTGCAACTTTCTTGGACCCTAGACATGTGGAGGGCCTGCGCTCGTTTGGGGACCCCGCATTTGGGTTTTACCTTTGAAGGTTCACTGATGGGGCATGTGGAGGCTTCTGCTTGACCCTTTTTATCCTTAGCTAATTTGGGCCTCCAGTGAACACTACCTTGGGTTTGGATTCTATCCGTGTAACTTGAAGTTGCACCGGTTGGACACTTGGCATCATCCATGAGCCTGCTATGTGCTGAGATCCACGTGGGGGGTCAAGCACATCCCTAGGGTCTCTACTTTTTTTTCACCTTTTGAAAGTGCACTGAGCTGGACACATGGCACCTTCCACAACTCTGTTGCTTTACTTCGATTCGAACTCACTTTGGGCTCAACTTGACTTACCGAGTTGGCTTTTCTTCAACATTTTCGTTGGCCATTCATTTCCCCACCTTCCATTTCCATTTCCGAGCCTACTTGTAACCTGATTGTTAGATTTGAAATGTGGGCTCGCATGACTGAACTGAACCTTCAATTTTCTCCTGTGCAAGGTCATGTTTGATTAATTTTTCCTGAGGGGAAAAATTGGATAACAATTTGGTGACTCGCGGGATTACCTAGTCTACTAGGTGAAAATATCAGTTTCCTTTAAGTATCCATTAGGCACGGAGTCATGAATGATAGCCTGGTACTGATCTTGTTCCTGAAACCTCAAGCCTAACTACTTGCAACCTATCAGCCCTTAACCTACTCTGCTGCTTGCACTCTCAATTTTCATAAGAAAATCTTGAAGGTGAGATTTCTGAGAGTAGAAAATTGTCTTGACCTGGAGTTTTCACCTATCCTAGAAATGGACTGTTACAACATTCACTTTTGGAGGCACATTGAACTACATAGTGATACAACCTTGGAGAAACAAGACTTGTGCCAAAGCACTTAGGGAAACTAAAACCTACACTACAACAAGACAATGTGCACATGCACTTAGAGGAATTAAAATCCTAGGCTAATATTTACAAGGGTGAAACCTTCCTTTTCAGTATCAATATTTAAGATGGATTCTGTTGACTAGAATTAGAAGCTCCTCTCCATCCAAGGTAGACAATTGGAAGGCATTTCTACTTTTACATCCCATGACCATGTAGGGGCCACTCCAAATGGCATCAAACTTGGAATGTCTTCCTAGTTTTTCCCGATCTGCATCCCACTTTAGAACTAAGTCCCCTTCCTAAAAGGTCCTTGCTCTTACTTTCTTGTCAAACCATCTCTTGACTAAGGCCTGATCCTTCTCCATCATTTGAACTGCATGTTTCTTTGGTTCTCTTCTAATTCCATCAGTTTACATACCTAGCCTCCATTGGTTCAAACTCAGATAATTCCAATTGCTTCATGAGCTCCAATACAGGGTAGCTCTAATGATATAGGCAACACTTCCTCTTTCCCATAGACTAACTTGTAGGGAGAATTACCTGTTGACCTCTTTGGTGTGATCCTGTCAACCCATAATGCTGATTTTAGCTTGTATGCCATGTCCTTTGATTTTCATCTAGAGTCCTTCTGATGATTCTTAGAAAATTCTTGTTCATGGACTACACCTTCCCATTACCCTGTGGGTAATAGTTTGAAGAGGTGCTCAAGTAGATTCCATTCTTGACAGCCCATTCTATGATCTTGGAACCTAGGAATGCCGATGCATTATCTGATATGATAGTGGCCGGTACACCAAACCTAGTCATTATCCCTTCATAGAAGTCTAGTATGCTAGACTCGTTGGCCTCCTTAAGTGCTACTGCCTCAGTCCACTTGGTGAAGTAGTCTATTTTTGTGAGAATCCACTTGTGCCCTTGGCTTGAGTTTGGATTGATGACCCCAATGAAGTCTAATCCCCATTGCATGAATGATTGGTCAACTGAAATTGGGTGCAATGGAAGCACTGCTAACTTTTCCTTACCTGTGAAGAAGGCACATTTTTTGCACCTTTTGATCCAAGTGTAACAGTCACTAAACACTATGGGCCAATAATAACCCACCTTCATTATCTTGAGAGTTCTTACCCATGGAGAAAAATGACCTCCATCTTCTCCATCGTGAAACTCTTGTAACAATATCTCAATTGATTTGTTCCAATGCATCTCAGTAGAACACCATTGATGTCCCTTTTTAACAAAACACCATCAACAAGAACATATGGAATGGCTTGTAATATGAAGTATCTCCTCTTTGATTTTCTCATTTCTGGAGGACATAGGCCTATTTGTAGGAAGTGTATCATGTTTTGAGTCCAATAGGGAATGGGAACATTATTATTTACTTGCTCTTGGTCATCCTGTAGTACCAAAACAACCCCATTTTCATTACTTGCATCAACCTGTTGGCTCGAGGCTAGCTATTCACATAGTCCCTTTCCATGGACCAGCTTAGTGACCTTAATTTCAATGTCATATTCCATGACACGAGTGATCCATCCTGACATGTTTCTCATTCAGATCCTTGTTCAAAAGGAATTCCTTGACTCCCACATGAGAAACTAGCAGCTGGATCTTGTTATTTGAAACTAGGTGTTTGAACTTCTTCAAGCTCCTGATCACTGCAAGGACATGCTTTTCGATGAAATAATACATAGTTTCATATTCCTCCAAACCTTGACTAAAGAAGGAAACTGGCTGTTCAGAACCTTCTTTGTTTTGTTGCACTAGGATTGTAAAAATTGTTTCCCCACCACCAAAGGCATAGAGAATGAAGTCCTTGGAGAATTCTGGATTGACAAGAGTTGGAGCTTGGATATAGCCTCTTTTATTGCTTCAAAACTCTCTTTGCTTTCAGTTTTCCACCTAAATTCCATGCTCTTCTTCAACATCAGTGTTATTGGCTTCACAAGAGAGGAAAATTTTGGCACAAACCTACAAACAAAATTGATCCTTCCTAGAAAGCTCTGAAGAGCCTTCTTATGGCTTGGCAAGGGCAATGCTCAAATTTCTTCAACTCTTTCTGGGTTGATTTCCAATCCTTCCCTTGACACAATATGGCCTAGGAGCTTTCCTTCATGAGCCAAGAATATGCATTTTTTGGGATTTAATGATACCCCAAATCTCCTACATCTTTGAAATACCTGTCTCAGATGAAAAAGGTGATATGTTGTGGTTTTGGAGAACACAGTGATATCATCAAGATATATTAGCACTATTTTGTTGATCAACCCCTTGAATTCCATATCCATCACCCTTTGGAAAGTGGCTCCTGGCATTAGACAATCTGAATGGCATCTTCTTGTAGGCATAGGTTCCCCACTTAGTGGTGAAAGTTGTTTTGAACTGATCGTATTCTTTCACCATTATCTGATTATACCCTGAGTATCCATCCAGGAGAGAAAATCTTTTTGATCTGGCTACTACCTATAAGATTTGTTCCATTAAAGGAAGTGGATAGTGGTCTTTGAGAGATGCCCTGTTTAGGTCTCAGAAGTCCACACACAACCTTATTTCCCCATTCTTCTTCCTAACCGGTACCAAGTTTGCAACCCATCTTGAATGCTTGATTGGAAATATAATGTTGGTCTCTATTAGCTTGTTTAGCTCTTTCTTCATTAGAGGCTCAATGTGAGGTTTGACTTGTATTTGCTTCTGCCTGATGGGCTTAGCATCTGGATTTAGTTCTATGGTATGTTGTGCCAGCTTCAGATTGAACCCTCACAGGTCCTCATAACTCCAAGTGAAGACATCTGGAAACTCTTGGAAAAGTTTGTGCAAACTCATATCTCTCTTGTTTAGTGGCCATTTTACCAATTTGAAGTGTTTTACCTTCCCCAACCGAGATTGGCTCTAAATCCTCTCCTTTGACCTGTATGTTGGCTTTCTCCTTATGAAACTGGTCATTAGGATTGAAGATAGACTCCAATGTTACTAAACCCTTGGGAAGCTTGTTGGTCCAAAGCTGCACAACTTGATCCCCATACTACTGCTCCAATTTATCTTGATTCCTAGCTGAGAATTCAGCCTCTTCTTGTAAGAAATTGATGATCTGTTGATCATTCTCAAACACTTTCCAGCTTGTGTTATTGTCTGGAACTGCTAGCCTTACAATCACATGGATATGTGGTTGTGTTTTGTCTCTTTTGATACTTTTCAACCACATCAAATGTTGCTCCAACTATCTGCAAGCCTATCTACAGCTTCATTCTTCTTCCTAGGTATGGACACAATGTTGAAAGCTTCGAAATACTCAATGAGGTCCCATACCCTATTTTTGTAGCTCTTGAGTAAGTCATTCTTTGCAGCATGTTGTCCTCTGACTTGATTGACGATTAGCTCACTATCACCAAATACTTGCAAATTGTTTATGCCTCTTTTCCTGGCCCAATGAAGTCCATGAATCAAGGCCTCATATTCAATTGTGTTGTTTGAACAAGAAAATAGGAAATGAAACGCTGAATAATACTTGATGTTATGTGGTGAAACTAACAATGCACCTCCTCCAACACCTTGTTTGTTCCTTGAACCATCGAAAAATAATTACCATACTTCATTTGTCATCCTTATTTTTTGGCTTGATGATGTCAGGAATGGGTGAATTTTCTTCGTGTACACAATATACACCCAATTTAGATTCTTCCATTTCCTTAAATGGGTCAAATGCATGCCTTTTGTTTTCCCATTCATCTAGAGTTAAATCTGGAATACCCTCAACCTTAGTACCTATTTCTAGATCAGTTGAACACTCCTCCTAATCAAAGGCTAAGAAATTTGCGTTGATAGGACTTGGCACATGAGGCTCAATGTGAAAGTTTACAATTGGTTCTAACCTGATGGTTTCCTTGGCTCCATACCTTGTTCTGAATAGCATGTGTGACCAATCTGCTGATAGATATCCACCAATTTTGGTAGTGAAGTCTCTTGACATACACAATGTCAAAGAGTGGTGGGAGGTCAATTACAGACACATCTTGCAAGACCATGATGTTTGGACAAGCATGTAGTGTTAGGATTAAACCTTTGATGACCCCAACCATTCCTACTGTTGTCCCATCTAGTTGCACTACTCCTTTCAGCACTGGCTCATAATTTAGACCCAATTGATCTATTATTTTTTTCAGCATCACTTAGCTACTTGCTCCCGAATCAATCATGCAATTATGTACCAACTTATCTCGTATGATCAATGAGATATAGAATGGTGGGGGATTCAAATTATTACCTTGGTCACCTCCATGGATTCCTTCTTGATGAGTTACAATGTTAAGCACTTTTTCATGTTGATTGGGTGACTGATTTGATGCTAGACTAATTTGCCATAATAGCTTGCAATAGGTCTCTTTGTCCTGGGATCCAATGACTCCCACATGGAAATGTTCACATGTGTTTTCTTCATCTGATCAATAATGTTGAAGGGGATGAATTATCCTTTTGTTTCCCCTTATTTGGTGTGACCTTTTCTAGTGCTTGAACAGGCACATGATGTTGCTACAACGAGTGGCTTGGGCTGATTTTGCACATTCGGGAGCTGCATTTGGTTACTAACTCCTTGTTGTGTAGGAGTGGTATGAGAAACAACTGGATTTGATGGTTGTCCCTCCTCTAATGTTCCTTCTTCTTTGATCGTGTGTTAGCAACTACACCCTAAAAAGGAGGTTGATTAACTCCACATAAATTCTTCTGTGTGCCAATTGACAAACATGGTTTCCGTTGGAGGTGCCTCTTGTGGAGTTTCATGTTGTCTGATTTTTCTTCTTACCCTTGGTTCTTGGGACACACCAATGGTCTGTACCATCAAGGCCTGGTTTAGTGCACCATTGAAACACGTTGATTAATTGTGAGGTAGATTACAAGGGTAATACCAGTCATACTCCTGTGCCATGTTGTTTTGTGTTAGAACCAAGGCTCTTGACATTGAAATCGTATTTGGATCATATGGTCAGAATGGCCTGATGGAGCCTGAGGTTCTCCATGGTTCTAGTTTTGATTTCTGACCTGATTTGGTGGTCTATTTTGCTGATATGGGGGTCTAGATTGATATTGAGTTTAAGGTTGATATGACCTAGAACTCTGAGCTTGATGTCTCTTGATAGTCACTAGCTCATTTCCTAGGTTCTGTCAGTTGTTTCATAACCTCTTGTAGCTCTTTTGAAGTGCTTGAAGAAGTAGAAGCCTCACTATTACTTTGATTTCTAGGGGCCGGAATGGGATTCAATTCTAGCATTTGAATAGTGTAGGAGCTCCCATGTCTGGATATAGAGGCATAAGTGGCCTAGGTGCAGTTTACCAGCTTGGATCAAGCATTTTTCTACTCTAATAGCAATATTATAGGTTGTGGGTAAGGTTATACCTCCCATTGATTGGATCATCATAGCAATATCAGAATTTAAAGCTTTAAGGAAGTATAGAAAAGCACCTTCAGCTGTTGGTCTCACGGCCAATGGAATCCTATCCCATGTCCTCTGAAATCTGAAGTTGAAGTCCATCAATTGCTCATTAGGAGCCCTCTTGATTGTTGTCAACTTCTCTAATAAAGACAGATTATCCCCCTTTTCTCCAAATTGATTATGGAGAGATGTGCACAAATGGTCCCAATTCTGGATAGACCCTGTTGTTAGGCTTCTAAACCATTGCAAAGCTTTACCTTTAAAGGAGGATGCCAATAACTTAACAACAATGTCCATTTCAGTTATTTCATGGATTACACAGACATTTGCAATGTCTTGGATGTGATCAATTGGAGTTGTCTGGTTCTCTCCAGTGAAATATGGAATGTTCTTTAGCACTGCAACTGGAACTGGATTTTGCACATTGAGAGCAAGCGGGATGCTGCTAGTGAAGTTGACATAGGGATTGGGTTGCGCCATTCTGATTGGTCAGATAACTCTAGTTGATTGAATGAAAGGCCTACCAGGTGGAGGTGTTGACAAGGTTCTATTTGGCAGAGATGGAGACCTTTGAGCTCTTCTTCATCTCCTTGCTCTTTCTGGGGATAAATGCAGATAGAAAAACAATCCTTCTTCTTTTTTTCTTGACCTTTTCTGAATTCTTCTCATGAATCTGCCAAGCTTGGACTGCCAAAACCAGTGGATTATGCCCTTGTTGGAGTCGCGAGATGTTAATTTAAGAGCTTCTTACAAGCTGGGAACTTACAACAAGTGCACATCAATCTTGCTGCAATAAAGATGAAGACTTCTTAGTCCCACCGGGCATGCCAAAACTTTTGATGCAGAATCACAGCACCCATGAATGTCTACAACTCGATGGGTTGAGACTCTCAGTTTGATTGCATAACATGGAGCTTTTCCTAAAGTGTGGGACCTTTGAATCGATAGAGCTCTCCGAGATGAAGGCCGATTCCTATTCCTCTATTCAGGTGCACACATTCATATTGTAGAGGATCTACTCTAAAACCTACTCTAACTTGCCAAGGAGATAGGGTTAAGGAGATGCAAGAAATAAAACCTAAACTAATAAGGGTGATCCACCAAAGGAATGTTGAACACCTGCTTTGCAATTAAACACAAACCATTAAAACTATAACACAACCACCATGCACAGATAACCAAACTATAATGAGAGATCAAGAAGATGCAATGAACACAAGAGAGGGTTGAAATCATCCACAGACTTATCTTATTGCTCCAAAAAATTGATACAGTGCATTATAGTAGCCAAGAGGCAAAAATTGCATTACAACTTGAATGGGAGGTTTGAACTCCACAAAATCACTTGCAGACAAGGGAAGAAGGGAGGGTGCAAAGCAAAAATTTCCAACCTTTAGAAAAATGCCCCTCCTTACAATATATAGGAGGAATGAGAGAGAGATAGAAGAAATTCGAAAACCTACTCCAACCACCCAAGAAAATGCATTGAATTCACCTGTAACAACCATACCAAAAGAGCATTGAATTCACCTACCTCAACCACACCAAAAGAGCATTGAATTATTTTGCCTCAACCATGGGTTTTACTACAAAACTCATGCCTCCATTAATGTTCCTTGTTGGGCAAGAAAGGAAGCCCATACTTCATTAATGTGGTAGGTGAGAATCCTGATAGCCTAAAAAATGGCAGACTATATTTAAAATTATTAGTTGGGATTTATTATTTATCCTTCATTAATGGTGGTAGGTGAGTAGTAGAATGTCGAGAGATTTCCAAAAAGTCCTCTCTTGCTCAAATCCGAGCTTCTAGTCAAAAATTATGATCATCTGAAGGTTAGGGTCAGGCGTTCCACGCGGGATCTCCCAAGACTTTATCTATGCAAGATCCATGTGGAAGCCCCGCGCATCCTTAAGATTTTTTGCTGCCTTTTAGGGTCCTGGGAATGTGACATGCCAACACTTGGAAACATCCGTTTGCCTGCTCTGCTTTCTTTGTGTTCTTTCCTAAGTCCCTTATATTTTTAACAGGAAAAGATACTATGTCCAACCTTGGACACATGGAGGGCCAACGCTCATTTGAGGACCTGTCTTTGGGTTTTTCCTTTGAAGTTGTACCGAAGAGACATGTGGAGGCTTCCACTGACCCTTTTTATTTTTCTTAGAATTTTTGGACCATAGATGGAGGGCCGGTCACCACTTTCTTGGAGGCCCTAGACACCTAGGAGGGACCTGTGCTCGTTTGGGGACCCCACCTTTGGGTTCTACCTTTGAAGGTGTGCTGATGGGGCACGTGGAGGCTTCCACTAACCCTTTTTATCCTTAGCCAATTTGGGGCTCAAGTGAACACTACCTTGGGTTTGGATTCTATCCGTGTAACTTGAAGTTGCATCGGTTGGACACTTGGCATTGTCTGCGAGCCTGCTATGTGCTGAGATCCACGTGGGGGGTCAAGTGCATCCCTAGGGTCTCCACTTTTTATGCACCTTTTGAAAGTGTGCTGAGCTGACATGTGGCACCTTCCATGGATCTGTTTCTTTGCTTCGATTCGACTTGCTTTGGGCTCGACTTGACTTACTGAGTTGTGTTCTCTTCAACATTTCCATTGGCCATTCATTTCCCCACCTTCCATTTCCATTGTCGAGCCTACTTGTAACCTGATTTTTAGATTTGAAATGTAGGCTTGCATGACTGAACCGACCCTTCAATTTTCTCCTATGAAAGGTCATGTTTGATCAATTTTTCCTGAGGGGAAAAATTGGATAACAATTACTTTTCTATATTAATCCCAAATATTTCTTTAGTGTACCAAATATTCTTTCTCCTGCAGTTTTCATATGAATCCAGCTATATACATTTATCTCCTTTTTCAATTATATCCATATGGATCTAAATTTATTTTATGTTCTATATTTACACATGGATTTACCTTTTTTCACCCTCAACACCTCCTGGAAATTTTGTGTTCTTCTCTCAAAATATGTGCATACTCAAATAATAGTAAAGAATAAAGAATAAGAATAGTTTCCCAATGTGGGACTTAAATAATAAATGAATAAGAATTCAGGGTCTCAAAACTATCATTTACAAATAGATTGACAAATAAATACTGTAAATAGAATGATATTTAAATTGATTACCAAAAAATATAAAAGATCTTATGCATAGTGATAATGTATTTCCTTTCTTTATATAGTTTCAGTTTTAATATTAAAGTGTAACTTCAACACATAACCCAGTTGGAAATCATTATACAAGAGATAAGGAGACAAATAATTATCTATAAGAAACCCAATTAGGAAAATTTTCAGTGGATGAGAAATTTCTCCCATTTCTCTACGTTATTATCTTTAAAAACATTCAAACTTATTACGATTGTGTGTCCTTCACAAAAGTCCCATACCTCTCTTACTTGCATTTACTTATTTACAACCGTCATACTTTGCATTCACCCAAAAACACTATGAATGACATATTATCCCACTTGCATTCAATTTTACTCTACTCAAGAAGGAATAAGGAAGTAAAAATAACCATTTAGAGAATTGAAAACATTTACAACCATTGACATTTACATTTTTGGAACCACCAAAAAAATTTTGTGTAACTTCCATGTAAGTGTTGCCAAAAATTCCTTCTCATAATATAATTTTATGGCATTGTTCGTAGAAGCTATTTGCATCACCTTCATATTGACTACACCATTTTTACATTACAATTACATAAAAGAGATGGTATATTACAAGTTAAGATAGAGATTCACATAAATTGGGCACTTCCATATCCATTTTTGGATCATGTCTCCCCAATTTGAGGCTTTTAAGTCCCTAAAAGCTTCAAGAACTAATGAGGTGAGGAAATTTTCTCCCCACATATTATTTAGAATACCACTTGACCTTGTTCAGAAATTGAATTTTTAACCCAATAAACCATCAGTCTTTCACTCCTCATTATGTTTTCCTCTCTTTTCATTGCAGTACCAAATCTTCTTTTAATTATAGATGATGTTTTGGGGTAGGATCCTCAATGGGTGGAAACAACAACCCTTCTTATTCATGATCTAGAATAGAGGGATAAAATAGAATTAATTTTTCAACATTAGCAATTATATATTATAATATAAGGAGACAAACTTACCATAAATGCATTCTTTTCCGCTTCTTCCATAATTTTAAATGGGTAATATCTAAGAGGTTTGATTTTCTTATTTTTATGTTGGAGCCTTTATGTATTCAATTATAACCATACCTTAATCACCTATAAGAAATAATTCTCAATTCTATCCTAATCATGCCTTGTTTTGTACTTATCATGTGACTCCTTCAACCTCTCGTGTACTTGGAGGTGTATCTTTTAAATCTTCTTATTGAACTTCTCAGCTCTGTGGACTTCTAGATCCACTCTCCCCATTTCCTCTACATGGTATTCTGAAAACAAAATCTAATGTACTCTTAGGAAAATAACCGAAACAAGTCTCAAAAGGAGTCTTACTAGTAGAAGCATGAACTTACCTATCATATATATCAAATTATCATCTCAAGTATTAGGTTGTTTCCTATTATACCCTTGTAAGATCTAGACCAATGTCTAGTTTACTATGTTGGTCTTCCCATCAATTTGTGGGTGAAAATTTTCAAACCTCTTTATCTTGGTATCCATCTTATACCATAAACTAGACCAAATCTTCCCAATTAACCGTGAGTCCCTATTTGAAACAATAGAACTAGGAAAACCAAAATACACCCGCACACTAGCAAAAGATAACTCAACTGTATCACTGGATTTGAGATTTTTAGTGCAAGGAGTAAGAATATACATTTTACTAAACATTAACAACACTACTTTTTCATTACAGTGGCATTGTTTTAGCTTTCCATATTTTTTCTTCTACTTTTATGGAATTATCATGTTATTGTTAAACACCTCATATATTATAGCCTAAGCTCATTGAAAGAAATAGGATTTCTCTTCCATTCCTTTTGAGCTATACCCTAATCATCGTCATGGTAAGAATTTTGATGAAAATGTATATTGTTATTATCAAATATGTAATGGATATTCTACTAATATATGCATTAAGCATGGAATTTTATTCAGGACTTGGTTTATAATAATGTAATACTTTTAATGACCCATTACCAATACATGAAAAAGTAGTTCCCGAGTCTTCCTCTAATTGTTCTTACCATTTGGTTTCAACTCCATCATATTGGGTTTATTGTTGGTGATATTGATATTCTTCTATCTTTTATTACTTATAATGATGCATATTTTCATGTTTATTTTTCATCATATAGAATTTACATTAATAATTTTGTTGGTACTCATGTTGTTAACAAATTCATGGTACATCCTACTTTCAAACATAATGTATGTTTATTATATTTCCTACGAGAAATTGGATTCCCGTTATCCCATATTACACTTAGATCACCTACTTCTATTGGGCATGTGATTTTCCCAATCATTGTTAGGAATTCTGCTATCTCTATGAATTTCTCTATTAGATCCAAGGTTATGCATTATGACATGGTCTTAGGACTTCCTTGGCTTAAGGTTATTAAATCTATCCCCTCCCTAGTTCATTTATATCTTAAATTCATACATGAGCATCACGTTTTCTCTATTTGAGGCATCCCACCATAAACCCCTATATCTTTGGCACCTATCACTGCTATGTATTCCATTGCTACTACCACTATTTCACCTACTTATTCACCTATTAATGATGGTCCCATGATTTTTACACACACTTCTATGACATATAGATCTCCTCTCAATCCAAATGCTAGTTCCACATCTCCATCTAGATATCCTTCACATGTGGTTTCGTCTTCTCACCCACGTCACCTTTATCAGTCCCATATCCCTCCTCATATGACTAGGTCCCCACATAGGGTACATATTATACATGGTACATCTAGGACCACTACACGCTATCATTCTTAACATGCACAAAAAATTCCTCTTCCATATATAATGAAACATGCACTTTCAAATGACACTAAGTCATTACATCAAATTCACATGTTTTCCTCTCTCACATTAACAGAAAAATGATCCCTCTCTCTCTATCATCATTGGATATATCACAATGGAATTCAAACTTTGGGGGAATCTCATTCCCCCTTGCTACCCGATGGTGCACTCTTGTTATAGGTTAAAAATTCCTATTAAGGGTACACTTACCGACATGAACCTCACTTTACACACTTACTCCCTTTGGCACACTTACTCCCTCCCTTTGGCACACTTTTAGGACATATTATCTGCAAGGAAGGGTTGTTGGTTGATCCAGCTAAAGTTTCAGTCATCATTGGCTTGAAAGTGCCAGACAGTCAGCGTGAGGTGCACAGATTTTTGGGTCATACAGGGTATTACTGAAAGTTTATAAAAGGGTATGCAATAGTTGCCACACACTTGGAAGAATTACTCCAAGGAAAAGGTACATTCTACTAGGGGGAGTCATAGCAGCATGCATGTTTGAGATATTGAAGGAGAAACTTACTATCGCACCTATCTTGTGTTTTCCATCATGGGATAAACCTTTTCATGTTCATGTGGATGCCTCTAGCATAGCCATTGGAGTTGTCCTAGCACAACCAGGCGAAGGTATCGTTCATCATCCCATTTGCTTTGCTAGTAGGAAGTTGACCCCAACAAGACAGAATTATACCACTATAGAGTGCAAGGCCTTGTCCATGATCTATGCCTTGCACAAATTTTGTCAATATTTGTTGGCTACACCATTTGTGTTTTATACAGATCACATGGCATTAAAATATTTGGTGAACAAGCCCATTTTACATTGGTGCATATGCCGATGGGTACTCTTATTTCAAGAGTTTGACTTTACGGTTGTGGTAAAACCAGGAAAAAGCAATTATGGACTGGATCACTTGTCTAGAATTCAATCAGGGGAAGAAGCACAAAAAATAGAAGAGACCATACCTGATGCACAACTATATAGGTTACAATGCATGCCATCAAAATTAGAGGACATTGATGTCTTTCTGAGAACTGGTATGGCACCCGAAGGCATGAAAGCTTTAGAGAAGAAGCAAATTGCTATTTGCGTAGCACCATTCATGTTAATTAGTAGTGATTTGTACAAGCTAGGCAGAGATGAGGTGTTACGTCATTGTGTCTTGGAGCATGAATGAAAGGATATAATGGAAGAAGCACATGGTGGTATTGCAGGTGGCCATTTTGTAGGTGATGCAATAGCGTGCAAGATCCTACTTGTTGGGTTGTGGTAGGAAACATTGTACAAGGATTGTAAAGAGTATTGTAAGACATGTGACCATTGTTAACATCTCGGTCAGCCAAGACAAAGGGATGAGATGCCCCTACGACTAATAACGAGTGCAGAACCCTTTGAGAAATGGGAAATTGAATTTTTCAGGCCTATCTCCCCATTCACACGTAAGACTGGGTCACGCTATATCATCACTTGTATAGATTATCTTACCCGATGGGCAAAAGTAGCACCTACAAAGGACTGTACATCATCTACATCAGCACGATTCTTATGGGAGAATGTCCTCACAAGGTATGGTTGTCCTTTAAGTTTAACAAGTGATATGGGGCACACTTTTTTTAAATGAGACAATATGAATTCTTTTAGACGAGTTTATGGTTGCCCACCATAAAACTACACCCTATCACCCTAAGGCAAATGGAACTGTTGAGGCATTTAACAAAATTTTGAGCCACACATTAACCAAGATTTGTGATGTTGGGAGGAAAGATTGGGATGATAAAGTATCAACTATTCTTTGGGCTTATAGGACAACATACAAAATATTGAACAAAGCCACACCTTTTCAATTGGTATTTGGCGCAAAAGTTGTTCTGCCTCTAGAATTTATGTTACCTTCTTTGCACATCGCACGCACTGGAGGTCTAGCTGATGAGAAGGCCTTAGATGAACAGATTGTGAAGATGGTTTAGCTAGATGAGCACTGTGCCATCACATGCTGGAGTCAGAAACGGGAGAAAGTGCACGACAAAAGGCATGGCATGATCGGCACATCAGAGATAAGAAACTTGTTGTGAGACAAATGCCACTTCTATATGACTCCAAGTTTTTGCGCCATCCAGGAAAGCTCAAGGTGCATTAGTTGGGGCCATATGTTATCACTCATATAATTGAGTCAGGTGCTTTCCAGTTGGAAACAATTGATGGCACGTGGTTACCCAGTTACTTTAATGGAAGTAGGCTGAAGCCCTACTGTAAATAAGTCTTCTCGGTGTTTGTAATAAGGCAGTATTGCTAGATACATTAGGTTTCCCTTTATGCATTTCCTTAATGTATTTCTTTCATCGTCACTATGCTTTGTCAATTTTAGCTCTTGTTTGTGTAATAAGTGTGCTTATGTGCATGAAACTAACTACAATATGAAGCATGTTGATGCACAGAGGACTGCACATCCTTTTCATGTGGGGTAGATTGTTGGTGACTCTCAAGGATATGCTGGGAAGAAATCATGTTGTGGGTGTTGAAAGAAGGTTGTTAAGGGTAACTGACAAAAGATTGCTTCTCAAGATAAGAAAGGATGAATATGGATAATGGAAAGTATAATGCGAGGTAAGTGGTGGCCATGGTAATTACCAGGAGATCATGCAATGACGAGGTAATCGGGCACGAAGGTGTGCACTGAAGAGAAGTCTATGACAGAGGGTAAAGAAGTGCACTAGAAGGTTATAGCTTTGGCTCGAAAATATACCGCTTGAAAATGATAAAAATGGGTCATAAATGAGGAGAATTTGGTAGGTGGAGGAGTAATTAATGCAAAAAAGGTAGAAATCTATATAAGGACAGGATGTGATTTCATTTTTACCCTTGATACTATGAGAATTCAATAGAGAGCCTATATGTGAAGAGCAATAAAGCTAATTGATTCAAGTTGCGAAGTAAGTGAACCAGGAACGAAGAAGAGATTTGTGTATTAGAAGGGATTAGATCCTATAGAAGAAGGGTTTGACGAAGCAGAGTAATACAACATAGTTAGGGTGCGCAAGTTCGTAATTACAAATTAGGGCACAGAGGAATCGGGTTAGGGTTTGAAGCCAATCACTCAAAACACACAACAGATGACCTACAAAAAAAAAACCCAGTAAGAGAATGACACCAAAGAAGAAAGCAGCTCTAATAAAAGAAAATAAGAAGGTGGTGGTGGAAGAAGAGGAGGAGATGGCCTCGGAGAGAAATTTCTCTGAAATGCAGTACCCTAAAGAAGTTATTATGGGGCAATAATGGAATACCCACATAAGGCAGAGAAAGATAAGTGAATACAATCACTGAACCATTGAAAACCAAAAGAAGTTAGATGACCTGCTCATCTCTCAAACAAACATGCGCATTGAAGATGGCATGTCGATATATGATGATTCCGTGGAAAAGCTACTCAAGGAAAATGGTGTCTACCAGCTTTATGAGCTTCCATACTTTGGAAAGTATGCACATTTGTATAGATGGCTGATGAGCCGAGTCCATGAGGACTTCTTCTACTTCGCAGGATGGAGGGTAAGATTGACACCCATCCTCATTGCCACAGTTACTAGATTACGGGTAATGGGTAAAGACATTAAGACTGACCTAGCAGACTAAAGCTCCATTTTGGAGACATAGAAGGCACTGGGCTATCAGAAAGGACCATGCGGGATGGACATTGACAAGTTGAAAAAATTTCTAGTAGTACAGGCAACAGCACATCTCACCACAAAGTTGAATGACGAAGAGTGTTGGTCACAATTCAATTCTATGTGGTTGCATGTGGCCAAGCACATGTCAGAGGGAACCACTTATAACATCGCCAGATTCATTGTAGAGTGGATAGTCGAGGAATCGTGCAAAGGAAGTAAGATAAGTTTTGGCTATATCTTACTGAGTTTAGCCTTCATAGAGATTGGGGTACCAGATGGCCCAAAAGAGAACATATGGGAATACCCCATGAATCATAAGTCTCCAGCTGAGTGATTCAAAAAATATCTTTGCAAAGGGTCGATGACGGAGGAGGTTAAGGAGTGCGCTGAGAAGTGGTATGATAAGCTCCGCACGGAGTTTGGGGAATAATGGTGCATACCCAAGGATTTTCCCTCAATCCTAGGAAAGCAGGTACAATTTGCAGTCTACCAAAATTTTTGTATTGCGTGCTTCCCAATGGTAGATGGGTCGTGGATCCCCTGGTGCAAACTACCATATGCATTTCCCGCATAGTAATTCTAAGCTATATTTCATCAGTTCACCAGCACACAGAGGTTGGTATTTAATGCAGACAAGGTAGACTATGAGTATCATACCTTGAGAAATACTTATGGATATCCAGGGAGGAATGCATACAAAAAGAATAACATCTCGAAAATCTTAAGCATTAAGCCAGAGACGGTGGCCATTGTGGATATTGGGGCCACGCTAATATACCTCCAACTGAAGCCTAAAATGGAGAATAAAAAGTACATGGAGAATGAATTTGTGCTTCTAGGGCCGCCAAAGGGAAAGCATACTATGGAGAATGTTCTGACACCTAGGCCATCTACGCCTAGGAAAGATGATGAGGAAGAGGATGAAGAACCCGAAGATAGTGGCGGTCTGGTGTGGAGGAGAAAGTAGCCATCTGGCTAGGAGGGGGAGTGTGTGACAACTCCCTAAGGAGAAGGAGCTACGAGGGAAGAGCAGGGCACACAAAGATTTAAGAAGGTGTTTATGTGCATAAGGGTGCAAGGAGGAACCCCGCAGGTGAAGTAGCTGGAGGAGAAGAAACGGATAAAACTCAAGCTGAGAAAGGAAAAAGAGGATTCTGAGGAGAAGGAACCTTCATCTCCAACTGGAGAAGAGCCTCAATATGAGGAGGAGAAGATGGACAGAGATGAAGGGGGTCAATCAGAGGCTACACAGGACAAGAGTGGGGATACATCTGGTATTCCCAACCTTGATGCAGCTATTCCAAGAGGACCTCGATCGCATCGAATAGGGGAGGACACCAAGGCACATGCCATGGGGTATGTAGAAGACCCAAAGCTGATCATTTGCACTTGGTTCATGAGTACCATCAGGAAAAATGATTTATTTGGATGGGTGCTCATGGACGAGGACAAGGT
This sequence comes from Taxus chinensis, assembly GCA_019776745.2. Classification (NCBI taxonomy): domain Eukaryota; kingdom Viridiplantae; phylum Streptophyta; class Pinopsida; order Cupressales; family Taxaceae; genus Taxus; species Taxus chinensis. Next base: position 721,329,169 of record CM034153.1, on the reverse strand, counting down.
GACTCTGTGGACAAGGAAGTAGCTCTCATGGTCTATGCACACTCATATGGACGAGCCTGAATTTGATCTCGGTGAAGAATCATGCACATCAAGGTGGTTGAAGAAGGCACCTGAAACATGCCACATGAAAATCAAGCCAACAATGATGTCAGATGAGCAGGTGAGCAATTCTCTAGTAAAATTATCCTCTGAAGTAACAAGAAGAAACATAGATAAATCTACTACCATCAAGGTGCTGACAGAGAGATTAATGCTACAATCAAGGCACTGACAGAGAGATTAAAAGCCAAGGATGTGGAGATAGCGCGCCTAGTCCAGGAAAAGGACTTATTCAAAAGAAAATATGACACTTTTGTTAGTATGGCAAAAGAAATTAGAGATGATGTTCTGAAGGTAAGCCCAAATTTGGAATCCCAGGTACAAAATAATTTCCTTCTGCGATGCACTATGTGAAAATAATGATCACATTAGTGTTGGAGGATGAAAAGGCGTGCGTATCCTCACAGCTCAAGGACTCTAGGGAAAAGACAGAAAAGGCATAGGCTGCAGTAGCTAAGAAGATTGCTACTTATGAACGTCTACTACAAGCCACCTACGACGAACTAAAGAAGGCCGATCATGTGCTAACCATATGCACAGCCCAAGAAGCACTGATCACGGTGAAAACCTTGGAGGAAGAAAATGAGGTCCACAAGGTTATGAAGGATGCTTCCCTAGGCCACGCTGAATGCTTAGTCCTAGTAAAGCAAAAGCGCGAGGCACTAGCTGCAGTGCATGCACCGCATAAGGAGAGGTTGGAGGAGCTAGGAAAGCTCATTGCTCAGAAGATGGATGTAATGGAAGGGGTGCAAACCTCTATGTCGAGCGTGATGCTTGTAATACAAAATTAAAAAGGGAAACTCTCCATGGAAGAGCTGTATTCCATCATTGCAGACGTGCTGGAAATAGTAGGAGCAGCGCTAATAGTGTGGAAGAACCTAGAAGAAGATATCAAAGAAGAATATCCAGAGTTGATGCTTCAGGATGAGACAGAGGGGCTTGAGACCTAAATAGTTTTGTTAGTTGTGTATATCTTCTTCAAAATTCTTATTCAAAATTCTTTATTCTTTATTTATCCATTTTATGTATAAGTTTTGAGCATCACCATTGTCGGGGCAATAATGAGATTAGTGTGGGGTAATGTTGATCAGAGGAAACACTTAGATGAACTTACACATAGAGTCCGCGTGGAAGAATGGCATAGGAGAAAAAGTGTGAAGTATAGGAAGGCATCACACGTGGAGGTGTAGAGTAAGACTCTCAAGGACTTGGCCAATTTTGGAGATCAGGTCTATTCTTAGAGATTGGCATGCGGAGTACACAAAGCGATGCCGAGATTTGCATGCCCACTCTTCATGGGGATTTTGGAAGGACATGTCAACTCACTCTTGCATGGACATAAGTTAAGCATAGATCCATCACTTCAGTTAACTATCAGCAATCTATAGATAGCATACTTGCATGTATGGCTATAATTGTAAAAAGGTGCGTGGCTGTTATTAGCATGCGACCTATTTCTGGTAGAGTTAAGTGGTGAAGGGTTAGTTCCCCACCCTATATATATATGTAATGAACTACTTAGAGATATATAGAGACATACATAGAGAACTGGATGGAAACACATGGAACATGTGACTGGATGATTGTAACAGATCCATGCACGCATGCCTAGTATTGTATGAAGCTGTTGTATTATTGGTTCAATGAATAGATAAAGGAAATTGGCCGAACAAAGTGTGTGATGTGTTTTATCAATGCATGTTATTACTTTCATGATGATTTACCTTTAGCACTTATAGATCTGGTTGGAGTATAAATGGTGAATGGATGGATTAGTTCCTAAAATATATGTTTACTATTTTATCATACCACCATTCTGCTACAACAACTATTAAGAGGGACCTGGTACCTTTGTGTGCTTCGGGTGAGCGCTCAGCCTAGGCTGAGTGATGTGCCAGCATGACTAGGTGTTAACTAATAATTCTAGGCTGCATCATTGGTTCCATTGCCGGGACCTCTTTTTCAGTTGTTTCAGAATGGTTCGTGATGAAGACATACCGGCTAACCTTGGCAAGTGTTGAAGAATGGATTCATGATTTGGAGGAAGAATACGCACGGAGGTTTGACACTGGATCTAGATTTAGCGCATGTACTTGGGTAGAGCAGAATCTGTATGACAGTTTATACGAAAGCTTCTTTGCTATCTTTCCAGTAGAATTGTATGAATGGTTGACTGCATATGCATCTAAGTGGAATTGGAGGTATCGCACACTTGTTTGGACACAGGAGGAATTTCAAACACTATATGATGCTAACCTAAGCTGGACTCGTGTGGTAAATACCTAGTTTTGTGGTGTCCTAAACAGCTATATTTTGGAGTATTCAATTTTAAATTATTCATGCCTGGAGGTAGCAGAGTTCCAGTTTCTACGGTATCCTAGAGGGACATATTTGCAAGGTATTCCACTAGCAATCAAAATACTAATGGTAACATTGAACTTGGAAGCTAAACCCATGGAGAGCTAAAGAATCTCCACGCACGGGGGCAGGAACAGGATTGGTGAAAGATGGCAGACCTAGTGGTAGCATGGCAGAGGGAAGAAAGGTGGCTGAAGTATGATGAGGCACGTGAGAGGGAATTATGCAAGAGGTAAGAAATTGCAGAATGGATGGTGTTGTGGAGAGAGATGGCTCATGAAGGATTTGAGGCTCATGGGGAGGAAGAAGAGCAAGAGCATCAGGAACTCCCCCATCTAGGGAAGCATGACAGAGAACCCTCTTCGGCCTCACATGGAAGCACACCAGTAGATATGACCTAGGCCGCAGGCACGCATCTAAGCCAACCTGTTGACCTAGCCCTTGCGCTTGGTTTTCCAGTATCTAGTACAGCAGGTAAAAGTAGTTTTTTAGGAAGTGAAAGCACAAAAATAGGGCAGATAGTAAGTACACCAATGGCAGCACAGATAGCTTCATTATTCTTTGGGGGTACGCTATTAGGCTCATCATCTACACAGAATATGAGTGCACCGAGTGTGGGAATCACCTCTGGAGCTGGGACCACTTCCCAGACTGTAGGGGTCCAGTATAGTACCATTGTTGGGGCACAGGGGAGTGCATCCATGGGCCCTATTCCAAATTCTAGAGGAGGATCATGGGTGGTATAGGTAGTTCTAGTTCCAGTGGTTTGGGTGGTATTGGAGGAAGAGGAAACCAAGGAGGTTCTGGGTCGGGTGGTCAAGGCCCGCAACAACCCTAGAACATTTATATGGAGATGTCCCTTCATCTCCCAGAATACAGAGGTATCGAGGATGCTACTGAACATGTTCATATGTGTAAAATATTATGGCACGCAAAAGGTATTACGGCCCCTGAACGCAAGGCAAGTCAATTTGCTACTACATTGTAGGCGTGCACACACAGCTGGTATAGGAAGTTTGACCCCAATCAAACTTGTATTGACTATGCAGCATTGAAAGATGCTTTCTTAAAAGAGTTCCACATCCCCGAGTTTGAGTAGAAGAGTATAAGCACACTCAAGGATATAAAGCAAGGCACTACTGAAAGTGTACGTGAGTATGATGCGTGATTTAAAACACTTCTATCCAAACTCTCTTATGACATTCATGCAAGTCAGCATGCACAATGGTTTGTTGAGGGGACTGATTACTCCATTTCAAGAGCATTGTCACATAAAACTTATACCGATCCATGTGAAGCATTGGAAGCTGCTTTATGCGCTGAAGTAGTTGGGAGTATTGACACTGGAGTTAGTCCATTTTTGGAAGCTTAGATAGTGGCTATGGCGAAACAGTTAGAGAAATTATCAGCAAACTCAGCTCATGAAACATGCTCAGGGATCTGGTGTACAGATTGTGAAGTGGAAGGGCACACTAAGGATAGTTGCCCTTGCAGAACTGTATATTCGTTGTTATTAGACTGTGAGATTTTCCATTTGAACCATGATGCTAGTAACTGCCCCCTCCTACAACGCATGATCAGGAAGAATGTATCCTCCTTTTGTAAAATTTGTAGGTCCATGACCCATGATACTGAGGACTGTAGACTGATTGGCTAGATCCATGATGCCATTGATATTGGGGTCAGATAGGCGAGTGTGGCTGATAATTCTAAAGGGAAGAATGAGCATCAGGATAGGGATTATAATAAAACCCGCTATGACAGGAATGACGGATGGTTTGAAGGGGCTCATGAAAGGGGATGAGGATATAGAGGTGGATATGGAGGATGAGGCCGAGGTGGAGGAAGGAGTGAATTCCCTCGAGGAACTTGCTATACATGTGGCTCACCTGACCATTATAGGTGCGAATGCCCGTAGAATATTTCCTGTTCATTTTGTGGAAAGGGGCATAGTTATGAAGAGTGCCCGACTTGTATGAGCATCTCAGTAAGTAGCACAAGCAAGAAAACAAGGGCATGGGGATGGTTAGAATCTAGTGCATGATAGAGAATCAGTGGATGCCAAAGTTAACACCAGAACCTGAGGTGGTAACAGTTAAGATAACCACACGAGCTGAGGTGGCACGCATAAGAGAGATGTTGCAACAGAAGCCAAAAATCACTAGGGAGGAAGTTTTACATGCTAGATATCCAGATCTAGCTCATCAGAAAGAAGTCTATCAGGACACAATGGAGGTCCTTAGGAGCCTTCAAGGTGAGATACAAGGTTTAAAAGAGTAGTCTCAGAAATTGGAGCACAAGGATACAGAACAAGCCCTGTCGGATATTGATGACATCAGAGAGGTATGTAGAATGTTGCGCCAGGAGAATATTATTCCTTTATTAGGAAATTGGTTGAAAGGGAATACTCCATGTGCAAGAACTGAGACTAGAAGACAAATACTTCATGTGAATCTCCCTCCTGATAGCATTGACTATGACAAGGAGATCACTTTGAATGTTGTAGTGGATGGGTGGCTATTGAGCAATATTCTGATTGACACGGGTGTGGAAGTAAATGTACTTACATTGGATGCATGGGAACAAATGGGGAGACCCCCATTGCAGCCATCATCTAATGTATTGTTCATGGAAAATAGAACAAAAGCTACTCCCATAGGAGTTTTGAAGGATGCATCTATCACTATACAAGGGGCCAAGTTCACAGGAGACTTTGAAGTGCTAGCGCTTGTGGAAGCAGATAGTTTCCCAGCTTTGCTTGGGTGCCCTTGGTGTTATGCAAACAATGCTGATTTGAGGTTTAACAAAGGGTATATCAGCTTCAAGAACAAGGAGGAAAGGGTCATAATACCATTGACAGATGGGAAATCCATGCCATATGTGGAACCTTTAAGTGAAGAGGACTTGAACAGAATCTATGTACGTGCTATTCAGGACCCAGAGGTCAATGATCCATCTAAGGAAGGAATCCTTCATTGGGAAGATTCTTAGTCAATCAGCGATACTACTAGTATTGCTTGCGATAATTGGGCTCATGGCACTTATGAACTGGTGGGACGTGAGGTTAAGCACGCATTACTGGCAAGATGGGTTTTCACTCTGTTCGATGTATAGGTCACACAATACCTCGCTATACTGGATCTGAAGATTTGGTTGGGTTCTTACAGGCCATAGAAAAAAATTGGGTTGACTAACTTAAACGACGCACTATGCTGTCATATACTTTGGGTGGGATGGCCACGCGCTGGTGGGTAGTCCACAGGGATAATCTCTTAGAATGGAAAACAATTGGGACCACCTTATCAACCAGGTTTTCAAGAAGTAATGCACCTACAAACATACGCCCTTATCATGGTGATCAACCTGCTCAACATCATATCTAGTAGTGTGAGAGACTCTGGATGGTAGGCAAGGAAGCATTACCACCTTCACTTTGGGTGCATCAGTTTTATTCTACTCTAAAAGGTTGCACGCGTGCTTGGTACGTCTATACTGAATTACATCACGACACTGGGCAACTGGAAAACTTTGACTGCAGGATGATCCAAATGTTTGACTTCTTTTCATCTACCCCACCAGTGAACACAACTTTGAGCTTTATCAAGCATTTAACTATGGGAGACAGTGGGAAAGTAGAAGAACTTGTCTAGGAATTATTGGGTGAGCCAGAGACAGGGGCGCGCTTTGTGGATGAAGAAGATGATATCATATTACTTGAGCGCACTTCTTTGGAAAAATATAAGGGGAAGATGGTATACATAATTGATGAGGAGGAAGTTGAGCACTTGGACATGGATCATTCACATGGAACACGTGAAGTGTCATCCAGTGCGGATGTGGATGCACGTGCATATCACGAACCTATGAAAACAACAAAGGTCAATATAGGCACAAAAGCTGAACCTAAGGAAGTGATAATTGGGGATTACTGGTCAGAATCAGAGGTAGCAAAGATCATAGAGTTACTTCACGATTATGAGGAATTATTCCCAAGAGGATACCATGAACTTAAAGGTGTGCATATATCACTCGAAGAAATGAAGATAAAGCTCAAGGAAGGTGCGTGCCCTGTTAGGAAGTGACCATATCGGATGAATCCCAATTTGTGCGAGAAAGTAAAGGAGGAGATTGACAAGATGCTGAAATCCAGGATCATTCGACCACTGGATGAATCAGAATGGGTCAGTCCTATGGTGATAAGCATAAAAAAGGATGGTAGGATTCAAATTTGTGTTGATTATAGGGAGTTGAATGCAGCATGTGTTACAGATCCCTTTCCTACACCATTCATGGAGGAAATATTGGAAGGAGTGGCTGGGTGTGAAATATATTCATTTACAGATGGGTTTTCAGGGTATCATCAGTTTAGGATTGCCCCGAAAGATCAAGAGAAGACCACCTTCACTACTGAATGGGGAAGCTTTGCTTATACTGTGATGCCCTTTGGATTGAAGAATGCACCTGATGTATTTTCCAGGATAGTGGTACAAGCCTTCAAGGATTTTATTCATAACTTTCTATAGGTCTATCTTGATGATTGGACCATTTATGGGCTGATTAAGGATCATTGTGACAATCTGCGCTTAATGTTTGAAAGATGTCGACAGTTGAGTATCTCATTAAATATCAAGAATTTCATCTTTGCTACTCCCTTTGGCACACTTTTAGGACATATCATCTGTAAGGAAGGGTTGTTGGTTGATCCAGCTAAAGTTGTAGTCATCATTGGCTTGAAAGCATTGGCCAGTCAATGCGAGGTGCGTAGATTTTTGGGTCATACAAGGTATTACCAGAAGTTTATAAAAGGGTATGCAAAATTTTCCGCACCCTTGGAAGAATTGCTCCAAGGAAAAGGTACATTCTACTGGGGGGACATAGTAGCCGCATTTGAGATATTGAAGCAGAGACTTACTACCACGCCTATCTTGCATTTTCCTTCATGGGATAAACCTTTTCATGTTCATGTGGATGCTTTTGGCACAGCCACTGGTGTTGTCCTAGCTCAACTAGGTGAAGGTATCATTGATCATCCCATTTGCTTTACTAGTAGGAAGTTGACCCTTGCAGAACAGAATTATACCACTACAGAGCGCGAGGCCTTGTCCATGATCTATGCCTTGCACAAATTTCATGTCAGTATTTGTTGGCTACACCATTTGTGTTTTATACAGATCACATGGCATTAAAATATTTGGTGAACAAGCCCGTTTTATCGGGGCGTATATGCTGATGGGTACTCTTATTTCAAGAGTTTGACTTTATAGTTGTGGTAAAACCAGGCAAAAGCAATTCTGGACTAGATCACTTGTCTAGAATTCAATCAGGGGAAGAAGCACAAACAATAGAAGAGACCATGCCTGATGCAAAGCTATATAGGTTACAACATGCACCATCAGAATTAGAGGACATTGTTATCTTTCTGAGAACTGGTATGGCACCCGAAGGCATGAAAGCTTTAGAGAAGAAGTAACATGCTATTCGTGTGGCACCATTCATGTTAATTAGTGGTGATTTGTACAAGCTAGGAAAAGATGAGGTGTTACGTTGTTGTGTCTTGGAGCATGAATGAAAGGACATAATGGAAGAAGCACATGGTGGTATTGCAGGTGGCCATTAACTGTAGGTGATGCAACAGCATGCAAGATCCTACTTGTCGGGTTGTGGTGGGAAACATTGTACAAGGATTGTAAAGAGTATTGTAAGACATGTGACCATTTTCAATGTCTCGGTCGACCCAGGACAAAGGGATGAGATGCCCCTACGACCAATAATGAGTGTAGAACCCTTTGAGAAATGGGTAATTGAATTTTTTTTTCCTATCTCCCCAACCGCATGTAGGACTGGGTCGTGCTATATCATCACTTGTATAGATTATCTTACCCGATGGGTAGAAGCAGCACCTACAAAGGACTGTACAATGGCTACAACAGCACATGGTTCTTATGGGAGAATGTCCTCACAAGGTATGGTTGTCCTTTAAGTTTAACAAGTGATAGGGGCACACATTTTTTAAATGAGACAATATGAATTCTTTTAGACGAGTTTATGGTTGCCCACCATAAAACTACACCCTATCACCCTCAGGTAAATGGAACTGCTGAGGCATTTAACAAGATTTTGAGCCACACATTAACCAAGATTTGTGATGTTGGGAGGAAAGATTGGGATGATAAAGTATCAGTTGTTCTTTGGGCTTATAGAATAACATACAAAAGATTGAACAAAGCCACACCTTTTCAATTGGTATTTGGTGAGGAAGCTCTTCTGCCTCTAGAATTTATGTTACCTTCTTTACGCATTGCACGTGTTGGAGGTCTAGCTAATGACAAGGCCTTAGAAGAACAGATTACGAAGATGTTTTCAGCTAGATGAGCACCGTCCCATCGCACGCTGGAGTTAGAAATAGGAGAAAGTGCAAAAAAAGGCATGGCATGATCGGCACATCAGAGATAAGAAACTTGTGGTGGGACAAATGGTAATTCTATATGACTCCAAGTTTTTGTGCCATCCAGGAAAGCTCAAGGTGCATTGGTTGGGGTCATATGTTATCACTCATATACTTGAGTCAAGTGCTTCCCAGTTGGAAACAATTGATGGCACACGGTTTCCCAGTTACTTTAACGGGAGTAAGCTGAAGCCCTACTATAAATAAGTCATCTTGGTGTTTGTAATAAGGTAATATTGCCATATACATTAGGTTTACCTTTATGCATTTCCTTAATGTATTTCTTTCATCGTCGCTATGCTTTGTCAATTTTAGCTCTTGTTTGTGTAATAAGTGCGCTTGTGCGCATGAAACTAACTACAATATGAAGCATGTTGATGCGCAGAGGACTGCACATCCTTTTCATGTGGGGTGGATTGTTGGTGACTCTCAGGGATATGTTGTGAAGATATCATGTTGTGGGTGTTGAAAGAAGGTTGTTAAGGGTAACTGACAAAAGATTGCTTCTCAAGATAAGAAAGGATGAATATGGATAATGGAAAGTATAACGCAAGGTAAGTGGTGGCCATGGTAATTACTAGGAGATCATGTAGTGATGAGGTACTCGGGCGTGAAGGTGTGCACTGAAGAGAATTCTATGACAGAGGGTAAAGAAGTGCACTAGAAGGTTATAGATTTGGCGAAAAATATACCGTGTGGAAATGATAAAAATGGGTCATAAATGAGGAGAATTTGGTAGGTGGAGGAGTAATTAAAGCAACAAAAAGTAGAAATCTATATAAGGACGGGATGTGATTTCATTTTTACCCTTGTGACTATGATAATTCGATAGAGAGCCTATGCGTGAAGATCATAAAGCTAACTAATTCAAGGTGCGAAGTAAACAAACCAAGTGCAGAGAAGAGATTTGTGTATTAGAAGGGCTTGGATCCCCTAGAAGAATGGTTTGACGAAGTAGAGTAATACAACAGAGTTAGGGTGCGCAAGTTCGTAATTACAAATTAGGGCATAGAGGAATTGGGTTATGGTTTGAAGTAAATCACTCAAAACACACAACAGATGACCTACAAAACAAAATCCAGTAAGAGAATGGCACCAAAGAAGAAAGAAGCACCGATAAAAGAAAAGAAGAAGGTGGTGGTGGAAGAAGAGGAGGAGATGGCCCTAGAGAGCAATTTCTCTGAAATGTAGTACCCTGAAGAAGTTATTATGGGGTGAGAATGGAATACCCACATAAGGCAGAGCAAGATAAGTGAATACAATCACTGAACCAATGAAAACAAGAATTTAGAAGACCTGCTCACCACTTGAACAAATAGGTGCACTGAAGATGGCATGCCGATATATGATGATGCCGGGGAAAATCTACTCAAGGGAAATGGTGTCTACCAACTTTATGAGCTTCCATACTTTGGAAAGTATGCACCTTTGTACAGATGGTTGATGAGCCGAGTCCATGAGGACTTCTTCTACTTCGCAGGACAAAGGGTAAGATTGACACCCATCCTCATTGCCATAGTTACTGGATTATGGGTAACGGGCGATGAAATTAAGACTGACTTAGCAGACAAAAGTGCCATTTTGGAGACATAGAAGGTGCTTGGGCTATCAGAAAGGACCGCATGGGATGGACATTGACAAGTTGAAAATTGTCCAGTAGTACAGGCAGCAGCACATCTCACCACAAAGTTGAATGACCAAGAGCATTGGTCATAAGTCAATTCTATGTGGTTTCATGTGGCCAAGCACATGTCAGAGGGAACCACTTATAACATCGCCGGATTCATTGCAGAGCGGATAGTTGAGGAAGCGTGCGAAGGAAGTAAGATAAGTTTTGGCTTTATCTTATTGAGTTTAGTCTTCATGTAGATCGGGGTACTAGATGGCCCAAAAGAGAACAAATGCTAATACCTCATGAATCATAAGTCTCCAGCTAAGTGATTTAGCAAATATTTTTGCAAAGGGTCGATGACGGAGGAGGTTAAAGAGCGCGCTGAGAAGTGGTATGATAGGCTCCACGCGGCATTTGGGGAAGAATGGTGCATACCCAAGGATTTGCCCTCGATCCTGGGAAAGTAGGTAAAATTTGTAGTCTACCAGCATTTATGTATTGCATGCTTCCCAATGGTAGATGGGTCATGGAGCCCCTGGTGCAAAATACCATATGCTTTTCCCGCACAGTACTTCCAAGCTGTAGTTCATTAGTTCACCAACACACGGAGGTTGGTATTTAATGTAGACAAGGTAGATTGTGAGTATCATACCCTGAGAAATACTTATGGATATCCATGGAGGAATGCATACAACGAGAATAACATCTTGGAAATATTAAGCATTAAGCCAGAGACGGTGGCCATTGTGGATATTGGGGCTGCGCTAATATACCTCCAACTGAAGCCTAAAATGGAGAATAACAAGTACGTGGAGAACAAATTTGCACTTATAGGTCTTCCGAAGGGAAAGCACACTATGGAGAACATTCCGACACCTAGGCCCTTTGTGCCTAAGAAAGATGAGGAGGAAGAGGATGAAGAACCTGAAGATAGTGGCGGTCTGGTGCAGAGGAGAAAGTAGCCATCTGGCCAGGAGGGGGAGTGCGCAACAACTCCCCAGGGAGAAGGAGCTACGAGGGAAGAGCATGGCACACAAATATTTAGGAAGGTGTTTAAGTGCACATGGGCACAAGGAGGAACCCCACATGTAAAGGAGCCAAAGGAGAAGAAACATATAAAACTCAGGCTGAGTGAGGAAACAGAGGAGTCTGAGGAGAAGGCGCCTTCATCTCCAACTGGAGAAGAGCCTCAATATGAGGAGGAGAAGATGGAAGGAGAAGAAGGGTGTCAATCAGAGGCTACACATGACAAGGGTGGGGATACATCTGGTGTTCATAATCTTGATGCAACTATTCCAAGAGGACCTCGATCACATCGAATAGGGGAGGACACCAAGGCACATGCCATGGGGTATGTAGAAGACCCAAAGTTGATCATTTAGAATCAGTTCCAAAGTACCATCAGGTAAAAGGATTTATTTGGATGGGCACTCATGGATGAGGACAAGGTGACTCTGCGCACAAGGAAGTAGCTCTCATTGTCTATGCACACTCACATGGACGAGCCCGACTTTGATGTCGGTGAAGAATCGTGCGCATTAAGGTGGTTGAAGAAGGCCCCTGAAATGCGCCACATGAAAATCAAGCCAACAATGATGTCAGATGAGCAGGTGAGCAATGCTCTAGTAAAAGTATCCTTCGAAGTAGCAAGAAGAAACATAGATAAATCTGCTACCATCAAGGTGTTGACAGAGAGATTAAAAGCCAAAGATATGGAGATAGCGTGCCTAGTCCAGGAAAAGGACTTAATCAAAAGAAAATATGACACTTTTGTTAGTATGACAAAAGAAATTGGAGATGATGTTTTGAAGGTACACCCAAATTTGGAATCCTGGGTACTAAAATAATTTCCTTCTATGATGCACTATGTGAAAATAATGATAACATTAGTGTTAGAGGATGAAAAGGTGTGTGTATCCTCACAGCCCAAGGACTCCTAGGAAAAGACATAAAAGGCACAGGCTGCAGTAGCTAGGAAGATTGCTACTTATGAATGTCTACTGCAAGCCACCTACGATGAATTGAAGAAGGCCGATCATGCGCTAACCATATGCACAGCCCCAGAAGCGCTGATTGCGGTGAAAACCTTGGAGGAAGAAAATGAGGTCCACAAGGTGATGAAGGATGCTTCCCTAGGCTACACTGAACGCTTAGTCCTAGTAAAGTAGAAGTGCAAGGCACTAGCTGCGGCACAGGCACCGCATAAGGAGAGGTTGGAGGAGTTAGGAAAGCTCATTGCTCAGAAGATGGATGTACTAGAAGGGATGCAAACCTCTATGTCAAGCATGATGCTTGTAATACAAAATGAGCAAGGGAAACTCTCCATGGACGAGCTGCAGTCCATCATTGCAGACGTGCCGGAAACAACAGGAGCGGTGCTAATAGCATGGGAAAACCTAGAAGTAGATATCAAAGAAGAATATCAAGAGTTGATGCTTCAGGATGAGACGGAGGGGCCTGAGACCTAAACAATTTTGTTAGCTGTGTATATCTTCTTCAAAATTCTTATTCAAAATTCTTTATTCTTTATTTATCCATTCTATGTATAAGTTTTGAGCATCGCCATTGTTGGGGCGACAATGAGATTAGTGTGGGGTAATGTTGATCAAAGGAAACACTTAGAAGAACTTGCACATAGAATCTGCACGGAAGAATGGCACAGGAGCAAAAGTGCGAAGGTATAGGAAGGCGTCACGTGCGGAGGTGTAGAGTAAGACTCTCAAGGACTTAGCTGATTTCAGAGATCTCTTCTATTCTTAGAGATTGGCCTACGGAGTACACAAAGCCATGCCGATATTTACACGCCACTCTTCATGGGGATTTTGGAAGGACATGAGAACTCACTCTTGCATGGACATAAGTTAAGCATAGATCCATCACTTCAGTTAACTATCAGCAATCTATAGATAGCATACTTGCATGTATGGCTATAATTGTAAAAAGGTGCATGGTTGTTATTAGCATGCGACCTATTTCTGGTAGAGTTAAGTGGTGAAGGGTTAGTTCCCCACCCTATATATATATATATATATATATATATAATGAACTACTTAGATAATATAGAGACATACATAGAGGACAGATGGAACCACATGTGACTAGATGATTGTGACAGATCTACATGCGCATGCCTGGTATTGTATGAAGCTACTATATTGTTTGTTCAATGAATAGATAAAGAAAATTGGATGAAAAAAGTGTGTGATGTGTTTTATCAATGCATTTTATTAAATTCATGTTGATTTACCTTTAGCACTAATAGATTTGGTTGGATATAAATGGTGAATGGATGGATTAGTTCCTAAAATATATGTTTACTATTTTATCATACCACCATTCTTCTACTACAACTATTAAAAGGGACCCGGTACCTTTGCGCGCTTCGAGTGAGCGCTTAGCCTAGGCTGAGTGATGTGCCAACGTGACTAGGTATTAACTAACAATTCTTGGCTCCATCATAGAGGGATAAAATTTCCCATAAGCATATAGTGATAGTGGGCACTAGTGTCCCACCTCGTCCTTTTTTTTCTCTAGATGAAAATATGTACTTCAAATTTGGAACAATTTCTCAGTGACTAGTTTTCATCAAATCCATCATTAGATATTCATATCTAGAAAACTATCCAAAAAAAGGAACAAAATTAGTGGCATGTTTCATATTTAGGTAAAGGCATTAATTAATATTCATTCTCGGTTTGTATTTTCCCTACCAATATCTAATAAGGAGTGGCACCTATTGCATATGCAGGGACATCAATATGCCTGGAACAAAGTGTCATCTGTAGGAAGTTACTATTGGGTTAGTGACCACTCTCCCAACACTCATCTAATAGTATGATTCCTAAATACTAATAGTATTCAAATCAGCTAGGGGCTTGATGACCCTCAACCCCTCAAACCATCATCTAAAAAAGTTATCCAAAGAGACAATACACATGAACATTCTATACTTTCTCTCAAAATTCAAGTGTACTCTATCCTTGATTCACTTGTTTTTATTACACATTTCTATTTTTTATATCTCTTAGTTAAATTTCAATTTCATATACCATGAAAATTGACTACACTTTTCTTCTTTTGTATATATTTCTTTATCCTGAAAAAAAAAGCAACACATATGGAACAAGGATCAATCTCAAGTGAAAAATACTCATACAAAGGAAATATTCAATTGAAAAATGTCATGTATCTTTTTCATTAGGTGCACAAGTCACCTCTAGGGTCATTATCCCCTCTTAGACTCCATGATACACATCCTACAATTTTCAATTGACACGCTACCGGTAACAACCTTCTTTGGCTCTCCACAAGGCATACTCTTCCTATCTACTTTATGCTACTGAATATTCATTCACCAAGATAAAATGGGGGAAAATGTAGACACAAAATAATGGAATTATTACTATTACATTAGGGCTATAGTATGTTTTTATATACATGATTCATAAGAAATAAAACTAGACATTGATAACACTTGTTTTACTTTTCATTTACATTGTTTTACCTTTCCATACTTTTGTCCTCTAGTTTTCTAGAATTATCCTATTACTATTCAACATCTCACATGATGTTACTTAGCTAATAATTTTCTGATTTATCTTTCAGATCTTTCAAATATACGCACCCCGTAGGGGAAAGGAGAAACCAACGCTATTTTCCCCTTGTGGGAAATTCTATCTTCGCAATTAGATTTTTACATTTCTTAGTTATGTTGGTGCTCAATTTAATCAAGCCCTGATTGTTTGAAATATTTCTCAGTCCAGATGGTTTGAAGTTTTCTCCATCTCCCTGTATTGATGTGTGAAATATTTCTCCTTCATTTGGTTTCCATGGTCAGTCCTTTCCTTGGGTCGAGGATCACATTGAGTCCAGGGTATTGTTTATAGTTTCTCTCTCCATGAGAAAGAATTTGTAATTTGGGCATGAATTCGGGGTTTCCCCTTCCTTCTATTATTCCATAGTCATGTTTTCCCTATCAAATTTTGTCCCAACATCCGTGGAAACATGGTCCTTTCTGATTGGATGTGGCCCGATGGGTCTTTTTGGTGAAACTTGTCACTTTCGTCACATTTGTAAAAAATACCAAATTGGCCCCACGGCCCCGATAGTATCTAATTAGTTATTCAACAAATATGAAGTGGTAGGACAAAATTCTTACTTTGACCTCAAGAAGGACACATGGCAATTTTTCAAGACAAAGGCGAAGAGGCGGATCATCATAACATTTTGAAGATTTTTGCCTTTTTGTGAAAAGGGAGCAAATTTATAAATTGATTCGCAACCCTGCAGGGGACAGAGTGATGTCACATGTTTGAGTCAGCATTTGAAAAGTCAAAGCAGGGAAGCGGGTCAGCGGAGCACTTTGGAGTTTTTAAGCTCTGTTTTCAAATGATGTAAAGGTATAAAAGTGAGTTGTGACTCCGATGGGGCCCACATCAAAAGTTTGAAGCGCAGAGGTGGGTCACGGGGCAGTTTGAAGATTTTTGGCCCGCTTCAAATGAAGTCTTTTCCATGTGGAGGGCCTGCACTCATTTCAGGATCCACCTCTGGGTCCTACCTTCACAGTTTCCCTAAGGAGACACGTGGAGGCTTCTGTTGGCTCCTCTTTATA
The DNA here is from genome assembly GCA_019776745.2 of Taxus chinensis. Classification (NCBI taxonomy): domain Eukaryota; kingdom Viridiplantae; phylum Streptophyta; class Pinopsida; order Cupressales; family Taxaceae; genus Taxus; species Taxus chinensis. The sequence continues at coordinate 721,313,044 of CM034153.1, read as the reverse complement.
CTGAGACTTCTTCAAAGGCCAAGTAAATTTTCTTGGGCTTAGGGCACATGGAGAACCTACACTCATTTGAAGTCTCACCCCTGAAATTCATCTTTGGAGTTACGCCAGGGAGACACGTGGAGGCTTCCACTGGATCTTCCCATACTTAGACTTTTTCAAGTGTCTGATGCAACTTTGTCGAGCCCTAGACACATGGAAGGCCCACACTTGTTTGGGAGTCCTTCTTTTGAGCTTCATACAAAAGAAGCACCAGAGAGACATGTGGAAGATTCCACTGGCCTTGCCCATACTTAGACATTTCAATGGCCAAGAAGGTTTTCTCAAACCCTAGGAACGTGGCACCTTCTGTTGGTCCTTAAACTCTTTTAACAACTTTTTCAGACTGAGACATGTGGTGAGCCCGTGCTTGTTTGGGGTCTTTCTTTTGGGCACCATATCAAAAGTGTGCCAAGGAAACACATGGAGGCTTCGCTGGCTCCTCTTTTTACTGAGACTTTTTCAAAGGCCAAGGAAACTTTCTTGGGCCCAGGGAACGTGGAGAGCTTGCACTCATTTGATATCCCATCTCTAAACTTCATCTTTGAAGTTGCACTGAACAGACACGTGGAAGCTTCCACTGGACCTTCCCATACTCTGACTTTTCAGCAACTAGTGCAACTCTCTAGGGTTTTGAACATGTGGAAGGCCCACGCTCATTTGGGAACCTACCTCTGGACTTCACCTTTACAGTTTGCACCAAGGAAACACGTGGAGGTTTCCACTGGCTCCTCTTTATACTTGGCCGACTCGGACTCACAGCATAGATATATGATATAATCCATGCAATGGTACTCATTTCTAAGAGGCACGAATGCAAGTATCCATGTGAGGGCACTCATTTCTCAAGGTGTATTCTCGAGGGTGAAAAGGATTGCTTGTCAGATCTAGCCATATGGAGCCACCTGCAAATGATTAAAAGGGGATTTCCTACACGACAGAATAAAAGAATGATTAGAAGCACTATCAAAGAATTATGATATGGCATCCTAGTCATAGTAGAGGGTTTGAGAAACGTGATCAGTTCATGATTTATCCACCTGGCAGCTTTGGGTGTAAATTTGTTAAACATCACTTTCTGGGACAAACTTGTAACAAGTAAAGGATTCCTCAAATATTCTTCTTTTTGGGGGGGAAATTTGGGATGAGTGAGTGAGTGAAATTGTATAAATGCAATGAGAATACTCTTGCAAATGGTCAGGGGTTTAATTTTTATGAGAAAATTTGAGAAATCCCATCTTCCTGAGAGACCATCTGAGAAACATGTTAATTTCTTGTGTTTTAGATTTCAATCACGTCAAGATGGTTGCGAGTGTACAACCATTGACAAGCTATGAGATTGTTCAAGAAACTTTCCCTTGCTGATGAATCTGATAAATCTCGAATTAATCTGTGTTGATCTTGGGAAAAATTGTGTCTACTTTTATTTCAGAATGTCTTTCAAATAGTTTTTCTTGTTCCTGTTGCAATCTTATATTAAAATCTCTCTGAATCACACAAGATCTTGTCCATGTGTTAGTATTTTGGCATTTTCAATTTCATTATGAGAAGAGATTTCATCTGGTAATGAAATAAACAATTTAAAATCATTTTACTTCCACCATGTTGATAAAGATTGTTTGTAAGCCTATGAGTGTATCTTAGGCGTGATGAACCAGGGGTTGTTAATGTTTAATTGAGTCTTTAGCTCGAGCCTTCATGTTGAATTCTTAAAGATTGTGTGAAACCATGTAGATCTAGGCCTCCATTGATGCACACCTTCTGGTTGAAGGAATATTTTGGCTATTCTGAAACATTTTGTCTGTTAGTTTTCCAATTGTTGTAAAGGTTCTCAAAGATCTGGTGAAATCAACTTCATCTTGCTTAAATTCCCTACCAAAAATTTCAAATAACCATGAATCCTACCTGAAGTACCCCTGTTTTGTTGTGTATCCACAAATGAACAAATTATACTGCCAAAATATACAGAAGCAAGTAGGTTTTAAGTGTCTTTAGTAACCTGAACCTTGTTTTAGAAAATATCTCCATTCTTTAGAAGTGAAAACTTGTGAGAGTTAAATTGTGGTGTATTGATCATATTTTCTCAAGGTTCCCCTGAAAATTGTGCAAAGAAGGATCTCTTCATTTCCTTCACCAACAGAGGTTACAAAATGGGTCCTCTCACCCTGGTTAAAAGGCACAACCTAAAGTAGTGAGGATAGATCAAATCCTTAATGAAGGTGTTATCCATTTCTCCAATGCCCGAGTGACAAAGAGTCAGCTGAATCCCCTCCCCGGCTACAAAATGACTTATACCATGGTTCATCTGTCTCTAAGTATCTTGTTAAATTTGTGACATTTCTCAGCATTCCAAGGGAGAATCAATTTGGATACCAACACCAGAATGGTGTTGTTTCCAAGGACTATTTGAACTCCGGGACCTATTTGTACGGCAACAACACCTGAATGATGTTGTTATCAGGGACTATTTGTACTCTAGGACCTATTTGTGTGGCAACAACATTAGAATGGCATTATTTCTGGGTATTATTTAAACTCTGGGACTTATTTGTGCGGCAACAACACTAGAATCGCACCGTTGCCAGGGATTATTTGAACTCCGGGACTTATTTGTGTGGAAACAACACCAGAATTATGTCGTTTCCAGGGAATATTTGAACTCTGGGATTATCTGTGTGGAAACAACACCAAAATGACACTACTTTATTTGAACTCCGGGATTTATTTGTGTGGCAACAACACCAGAATGGCACCGTTGCTGGGGATTATTTGAACTCTGAGACTTATTTGTGCGGCACCAACACCAGAATGGCACCATTTCCAGGGAATATTCAAAGGAATTCTTATATTTGGCCCTGGTAATGTTTCTTACATGATCTAAGTGTAAATACATTGTTTAAACATCATCCTGTGTTGAGATTTGTAAGAATTGTGTGAAGTTACAAGTTCTTGTGTGTAATATTTCCAGTTTCTAGTGGTTATTGCACTAAATTTATATCATCAGTGATAAATACTGTAAAGGAAGGTCAGATCTGCTAAGCTTTGTAGGAATTAAGTGTTGATAGATATTTGACAAGTCATTTATAGTGCATTTGCACAACTAAGGTGAAAATCCTTAGTGGTGACTCCGTGTTGATTTAAATTTTGATAAATACCAGTGCCTTAACCTGTATTAAGTGAAATCTGTCACTAATCTTTGCAAATATGGAAGGAAGAAGATCTTTCTTCACTAAAGACCCTACCAGAAAGTTGTTTCCAGAACTGGGAAAGAAAATTTAGAAGGAAAAAGAGTCTGGAAAATAGTTGGAGATCAGGAATCAAGAAAAGAGTTATCCATTGTGAAAAGTGATCAACCTGTGGTTGAGGATTACCATTCTTCTTCAAGTGATTCTGAATCAGGTAATCTTCATATAGATCTGAATTCTCCAACTACAGAGGGGCCTTCATTTGTGTCTGATAAGTGTGCTTCTCAGTCTGTCCCTGTATTTTCCAAATTTGATAGGGTTTTCCATGAAACAGAGTCTTTAGAGGACATTCATTTTGAAAATTATACTCATGTGTTCCAAAGACCCCTTGTCCCTCATCATTTTGTATCTCATGTAAGATCACCTCCTCAAAACAATATGGCCCAACCTCCACCCAGACCTCCTTTTGTTGTGAATACTTTTGGTCCTATAAATTTTAGAGGTATGAATGGATATCCAAATATAGTGCCACAAGATGTTAGAAATAGATTGCCTAAATTTCAAGGGAATAATGCTATCACTGGCGATCAACATTTAAAACTTTTTGTCAATATGATGGAAGACTTTGAGATTGAATTTGAGGATGTGTATATAAAATTGTTTATTCATACTCTTGAGGAGGATGCACATGACTAGTATAAGTCTTTGCCAGATAACTCAATAGATTCATGGACAGAAATGAAAAATGCTTTTAGATTGCAATATGGGGATAAGACAGATCCCAGGTTTCTTTTGTCTGAATTTGAGAATATTAAGAAGAATCCTAATGAATCTATTCATGACTTCAATACTAGGTTCAATAAGACCTTGAATAGGCTACCTGTAATCCCGAGGCCAAGTGATGTTTCTTGTTTAATAAAATATTCTGATGCTTTTGATAAAAAGGCTGCCTATTATTTAAGGGACAAAAACCCAGGAACTTTGAGGCAAGCCTTCACCATGGCTTTGCAGATTGAAAACAATATCAAAGCAGTTGGTAAGCCTCCTAAGAGGGAAGGTATCAAGCTGATCAATCCAGAGAAGCCTCAGTCAAGTAAGTCTGTATATCTAGAAGAGGTTGTAAAACTTTGGCTAGAGCTGTTAAGGAAATATCCTATAAACTGGCCAGAGAAGAGAAGGGGATTAGACAAGGTTCCCAAGGTCAGCACAAGCCACAAGGTCAAGAAATATTTGCAAATCATCCCAGAGGTGATCATAGATCAGATGACAGGGGTAAAGGGCCCATGGGATCAGGAAATAGATAGCCCCAACCCTGGGAAAATAGATTGGTTCCTGATCCTTTAGCTGCCAGAGTTGCTACTATGGAAGAGGTCCATGATATGGAGTGGTGTGATAGATGTTTCTTGCCCCATTCCCCATGTGATGAAGATAAAAGAAGTTGAGGAAGCTGATGATGATGAGACAGATGATGATGCATGCATGATGGATTGCTCTACAAGTTCACAGCAGGGAGCAACCTCAACTAAGCTGATAAGTGCCAGAACTGTTGAAAGATTTCTGGGATTGCATTCACCGGGTATTACCTCTTCCTCCCACTTCATACTTTTGAAATTGATATGGTACAAGATTTTGAGTTTCCTAATAATGATTTTGAGTACTTGAGGGCATTAATGATTAAAAAGTATGATGGAGGAATTCCTTCAGAAGAGGACAGAAATTGTTAATGAATGCAGTAGTTGCCCAAGAAAAAGAATATAATACCAGGAGTAAGGTTGCCAAAGGGGTAGGGCCTCAGGCCAAACCAAAAATTCTAGTTCTTACCAGTATCCCTAAGGAAACCCCTAAAAAAGATGCATCTGGCAAAGGCTTTGTCACCCCAAATAAAACTTGTGTTCCTCCCCATGCTCAGACTATGAAAAATCCCATGCCATCAGATGAATTTGTAAACCTTCCTCCTAATACTACCTTACCCAAATATGTTCCTTGTGACATAGCCCAAATCTTGAGTCAGATCAAGATTATTGTTCCTATTGTTGAATTGCTTAGAATCCCTGAGCATAAGAAAGAGGGCGTTTGAGTATTTGGGGCTTAAGGAAGAAAAGGTTACCCAGGGTAAAAATGTGAACAATGTAGAGGTTCCTCCTGCCATTGCAGAATTAGAAAAACCACAAGCATTGGAGGAATTGGGGGAAACACCTGAGGTTTATTTGGGAACTTCTTTGGTTGAGTCTCAGCTGAATGTGGATCCATTTTTCACTACTCTGATTATTAAGGATAGGTTGTTACATAACTGCATGTTTGATTCAGGAGCCTCATGTAATGTAATGCCTCTTGAGGTCATGAATGAGTTAAATATCAAAGTAACAACAGCTTATGGGAAATGTACTACCATGGATTCAAGAGAGGTGCTAGTAGTTGGATGTGTCAAGGGCTTAGTAGTGCAATTGGCAGCTTATCCAGGCAAGTACTTAACTTTGAATGTGGTCATTGTGGATTGTCCTGCTAAATGGGGGATGTTATTATCCAGAAAGTGGGCAGCTAGTGTGGGTGGAAGTGTGTAAATGGACATGTCTTATGCAACCATACCAATTGAGGGAAGCCTTGTGAAGTTATATGGTGAAAATAAAATGTTATATCTCATTGAGGACCCCAACAATGCTTCTTATGAAGTATTTCACATAGATATTGATGTTGATAACTCTGTGAGCTATGTTGTTTTCAAGGAGTATGAAATTGATCAATGCAGATATCCTGAGCAGGTTGATTTTCCTGGGACTTTGATGTTTGATGCAACCTCGAGAGATGTTGAAAAACTTGACCTAGGCACAAAGGATAAGCCTAAAAAAATGTGGTCAGATAGCAACTTGGATGGAAAAGAGAAACAATCATATGACCAGTTGTTAAAGACGTATTAGAACTGCTTAGCATGGTCATATCCAGAATTGAAGGCACTTGAAACATCTCCTTGACTAATTTCTCATGAATCAGGGCATGCATCATTGTACAGTGTATAGTCTTTTGTTTTTGTCCTATTTTCACATTTTTCTATTTTGGTTTCTCCTGGTCCCTGGTGACCAGTTTTTTGTTGGTTTCTCAGTTCATCTTGGGGGATTTGGTTATTGTCTTTCTCTCTGCAAGCTTGTTTTTGACTCTATTGCCCAATGGATTTTTGGCACATGGTCTGGTCTATTGTTCTTGTGGCACTCGCAGGGAGTTCCCATCCCTGAGTCGGAGCCGATGTTGGTGCTCAATTTAATCTCACCCTGATTTGTTCAAAATATTTCTCAGTCCGCATGGTTTGAAGTTTTCTCTGTCTCCCTGTATTGATGCGTGAAAGCTTTCTCCTTCATTTGGTTTCCATGGTCAGTCCTTTCCTTTGGTCAAGGATCACATTGAGTCTAGATATTGTTTACCAGTTTCTCTATCCATGAGAAAGAATTTGTAATTTGGGCATGAATTCAGGGTTTCCCCTTCCTTCTATTTTTCCATAGTCATGTTTTCCCTATCAAATTTTTTCCCAAAATCCATGGAAACATGGTCCTTTCTGATTGGATGTGGCCCAACGGGTCTTTTTGGTGAAACTTGTCACTTTTTTCACATTTGTAAAAATTACCAAATTGGCCCCATGGCCCCGATAGTATCTAATTGGTTATTCAACAAATATGAAGCGGCAGGGAAAAAGTCTTACTTTGACCTCGAAGAAGGACACATGGCATTTTTTCAAGACAAAGGTGGAGAGGTGGATCATCATAACATTTTGAAGATTTTTGCATTTTTGTGAAAAGGGAGCAAAGTTATAAATTGATTCGCAACCCCACAAGGGACAAAGTGATGTCACATGTTATGGTCAGCATTTGAAAAGTCAAAGTGGGGAAGCAGGTCGGCAGTGCACTTTGGAGTTTTTAAGCTCCGGTTTTCAAATGATGTAAAGGTATAAAAGTGAGTTGCGACTCTGATGGGGCCCACATCAAAAGCTTGAAGTGCGGAGGTGGATCCCCGGGGTATTTTTAAGATTTTTGGCCTACTTCAACTCAAATATTTTCCATGTGGAGGGCCTGCACTCATTTGAGGATCCACCTCTAGGGTCATACCTTCGCAGTTGTGCTAAGGAGACACGTGGAGGCTTCCGATTGAGATCCTCTCTATACTTAGACTTCTCAAGGCCAAGTTTTTCTTGGGCTCAGGGCATGTGGAATTTGAAGTCTCACCCCTTTCATCTTTGGAGTTGGCCAGGGAGACACGTGGAGGCTTCCACTAGATCTTCCCATACTTAAACTTTTTCAAGTGTCTGATGCAACTTTGTTTGGACCCTAGACATGTGGAAGGCCCGCACTTTTTTGGAGTCTTCTTTTGAGCTTCATACCAAAGAAGCTCCAGAGAGACACATGGAAGATTCCACTGGCCTTGGCCATACTTAGACTTTTTAATGAGCCGAGAATGTTTTCTTGGACCCTAAGCACATGGTGCCTTCTACTGGTCCTTAAACTCTTTCAACAACTTTTCCAAACTGAGACACGTGGTGAGCCCGCTTGTTTGGGGTCTCCACTTTTGGGCACCATATCAAAAGTGCATCCAATGAAACACATGTGGAGGCTTCCACTGGATCCTCTTTTTACTGAGACTTTTTCAAAGGCCAAGGAAACTTTCTTGGGCCCAAGGCACGTGGAGAGCTTACGCTCGTTTGAGGTCCCATCTCTAAACTTCATCTTTGAAGTTGTCGAATAGACACATGGAAGCTTCCACTGGACCTTCCCAGACTCTGAATTTTCAGAAAACTGGTGCAACTCTCTAGGGTTCTGAACACATGGAAGGCCCATGCTCATTTGGGAACCTACCTCTGGACTTCACCTTTGTAGTTATGCCAAGGAAACATGTGGAGGTTTCCATTGGCTCCTCTTTGTACTTGGCCGACTTGGACTCACAGCGTAGATATATGATATAATCCATGTGAGGGCACTCATTTCTAAGAGGAACTGAATGCAAGTATCCATGCAAGGGCACTCATTTCTCAAGGTGTATTCTCGAGGGTGAAAAGGATTGCTTGTCAGATCCAGCCATATGGAGCCACCTGAAAATGATTAAAAAGGGGATTTCTTGCACGCAACAAAATAAAAAATGATTAGAAGGACTATCAAAGAATTATGATATGACATCCCAGTCATAGTAGAGGGTTTGAGAAACGTGATCAGTTCATGATTTATCCACCTGGCAGCTTCAGGTGTAAATTTGTTAAACATCACTTTCTGAGACAAATTTGTAACAAGTAAAGGATTCCTCGAATATTCTTCTTTTTTGGGGGGAAATTTGGGATGAGTGAGCGAGTGAATTGTATAAATGTAATGAGAATACTCTTGCAAATGGTCAGGGGTTTAATTTTTACGAGAAAATTTGAGAAATCCCATCTTCCTGAGAGACCATCTAAGAAACCTATTAATTTCTTGTGTTTTAGATTTCAATCACATCAAGATGGTTGTGAGTGTACATCCATTGACAAGATATGAGATTGTTCAAGAAAATTTCCCCTGCTGATGAATCTGATAAATCTTGAATTAATCAGTGTTGATCTTGGGCAAAATTGTGTCTGCTTTTATTTCAGAATGTCTTTCAAATAGTTTTTTTTGTTCCTGTTGTAATCTTATATTAAAATCTCTCTGAATCACACAAGATCTCATCCATGTGTTAGTATTTTGGCATTTGCAATTTCATTATGAGAAGAGCTTTCATCTGGTAATGAAATAAACAATTTAAAATCATTTTACTTCCACCATGTTGATAAAGATTGTTTGTAATCCTATGAGTGTATCTTAGGCATGATGAACCAGGGGTTGTTAATGTTTAATTGAGTCTTTAGCTCGAGCCTTCATGTTGAATTCTTAAAGATTGTGTGAAACCATGCAGATCTAGGGCCTCCATTGATGCACACCTTCTGGTTGAAGGAATATTTTGGCTATTCTGAAGCATTATGTCTATTATTTTCCAATTGTTGTAAAGGTTCTCAAAGATCTGGTGAAATCAACTTCATCTTGCTTAAATTCCCCACCAAAAATTTCAAATAACCATGAATCCTACCTGAAGTACCCTTGTTTGTGTTGTATATCCACAAATGAACAAATTCTACTGCCAAAATATACAGAAGAAAGTAGGTTTTAAGTGTCTTTAGTAACCTAAACCCTGTCTCAGAAAATATCTCCATTCTTTAGAAGTGACAACTCGTGAGAGTTAAATTGTGGTGTATTGATCATATTTTCTCAAGGTTCCCCTTAAAATTGTGAAAAGAAGGATTTCTTTGTGTCCTTCACCAACAGAGGTTAAAAAATAGGTCCTCTCACCCTGGTTGAAAGGCACAACCTAAAGTAGTGAGGATAGATCAAATCCTTAATGAAGATGTTATCCATTTCTCTAATGCTCGAGTGACAAAGAGTCAGTCGAATCCCCTCCCCAGCTACAAAATGACTTATACCATGGTTCATCTGTCTCTGAGTATATTTTTAAATCGGTGACGCTTATCAGCTTTCTAAGGGAGAATCAATTTGGATACCAACAAGTTACACACCACTGGTTCATTTTTTCCTAAATTCATATTTATCACTGTGTCGTATTTTACTATATTGTTAACTTCAAAATTAAAACATATGAATAATATATACACAACTTACAAACTATTTTAAGGGAAAAATTGGTAATTATTTTCTATCTACTACTTGGAAAAAAGGAGAAACTTAAGTACTACATTTGGGCTACATTATTCATTGCATAGGAAGTGAAAAATATGAATTCCGTAACACATATCATCTTTTTGGTAAAATAGTTGTATCATGCTATCCCAGTGTAAATTTCACAAGGGAAACCTAGCACATGCACACGCACACACATGCGAATGCACACACACACACAATAAATCAAGCACACCCATGCAAACAAACATGTCCATGCATGTATGTACACCCACACACGCACGCACGCACGCGCACGCGCACGCACACACACACGCACACGCACGCACGCACGCACACACGCAAACACACACACACACACACACACACACACACACACACACACACACACACACACACACACACACACACACACACACACACACACACACACACACACACACACACACACAAAAACTACATTGATTATGAAATATTGTGCAACACTCGGTGGAAGTAACATTGGGGTGACCATTAAGGTTAGTCAACCTCAATCATATGTATCTTTTATTCCCTATAATGTGTGTTTGATTCATGTGTTGGTGGTTAGGGTTATTTAATAGATACAAGTGTGACATGATAACCTTATAGTAAAGTAGACACAACACAAAGAAAATTGAAGGAAACACTATCAACCATTGAAAGAACTATATATCCACTCTATTCTAGAACACTAGTGCCAAAATCAAACACTAAAGCCCCAAGAAACCCTATCCATACTCTGGTGCTACTTTCCATCACACCTGAAGATAACTATCTCCCAGATGAAGCATGCATAGTCTATATTCATAACAAATAGTCATATATCATCTAAGTCGTTCTCTTATCCTCTTATTGTTTATACTTTCTTGTCATTATATTCTTTCTCATATATCTTATTGATCACTAGTTATTTAATCAAGATTTAATTTCAGTTAAATCAATATCCTCAATTGGAAATAGGAAAACTAACCACAAAATCCATGGAGATGCTTTCCCATGGCCTAGATGGAATTGGTAATGTCATATATAAACCCAACATTTTATGATTAGGATTTCTTGTACTACATAAAACACATCCTATGATAAAATTAACAACTTATTCTTGTATATTCTGCTAATAAATGTACCAATGTATGTTTGCAATAGTATTTATAACACCAATTTGACTAGGAACCTTAAAAGTGTGTTCTTCTATCATAAACTATATGTTATATCTAGTACAGATGTTTATAATCTAAAACATAATAAAAACTTAGAATATTAGAACACCATAAATCTTCGTTTTTATTTTAATTCATACGAGATAATAAATATGATGAAGGAATATAATATAAATAGGTTAAGGAACTCCTAATATAAGGGATTTTATCCTCAATCCAAAATCTCTCAACCTCTCCCACAAATCATTTCCAATCCCTTTATTTTCTCATTCAACTATATCTATGTGATTTTTTTCCACAAATAACAACAATAATAAATAAACTATTACACTATTCTGTAAGAAATAAGCCTATTTTCCTACCATTCCCCCTAGCTTGAACATGGGGAAAATATTATCTTGTACTATAACTTCTGCCTCTGCAAGCTCATGATCTAGATGGTTTTCTTTTTCAGGATAGCCAACAACCTCTAGGGTGGTTTTACAAGTGGTTAACCAGAAACCAAAACAAAGGATGGTATCTAGTGGTTTTCTAACCATAACAAGGATGGATTTCTAGGGGCTTACCAACAACCACAATATCATGATGTTATAGTACCCTTTCAAATGTCATCATTATCTTACATTAGGAGAGAATACAAAGAAAATATACTCACTTATTACAAATTTAATAGGAATGTACTTTTTTTCTTATTATAACACACCACACAAAGCATGAAAGAAAACACGTTGGAGAAAAAATGTCACCAATATTAAATGTGGCCTCGTCGTTGGTGACTAACAAGAATTCATTTTTCAACCTCTAACCTCTTATGCCTCCATCCTCATTTTTTCTTTGCTACTTAACATATATTAATTTTAATCTCATATAATCCCACCTTAAATTTTTACTTGGACATAAAATTCCACTGATAGTGCATTTGGCTAAAAGTGAGGAATTTTTTTTATTTTTGACACTTTTTGACAAAGACTATTAAAATGACCACAATTTTGACTATAGATGTAGTTATAATGAAAATAAAATTATATGTAAAATCCTATTAACTATAATATTTAATAACATATTATCACCAACTTATTGCCTCGTGACACATGAAAATAAAAATGAATTTTAGGGACAAAATTAAACTTCCAATATTCACTTGAATACAATTATTCATTGAAGTGACTTTTGACTATAAAAATCAATTTGATTCACTAAAGACTCTTAATGACATGAAAATACAAACTAATTTAGATGATAAAACACCACCAAAAATATATATCACTCTAGATTATCAACCCCTTGACCAAGTCACTCAAACATTTCTATCAAACTCATGACCTCTTAGTCCACATGGTTCTCCAAACATGTGCATCAAAACATTTCTATTTTAATGTTATTTAAAATGGATTTCAAAATAAAATTAAAAAACCTCATACTGTGAAACCATGTGCTTGGAGTGGTAAGATGAGTCAGTATCAAAATTGAGATGGTTTTGGAAAGTACACATACCAATGTTGAGTGCATTGGCAATAGTCAGTGGTAGGGTAGAATGTCCCAATGCAAGATTGAACAATATGAAAAAGTAAAATGAAATGGAAATGGAAATGCATAGTAGACATTTAAAAATATTTGGGGACAAGTGTAATGTTCATGTCAATATTAGAGTAGTTTTACTACTTCCAATTTCTAATGATTCCTCTGGAAAAGATATACCGATTTTCTACCCGTAAAATATCTCTAAAAATGCAAAAAAATGCATATTCTAAAAAATCCATTAAAAAAAAATTTGAAAAAAATACCAAAAAACAACATCTGAATGTTCCAAATCTTTCTTTTGATCCTGTTGAGAAATATGTATTTTTCTAGTTTCTTTCCTCTCTAATGCTCTAAACAAACTAGAAGAAAGAAGCATGGGGGGTTCACTTAATAAAAGTATGGTATAGCACGTTCATTCGAAGGGTATTAAAGAATACCATTAATTCTAGTTTTTACCTCTAATTATTCAATTGATAATACCCCCATCCCATTATACTATTATAATGAAAATACCCCCTATTTTTTCCATGTACCTTAGCTACCCATTTTTTCATGAAAATTTTATTTACCCCTTTTTATTTTTACCCTAAAATATTAAACATAAAATATATCATATTTCTCACTCTTTTTTTTTAATATGCATTTTCTCTCGAAATATAGTTTAAAGGCATTCAAGACCTATTACCAATTACCTTATAAATGTTAAGCTTTGAGCATTTATCAATAGTTATTTAAATAATTAAGATGGTAAAATAATATCACTTATGTTGAAAAGCATACCCAATCCTAGTTTTCTACCATTTTATTATTTCTTGGTTAAGAATCTCTTAATTGAGATTTCTTTATTCAAAAAGAGATTATAATTTAACTTTATGACCACACTCCTTACATTGCAATTTTAAGCTATTTAGTTTTAAAAACTAGGGTTCAAATGTTTTAGTTTTATATTATAATTAAACCTCCATTTCCTTTGGCCCACCTCTCTAACCTACCTCAAATATATGTTTCAAAATATTAATAAATTAAACCCTTTCACTCCCTCATGTATACAGTTATATTGAATTTACTTTTATTAATTTTAATTACCTCAATATTAATGCACGTGCTAGGATATTGCCTAGCTAATGAAACCCCCATGGAAAGAAGATACACTTGAGTTTATCGTGCAAGTGGCATTGTTGACCCTACATTCAAGGAACAACCAAGAGTTGTTTTAAGAGTCCCCATTATTCAAATAGCAAGATGAACCATTCAAGAGTACTTTCCTAAATTTGATCATAATTTTCCTTTTGAAGGTCATATTAAAGAACCAAATTTTGAACCACTAGACCTCATTCCTCCAAAAGAAGAACCAAAAGAAGAAAGAGAAGAAGAACCAAAGGAGAAAGAGGAATAAATTATTGCACCCATGTCATGGGGACATAATACTGGTGTATTGGCATTGACTCCACCACTTCATGAACTTCCAAAAGTATCAAGGAATAAATTTCTAAAATTCTATGGAGATGGGAAGTAACAAACAAATTACATTGTTACAGCTTTCACCACATCCTGTGGCATTCTTGGAGTTCAACATGAAGATGTTTTCATGTGGTTATTCATGGAATCACTACAAGATTATATTACAGAATATTTCTACTACTTTCCATCATGCTTCATTACTAATTGGAATGATATAAAAACCATGTTTAAAGAAAGATTCAAGACTACGGAATATGTTCATACCCTCCTTTCTCAACTAGCTCAAATGGAGAAAGAACTACAAGATTCCATGGGAGATTTTTTTAAGAAAAATCAATAAGTTGATCAACAATATTCCCACTACATCTCATCTTATTGCGGGTAATAAAAAAAGGTTCTTCGTGAATGCCTAACTTCCTGAAGTTAGTTTCATACTATAGAGAGATCAACCAAACAATTTTGACAATGTTCAATAACTATCCACTGAAGTGGAAGATGGCCTTATCATATCAAGGAAGATCAAGAATAATTCAATGAAGGATAAGGCCTAGAATTTCAATGATGAAATATTTTATCCAATGCTACAAAATTTGTCCAATTAGTTTACAATGTTAAATAAGGAAGTTTCCCAACATGCCTCATACCAAAACTAAAACAGGTATTGGATTATGAGATCACCCCGAGGGATTTTCTTGGAATCTCCACCAGTCAACGCAATATGTTGAACCAATGAAGAGGAAGGATAGGAAATTTTTGAATTATAACTTGAATAAGAAGAATAAGATGGATGTGCTAGGATTTTATATTTTGAATACTCACTAGATGATAATTGTTAAGAACCTACAAATAACTACTTATGTGAAGTGTTTACTCGATCACAAATGGAGAAAGAGTCCTCTTCTTTTTCTTCTCAAAGTAAGCATTTTGATCCCAAAATGGAGACTCTATGAAAAAAAAAATGAGGATTATCGTTATCCACTTCTATGGGGTCATCCAAGAAGAATCTTGATACTACCTTAGTCAAGACTCCTTCTACCTGTTCAGGTAAGTATTAATTAGCTTCTCTTGATAAATCATTTTATGTTTCTATTATTCCTAAGTATGAAAATCCTAGTCTTCTCAAAGCTTATGTAGTTCTTGATGTGTCTCCAACTTCTCCACCTTTGGCATCATTAAACATTGTAATAAATCCAAAATTTATATTTATGAGTCCAAGTACTTGAGAACTCATCCCAATCAATTTGATAGGCTTGTATAGTTTATAATAGAATTAGTTTAGGTTCATGTTCCAAAAATACCACTTCCAAATAAATACCTCCCACACCTCATCCCACTCCTCAGAACCTTCTTACTTCCACTCCCTCCCTCTGGGAAACTAGAATCTATCTGTCTGTCTGTGTTGATCACTGGATACAAACTAAATATTTGGATTATTAGCTTTGGATCCTCTAATAATGTCATACCTAAAAAGATCGTTAAAGATATCAATATATCTCTCATTATTTTTATTGGTCATTTCTACTTCATGGAAATGAAATATATACCTTTTGTTAGCTTGGTCAAGGATGCTCAAGTAAAATTTAAATATTTCCTTGACAAGAATATCATGATGAAAATAATTGTAGTGGACATGTCAGCCTCATAAGTATGTCGTTGATTATTTTCTTCTGTAGGGATTTTGACTAAGATATATAGATGGATTGGTCGCATGCAACCATTCCATTCAATGGTAAGATAAAGAATCTCCTTCCCATTAGGAAGGTTAAATACATGGTGCAAAAGTTAGATGACCTAAGGGCAAATGTCCTATTTCAAGAGTAAAGGTATTACAAATTTTTTATAGCCTTAGAAGGAGATTTTGAGCCTCCCATATTGATGGAAAAGTATCCAATTATGATGGATCCATTCAGAAAGCATCATGATGATAAGATAGAACCAAAATTTGAAATCATGTACTTCCCACTGGATGTGAGTATCAACATAGTTTCTCCACTGAGTGGTGATAATGGTCATGAATGTATTAACTTATAATAGAGCAAACCCGAGGTGATGATAAATGTGGGTCACAAATGCAAAATTATGGCATGCAACTTCTTGGTAGGTGAGTCCAATATTTCCAATCATGTTCTTAAAACTCATCATGAATATTTTTTCAATAAGTATGATTATGAATACAAATATTTCTATTTCCCATCATGAGAGAATGGTTCACATAATGAGGAATGCATAAATGAAAAAAATATTTAACTTATTGAAGTTTAATATACTAAATAAGATGATGAACTCATCATGGAAATAGACTCCCTATTTCATGGTGTTCAAGATTGGAAAAATGATAATCTTGATAATTCAGCCCCAACCTTGTGTTTGTTCCCATTTCATGAATGGAGACATTCTCAATGAAAGGTGGATAGATGCGATGGTTTTTGGTTCTCCCAAGGAAGATTCCATTCAAGATGAAATCCTTCTCTAAAATATATATGTTAACAAGAACATGCTTTCATCTTTCAAGGTCAGCTCCACTTAAGGAAAATATTATTTCACCATGAATCCATATTGTGAAGCTTGAAATCATAGAGATAAAGAAGGTCATTATTTTCATTCTTCATATCTGACCTTGTACCCATTTTCATTTAAATAAGATAAAGCATTGTACAAGTCACATCATAGAAAGAAACATGTCAAGAAATATTTAGTGTGCATGAAAGAATACTACTCGGAGAAATCAAGAAATGTGGAACATCAAGAACCTTTTGATAGTATTGAAGATTCTAAAACATCTATAAATAATCAATTCATGAAAATAGTGGTCATGAAGTAGATGAAAAATGACGAATAAATGCCTATAAAATTTCATAGGCCTTAGTATAAAAATAACAAGATGAGTACAATCAAGACTCATTCTTGTAGCAGAGCATAAAAATCAGTAATCAAAATGAATGTAGGAATCGATGAGAATATGAAAATAAGGTTTCAAATAAATTTTAAAGGAAATGAACTGACTAATGGGTCATCAATTGCAAGAACAATCATGTGATCATATTTTAGTGAGCCTGTAAATGGGTTTATAGAAAAAATACATTTAGCGATACCCATATACGGGTAAAAATTCAGTTTGAATTGGTGCTACAATGAAAATGGGTTTTCCTCCAAATTTAAAATAGGTGGTTTATGATTTTTCATAATTTTTCCATTTTTTTTTGTTTCCTTCCCATTATTTGTTTCCTTTACATGTTATGTGTTGGTTATGTTCGTCGTATTTGTATCTTTTCTTATTATTCAATGTAATGAATTTGTTGCCCAATATAAAAAGCGTTCGTCTAATACCCATGAGATATCTTGATTTATATTTCCCCTTATATTGCAATGCCCCCAAGATACAGCCATCTATTTTCATACAGAATGACTAACTCAAAAATTGAAAAAAATTAAAGCATGACAACTAAGTCCCTAAATGAAATCCTACCTCCCAATCACTATACATCATTCCTCTAGCCAAATTTCATTCAATATCACCCCCATCCAAGATTAAAGGAAAGTGTTAATAAGTTCATTAAGTATGTCTCAATGTGTAAGAAAAAGCAATCAATGTGATATGTGAATTTAGTTAGATTCAACAAAAGACTACTTTATCTGGAGGCTTAAAAGGATTTTTGTGGCCATTCTGAAGATGGTAAACACCCTTTGAGAATGTTTAGGGAAATTTTAAAACATTTGGAAGTGGTTTTTGTGATGATTAAAGGTACTGAAAAATAATGTATTAATATTTAGGATAAAAAACCTTATTCATGAGCAATTTGTTCAAGATAAGGTTCCTAGGCATAGGGAATGAATGTTCCTCAATAAAAAGATGACTTCTTCGAATGATTATGGGACATCCAAAATTAATTAGGAGGAAATAACTTAAGAGCTAGAAATATATTACAAAACCTACAATATGGAATCATTAAATTTTCTTCAAGGTTCAAAGTTCTCATGATTATTTTATAAACTCTATAGTTGCCCCTCTCGGTTCTAGAAGAAATAGGTAATATATTTTGATTTTCAGTAAGAATTAGATTTTGGGAATGGTTATGTTAATATTTAAATTTTATTTAGATTCTAAATCATATAATACTTAACCCCAAACCATTTTCCTAAGATCTTGTGGTGAAACAATCATGTTTTGTGTATATTTCACAACATCCTAAGCAAATTTGGATTTCCTAATTTTGCACAGTTGCACTTTTGACACCCTTGTGTCCCATTTATCCCCCAATGGAAAAGGTGGAAAATGGGGGCACTAAATTATGAGTTCCTCATCTTCCCCATGTCACACTTTGGACACCCAAGTGTCTTAAGTGTCCCCACTATCTGTTTCATCCCCATGTTGCAAGGGGGACACTAAAGTGCGACCTCGCTCCTTCCAGGCTATGGTTACATTTTATTTTCCCACGTTTCCCCATTTTCCCATCTATCCCTTTGGGAAAAGGGGATGATAAAGTGTGACGTAAGCATAGATGAAGCTCCTGGACCCTATGTGACCCTCTCAGACTCTTCCAGAGTAACTTCTCAGCCCCCACATCACTTTCACCTCACACCACATACTATCACTTTTCATCTTCTTTCTCTGATTCACCCTTCTATCCTTGGTTCTCCCATGCACCCATTGCACCATTTCCAAACTTTTTCTAACTCCATTTTACCCCAACTTAATTTGTGCAGTTAGCATGTGAATTAAAAAACATAACAAAGTTCCTCTAATTCCTCACTTATCAAACACTTAACCATTTTTTATGAGGATTATTGATGTAACACCCTTCAAATATATTTTTCACCCGGAGATGATTCCAATATTTTTTCATACCTCCAGAACCACTAAAAACAATAATTTGATCATAACTTTTCATTCAGAGTTTGGTTTGCTATAAAAAATTATCCATAATATTCCTCTTCAAAATGACTTTGGGGAGCTTTTAAACTAAATATAATTCATGTCCTAGATGTTTTACAATATCCAGCTAAAATATCAAACTATTAATTTTTCTTTTTCATTTTTATGGAGATCTAACAACCTAAAAAGCTTGAAATTTGGAGAAAAAGATCCTAGTGTGAAACCTAGAATGTCGACACCATTTTCATTGCCACTTGATACATGTAAGTGCAATTTATAAAATGTCATATTTCTAGAGTAG
The DNA here is from genome assembly GCA_019776745.2 of Taxus chinensis. NCBI lineage: Eukaryota > Viridiplantae > Streptophyta > Pinopsida > Cupressales > Taxaceae > Taxus > Taxus chinensis. The sequence continues at coordinate 721,293,812 of CM034153.1, read as the reverse complement.
AGGGTATCTAAAAATAGTAATATTCTAGTATGTGTAACACTCTGAATGAACAAGAAACATCAGACGGTGAAAACCATGAAAATTTACTAAATATAACAGTCATGTTACGACCAGTAAAAAATATTAAGTCTTGGAATGGAGCTCAAAAATATGTGACAACTCCAATTATACTTATCTTATTGCTTTTTTCCATCATTGATGGTCTAAGTATTTGTTTTATGGCCAAACAAAGAAAGAAAACTAACCGTAGGCTCTCAATGCATCAGTTTCAAGGTGATCCTATATGACACAGTTTGATGTAAGAAGATGGAATATCTAGATCACCCTAATTGTGGAAGAAGAGATTCATATTGGTTTAATCCATTCATGAAAGGGACATCATGTAGATCGCATTGTGGTAAGGAATAGATCATAGGGAATCAATGTGTGTGAAAGCATTCATTTGAACCGCATATGCAATCAAGAACATCATGAGGTTTGTGAAGGAGTTGAAACATCAATAACTTCATCAAATTCCAAGACATACAGGGAATGATCATCAAAAACATGATGAAATAATTTTTTTCACTTTGAAATGCACCCTTAGAGAATGGTGTAATAACTCTCCTTTCAATTGAAAAAATGGAAACACCCCTAAGTTTTGGGTGAACTGTATTTTGGAGTGAGTCTCCATAGAGGGTTGGTTCCCCTAGTGTAACACCTAAACTAATTATATCTCCTAAGGCCAACTCTTCTCTACCAAAACTGACAAGGAAAAGGTTGAAGGAAATAAAAGAGATTTTTTTTTAAAATATATGGTGATACACCAAAATGTTTTTTAGGATAACAGACTTATTTAGATCACACAGATGAAGCACAAGAGCCACACACACACCATACACTAACTAAAATTGACCATATCAAAGAAAAATTGATTCATAAAAGGGTTTGGAATGAATTTTCATAAGATAAGAAGGGGAAATAGATAGATCCACAACAAAATCCTATAAACAACATGTTAAACACAATCGATGACCCATAAATTGACAAAAAAAATCTTGAATGTATGAAGGTTTAAATAATAAAACAAGGATAAACATGTATCACAAAATAAAATCGGTTTAAAATAAAGTATGCACTAAACACAAACTTTAGAAAGGTAAAAACCAACTCCTTTATTTCTCCAAGAAGTGGAATAAGAATAGAAAGTCACTCATTGCCCTTTCTTTCTCACTCAAAAAACCAAATTTCTCCAGAAATATAAATGAAGAAGCCAAAATAATTTTTACAATCTGTTCTGAAGCATTTATAAAATTTGAGAGAGAAAAATAAAAAAACAGGGTATACATGCAAGTTTGAGTTCTAAGAAAGAAAGCACATGTGTGTTGCTTTATTGTCTTAAAATTATCTTATGTATTTTTCTTTTATTCAGTTCTAAAGATAAACAATGCATTTCCAAAAATAGAAAAATATTTCCTATATTCCTGTGTGCATCGCTCTATTATTTGGATTTATGTTTTCATCTATCTTGATCTTGTCATTCATCATTCTTAACAAGATTTTCTAAAAATATAATTTTGCATGTTGCGGGCATAAAAATCACGTGATTTTTTTACCCTCTTGAGACTGATTTGGTGTGGCGAGGATCCATTTGTATTAAAGTTCTGTAAAAAAAGGTCACCAAAATATGCCTAGCGACCACTAGGCATCAAAATAGGCCACAAAAATACCTAGCAATCTCTTTCCATTTTTCTCCTTCTTAACTCCATCAAAACTTGGTTATGATTCTTGCACGTTTAAGTAATCAAGGAGATCTTTCCAATGGTATGAATTTTTCTTAATCTGGAGTTATAGAAATAAAGTTATGGCAATTTGAAGTTTACATGGTCACATGAAAAGTGCCTAATGGTTGCTAACCTCTAAAATTAGGTCATAGAAAGTGCCTAGCAGCCACTAACCTCCAAAAATAGGTCATAGAAGTGTCTGGTTGCCACTAACATCCAAAAATAGGTCAAATAAAGTTCCTCCGTTAACCTCTAAATTTAGGTCAGAGAAAGTGTCTAGCGATCGCTAACCTTGAAACATATTAATGAATGCTAGCTTCAAAACATCCTAATGACTTCTAACTTCAAAACATCCTAGAGACCGTTATGTTTTAACAATGGCTATGTCCATTTTTGATAAGTTATCTAAATTTACAAGGGGGGTGCAAATTTGGGATAACAATAAGATCACCATGAGTGATGATTGAAGTCATCTCATACCTACAAACAATTTATATCTCATGAGAGTGTTTACAAATAGTGAATCATTTTTTGGTAATGTGCTCACATATGGAATTTCAAAAATATGGCATTTGTAATGTTTCAATGCAGTTTATATATCGAGAACATGGAACTTATTATGATACATTCCTTTAAATTTCGTTCAAAGATCAATCCTACTACCCGGAAAAGGAAACCTATTTCCATAAGGATCAATTGAGAAAAAAGGTATGTTCCCACTCATGTGACATCTTAGTCAGGAAAGTAAATTGTGAAGGATTTTTCATGTTAAAAATTGAAATGGGAAGCAAATGAATTAAGTTGAAGAGCATCGTATCCCAAATCTACCATCATGTCCAAACCTCTCTGAGGAACAATTCAAAATGATATGATCAAGCTATCAAGGTGCTCATGACTATCATGTCTATAGGATCAAGGATTATTCTATTCTCATGAGAATTATATAAGCAAGAGGGTGTATGAGTATCCTAAAATTGATTCTAATCAAGGATTACTTTGGAGTCTGTAAGGGTAAATGAGTGATCTTAATGTGAAACACCATGTACGAAAGAATGAGAAACCATCTTAGTTTCACTTGATTCCATTCACATAATAGTGTTCTTAAACACTCATTCAACACATGGTAGCATGGCCACGCCTCAAAGGATGAATCATGTGCAATAACCTCATTTTGGCTCAACAGAGGGCCATAGAAAAAAAATATCATTCAAGTAATCAATCCTTTCACCTGCATGATGAATACCCATTCCTGAAAGAAGCAGACAAGTACAAGGAGGTTTGAACATCATGGAACTAGTTTCTAATCACTAAGGTGAATTTTGAAGACCTGGAAAAATAAGAAAGTGATCTTCACTCATGCCTTGTAATCAGAGAATATGTACTTATGTTCTCATCACAGTGTAGATATCATAATAATATTTACGAACTCTTATTCGATGCTCTGGAATGTTTCCCATATATCGTAGAAGAAGGTTATGATCACAATGCTTCTAGTTAACAGGTTCTCCATCTATAAAAGCTTCATCTTAGGGTCAAAGCATAAAACTATGTCCCACTTTTTTGTAGTTTTTGTACTTTCAGCAAACTATGTCTGACAACTAAAACATGACCAAACACATATAAAATGACCAAACATGCATTTTTAAGAGGCTATAAATACCAAGGTGCAGGGCATCCAGAATTTACCTGATTTTTTAAATTTTTATAGTATTTTTTAATTATTTATTTACTAGTCAGATTTTAAAATATTTATGGCCACAAAGTGAGACACACTTGTATGCTTTGACCCCTTAATCAGATTATTCAACCCTTATCTCTCTTTATCTCTCTTCCTTCTCTATTTATTATAATTCCTCATTAAAAAGGTACTTTTCCTTATTTTGTCTTATTCACTTAAGTGACCTTTAACATTAACATTATAGGATCCCTTTTTCAATAATAAGGAAAAGACTCACTTTTCTATCCTATGAATATGGAAGGTCACAAGTGATGAAGAGAAGTGAAAATTCATGCGGCCCGAGGTAGATGAAGAGATATTTTTTATGCTATAAATTGGAATGACTTCTCCATTCGAAGGTGTTGACAATTGTTGATTGTTGTATTTTGTTGAGATTTAACACTACTACATCAAGAAATAAAATATACATTCCTCTCTCTCTCTCTCTCTCTCTCTCTCTCTCTCTCTCTCTCTCTCTCTCTCTCTCTCTCTCTCTCTCAGTCCTCTCTCTCTCTCTCTCTCTCCTCTCTCTCTCTCTCTCTCTCTCTCTCTCTCTCTGGAAAACTAGTATATGGCCTCCAAATCACATCACTACCTTATAAGCCATCTAGAAGCTACCAATAATGGTCCTCATCTTTAACAAGCCCTGTCACTGCATGATCTAATCTCTATCTCATGAAACCCACCAAGTGATCTAACTCCACCCACCTCATCCATGAAAATTGTATGCACCTAATTTTACACATGCTACATTGACAAAAACGGTAAAAGTCCCCTATGATGATTACAATCTTTTCCAATGGTGTTTGAGCCTCTTTCCTTCTTTACAGCTTATATTTGTTGGATCTAGGCACAAGGAGATCCAACCAATACCACTTGGTGAAGGATGGTAAGATCTACATAATTTCATCATATAATGGAGATTCAAATATCATAACCAATACCATCCTTCACCAAGTGGTATTGGTTGGATCTCCTTGTGAAGATGGCATCCCTGATATACAAGTATGAGATGTCAAACACTACACCACACATATCAATAGGAAAAACATCCATGGTAACTTCATCAATGAAATATTTATTAATAACAAAATATATGATTTTGCATTGCTTGGTAACCTTGATGTCTACATCCTTCTTCACCCATACTAACGAGTAGGATATTGGATGATGGTAAGTATTTATTATTAACTTATCAAATTAGCTTGCAAAAACTTATAGAAAAGAGAATCCACTTTAGTTTTCTCCAACTACATTTTAATATGAAAGATCTTAGCAAGTTCATTTTCTTGAACACCACTACTACTACCCAAACATACCTCTCTATTAAAAAAGGTACAACACAATGTCTCATCCACCTCATCACTGCAATCTACTTTCTCCCCTTGAAGGGAAATCATGGACTTCTTCTTGTTTTTCTTGTTATTGAATGGGTGTAATTCCATGTGGATCTTCCAACAATTATCCTCAGAATGAGTTTCAACATCAAAATGACCACAATGAACTTTAGTATCCTATTTAGAAGTGGAATTAGCATTCTTCATACCTTTCCCTTTCATTTTTTTCCCCTTTTTCTTGGTGTCACTTCGTTTGTTTGAATCACATTGATAAGAAGATGACCTCTTCTTCTTATCCATCTCTAGGTAGTGGGCTTGAGAATAAACCTCATCTATGTTCACCGGATTGGTCAAGACAATTAATCTTCTTAGGTGACCATGGAGTCCTCCAATGTATTTTATCAAGATATCCCATTTTGCTACATCTTTTTCCAATTTGGAAAACCTTCTTCTGGAACATGATGGTGTACTCTTACACGTTTTAGCTTTTCTTTTTTATGAGATACTCTCAATACATGGACCTATATTCCTCATAAAAAATAGGATATAAATGCTTCTTGATTAGTTTATTAAATTCATTTCACTTAGAAATACGAGGAATATTTTTAATAACCAAAGTGTGAACATAACTTTCAAACCAAGTTAGAGCATGATTGGTTAATTTTAACCTTGGAAAAAAAAAATTTGAATCTCATTAATATAATACAAACTAAAATATACCTCTAATTATGTTAGCCAATGGTCTAACTTCTCGACATTTACATCTCCGTCATATGGATGAATCTCTATCTTCACTTCAACTTTGAATGGAGGAGGGGATGGGTTTTCATGGGGTTGTTCTTCCTCATATTTAAGAGCATCATCCCTTCTATATCTTATTGCCCCCTTAGGGACACTGAGATTTTCCATGAGCAGTCCCATGATAGACTCCAACTTTCCCATAAACAAGGGAATGTTTCCCATATTCTTTAACAAACTTACTACATTCACCTATAGCTTGTATAAATGTTCCTCTTTAGTTCAGAATGTATCTTCATCACCACTACGATCCATGTTTCATATTCCTTGATTCGAATTTCTTGTGGGAATATTTGCTTCAAAATTTATAATGATCCATTCACTACTTTCCCTACCTCTGCGACTAAGGGGCGTATAACTATAATGTCAACACAACTTAACCACACAAGGATAATTTGATTCTAATTGCTCTTATCCATAAACTGATTACAAACAACCATAACAAATCCCATGTATATTTATAATGAGTTTCCTTTGTTTATATAGTTCAATTTTTAATATAAAAGTGTAACTTCAATGCACAACTGACTAGAAATTAGTAAACAAGAGAATGCGAAAAGTAATTATCTTAGAGAAACCCAATAAGGAAAAACTCCATTGGATGAGAAATTTCTCCCATTTCACTATGCAATTTCTAAAAAATATACATTCTTAATGTCATTGTGTGGCTTTCATGAATGGTTTAGACCTCTCTTATTTACATTTACTTGTTTATGACCCTTAGACTTTAATTCACCCAAAACCACTCAAAAACACCATGAAAGACATGATACCCCACTTGTATTTAATGTTTTTCTACTCATGAAGGAATAAGTGAGTGAAACAAACTATTTAGAGAAGTGCAAATGTTTGCAACCATCTACATTCACATTTTTGGAATTTCTACATAATTTCCACAAAACTATCACGTAACTACCGCCAAAACATCCATCTTAGAACAAAAATTTATAGCCTTGTCATTAAAAGCTCTAGATCACCTTCAAACCGAATCAACCATTTTTACATTACAATTTACATAAAATAAAGGGGATATCAAGCTAGATAATTACATAAATTGGGCACTTCCAGATCCATTTTTGGATCATAATAGTTTAAGGGTAATCTTTTAAGATGATAGATGGAGACTTGCTAGAGACACGTGATTTAATATTGGCACAAGAAGAACTTGCATATAACCATTAAGTGAATAGAAGTACAAGAAAATGTCATTTCAAATTGTTTATAGCATTAATCCAATAGTTGTTGCGGAGTTATGTAGGATACTTAATGAACAAATAAAGAGTGCAAAAGATGAATATTTTGTAGAGTTTATGTATGAAGTGCGCCAAGAAGTGCACAAGTTAATGGAGAAAAGTAATACATATTATAAACAAATTGCATATATGAAATAAGGGAAGTTAAATTTCAAGTTGGGGATATAACTTTAGCTCATTTGTAGAAGGAGATACGATAAGTTTATGTGGAAAGATATATCATGTCAGGTATTGAAATTTTTTTATTCAATATATATGGGATTAAATTTCTAAAAAGGACTATAGATATTTAAAATAAATAAATAAAATGATGAATTTGTATTGTAATTATAAAGAGAGAGATAGTAAGGACAAAAAATATTCATATTTAATTTATTAGAGCACATAGTTTCTTGAGAAAATGCACAATGAAGAAGAGAGGATAAATGACACAAGATTCAAGATGAGCTCAACATAAACTATAAAGAATAATTGATCGAATAGAAAGGAAGAGAAATTGAAGATGCAACATAGATTAGTGCAGCTGAAGAACCAAGATATGGATTACCATTTAAAGAACTCAAATGGACAATATCTCATAGGACACTTTTCTTAACTGAGGTGTATGGCATGGGAGCATCTAGGTTCACAAGCAATCTGCATCAATAAAAAATAATTACAATATGGTTTTATTGCAATTTTTCATGTAATTATTATGATTTGCATCATATCTAGAGGAGTTCAATACTAGGTTTTCAGTATCTTATAGAGTAAAGGCCAACTTTGAGGAGTTGTTGCAAGTTAGTAATTCAATAATACTAAAAAAATGAGTTTTTCAACAAAAAAGCCATGGATGGGAAATTGAGGGTTAAGGTGTATTGTGAAATCTCTATTGTGTGCATGTCTTCAAATAGATGGAATAAATATTTAGATGCTTAGCTTGAGGTTTGGTCACTTGGAACAAGATTGGGAAACTTAAAAAAAATTGAATGCCCCCCTTATCTCCATAAGCATTGTATTACATATTTTCATGTGTGATATCACATACTTCATTTCTAGAGGTATGAGTTAACTCTATATATTCATCTCAATGCCACACATATACAATTGAAAGTAAGTGGCCATTGGATTTCAATTGAGAAAAAATGTTGCAAATCATTTGTAAGACTTATGCATAGTTTTGTGGATATAAGTGTCATCTTTTAGAGCGGAAGAATTAAAATTCAAATTAGTTTTTTGCATAGAAGGAGCCAAAAATATTAACCTAACCTATATTGTAATTCTTGATCTAAATTTAATCATCAAGTTATTTTATGATTGTGAATATGTTAAGGAACATTTGGGCCTTATCTTTGATGCAAGAGTATTCAAGGTCTAAGGAAATCCTATGGAATTTTGTGAAGGATGGTTGCGCACAAGTTAGGAGTGCATACAAAAGGAAGGGAAACATGGAGGAATAAAGTGGTGATTGCATGGAAGTAGGTGAGTATTGGACATAGTAACTATCAGTGAGGAGAGTAGTACACAAAGTGCGCATAAAGATTGTAAAATAAATCTAGTGTGAACGAATGATGTGTGGTAGTGTGCATAAGATTTTGGCAGGGTGGCAAGGTGTTTTGGCTCATCTTCATATACTGGAGGCACACAAATATTGTGAGGGAGTTATGCACGGTGATAATGAGTGTGCGAAAGGCACAAGAGCATCTAATGAGGATTGCAAAATAGCTAAGACTATGAAGGAGGTGCATGGATGTTTTGGAGAAGTTCTATAACCCATAGATAATGCAAAAAAGAAATTTGAAGGTGAAACTCAAGCATTTGAGTGCACAACAGAAGAAGACATAGTTGTGGCAGATGAGTATGAGAAACAAGTGTATGGCAGAATGGGTAGTTAGAAAAAGTGATAAGAGATGTCTTATTGGGGATGTTGACCAGGATGTAACAGTTAGAAGAGCTAATAACTAGATCTACATTTCACAATTAGGTACATCTAGATGGAGGTAGCTGGGAGCATTAAAGGAGCTCGTATTCAAATTTAAATTTGAGCAATTGAATCTAGAAGCATCTATAAGAGGCCATCCTGCCCTAGAAAAATTCAAATTATGAGAGAGAAGTGAGAGTGCACAACTATAAAAGGATGAGCTCACCATTTCAAGGTTAACATGCCCAAGTCTAGAGAGGTTATGAAATGTGCATGTAAGAGCGCAAGGGCTATTAAAGCGTGGGCTGAGAAGAGGTTTTTGAATGTGCTTGTGACCACATAGTCCAGTCTAAAATAAATTTGTAGGGAGTATACTAGAAGCCCATGAAGCTCCATGTAATGATTATAAGCTCATAGAGAGTAGAACTGCGTGTAAATGTCATTAAGGCCATTGAGGAATAAATGAAATATTACCAATTTTCATCCCATTGCGTGACTCTATAGGCTTGTCGTGAGTATTTTCCCACTATTAATCTTACATAGTGGATTAGGAAACATTTAAGTTAAATGGTATAGCTTGTAGCTGCAAGGAAACATTCTAAGTAGGTGGTGTTTGGTTCTATAATAATTTAACTTTATACTTGAGCAAGTTGACCCATTTAAGAAAAGAGGTTAGTTTCCTCTCTTAAAATGATCATTAGAATTGGGTAGCTCATATTGTTGTTAGTCAATCTACATATATTTATAGTATTATTGTTTTCATATCTTCTTACAAATGTTGTAGAAGTTGTATATGTTTATGATCAATCTCATGTTAATGTAAATTGTTGTTTCCTTATAGACAATCAATAAAGTGTGGTTAATCTCATTGCTTTCTTGTGCAAAATTTGTGAGTCAATCAAGGGTCATGTTGTTTCATAAGGAATGTTCTTAATTGGACTCCTTTAGTACAGCTGATTCAACTTACCTAATCCAAGATCAAGTTGTTTCCTGCCACTTTAGGACAGATCAAGCCAATTCTTATCACAAGAAGTGCAAGAGGATCCGGTTGGGGTGACAAGTCAAATGACCCTTGTCTTTTTATGCTAGTCGCACGAATCACATGATTCAATGCATTATGATGTTTCTATTGTTGTCTAGTTAATTAGCTTGGCAGTTGTCACTGAAGTGGACCTTTCTACCCCTCGAAGGTATTTTCTTGACCATAACCCAATAGAACGGTATTCAATTTTTTGTTTAAAATAAGATACTATGGGAGAGGAGCCGATACTTGAGCATGGTCGAATAATGGACATAGAGTCTTGATTACATAGCACCAAATAGTTGTCATAGTACAACCTGATAGTTGTCATAGGACTACCTAGTGACTGTTTAATTTTGACATGACAACACCCCTATCACATCATTACATGTAAGATTTTACTTTTATTAAATATTCAATGTTCAACTATTATCACCCATATTCAAGTCTTGGTTTCCATAAAGGTTGTAGTGTAACTCAAATTTATTATTTTAAATCAATTCAAAAAATGGCTTTCCCTCCAATTAAACACTCTAAAATATATATATAGTTAAGAAAAACTTTGTGAAAAAATTGGAATCCCACATGGTATATAATTATTTTTGTGGACCCCTTAACTTAAGATCCACCACTACTAGCCCTCTCCCCCTAAGTACTAAAATGTGTGAGATTCCAATTCATATGGAAACAAACAAAAATAATATGTAGAATATTTGCCATATATGTGTGAGATTCCAATTCATTTGGAAACAAACAAAACTAATATGTAGAATATTTGCCATATAATACTTTGTGTCGGCTAATGGCTAGTCATAGTAAGGAATATGGGACAAGTACAAATTACAATGATATTGAGGATTCCTGATGCGTGCTGCTTATCATCAATGCAATGCAACATAAACTAAGTCTTTCAGTCTTTATGTTATTATATGTGCTAACAAAACATATACTATTGACATGGACATGAATAACGAAATATTGATTAAAATTGAGGATATGGAGAATATAAGTAGTACCTTGAAAATCAGGTCTTCTGCCATAGTGCACATCTTCTGGATTTAAGAAAATGTCGGTAGCAGATCCATTCTCTAACTCCAAAGATGCCAACTCCCTAGTTTCTGGATCCACGTTATGCTTCAGGGATTTTTTCCATTTCCAATATGCCAATCCTGACACTGTAATAGCTATTCCTTTTGTCACTGCTGGAATAAAGAACAAACACCTGCCCCATTGAGGGTATGTCTCATATGAATTATGATCCTTTGGATATATGAAAAATCTGTTGGAGCTCCCAAGAAGGACAAGGACAGCAATAAATGCTGCTCCTGTCAATGTTGCTCTCCACAAGTTGCTTTCATTTCCCAAGTAGAGGAGGAACTCTTGATTCCTTGGCCTCAAAATGCACCGTCTTAAACTCATAGTTTGCAGCGAAAATTCCACTAGCTTGTGTTGGAGTTACACATTCAGATTTGGGTGGCTGATTTTCTTGTGTAACAAATGCCTCGACCTTCAAAATCTCTTCTGTCTGCAAGTCTAACTGCTGTAGTAATGAAGCCGAGATGAGATTTAACACGTATAGATCTTCTGAGTTCTTGACAACAAATATTAGCATTGTTTTCGGAGTGGGATGCTTGTTGATTTTCTGTGAGATAATTTCTTGCAATATGCTAATGAAAGGAGTCACTCCACTTCCTCCAGCAATCAGGATTAGATTATCATATCTGAAAAGAGAATAACCCAGATTATCATGATATCCATGCTGCCCACAAAGGTAATTAGATTGAAGAAGAAAATCTTGACAACAAAATCAGCATACGAACTTCACATCTAACATCTACCTAGGGTTAAATGAAGTACCCAACTCAAAAAACACAGATTTTATAAGGGTTGCAAGCGAAATGAAGTACAAGGTGACACATATTTCTCTTTTAGTAGGAACTTTTCAAGTCTTCAAAACTGAAAGAAGTAACAACAATCTACAGAAGTAGATACAGTCATGGGTGCCTCAAATCAATTTGGCTTAAAGTATATTAAAAGTTATAGTTTAATTGGTGAGGATGATAGAATATTACAGTATGATCCACAAAGTATAAATTCTTAGAAATACGAAAAATAAAAAAGAATAAAATTAAAATCGAGTCCCGTGTGAATTTAAAAGAATGGATACCCACAATTCCTTCCCACTAAAGAAAAGTGTGCATATGAGACGGGTTTATTCTTTATATGTATATATACAGACAAGTTTTAGTACTAGCCAATAAAAGTTGGAGAAAATACCTTAGAAAGTAGTTAGTGTCTGGGCCATATGGGCCTTCAACAGCTGCTAAAAGGCTGGTAGAGCGGCTTTTCAAAAGTTGAGAATCATATACTAAGTTGTATAGTTTCCGACTCCATTCTCCTTGACACTTTATAAGAACCGAAATCTGGTCCTTATCCACACTTGGGCTAGATGTTATTGTAAATGGATGCCACTGCAGGCGAGATATGATAGGAACCCTGAGAAATATTGCACTTGATGAACTGTATTTCAAACCTGTAAAAAATTAAACCATGTATTTAGCACCAAAGTTATTTCAATTTTGTTTTGCTCTTTCCACTGTATTTCTTACTTCTACTGTTCATTATGATACAAAGTTCATATTTACCATCTAATCAAAGTCCAGTAAATTCATCTTCCCTAATTTCTTTACTGCCTATGGTGATCTGATATCCACTCACACTATTTACCTGGGTGTTTTGGCAGGGTAAGGCTGAGCTATAGCCTTGCAGGGTAATATTCTGGCTGATAGAACTTTTACAGTTAATCTTGACTGAAGAATCCTCAAAAATCTGTCAAGAAGGAACAGGAAAATACCCGCCAAACACTGTGCAGAAATGCCTATCATCAATATGCAAGAGAAAAAAAGTAATAAAGATGACGTAAAGATGGTGAGTGTAATAGAACAGCTCAAAGAATTTTCTCCTTATTGGTTGGATCGAGGTCATCCACATTATTATCCCTGAAGAAAAAGCAATCACCCCTGCAAGATTCACACGCCCCTGTTTTATCCCATCTTGATAACTGCAGGGAAAACAGTAGTATAATCAAAGCTGGTCTCTGTCAGAAAGAGATGAATGCACTGAGGTAATCACAAGTCACAACCTAGGCATAAAATCTTGATTCAAGAAAATCAAACACAAGCTAAGAGAATTTATCTTGAAATTGCACACAGATAAGGGACAATTTGATCATCTTAACAAATGCATACAGTTTGATCGGTCTACTGCTTTTCTTTCATTTCCCTGATGAGAGATCCAAAAATGTTGAAAACCTTAAATTCTTTACAGTTGTACCCAGAAACCAATTACACGGGTCTACTTGTATCATGTTATACAAGCCAGGCTTAGGATTATGCAAGTTTAAACTTTAATATCTAAAGAAAGAGAACCAACTCAGAGTGTAGGTAATATATAAGAAGTGGGGTCATAAGCTAAGTACAACAAAATCAGCACCACCTTAAAATGATCTCTGAGGAATGATGTGTGTATGTACCTCAGTTTGAAGGCAATCCCTGCTTCCCCATACTACAATGAAACACAGAGCATGTAATGTGAAGATCATCATCAATAGGTTAGCTATCCACACATGATACTTGACAGATATCTCAAAATGGATGCCAATCAGCTGTAGCAAAACCAGGCCTCGAGACACAGGCAAGAAAAGTAAAGCTAGGCATAATGTTCCAGTGAAGCCTAGTCTGACCCCAACCCTTTCCAGCTTATATTGCCATCTGAAAGCCATATAAATCAGGATAGAAACACCCAAACTCAATCTTGCAATCTAAATTTATCAAAGACCAAATCAAGAAGCAATACTCTACTCACATTTGATGATTGCCTGATTTCAAGACATTCTTTGCTGTTATTCTGCTAAAGTCATTGTGTATATAACTATATAATGTCCAAACCATAAGTCCTAGGAACATAATCATGGCCACTAATTCTGCTATAGAAACAATTCCCAGTGGTCCTCGAATCAGGACTGGATAGGAGAATATATTAACTCTAGCCTTCCTTTGGTTCCTGGAATTCAAACATCCAACAATAAAATAGTGCTTTCAGTAGAGTTGATCACCAAAAAAAAATTTAAAAAAAACTTCTGACATGAATATAGCATAAATAATCAATACTTACAGGCCCATGTTTTCATCCTTACAAAAGTGTAGATATGCTGCACTCAGTGCTGCTAAGAGGACTAATGGATAAAGTGTATAGGAAAATATCAGCAACCTGCAAAATGGACGGTCTTCCTGTCAAAAAAAAGCCTTAAAAAAAAAAACAGCCATATATGATAACGCTAACAATCCTGCCTTCCAAGTTGAAACTAAATAGCAAAACCCACTCAAAAACATCTCAAGAAAATCATAATTCATCCCGTCTCAGCTCTACTATAGTTATAGTTTTCTAGAAATAGAGATTCTATGAGAACTGGGTGTTTGAGATTCAGGAAACTTTTGTCAGATTACCTGCTCTGCCAAAGGCAGGTGTGCTGGTCTCCTTTTCCAAATGAATCCATAGTTTTGTCCAGAATTTAGTGGGTTTCAGGATCCAGATTGAAACCCAGCCTGAGAATACGATTAGCATAAGCACCCTGATGACCAAGCAAAACCCCTTACTCACCCTCGTATTCATCATGACTGCTCAAAAATCTCAAAAAAGAAAACAGAAATCAGAAGATACAGGTCACCCAATAATTCTCCCAAAACTCATTCAGGATTTTATATAGCCACCAAGAAATCACCTATTCACTTTTTTCACATGATGGCCTTATTGAATTTTTCTTTTACAAAAGTAAAAGTTAAATATCTTGGTGCTTCTTGTGGTCCTGCAATGGTTGGACAATAAGAATATGGACCAAACAATAACCAAAGTCAACAAAATTAAAGCAAGAAGATGGATATAGTGATCCAGAGCCTCTGTGGGCAGTGTATGTGCTATAACTGTCACCGTGCATTGTTCCATGATTATGTGTTGAACAGGGGATGTACTGCACCGATTTTTTTTTGTTTTAGATGAATTTGAAAGCCCCACAGAGCACTAAGGTGCACCCAAATGCACCATCGAAAGATTCTGCATTATTGAATATATTCAAAGTTTCTAAGAGGCATGCACCATTTTCTTGTCTTTTATCTGTGCATATTTTCTAATGTTCATGGAGGAATAACCTGATGATTTACCAGCTTTGTTTTGTCTCTGGTCTATCTATGCATTTTATTGAGGAAAAGCCTATCAAAACATCTGTCAAGTCATCCAAATGTGAGGTAAAAATATCACTTCTTACAAAAAGTCATGGCACTATGAGGAAAATTCGGGTTCGACCATAAAATTTATGGTTGTATAACGGTCAATTTTTCATGGTCTAAATGTAATGATGAGAAGTGCAATAATTTTTACCAAAAATCTTTCAAGACATTGCACAAAGGCTGGGCCTGATCCCTTTTGTATGCATGGTGAGCAATCAATTCAAAGTCGCCAATAGATCTTGGCCAATTGAAAGTCGCAAATAAATCTTGGTCAATCGATTATGATATTTTATTTTAGGTTTCATACATCTTTCTGCTGATAGGGTAATTTAAAATGGTGGTTTGGGTAGTGCTGCAATGAAATTGTGTTATATGACAATACTACAGTTGTATTTGTTTGATTGTTGTGGGATAGTTTCAATTTCTTCATTAATATATGAGAGATTTTTTATTTTGGTTAAGAAGTAGTTAAAAATTGATATATTATGTTGTAGAATTTTGTAAAAAAAAAATCCAAAAAGATATTTTTAAACCTAATATAGTGATAACTAGATCGAGGTCATCTATAATCAATGTCAAGAAAATTTATTCAAAAAGTAACAATTTTTTAATGAATATAATATGCGAAAAATCTGAATTAGGTTTCTTTTTTTAATTATTGGCAAATAGTTTTTTAATTATGCGAATTAGGTTTCTTAACATTGCTATCTTTCACATTATTTTATTGAAAAATGTTTTGTATTAATAAGATATAATAATATACAAATGCTTTATCTTACAAAAATAAAGATCACACTCCAAGGGAAAACACATGGATCATAAAGATTGAGAAAGTTCAAAACACAATTAACTTAAAAAGTTAGTAATGGCAATCAACAAAATTTTATTTTAAAAAAGATATATTAATATAAGTACCAAAATATAACGTCCAACAACCAAGGCACAAGATATTACGTAATAGCACCCACAAAACCCACCATCATGAGAATTGTGACTAGCTAAAGGACTCCACAAATACAAAAATTGATCTTGTCATCTACACCTAAAGTGGTATTTATTTAAAGAAATTTAAATCTTAATCAGAGGATTGAGATTAAACAAATATAACAGTAATAAACAAGATATATCATGCAAAAGACAAATAAGTGTGCATGATAGATAGATAAGGATAACTTAGCTTGTATCTAAAGATTTGGGCTGATTCTAGACTGGGAACTAAGTGGAACAGGTTGGACATGGACTATGTGTGCTTCGTCTAGAAAATCAGAACCTTCAAACATAACCGTTTAAAGGGGGACACAACTACCCTTGGTGCTAGTGCCCTGGAAAATATTTTGCTTCTGATCTTTTGAGGGTCTGACAAGGTCTTCTTCCATTGTGGGGTTTCACTATCACACATGAACCTGTTGTTGGTATGTGTGAGTTTTTGTGTTGTCATTGATGTAAAAGATCATTAATGACAAAGAGGGTGATCTAGGAATGTGAGAAGATGCTCAACATGATGGTGACATGGACATTCAGGTTGGTTCATGATGGGATGAGTAGACACAGTGAGAATGCCTTGGCCTAGTAAGTTTAATCAGGTCACCTAGCTAGCCTAAGTGATAGTGTGTGATGGATAGAAGTGCATGATGACTTGAGAAGCATGGTAGAGGCATGGAGAGCATGATTGGGGAGTGTTGAGGCACTCACATGAGCAATAGAGTGTTGGTATATGTTGTGGACTCAGTTTTAGGCATTCATCTAGACTTAGTCTAAGTGCTTGGAGGCCAAATGGAACATAGGAGTAAGGTGCAGAGGTATATGAGCTCATGGGAGCATGCAAAATTGTGAGACATGTTGTCTCAAGTGTCTTAGGTCCTTTTGGAGATCTTGGAAGCAAATTCGTGAGGATTATCTACATAGTCTAAGTCTAAAATAGGCCTAATCCTAATGTTTGGAGACCTAACAAGTCATGGTAGTTACTTGCATGTGTGTATTAGATCTTGAGGTCACTCATGGAGGTATTGTATGTTGTTTTCATCATGTAGAGGCAATTTGTAGAGGTTTCATGCTTGGTTTTAGTGTTGGTTCAGTCATGCAAATGAGATGGGTTATGAATATTCAAACCTATTTAAGTCATGTTGATGATTGGATATGTTATTAGGGTGTGTCATGATGATGTGGACCAAATTTTAGGTTTCTATGATCAATATTTTACAGGTTATGATGTTTAGACTAAAACAAGGATCTTAAGAATGCAATTTCCAGCTCGAAGTAAGAGAAATGTTCATGGTTGGAATATGTAAGGTTTTCATGGGAAGATGATCCTTTCAAGGATGTTGGGGCATGTAATCAAAAATATCTTCGAGTTGGAATGAGGTCAAATGAGGGGCTATTCTTTATGAACGATTGTTAAGAATGTAAGAAGGTCAAAACACTCCAAAACCCCTAGTTTGCTAGCGATGGAAGAAATATTGTTTGTATGAGCCCAAAATGGATTGTATCATAAAATTTTATGATTGGATTATGGAGAGTAATCTCTCATATTTTAGATGGCAATGATTAGAGTTCATGATAGTGAGTGGACCCCACTCATATTTACTTGTTTCCAGGAAAGAAGGATTTGGTTACAAGTTTTCCGTTAGACCCTTAGTCTAAATTGGTGTTATGAAATCCATGGGATCTATTCTACATGTTTGAATTCATTTCAGAGCTTGGTGAGGTGATTTTATGACCTACACAGGTCAAAAGAAGTTGACTAGTTTTTTAGTTCAAAAAGCGTAGTTTTGGAGTAGTTTTAGATATGGGCCTGATTGAAGGCCTTCCACTTGGATATGGAAGGAAATGTAAGGTGTTATAGAATTAAGATTAATATATATTTCCAATGGTTTATGGTTTGTCTCTTGATGATGAGGTTTGATAGGTGAACCAGCTCAATTTGTAGAGAAGAAGATTGCTTGTTTTTTAGAATAGAATTGCTTTGGCTAGCAGATGGAGCTAAAAGGGGCATGAGATAGACTGGATGATACTTGATATTAGTTAAAGAGTGAAGAGGGATGAATTTTTTTCCTACTGAAGTCCTTTAGAGGTCTTGAAAATGGTAGAAATGGTGCAAACCAGTTGTGTTCCTAAAACTACTTTCTGGGAAGCTCAGTTTGGTGGAGAGAAAAGTTGGTGCACGGTTTGCATGTATGGATGTTTCATGACTTATAGATGGGTGTGATATAAATTTCAATGGTATTCCAATTAATGGTTACATGTCATAGTTAAGATGTTATTGGGAGATATCAAGGCCCAAAGGTGAAGACTAGTTCCTAGAAACATCTATTTGATGCGGGATATGAGCGTTCTTGAGTGAGTTATGAAGAATTTGATTGGTGAAAGATAATTAACAACCATGGATGATGTTTTTATGTCATATTTTACATGTGTGATTAATTTGAGAGCTTGAATAATCATGGCGATGGTGTTCAAGTGATCTTTGATGGATCAGGTGTTAGGGTTTTGAGCTTGTTTAGTGCATTTGGGCATGACCGACCTACATGGGTCCATTATGAATGTTTTTATGAATGTGTTGTTATATATTTTAGTTTTAATGGTTGAGATAATGATGAAGTACCAACTTTCTTTATGTTTTTGAGCTGATAAGGGTATAAAACAAGGGTTTTAGTTGAAATTTGAACTAGTTGTGCATGGAAGGAAAAGTGTGACCAAGGTAGAGTGTGAAACTAGTTCAAGTGTATCAAAAAGAAGCTGAGGATGTGTGTAAAATTATGAATCAGGTTAGATAGGATGTTTGCAAGGGTTTGAATCCAAATGAGTCTATGAAAGACCAAGATAGAGCAAGTTGTAGGAGAGAGCATTTGATGAGGGTTTGAAATAATTTGGAACTAAATTTTGGGATCAAAATCAGATATGGTATCAAAATATTTTCAGTAGTCATTCTTCTGCAAAATCTCTTATGATGAGTTATATTCATAGGATTCTCTTGTTGTGAGTAATATAAACAAGGGTTTAGGGGTTTTTGTTACATGACAATACTAAATTTGTATTCGTTTGATTGTTGTGGGATATTTTTGACTTTAAATTTGATATCTATTTGATTAATATGTGATATCATTTTCTTTGTTTAGAAAAATTGGTTAAAATTGTATAATTTGTAATCCTTTTTCCCAAAAAAGATATTTTTAAATCTAACATAGTGATACAACTACATTGACGCCATTTATTGCCAATGCGAGAAAAATTCATTGAAAAAAGTAATAATTTTTTTAATGAATATAGTATGTGAAAAATCCAAATTAGGTGCCTTAGCTTTAATATTTTTCACATTATTTAATTGAATTTTTTTTCTATTAATAAGAAATAATAATATACAAATGTTTTATCTTACAAAAATAAGCATCACGGTCCAAGGGAAAACACAGGATCACAAAGATTGAGAAAGTTCAAAACACTTGAATTAACTTTAAAAAAATTAATGACAATCAACAACATTTTAATTAAAAAAAGATACATTAAAATAAGTAACAAGATATAACGTCCAACAACCAAGGCAAAAGACATTAGATATAAGCTCTCGTCATTCATTATTTTCATCCTTATTAATATTAGTTAGGCCCTTCTTAAACAAGGAAATAAATAAAGCCAACGTATGGAATTCCCTTGTCAGTTAATAGGACCCACAAAACCCACCATCATGATAATTGTGACTAGTTAAAGGACACCAAAAATACGAAGATTGATATTGTCATCTACACCTAAAGTGGTACTTATCTAAAGAAATTTAAACCATAATTAGATGATTGAGATTAAACATATATAGCAGTAATAAACAAGATATATCATGAAAAAGAAAAGAAAGTGTGTACGATAGAGAGATAAGGATGACTTATATTGCTAGATCAGGAACTGAGTGGAGAAAGCCAGACGTGGATTGACTATGCTTCGTCTGGGAACCCAGAACCTGAAACTCCTTTGGAGAGAACCTCCCAAAGGGAGACACAACTACCCCTGGCACTAGTTTCTGATTTAGGTGTTGGTGTCCAAAAATGTTCTACTTCTGACCTTTTGAGGGTCTAACAAGGTCTTCTTCCTTTCATTTTTTTGCCACTTTATCTTCATTATGGGGTTTCACTATCACACATGAACTTACAAAACAAACCCTAGCTACCTAAAAAAATCTCAAGAAAACATTAGATGAAATAAATAATGCATATTCTTAAGTCAAACTGACCTCGACGATCACCTCAATGTGATTTTCACTGAGCAATGCACTACATTTTAGACTCTATGTAGTTCTAGTGTGTGTATGATATAATAATATCCATTGAAGTTAGGTTTCCCTTGTGCCAGTCACACCAAGATAAAAGGCTAAAAAACTTTACCCCCGAGATAAATGTGTGAGATGGAATATAAAAAATATCCCCTCCTATGTAGTGAATGATGTAGCCCAAATCCATTCCTTAAATATTGCTCTTTTCCCAATATGAAGGAATAACTCAAATTTCCCAACCCCTAACAGTAGTGAGTAAGTTGTGTACATATATGAATTCCTTATTTTAGTTTCAACACTTAGTGATACCGAAGGACCACCCAGATCGCGAAATCAAGATTGGAAAAGGGGCCCAAAATTAAGTACTAAATAGAAATTTAGAAAATGAATGAGAATGGAAAAAAGCACCTAGAAGCAACACTAGTGCCCTGAGTGATAGTTTCCTTACTAGGAAGTATTGTCCCAAAGCCAAGAAATGCAAATAGGACCAAGAATAGGAATAAGGTTCCCTATGAATCGACCAAGAGATGTAAATCCAAGAAGTATAAGACAATATCACATTCAGAAATCCACCAAAGGCAATAGAAGGACTAAGAAAAGGTGTCTCCAGTGTCTAATCTTTTCTCTTAGAAATCATGTATATAACAACATACTAAAGGCATAATTTAATAGTAATAAGTTCATATTTTTTTGTCTTCATTCCCCCCTTATGATATTTGGATGAAATTCAATAGTATAAAGGGTATAAGAAGAACATACCTGTAGAGGGATAAATGAGTTGTATCTTAGGCATGTTGATAGTGAGAATCACGGTGTGATGATCCATGGATCACTATTTTGATCCATGTGGGGTGAGTGTGTTGTCATAGAAGGATTCATTGGATAGAAACATGTTATAGAGATATGCAAGACTTTAAAACTTGGATATTGAACGAAGTATCAAGAGCGATCAATTCCTGAAACCAATGTGAAAACTCTATAGATTTGAATCATTGTAACAGTAGAGAAAGAGTTTTATGATAGTGATAAGATTTTCTCCCCCACTATGAAACTTCCTCAAAATAAGTTCCACCTCTACAGATGGAAATGAAACCAATTGTTACTTGCCTACTAGACACATAAAACCCCCATAAAGTAGACAAGGATAGGCAATGACGTCTCATTACCCCTACTTTATGATGTAAGGGTTTTTTTTGTCCAAAAAATAACACCCATGCTATATTTACCCCTTCATTCAATTCAAATACTTAAGAACTTATTGCTAGAAAAGTCACGGAGAAAAGGAATGAAAACATAGTGTTCTGTACTAAAATGAGAAGGAAATGTAGTGTTTCACGGAAATTGCAAAGGAACTTAGTGTTATGGTGAGTTCAAAAAGTGTAGTGTTTCATGAATTTACTTAACCATGTAACAAAAGAACAACACCACAGGGGAATACACCATGGAATAAAGGAAAAGTATCATGCAACATTATGGAGGAAGAAATTTGAGCGTGTAAGGAATATGAGAAGTCCCGTGGGAAACAATTCATGCAAGGATTAGAATCCATAGAGTGAAGTGATACATAGAACTACCACAAAACAAAGGCTAAAGGTTATGTGGAATTGTGGAGAAAAGAGAAGTGGAGTAAAATAAAAATCGTAGAACAAATAAATTCCGTGCAACAAGGAAAAGCTACAGAACAAATAAAAGCTTTGCAACAAAGAGATACACATATTAAAGGAAACCCACAAAGAAAAGGATCGGTTGTCTACAGAACAAGTAAACTTAAAATCCATTTAACAAGTCATTATTGAAATATTTAGACACCATGGAAAGGTGGTCGAGAGTGAAGTAAATGATAAATATCAAGTAGAATACATATGGTACAAGAATAGGTCACAGACGATAAAATTATGGTCGTAGGTGAGACGAAGAAAAGAAAGTAAGTCCGTGGATCATTTAGAAGGTTCTACAAGTTGTGAAATACCATGGAGATCAAAACAAATCCACAAATCTAAGTAGAAACATCAGATGACAAAGAAAATAGAATCAAGATGTTAGATCATATAAAACTTGTGAAATACAATGAAGTTGCGCCTAACTCATTTAAAAAGTGCAAACCAATTCCAACCACCGGTATTAAATCCTACACATCAAATTCCTCATTTTCAGAAGATTTTATAGATTACCTTTCAAGCAACCTCTATCAGCCATGTCTGTTTGCAAGCATTGAATCACAATTGGTTCTTAGTGGGTAGCAAGTGGATAGATCTCTTCATTCTAGCATGATTTGATCTTTTACCTCTCTCTTCTCTTCTTTATCTCTAAATATAAACACAATATCATTTTGTAAAATATCCTCTCCTGATTGTAAAGTCACCATGTCAAGACGGTGGCAGAGCTTTCACAATTTACAGACCTCTAGTCTGGTCACATGTAATATGTTTAGTGCCCTTCACGATAATGTAATAGAATGTGTATTTATTTATCAATAGAATCTCATTAGTGGTTGGTAGATACCCTTTACTTGTGTCTATTATGTCTCTTACCTCTCTATTTATTTCTAAAATATTGTGTGTGGGTTTTTTTTTGGAGCTCAAAAATTTCACCCATCCCAGATCATGATGAAATGGGGCTTTGAGGCAACGTGAGATTATAACCCAATTTTTCTGACTTGCACTTGAGATAGACCTTCATAAAAGGCTAGCTTCCTCTACCGATTTTTAATTCTAAAACTACACCTAGGAAGGAAAATGTAATTACGTAGCACTACTTTACTTTTTCTAAGGGACCAGGGTGAAAAGAAGATGCATGAAATGAGAACCTAAGCTAAGGGGAGGTGATAGCACCAGATAGAGAAGGATTAATAGTATTTTTTGAATGAAAATGAGGTAAAATATTATCACAGGGAGTGCAGGCATACATGTCACAGTATGAAACAACACTCACACACTCATTTTTCATGGGGCACAACAAACAATAGCCCTACAAAATATATAACTTATGCATAATAGATCAACAATGCAAAAGAAGGCAAGAAGATGCAATAAAATTTGAACTAGGGTAGAAGATAGCCACAACATGTACAAATTTTATTACTTATAAGCGATGCGCAATTGATTACAATTATAAGAAAGGAAAGGATCTACATGCAATGAATCAAATTTGAGGCCCGCAACTTAAAATTCCAAGGAACAATGCTCTTAGAAAACTAAGAGGGTCCAACCCTTTAAAATGAGCATTATTCAACATTATACAGAAGAAGTAAGGAGAGAATAAGAAAGAAACAAAGAGGGAAACAAATATTTTCAAATATAACCACCAACAATAAGCAATAAATACATGTAAATGCACCTATAGCAATGTCAGATCCACCTCCCCTTGGCATCTTAGCTTGTAAAATAAGGAAGGAGACCAAATTTGGGTGGTTGAGTCAACTAAATATGTGCATTAATGTCCCAAGTCACGTTTCCATATTTTCACCTACCAAATACCACCTAAAATCTGATTTTGAATAGTCTAGCGTGTGGTCCATGTCAAAATCTTTCAAACAAGACCAATTGCGCCTAAATCCAAGCTCTGTAATAGAAGTTATGGTGATTTGAAGATGTGTAGTACAAGATGAACACACAAGACATGTGGCGCACTCTAATTGGAAGAAATACTCAGATGACTATTTGTTTATTTTGTCTTTTGTGCCACATGTCATGTATTCATTTTCCATTAGGATTCAATGCACATCTAGCATTTTATTAATTGGTAGCATGGAGTTAAATCAACTGATAAGTTGAAACGTGGCACTCAATGACTAGTGTAGAAGATTACAAGCTTGGCGCATGCATGGAGCAAGGGACGTGAGAAGGAAGAATGCAAAGATCAGTGGTCTCATGTGACGGTATGTGCGGAGGATGGGAAGAAAAGGTGCATATTTGCAAAGTTATATAAGTATGTAAGAAGGAAGGGAAGCACAAGACAAGGATGGGGGGAATCGATTCTGAATGGAAATTGCATGAAAGAGGAAAGCAGAAGAGGAATTAGTTCACATGAGGAAATACGTGGGACTCAGGAAGGAAAGGCATGCATGAGGAAATCATGTCAGAGACTTAGCAAAACATGGTGCATGTCCGCAAATGCGTGTAAGAGGAATGTGTGGCAGCCAGGAAAAGAAATCAAATGTGCAAGGAGTGTGTGCAAATGGAAAATAAAAGGAGGTAGAATAATGAAGGAGAAGGTGGAAGTGCATGGAAGGGAGCGAAGGGAAGAGAAGAAATAGGGAATGACTAGGAAGGTCACAAAAGGGTGTGCACGAAGAACTGAAGCCAAGGAATTGTGCAAGGAAGGTAATCATTAGTGCATGCAACTCAAAAATTAAAACTCAGAGCTAGAATGGAACTATAGGTTATCAAAATAATTGAGATAGTTATTTTGGACAACATTTATACTTGCATGTTGCCTTTTCTCTATTTCTAAAATGTGCGGAATGGAATGGTACATGCATTTTTGATTTGTGGCATCCATCTTCCATCGCATCATGTGTTTTCTTTCCTATTTTTTCCCTCATAGAGAGAGATCCTTTCCATTCTATCCTATATCCATTTCCTTAGCTTAGTTTCATTTCATGCATTCCTTCTTCCCCTTTTCCCTTGTAGTTTGGTAGCTTAGCTTAGGAGTAGTGTTAGTGTTAGGATAGATAGGTAGAGGAATTTGGATTTCTCCGGAGATCTCTCCTAAGGATCAAGGTTACACACCTTGGGAACATTCTCATGTTTCATTGAGGTTTTTAATTTGGTAAATTCAACAAGGGTGCAATATTAGGCAAGAACAATTGTTGGAACTCCTAGTGGGACTCTCTTAAGTCGATTATAACTCATTTCACTAAGTTTGATGTGTGTTTTAGTGATCTCCAACCCTCTGAGGCATTATCCCAACACATATGTAAATTTCACTAATCTGTCAATCTTGTTTCTCTCATTTACAGGCTAGTAACATTCATCATTTTCCTTACTATCATGAATTTGTGCAATCTTGACTTCATTTCTTCATTCAGATCCTCATTTCCAAGAGTGTTATCATTCCCCTCCATCTCTTTGTTTCCAAAACTCCCCTAGAAATAAATTTTATGATCCTTATCATGATGAATATTCATATTATCCAAACCCCACTAACCCATATGGTTATCCTATTAACCATGATCTTTTTTAAGAACAATATATGTAGAAAATGACATAGTTTTCATGTCTAATGATGATGTCTAGTTTTGGATCTAAAATATGCAGGCAAGCATGCAGAAGATAAAGGAGAATTTTTAAATCATGACATCTAAACCACCTATTTTAGGGACCACTTTCCATGGGGTGTCCCTCTACCTTACTATTATATCCTCAACAAAAGGTAAAGGTAATGGTTAAATCCTTAAATTAGATGTCAGCATTGATTGAAATAATGGAACCTAATCAATCTAGTTATAAGGAACTCTATCAATGTGGAAATCCTTCACTACCATCATAAAGCTCACCCATTCATTCTTTTCAATCTACAGCATCTCAGCCTAAAGTCAATATCCCTAACTTTCTAACATCTCCTCCTACTAGTCATCCTCCTTTATAAGAGGATATTATACCTCCTCCATCAGTCAAACATCTAAAAAATCAGTAAAAAGATCAATCTTTTTCCCCTTGAATATATCTAAGTTCATTTTTTTACTAACCTTAAGTTTAAATGCATGATGAACTGCATCCATTACCCACCACTCTCCCACCATCTCCAAATATATAATAATTAGAATATAATTCTGGAGAGTTGGAGATTAAAAAATATATCTACAATATTTATAGAACTGGGATGATAATTTTTAGATCAATCATGTTCTTCATCAAGATCCTTGTAGTGACTAGTCTCTTCCAAGTGCATCATAATTTATTGAGGTAACAAGAGATACTTATTTCATATCAGATTTAATTTGAGGATGATGATGAGTTTGTGACTCAACTCTGTCAAGATCTTCATGTTCCCTATTTTGATCAATCTATAAGTGAAGATAAAAATTTGAGCACTGAGTGGAAGGGGTAGATTTTTCTAACACCAAAGATGATCATTTATAATCAGAGTGTGAAAAAGGTATTGTTTATTTTCCTAGGGACTGCACTCTTGATCACATAGAGGAGGAAATCAGCCAAGAAAATGAGATCACATGAAATTTTCACACAACCATAGATACAGAAGAAGTAGAGGTGTTATTTGACCTAGAAGACTTGAATGAGGAGAAAGAGACAATTGAAATTATAAATATTTCATCCCCATGATTTCTCTTCATAAACGAGAACTCTCTTGTTGTTAGATTTTCCCTTAAACTTTAGATAGAGAAATAAATAGTAAAAAATGTTGATCATGGTCAAATAGGGATACATAAAGAAAAAGACTAATATTTCAGCCTGCCTGAGAAATGGAAGAAATCAGATTTGAAAAGCATGTGCCCAATAAGATATTTTTGTTTCAAATAAATTTTTGAGTTGTCACCAGTCATGTTCACTTCAGAGCACGAGCAATATTTACAAAGTGCCAAAGGTCAATCAAAGCACTTATCCAAATCGAATACAAAGAAACAAGATGAGGTGTTTGTTATTTTATAGGATGATACTTTGAGAAAAAGCAGGTGTGGACCATGTTTTCATTTCTATCACTTGATTTAGTTGCAGAATTGATCTCATGGCCATACTTTGTAAGGAACGTAAGTTATTTCTCCCAACTAGTATATGGTTTTGTTTATATTTCTTTGTTCTTGGTTAGAGTAGGAGTAGTTTAGGTTTTCATTTTGTAAAAAAAGTGTTTTGCATACTCTACGTATCTTCATTTAGATCATGTATGATTTATATTTTGTGCATAGTTTTTTTGGCCCTCTTTGTATATGTGCACAATTCATATATTTCACCTTCGTGGGCAAAAAAGTGAATGTTTTTGGGACTGTTTCCAATGGCAAGTTTGGGAAGGGCTACCAATGGTCTTCTAAGACTAATGCATCCCCCTGGAGTGGAACAGAGGAGAAAAATTCAACATGGAGGTGGATTCAAGCGCTAAGAACATCAAGGAAAATATTTTTGAAGATTCAAGGAAGATTTGGAAGTTTTAGAGCAGGTTCATCAGAACCGAGTTCTCAGGCCTAGGTAGTGCATAGGGCCAAAAAAGATACTAAGCTTTGGGAAGAATTTCTAGGAGTTCTAGAAGGAGTTAAGAGTAAAACAAGACATCATCAAAAAGGTAATTTAGATATACAAGATGGTGGAATAATATTTTTCACAACACCTAGGCATAATATGCTTATATCTAGTGTTCAAATGGAAGAATCAAGAGTTGAGATCCCCACCATCGGATTCATAAGGCCTTTTCAGCCAAATTCATACAAAATTTCATGTTTAAACTCATTCAAGTACTCAATATATCATCATTGTAAGTTGGATAAAGGAACGCGTTCAACACTTAGCCAAATTTTCAAGAAGACACATATCAGCTCCAAGAGCTTGGCGCATTTTGATGTCCCTTTATGTAGAAACAAAAAATTTACATCCCGCAAGCTCAAACATATCCATGACTAAAGGTGACTCATTCACGACCTATATAATCTCTCCTAAACCATTTTCAATTAATATATTTACACCACTACATCTCTTAAGTCTAAAATATTTATTTAATTAATCGAAAATATATAAAAATGGTTATTATCCCCTCACATCTCACCAAAACATCTCGGTAAGATAACTAAGACACCTCACTAACTACTTAAACCACCTAACTACCTTGTAAAATCACTAACTTACCCATAAACTAGTTAACCTTCTAAAAATTATCTAACTTCCTCTAACTAAATCTTCCAAAAAACTAACTTTCCTCATCCGAATGAGTTAGTTCATGATTTTTTAACCACTCCTCACACGAACAAGTTCAAAATATACCATTTTCAACTCAAAATGGAAGCAAATCATTTGATTTTCTAACCAAACTAGATTTTCCCAAAATCACCTGTGATTTGCTCAATCGTCGACGATCTATAAATACTTGTTTACAGACCTCATTTGCTAACATGAATCCTTAATCTTTGCAAGTACAATCTATCTCAATCATGGTCCATCAAGCATCCAGGCATTTCACAAAAACTTCATTCAACGTCATGCTTATCTAGGAACATCAAATTCATCACTGGATTTCTCATTCTCACCCCCTTACCACTTTCTTGCATTCATCTGTCACATTGATCTATTCGGAAAGGTAAATCACTTGTTTTGATTCAATTTAGACACTAGAAGTAGATATGTGCTTGCGTATACACCATTTACATGTCAAATAGAACTTTTTTTTCATTTAATTAGTGGCTTAGTCAATCGATTTTAACTCTCTTTTAGAAAATTATTAGGTTTGACAGCAATCGCTAGCGATTGCCTAAATCGCTTGCGATTTCCCTGAATCGCTAGCGATTACTATATTTTTTATGCCTTTTCACCTTTTTTTGCTATATCTAACCAAAATGTTTAGTTTTTTCTTATTATCTACCGATCCTCTATCTAACATGATATTTTCAGATGGCATTAGGGGGTTCTAACTTTCCCACAGCCGATTCCTTTCACGTGGTATGTCATCCACTGTACTGGGAACAATACAATTTGGTCCATGATCTTAAACTCTATGCGATCCAAGAAGCTCCATTTGATCTCCTAGAGGTTGTTTTTTCCTCCACACAACATATTCGGGAAGCCACTGATTTTTTTTGGGAGGTGTATGATGAATCATTGAGACTCGAAGAATACCTTGTTTATTACGAGCATTGTAACGAGATCGGCGTTGAACACCTGGAAGAAGATCATTGCACTACTTTGGAGTTTGATTCCAACATCCACATCAACATATCCAGCACTAACTCAACATTCACTCACCTTTACAATACCCGGGAGGAATATTCTGACTTCTTTTCTCAAGATTACATCTCCATCCCTGATTTTGACCTTACCAAGGAAGAGGAGGAGACAATTGGTTCTATAGCCTGTAACATATCTAAGAATATATATATATATCAGGAATCTAATTTATGGATGTAAATCGTAATTAATATTAATCATATATGTATCTAAATAAATAAGTGATAATCACATGTTCATCTTATCTAATTTGTAATAGGTATTAATAAAATCTTACGGTACTTGCTCAGTAGTTACATTATTTTATCTAAATTGTGATTTTTAAGCTTGTTTATAGGAAATGAAGTTTTGATCAATTGTTTTAAAGAAGTGCGCAAACAAAACACAATCAACACTATAGGTACCCTAGAAACCTTGTCATACTAAGGTCAAGCTCGGTTATTACCCCTTGATACAATCAAGAAAATAAAAGGTAAAAACCATGCTAGGAATTCTGGCACGTCAGGAGAACCCTAATCCCTATTTTATTTCATCATTTTTATTATTATTATATTTTTTATTTTTATTGACTGCTAATCGCTAGCAATTGGCTTAATCACCTATGATTCCTCTAAATTGCTATTGATTTCCCTTTATTGTTCTCTTAACATATTATTATCAATATGTAATATCTTGTTTTCTTCTAATTAGACTACAGGATATTTTTCTCTGGAAATTGTATCTTCTAGATTTGCTAAACAAACATTTTGATGATTGCCAAAAAATTAAAAAAATTAAAAGAAAAAAGGATTAGTTTCACAGTAAGTTCTAAAGCCACCTCTTTAAATTTCCATTTTTCATTCTTGGTTGTTTATTTTCATCAAAATCAACACTTCATTTCGGGACCTTAAAACAAAACATTAGCATTCTTATTGCTTCACATAGTTTAATTAGGAAGATAAATTTGTTTACATCCACTTATTCCTCCCTCAAACACAACCAAACCGCATCAAAATATAAAAAAATGCACTCTTAAAACTCCCACCCAGGTGAAACTGATTGGTATTTCATCACCCAACAAGGAAACTGACTCGGTGTTATGGTCGAGTATAATCTCCTGTCAGTCGGTATATTTTGGCTCAGAACCTGACTCCCTTATTGTAGTGGGATCATGAAGTGAGGGGGTAGGCCCCAATATACATCCCTGTACTAAAAAAAATATAGGGATGTGCCTCACATACCTTCGGTTATATCGAGGACTCTGCCCTTAAACACACATGGAGCCATCTTTAAATAGCCACTTCTTAGGACCCTCGTTGACCATTTTAAACATTTCACCTTTCATAAGTAAGCAAAATAAGAATAAAATAACACCATTTTTGCCTTTGCTTATTGTTTTTTAATCAATATATTTAGTCATTAATCATTTTTCTTTTTTTTTGTGTGTGTTTTTTTATTATGGTACTCACTAGACAACAAACATGTAATCAACCATTAGAAAATATGTCGACCTCATCACCTACGTTTCAACTTCAAGCCCCATTTCACACTACACCACTTCCAGCAACAATTTCTTTGCATATGCAATAAAAAACATTGCTTTATCAAACGAACACATCCAACCCCTTCTTTGGAACACAAACATGGAATGAAATAGGGTCTCACTATAATAATGAAATTGAATAATAATATTTTCACTCTCCACAACAGTACCATGGAAAAATTATCTACACACCAAAATCAGAACATTCATTTTCTCCCACTACATCTGAGCTCCCATTCTACAATGGGGATGATCATGTTTTTGAAGATATGTTAGACTCAAATCCTATTTCTCTCAACGTATACCTAGCAGAAAGAAATGTTCAAATATAACCATTCACACCTCAAAACATAACACACACATATCACCCTTCATCTCCTATTGTGAAACTCGTACATCAAGAACATGTTGTCCAATTTTTATTTCCATACACTTTAGGTCAATCCGAAAAACCTAAAAATTAGTCAATCCCATAACATTACTAATTCTACTAATCCATTGGACACATTGGATGAGAAACCTTTTTCAGGTCAACCTGAAGCATCTGATGTCTCCTCAGCACTTTTTTATGATCTTCACATGATCTCATCACAAAACATGTCGACTCAACAATTCACATCATCACCAAGTTCTTCTACCGGATCTACACCCCCCAAACAGTGCTATTGCTTTTGTGTCGGCTCTCTCACTCTCCTCACAGGCGCCAACATCTTTGTTGAGTTTTGTCCCTCTTTCTACTTTTATATCATCTTAACAAACTATTGTCCCCATCCAAAAAATTACCATGTCTATTCCTTCAGAAACACCAATGATTAACACCAATGCCATTTCTAGTACACGTCCTATTTTGCAATACATACCCCCCAACCCTCGCAGCCATTGGTGTGTGTACCCTAGTCTCTACCCTAACAAAAAATTCCACAACAGAGTATCCCACTACAAGCACCATATTTTAGTGTCGTATCTTCATGGTTCTAGTAAATACCTACATATTTGCTTCAACTTATGCAAAATTTAGCCCTATTACAATACCAGTACATCCAAACCCCGCAATGTATTTCTTTATAACAGGGTTTTTCTATTCAACAAAACATTCTTTCCTAACGCAATATCCCCCAACAATACATTATGTACCAAAAATATATTCACCAACAACATATACCTCAACAGAACATTCCACAATACTATATTTCACAAAAACACACTCCTCGGCAAAATAACCCTTATCAGCATAACCTCTCATATCAACAAAACACCCCTCAATAGAACATTTCTTACCAGCAAAACACTCTACATCAATATCAAGCATACTCATACCAGTCTTCATATCAACCTAGCTCATCCTCGAGCCAACTATCTTAGGAAGACCCTCTCCAAGATCTCCTAATCCACATATCCAGTTTAGAAGTTGCATCATCTTCATCCAAAAATGTGCTCTCAGATGAAAAAATTCGCAACAAACCCATTCATCCTTCTCTACTATACAAACCATATCCCCCCGCACTGTGAGCTTCCTAAGTTTATCAAGTTCTATAGTAAAGAATACCCCCAACAACATATTCACTCTTTTCACCATGCATGTTATTTTATATCTCACGACCAATATTTAATGTTGAGAACATATCCCATGTCCCTCATTGGTCCATCCTTAGACTGGTATAATAGTATTCCACAACATTCCTTATTTTCCTTCGTGCAGCTCACCCATCTCTTTCTAGACCATTTCTCCATAAACGTAGCTTGTAAAATCACCATTAATGATTTATATACTATCAGACAATTTGAAGACAAATCCGTCGCTGATTTCATCACTCGTTGGAGGGGTGTTACTAATCAGTTATCGTTCACATTGTCATAAATAAAATTAATCGATATTTTATGCCACGCTTGTGCTAAATACATTTCATCCACCTTAAAAATTCAATCATTCCACACCTTCGATGAGGCCTTTACCATGGCCCGTTAGTTTGAATTGCGAGCTCTAGAAGATGGCCAGGTGAAGCTTCACCCCAAGAAACCAAAAACAGATTTCCCACCTAAATCAACATCTAATCCAGATAAATCTAAAACAACCACCAGTGTCGTCATAGTCAAATCCACTCTGAAGTAAAATCTTATTACTGAATACATCCATCAACAACATAATTACACATTTATAGTAGAAATTTTTGGTGCGGTTTTTGACTAGATACTTTCTTCTAACATCATATCACTTCCACCCATTCGACCTATTGACATATCGGTGTTGAAACCCATTTGGTACCATGATAATGATTATTGCAAATTCCATAGAGTCAATGGTCATGACATAGAAAGGTGTCGCACATTCCGCAATGTCCTTTATGACTTAATTGATAAGAGTGACCTCCACTTATATAAGCCAAACGTGCCTCCAAACTAGGATCTTGACATATTTAAAAAACCTTTCCCAAATCAGCCCTCATCTTCTGAATCACCACAAGAAAATGTCGTCCACACCATTAATACAATAACAAAATTTGAACCTATTCTTCAATCCACTTTATTTCCTAGTGAAACAAAATTTGCATAGTTGACACCAGAGGCCCCAGTGAACCTAAGATTATAATTACAAAACCTTTCCTTTCTCAAGCTGACATACAAACTAGTCCTAAACCCTTATCACTTAGTTACTCAACATCCATGGGATCAATATCTGAACTTGATAAAATCATAACTGTCAAACTGCCACTTACCACTAAACCCATTTCCACACCTTCACCTAACACTATTCCAGAATCCATGCCCACATCTGTGAGTATAAATACACTTACACCTACACCCAAATTCGTAAAATAACCATGATACCACTTGAAACATTCTTATCTCGACCACCTCCACCCAAACCAAGCAAGGATTTTAGTCATCAACAACCTATAAAAATTAATAATTTGAAAAATCATGTGGACTATATCAACCACATTATTCGAACCTCTCTTCCTTCATTAGCATAAACTTCAACAAATACACTGAGTGCGTCTAATACATCAAAGGGACCAAATAAACATGACGTTGTTTAGGTCTTTAAAATTCCTCATTATGATGAAACTTATCATTTATGTGGTCCTCCAACTTTTTTCCCTCCTCTTAATCCAAGGGGCATGCCTTCTTTTGGGGAACCCCTTGTTATACCAAAGCCAAGGCCCATGAGGTCCCCTAGAAAAAATATCATTAAATATCCCCCGTGCAATCCCTCCTTTATCATATATGTAACGCCCGTTAAAACAACCCACTTGAGACCCAAGAACAACCTAGGATTAGTTAGGAAAAATTATGGAATAATTTTTCTTTGTTTAAAGAGTCTACAACCAGGTTACAAGGTAACAACCACCACTAGCAAGCTCCAAAACAATACAAATCCACTAGAACATACTTTTCTTTTATTAACAATTATTAGAGGTCATAAGGTCCACAATTTAGGGTTAGAAGGTTCAATTAGGTTCAGAGGGTAAATTATCACCATACACACTCTCTAACAGGATTAGAGTTTCAACTTGGTTTTTCTCACACTTAACGCATTCAAAATTTCCCTAAATCATTTCCATTAGATAGAAATTTTCCTCACCTTTCCAATGATATAAAGAAGTCCTAACTCCTCATAAAACTCAAGTTATGGGCCAATAGACCTTGGGAGGAAATTTTTTCCGAGGGCGAGCCTGCGGGCCTAGGGAAGAAAATTTTCCCATGCGCCGGCTGGCGGGGCGGGGAAGGATTTTTGCACATTTTCACTCTTTAGGGCCAAAAACGTGATTTTCCTCTACCCACCCGTGAGCCCGAAGGGGACACGTGTTGGCTTATAAAATTTCAGGCAGAAAGTCAGGCCGTCGGAGTGATTCTAGGTTTTCAGATTTTAAGGTTTAAAATTTCAAAGTTAAAACTCGTTCCACGCCTCCACCGAAGCCTGAGGCTGTCACATGTCAACCTACCATTGGTTGCGGGCGGTGGGGCAGTGGGGAAACTTTACAATTTTTACCTAAAGGAGGTTTAAAGTTTACAATTTAAAAACAACTCCGCTCCTCCGCCGTTGTCTGGTGATGCAACATGTCCTCCCATGATTGGATGTCGGGAGGCGGGGTGGCAGAGAAACTTAAGAAAATTTTCCAAAAGGGGTAAAAAGGTTAAGTTGCATGCATGGGCCCACGTGTCCGCAAAAATAATTTTTCCAAGGAAAAGGCGAGGATGTGGGGCCACGGAGAAATATAGGAAATTTTTTCAGTGTTATAATTAAAACATTAAGTTCCAAAATCCTCCCGTGCCTCTACCGAGCCACGTGGCAGCACCTGATTGGCTGCGGGTTGGTGGGGCTGCGGGAAATTTATAAAAAAAAAATCCAAAACTATTTTCATAGAAGGTTAAGTTAGAAAATTTCTGCCCCTCTGCCATGCCATGTGGCAGTACCTGATTGGATGCAGGATGGTAGGGCTGTGGGGAACTTTAGGGAAATTTTTTTAAAGTTAAAATTTAATTTTTTTAACAGTTAGAAGTTTTTTTAAGGCCAAATTGAAGTAGAAACTTCAAAGGGCCATAACTTTTGATAGAGAGCTTAGATTTACAAAAACAAGGACTTTCTGAAAATCTCTCGATGCCCTCTTTGCACAAGAAACAATAATTTTAGATTTTGATGAATTTAAAGGGGTCAATTTCAAGAAAACGGCCTGCAGGCTTATATAGTGCGAGCTGGTAAATTTTAACTTGTTAGATCTATTCAATTTGATCTTCCTCCTCTCTCAACATGTCAAATAGACATGGAGGATTGTTCCTAAATGGATTTAGGGGAGGATTCAAGGTTCGATTTGTCTAAATGATTTGCAATTTGAACATTTCCGTTTATTGACAGAAAATGACTGCAAAACAGTTTGATCCCGATTTTGCTAAGTTTTGAGATATTTCCTTAAGTTTTTTTTTTCTATTTGAACTCGTTTAGGGCATACTACTTCAATTCAATCATTTAATTTGTTATTTTATTGTTGTAGGTTTGAACTATGCATTTTTTGGTTTAATTAATTGCCAGTTTTAAATTTACAAATAACAGGGATCGAATCTTGATGGGTCTATTTGCCATTTCTTCTTCCAAGTATTTAGAATACGTTCCAATTCCAATCTAACACATTTTAGTTTATTCAAATCAAACCATTCAAGACCAAAAACCAATTCTAATTTCAAACTTTTCACATTTCAAAGAGACAAAATACTGTATTTTTCTCACACGCATTTCTTCCTTTCAAACAAAGATTTCAATACATTGATATGATGAGACTCACTACAACAATTCAATTTGAGAAAATCATTACATTCATTTATTGATTCCAAAAGACAAATTGCAACTTCCTTCTTTCATTTCTTCCAAAATCATTTATTGTATACAGGGAAGACAATACATTTTCTTTTCACGTGTTCCACTTTACCACTTTTCAAACAAATATTTCATAGAGTATGCACAACACATATTTCCAATGGAATAACATCATATGGACAAGATAAAACCATTTTCCTTAATTCAAATGAACTCTTACAACTTATTTTTCATTTGATTACAGAATACAGTATACCAAACACGTATCATTCTTTCACATTATTTCTAAACAGAATACAGAGTATAACTCTTTTACATTTCAAATTTCACTTGCAAAAATGAACAACATCTTTCCATTACAAACATTTACAAGATCATCCACTTCAAGTGGGAAGGTTACAATGAGATTTCATTTCACAAGGGACTATCAAACTGTCTTTTTCTCAACTCTAGAACAACAACATGCATTCTTTTCATTCTTCTAAATCGATCACAACAGAGGTAGGGGAAAGGCAACGCTCTCCACCCAATCAAGACATCCAATGAAGAGGAGAATTCTTCCTTCTTCCTTGGCCCCTGAGCCCCAACCAAAATGCAATAAGAAATGTATTTCAGCTCATGGCAACAACAGGCTTCCACAAACACACATCCAGATTTTACAATAAAAAAATACAGTTCAAAATAGAACGTAGTTTGCACTACATTATAAACATCACATACAATACTAAGGCTTTATCAAGTAAGCCAAAGGAGAAAGAAACTATGGGGGATGCTACTTATGCCTCCCAAAGGGGAAATGGGTATCACCACCTGTTTTCAAACCACCAAATATAGTGTATCAAAAACCCTGACATTCCTTATACCTCCCCCAAGTACCCCTTATTCCTCACATTTCCTTATACCTCCCCAACCTCTTATGGCACCCCATAACGAGTAAAGAAATGCAAGATATTTATTTGTAAGGTGGAACCCAAATCCCAACTCCTTCCACACGTATACCTCCCTAAAAACACACTTATACCTCCCACAAAATGAACCCCGTAATCTTCTCCTACACCATTCCTAGGCCATCTACCCAAACATCCCATAAACATGCTAAAAATTTCACACAATAACATGTACATTCATAAGGAAAATGAGTATTTCAAGAGCCAAGCTCTTACCTCTCCATGATAGAGTTTTCTAAGTTCCAAAACAGCAAGCTCTATCCCAATGTAATCAATCCAAACAGTCAAGCACAAACATGTAATAGTCTTCCCAAAAGCTCCTCCAAAGCAAGAGCTCCAGTCAACAAGCAAATTCACCCCAAGGAAGCATTCCCAAAAGTTCAACAACCCAAAACAAAGCAAGGATTTCCAATTTTATAGAAGAGGAAAGAGAAGAGGATGAGGTGGATCCATATAGGATGCCACATCACACATCCTCAACCCCAAAACACAAAGTCAACTTCATTCTCCAATGCATAATAAATAGGTGGGTAAATAATATGACAGTGTACTTACACACTCTAATCCAACCCACACCCCATAAGGACTGAAATTAAATTATGTAAGAAAAGTGTAATTACAACATTCAACTTGACTTGTAAAAATGCATTAAAAGGTCTAAATTTAACCCTCCAACCATAGGAAAGGTTGGTATACAAATATAAGAGGTATGGGACAAGTTTAACTTGTCCCACAAGCCTCCAAAATCAGCCTCCAAGGACAAATTCGAATTTCCAAGAAGGTGGAGTGTTTCACACTCAAAAGTAAACTTACACATCACTTACAAAGTTACTAACACACGCCTTACGACATTTAACACAAGGGTCAACAAATTTAATAATTAATTTCTTATGTCCCAATTTAATTAATTAACTTTTAACCATATGTTTTCTCACATTAATCTACCACAATTTAATTAAATAAAAGAAAGGGACACATCACTAATAAAATACATACAATAAAACAAGGAACCACATAAAGAAATACACAAAACCCATGGTCACATTTAAAGGTGATACCCCCCATGGGAATCCCTAACAACAATAAAACACAAACACAACAAAACAAGTTGCCATGGTGACCTTGTTGAATTCATCTAGAATTCCAATGTGGTTGGTCTCCAATCCCCCGATGTTTGTTGTGATAGTTTTTTTTTAACCTGCAAAACATAAATACCTCCTTCAGCCTTGTGACCATATCAAAACATCCAAAATGAATATAAATATAATTCCAAAAGCATCTATATAAATGAATCACAACAACATCAAAGTAACAACTATATCATTTGCAATTTAATCAACAACTATATCATCATCCAATAATTTCAATTTTCTAGGTTTACACAAAATATCAAATATCACATGTTCGAACAACATCTATAATATAACCATGTCAAATAGTATACCAACATAAATGTATAAAGTGTCTCTAATAATCATCATGCATCATATATAAATCAAAGTCAGCAATAATCCATGATCTAACATCTAACATCATACTAAATCAAAACTATAAAAAATTCCATCATATAGTCTACAGTATCATGATCAGTAATAAAAGTGTCGAAGGGAAGTGGGCACTACAATACCAGTTAATCACGCCATTATTACAGTATGAAAACCCACTAATCACATTCCTACAACTAGTTCTTATGTTGTGTCTACCATTCCGTAATGGACGGCCACATCCGACCCTTTCCCATTCACTCCCACACCATCTGATTACCCTCTGTAGCCACCACCCATACAGGGTCATCATCACCCTTTTGTTGGAATGGCTACACGGCCTCGACGACCACTAGGTAAACCAACCATTTTCAAAAAGACTCGTTTCACCTACCCCCAAGAGAAATCAATGCCTAGTTACATTTAGACCGAAAGGACAATATGCCACCACCTTGGATAATATTTTACAAGAATCACTCATCATGTTACCACCTCCTAGGTTGTCAAACCATTAGGGGTGGAATCTTGCCTGGTATGAATTTTTTGCCTTCTGCGATTACCACAGAACACGAGGCCATGTTGTATAATATTATAGGGCCTTTCATCAGAAAATTCAGAAGATTGGCTATTCATTATTTCTTCTCTCTCATTCAGCATCTGCATCAACACCAACGCTATTAAATGAATCCACCCCTAAAACATATAATCACCAAGTTAATGTTTTTCATATCACCACACGCTCACGAAATTATGACAACAAACCCCTTAAATCCAAAAAAGATGAACTATCATTTTGTTTACCTACAAAAGAGTATATGGTGAGACGAGATTTAAGTCCCTACACAGAGAAAGTGGTAATTATGCCATGTTGCAATTGGCTTAAACTTTCCTTTAAAAGTTCCATAACCATGGTTTCTTGTACGTTTATATCATGAGCAGGAGCAGTCTGGATCAAAGCATAATAGTGTGTCCACTATGGGCCAAAAAAAATCAAAAAACTAAAAATTTCTAAAAAATATTTAACATCAATTTTTTTGGAAAAATGAAGACGCACTACGTCTTTGTATATATAAAAGATAAAAAGTATATGTTTTTTTTAATTCCATATAGCTAAATTACATTTCTTTGGGAGGGAGAATGGAGGTGGCTATGGCCCCTTGATGTCAAAAAGTGGGACACGTTACTTAAATTTCTAAAAGTTGGGAATGGAATTATATAACAAACTACAAAGAATAGTTGTAGTTATGGCATCATCACAGAAATGAAATAAGTGATGCCGATGGTGATCTCACATGAGGGACATCACATGTCATACCTTTTACTAGCATAATTAATAAACCCTATCAAGAACTAGCTACATAGATTGGATTGTTATATAATTAAGAGAATTCATTGACATGGAACCCATGTGTGGTTATGATTTGGAATATATACTAATTAATATAAAAGAAAGAAGGGTTTACAATTTAAAATCTAGTAAATGAGTAGGAACCAAACTATGATATGCCGGGGACATTATTCTAATTTCCATTCCAAACCATAATATGATAAAATTTATATAATAATTCATGGCAAAAGAATGATTACATAGACATTCAAATTTCTAGCAATCGTTTAAATTGACAAGGAAACATAATTCATACATTTTATAGAATTCTTCAAAAAAACACAACAAATTACGAAAACTATTGTGATGAGGGAAATTATACATGAAAATCTTATACTCAACCAGAATATACCTCATTCTTTTGATATAATCATATAAGGGAGTAAGTTCTCCTTTGTGAGCTATACAAGCCCTCCTTATTGGAGGCAATAAATCTTCAGGGCCTTTAGAAGAAGCCATGCTCCCAAGAAATTGGCAAAGAACATCACCAAAATGCTTAGTTGCCTGGATCAAGATACAATAATTTGTGTTGACAGTCGTTTAAGAACAAACCATCAAAAAGATGCAAGAGTTGATCAGATTGCAAATATTTCGAATACATGAACTTTCACATGAAACATTTAATAAGATCAAGTATCAGATAACCTCTTAATTTTAAATTTCTTATCACCTCTTTTGCAAGCTCTGTAGGAAGAATGTCAACTGCCAAAAATATAACTCCCTCTCCATTCATGTCTTCGTTATAAGAGCCATTTAATGGATCATATCTGCAATAGGCATTCAATCAGGTTCACTCACTAGCTTAAAATAAGGCCCTGGTCACAGTGCTATACAAGTTTATGAGTTTTTAGGCCATGATATGACACCATGAAAATCAACCTAGGTAAATGACATACAAGAGTCTGTTTGTTCCCCTCAAACACATTCGATACATACTTCAGTATTGCAGCCCAGTTTTCGCAAACAAAAGGAAAGTTCTCAAAGAAAATTAATTTGCACAGATGTTCTAGATGATTACCAAGGCAAAATAGAGCAGGTTAGCAATAGTTAGATCCAAAGGAGCCACAATTAGAGACAGGAAGCCATTTCTAAGATCCCTGTATGCCTTTAAGAGGTGAAAGTATCACCCTATTATAATTGACTGTGGATAGGAGGCCATGAACACCATAAATGCCCTTCTCATAGTTGCAATTGTTTTTCTCTACATTGCAGTTGCAACACAAGTACCAGTAGCATTGTGCAGAAGAAAACTGATATGATAATATATGGGTTATTTGTATCTGAAAGAAGAAAATTTGGGTTTGAGCATGTTTGGGATGGCTATTGCGCACGAAACTATTTGTACCTCTTTAACAATACAGTTTTCAATAAGTAGACTAACTTACAATATTACCAATTGAGATTATTTTTTTGAAATTGTACTTTTTATATGAAGGATGGGATCATCATGAGATAAGAGGTTGTTTGAGTTTTAGTAGTTGTTAACAACCTCATTGGACATCGCATAGGCCATAGAGGTCCTATACTTGATCTTTCTTCATTTTAATACATGGATGAGGACTATTTCATGTTGTTGATTGTTCGAAGAATACATATAAACATGGGAACACAAGTTATATTTGAGTAGATAGATGTTTTATCCTTTAAAAGAATAAAGTTTATCATATCAATGTGGAGCCTTACAGTCTTGGATATGGTGCTTGAGAATGGTCATCATTTTTGATGTTGAACGTGATACTCTGATTTTTTTCAAAAAAAGGTTAATGTAGTACCAAAAGTGACAACATTGATGAGACATGAATATTCTGGCATGGGGCTAAAATTGTATCCTTTTGACTTGAAAATAACTATTAGTTGAGGGGGAAAAAAACCTACCTATGATTAAATACCATTGTTAATACTTTCCCATGTATTGAAAATTCCCAAGGTGTGAGGGAGTGGGAGGTAGTAAATTTTACATATTGATACACTAGCCCTTTGATATGTTGTTAGATCATTGCACCATTAATTAGCCAAGTGTTTTGTTTTTGAAGAAATTTTAAATATATTACTTTAAGGTAAAGGAGTGATTTACATACATCATATGCCCAAAGTGACAAAATTCAGGTAATATGTAAATTTTAACAGATATGAAGTTGTTACTGTTATCCAAAATTCCCCCTTTCCGGTATTTTCATAACTTATGCTTGGACAAAGGTAAA
The DNA here is from genome assembly GCA_019776745.2 of Taxus chinensis. Taxonomy (NCBI): domain Eukaryota; kingdom Viridiplantae; phylum Streptophyta; class Pinopsida; order Cupressales; family Taxaceae; genus Taxus; species Taxus chinensis. The sequence continues at coordinate 721,251,747 of CM034153.1, read as the reverse complement.
ACTAACAAAAATGGAGAAATTCAATGTTCTAAGGCCTTCCCTCTCCATTGCATAACTCATTAGTTCCATACTTAACCAAAAACAGGGAAAAAATGGAAAAATTGGCCTTCTGCAGTGTATTCGGGTTTTTGGGCCTGGACGAAACAATTCCTCTTGTTCCCCGATTTCCCGATTTGGCCACAAAACAAAAGAATTTGGAGAAGTGCAATGTATTGCAGAAATGCGAGTGGTAGGCAGAACTGCGAAACTAGTTCTCGCGAGATAAGGATTCTCCACACGGGCCATTGGTCCGCAAGGCAAAGAAATGAGGCACAAAGTGTACTACGGAAAGCAGGGAAGATGCGGGCTCAAAGGCATCGGGCGGGACAAGTTCCTGCGACTCGTTGGTTCCCCGCGGAAGCCTTTTGCCCACAACGAAGGAGAAAAGGAGAAAGGGTTATGTGTTGCGGAGGAAACGGAAGATGCAGGAACCTATAGCCCAGGTGGAACTGTGGAACAGTTCCACCCAAGACCCAACCATCCGCCCTACATGCAAATCACAGCCCCTGCGGACAATGCGGGCCTAGCAGGCACAAATGGAACCGGTTCCCTCCTTCCCTTAGTTCCCCACATTGTCGGTTCTTTCGCACTTGGGACCACCCGCACTAAAGGAAAAGAGTTAAATGCCTTATAATGCGGACTGTGGAGTCGCACAGAGAACCCTGTTGACCTCCCCGAGCCCGCGAACTTAAAATGGCCATAACTTTTGACCTGTTGCTCTGAATTTGACAAAATTGGTACCGTTGAAAAGCTCTCAACATCCTCTGCACCACAAAAACAGGATTTCTTAATTTAGGTGAGGGTAGGTGGGTGAAAAAGAGGAAAATGTCCACAACATAAAAACAAATAGTTGTTGATTTCTCAAAAACCAATTTTAATGAGGTATGTTGCCCATTCTTACTTCTGCAAGCAATGTACCATGGAGGAATGGTCTTGGCAGAGTGCCCATGCCCCTTTTCAGAAATTCCATGCATCTTGTTGGTGGTTGGAAGGGGTAATCCGAGTTTTCTCTCTTTTCTCTCTTTCTCTCATCTTCTATATATTGTAAAACCTCTCATTTGTGGGAGGGATGTTCTAAAATGTAAAGAAACTCTGCCAAAATTGTTTTTGAGCAGCTATGAGTTGTAAGCCTTCATTTTGGATTTAGCAAGTGTTCTTGTGCCTTCTGTCTAGATTGAGAAACAGGGACGGAAGCCTGTGTATATTTTATTGATCTCAATCAATCATTTACAATAGAGATGGGCTGCAATATGTATAGATATTTCACAGCCAAATACAAACAAAATGCAGTTGCACAGGTGCAACCAGAAACCAGATACAAGCTTCCAATAACATCCGGGAAGCAAAATTACATAAATGAAACAAATATATTGTTTATAACAATATAACAATGTGCAAACAGTTATATATGGTTGTTTAACCATATAACAATAAATCAAACCATTATTTACCACAGTAATAAAATTAATTAAATAATCCTACTTATGCAGTAAATTAATAATAGGATAATAAACTATTTTATCCTAACATTCCCCCCCTTAATTGTGCATTGTCTCAAGGGATGAGGAGAGGAATGCTCTGAACAACTCGAACTTGTCACGTGCAAGTGACTTTGTGAAGATATTTGCTCGTTGTTCAGCTGTTGGACAAAACGGAAGCTGGATGTTGTGCTTCAATACATGCTCGCGTATGAAATGAACTTGTACTTCAATGTGCTTTGTTCTCTCGTGAAACACTGGATTGCGAACAAGTTTGAGAACACCTTCATTGTCAACATACATGGTTGTAGGTTTGTCCTATGGTATTCCAAGTCCTTCTAGTATGCGACGTAGCCAAATCGCTTCACAGACACCTTCTCCTGCAGAACGATACTCGGCTTCTGTGGAAGAGCGAGAAACAAAGTGTTATTTCTTACTTCCCCATGATATTGGTCCAGATCCCATAAAGAATACAAATCCAGAAGTGGATTTTCTATCATCAATGTTACCTGCATGATCTGAATCCGAATATCCAGTCAAGAAGAAGTTATTCGTTCTTCTTGTATTCTAGACCAAGATCCACTGATACCTTTGAGATATCTCAAAATGCGCCTTGCTTCTTTCCAATGAAAAACTTTGGGTTCTTGCATGAACCTGGATAGATAGCTCACTGCAAAGTTGATATCTGGTCTAGTGTAGGTCAGGTAAATGAGACTCCCAATCAACTGTCGATAGAGAGTGGCACTTACCTTAGGAGATGGATCTGAACGAGATAACTGTAATCTCGTTCTCCATAGGTGTAGCAATTGGTGTGCAATCCATCATCTTAAATTTCTCGAGCGTTGTCTTGGTATATTTCATCTGAGAAACAAAAATGTGATTCTCTTTCTGCCATACTTCCAATCCAAGACAGTAGTGCATGAGCCCGAGATCTGTCATGTCGAATGATCGATTAAGATCTTTCTTTGTTGTCATCAATCATCTTCACTGAACTATCAGTGATGACTAGATCGCCGACATAAACAACAACAATCACAATCTCTCCCCCTTGCTTTTTGAGGTAGAGATTGGGATCGTATGGATTTCTGACAAATCCATGTTGTACGAGATGCTCATCAATCTTGATGTACCATGCCCGGGGTGCCTGTTTAAGGCCATACAGAGATTTCCTGAGTCTGCATACCTTTGTTTCTTGACCAAGTACTACATATCCCTCAGGTTGAGTCATGTAGACTTCTTCTTGTAAATCTCCATTCAGGAAGGCACTTTTTACATCCATCTGATGGACTTTCCAACCAAACTAAGCAGCTAGAACAAAGATCATCCTGATCGTTTTGATCTTAGCTGTGGGAGCAAATGTCTCCTCATAGTCAATGCCTTCTTTTTGTGCATACCCCTTTGCTACAAGTCTTGCTTTACACTTGTCTACTGTCCCATCTGCTTTGTACTTTGTTTTGAATATCCATCTGCAACCAATGGGTTTCTTCCCTGGTGGAAGATCGACAAGCTGCCAAGTGTTATTCTTCATCACTGATTGATATTCAGAATCCATGGCATCTTTCCAAGCTTTTGACTGTAGGGCTTCCTGGACTGTAGATGGCTCGTCTGTTTCAATAACTCTACTCATCAAAGCAAAGTTAACTTCTTCTCTTGCTTTACTGCGAGTCCGTGGTCCAGGGGTGGATGTATCCGGTGGAGCATCCAGTCTTGCATCTCGTAATGTGCTTGTACACCATTTAGGCATACGTTGAGCTGTTCCCATGGGTTGTGGTCCTATCTGATCAACACCATCATCCCCATCATCACTTTCATCTTCTGAGGGAACATTTGCTTCAGTTTTTACAACTGGTGAAAAATCTACATCTTGCGAGTCCGGAGGAGGAGTCTCTGCTTCCTTCTTCTCGAAAAACTCAACATCTCTGCTTGTGTAGACTTTTCTGGTCTTAGGATCCATCAGTCTGTACCCAAGAGTCTCTTCACTGTATCCAATGAAGATGAGATTTTGTGACTTCATGTCCAATTTCTTTCTGTTCTGTTTGGGTATGTGCATGCTGGCTTTGCACCCGAATACTCTGAGGTGTGCAATGGATGGTTTCCTTTTTGACCATGCTTCTTGTGGTGTAATTCCATCAAGAGCAGTTGTGGGCGCTCTGTTTAACAAATACACTGCTGTTTTTGCTGCTTCTGCCCAAAATGTCTTTGCAAGTTCGGAATCATCGATCATGCATCGCACCATTTCCATGATAGTACGATTTCTTCTCTCGACAACACCATTTTGCTGCGGTGTGTGTGGAGGAGGCATTTGTCGACGAATCCCGTGAGTTTGTAGATAGTCTCTGAACTCATCACTGGTGAATTCCCCCCCTCGATCTGAGCGGAGAGTTCTGATGTGATGACCAGTTTCTTTCTCAACTGCCACTTTGAACTTTTTGAATGTTTCAAAGGCTTCACTTTTCTTGCGAAGACAGAAAATCCACATTTTGCGTGAATAGTCGTCAACACAGAGCATGAAGTACTGGAACCCTGAATGACTTGGCTGCATTGGACCGCACAGATCGGTATGAACCAGGTCAAGTTTTCCATGAGCTCGAAAAGTACTTGTTTGGAATGAAACTCTGTGTTGTTTCCCTGCTAAGCAGTGAGGACACTTGTCTGTATCCTTCTGAAGAGATGGTAGCCCATGTACCATATTACACCGGCGAAGTGTGTCGAGATATTTGAAACTTACATGACCAAATCTCCGATGCCACAACTGAGCTAAGGTGGAGTTTTTAGCCACGAGTGCTTGATCATTTTTGTGAATGAAATCAAGTTGAAACATTCGTCCCACATTTGAGGCTTTGGCAATTATTTTCGAGCCTCTGGATTTATCTCGAATCAAACACATTTTCTTGCCGGATTGACTATCAAAGTCAATTTTCAGGTTGTGATCTAGGAGTTGACTGACCGAAAGAAGGTTCTTTGTCAACCCAGGGACATATAGAACATCTGATAGTCTGCAGTTGCGTGAACCAAGGGGTAGAGAAATGTTTCCAATCCCCTGAACTGTATATGAAGAATCATCTCCCAATGAAACATGATTTTTCGATGGCGTGTCCCTCATTGAAATAAACCAGTCTCTGTGGCCGGTCATGTGTCGAGTGGCTCCCGAATCAACATACCAGACGTCACTAGATGACGTGGATGGTTCACTTGATCGAGCAGTGAACAAGAAGTCTTCATTGTCTGACTGATCTTGTTGCTCAGCAATATTACCTTGCTGGTGGGGTCTTCTTTTCCAGTTCCCCTTTTTCTACCCGTGATAGTTGTTTGAATGTCCCTTGTAAGTTTGTTGTTGTTGAGGTCCAGAATTGCTTGATGAACCTTTCTTATATGTGTTAAACCAACATTCTTGCAAGTCATGTCTCTTTTGCAAATGGACATTGCTTCTTCTGTTGATTGTCCCCATGATACTGATTCTGATGTGGGGACTTCTGATAGGATTTAGGTTTTCCTTTACCTTTTCCTTTCCATTTTTGATGTGAAGACAGTGCCTGCTCCTCTTCATCATCCTTGTTGTGCATTGCTTCCTCTTGTTGCAGTAGGTTTACTAACTTGTCAAAACTAATTGTCGTATCTGACAAGTTTAGAGTTGTGACAAAAATTCGGTAAGAAGAAGGGAGAGCTCTCAGAACAATGGGAACGAGAGACTCATCTTTGACCTCTTCTCCTAGGGCTAGAAGTGAAGCCCTCAACTCTGCAACTCTTCTTAGGAAGGCTTCAATTTTCTCATTCTGTTTGAATTTCAACGTATGTAACTGACTCTGCAAATTGAGTATGACATTCTTGTTCTTGGCCTCATATATTGTGCTCAGTTTATCCCAAGCTTCTTTTGCTGATGTAGCATCTCGAATGTGGACTTGCACATCGTCGGATACTCCAAACAAGATGATGAGCTTTGCTTTCTGATCTGCTCTATCAAATTGTCATTGTTGTGTTGCATCCGTTGGTGATCTGGTTAGAGTACCAGTCACAACAGGCCAGATTTCTTCAAACTCAAGCTGTGTCTTGATTTTTGTCTTCCAAGCAGCATAGTTGCTTCCTCTGAGCAATTGTGAATCCGGAAGAAAAAATTTGGGGGCATTGGTGCCCATTTTGCAGAGATCACTGACAGGGTTTGGCTCTTATCACTCCAGGTATAAGGTCTCCCAATCTATATACCGTCAGTCTGATATACCGAACCTTTCTATATACGCGCCCTTCCGATATACCCGTCGGTACGTGGAAGAAGCTCGCCCTTTCTATATACCCGGCGGTACGTGAAAGAGGCGTTAACGTACGTGAAAGAATTCGATACGTGGTACCAAGACAGTACTGATGGGGTCTGTGTGATTATTGACACCGGCTCAAAGAAATATCCTCATACGCGCGCGTAACTTCGCTATATACTCGGATAATTTCTCAGTCCGGATTTATGTCTTGCAATCGTTCACAGACGGATGGGATGGTTCATAGTGTGTGCACTGTGACCTTATTACTCCCCGTCGATTTATAGGGACGATGCCCAGACGACGTTGTTGCAGCTATATTAGGCGTTAAGTGCAGTAGTAGTCACGACGGCTTTACCCGTAAGCACTTCCCAGAGGCACTGTATATACCGAACGCTGCGAATGAGATCTAGGATCTCGTGAGTGTTACAGAACCAAATTTACTATTTTTGATTACAATTCTGCCAGTTTCTGAGCAGTTACAAAGTTTTACAGTTGACTATGGCAACCTGCAAATTAGTACAATATACAATACAATTTGAATGACAGGCAAAAATTTACAGTTTCGGGTCTTGGTGACCTCCTGAGCCCTAAATGCTAAAAATTGCAAAAAAATAGCTGAAAATGCAATTTTTAGGTGGGTCTCCTTTTGCAAAAAATGTCTGGAATGAGAAAACAGACCAAATGGGAGAAATTTTTTTTTTACCCTAAATTAGGGATTCTCCGCTAAATTTAGTTAGTCGTAACTAAATTCAAAAAAGCTGCTAAATTTAGCAGTTCTGCCAAAATTTCCGCCAGATGCAAAAGGAGAGTTTTTGAGTGTTTTTTGTGGGATTTGATCCTCAAACCTCTCACTCCTAAGGCACATGCACTAACCAACTTGGCCACTTGGGGCGCTTGGACTATGAAAGGAAGAAATTTGTATTTATTGTCAAATAAATTGACTTACCTCTTGAAAAATGAATGCCACGTGGCGCATGCTGGTGAAGGGGCGTTTTTAGGGTTCTATTTGCCCAAAAAACGGATCTGAGGCTTTATTTCTTTGCTCAGGCCGCATTTTCTCCTTCCCAGGCCAAGTGCGTTTTTTTGTGTTGGGAGCGCGTTTTTCACCTCCTTTGGCCGCACTGTACAGGTCGTTTTTTTGCTGTATTTTTCTCCGTGGGGCGTTTTTTTTACATGCTTGGCCGCATATTTTAGTTGTTGGGCGCGTTTTTTTGGCCACGTATTCTTTGCCTGGGACTGCGTTTTTGATCACTGGCCGCGGTTTTTTTCAATGCCTGGGCCGCGTTTTTTTTTGAATGTGCTCACAAAAAACGTTTTTCTCCTTTGTGCAGGCGCTGGGGGCGGCAGTAAATGGCGCATTTTTCCTGTTGTTTGCTCAGGCCATGGGGGACAAAAAGCTATGGCTTCATTTTTAATTTTTCTTACTTGTGCAGGTGTTGCGCATGGGACAGCAAAGGGCGCATATGCTCTCAAAAAAATGTTTTTTTTTCTCCTTGTACAGGTGCTAGATCAAGAAAAACGCCTCTTCTCTTTTTTTTTTAATTTTCTTTGCTCTGTTTGTTCACTGCAGGTGCATATACAACAGCAAAGCAATCCTCCAAAACAAAATATACCTCTAAATGCAGTAAAATCAAAACCCTGATTGGGGAAATTTTTTTTTTTATTTTAAAATTCAATACCTGTAGCAATTTTTGCCTGGTGCTGAGTGCACCAGTGCAAAAAAAATTTGCCTTCCAAGTACCTGGAAGGAACAGGCTGATGTGGGGGAGGCAGGGATGGGGCTGGGAGTTTGCACGAGGCTGCACAGGCTCTCGAATGCTGCAAATACGTCTCCAATCTCCTCTTTCTCTGCTGCTCTCTCTTCCACACCTTCACAGGGCCAGAATTTTGCTCTGGTACCAAATGTAGATTGAGAAACAGGGACGGAAGCCTGTGTATATTTTATTAATCTCAATCAGTAAACAGCATTACAGAGAATGGGCTGCAATATTTATAGATATTGCACAGCCAAATACATCCGGGAAAATGAGTTGCACAGGTGCAACCAAAAACCAGATTTCACAAGCTTCCAATAACATCCGGGAAGCAAAATTACATAAAGACAAATATATTGTTTATAACAATATAACAATGTGCAAACAGACAAATATGGTTGTTTAACCATATAACAATTTAATCATTAATTATTTAATTAATAAAATTAATTAAATAATCCTACTATGCATAATTAATAATAGGATAATAAAATTTATCCTAACACAAAGACTGTTGTGAATACGTAAAGAAGTGTGTCAAATGCCAACTCCATTATGATCTTATTGACATTCCCAGTCAAGCATTACAACCTGCTCATGACTTATTGCCTTTATCTCAATGGGGATTAGACTTCATTAGTGCAATCAATCCAAAATCATCTCAACAAAATCATTCAATCATCACCACAACTGAATACTTCACTAAATGGGTTGAAGCTATTCCTTTGACCTTGAAAAAATATAGGCCTATCATTAACTTCATATATCAAAATATTATTTGTCATTTTGGCATCTCCAATAAGCTCGTCATAGATAATGGAAAATCCTTAAAGATTAAGGAATTTAAAAAGCTCTATGATACATTTAACATTAAGCTTAGATTTTCATCACCAAACTACCCCCAAGCAAATGGACAGGTTGAGGCTTCTAATAAAATAATCAACAAAATTCTTATGAAAATTGTAAATGACGCAGGTAGAAACTGACACATCCAAATTATATTTGCCCTTTGAATTTACTGAACCAGTATCTGTACACCTACTGGCGCCAGGCCCCATTCAATCGTTTATGGCTCTGAAGCCATTGTGCCCTTAGAAATCTAAACACCATCACTCTGTGTATCTTTAAAAGACTTCATTCCTGATGAAGAGTACCACCAAAATCACCTAGCAGAACTTGAGTTATTAGATGATAAGTGTTTAACAGCTCTTGAAAATCACCAAGTTTATCAACAACGCATTAGTAGAGAATATAAAAAGCATTTCAAGGAGTGTGACTTTAAAATTGGTGACCTTGTACTTAAGGAAAATCAAAATGTAACTACATTAGAACAAAGTAAACATGTAAATTTTTACCACCAACTGGATTGGTCCATATATTATTACTCACAAGTATGGGTTAAGAGAATATCATCTCGCTTATCTTGACGGGGAGCTTGAAGTGGAACCCTTAAATTCTCTTCACTTGTAGCCTTTCCAATATTAAATGATTAATTATCATGATAACAATTTCTATTGAACATTACCCTTTGTTGCATGAGCTCTTAATCCATTCCGTCATTCTTTCTTATCATTATTACATGGGGCATATGGAATGTAGTTCAGCCTATATAGTTATCCCTTAATAAACAATTTATTAGGGTATTTCTTTCAACTTAAACAAGGTAAAGTATACACATATCGATGCTTCTCATCAAATTCAAAAAGAGATAGACTAATACCTCGAAGGACAATCTATTCAAATATCATATTGTCAAAAATAAAAAGAAATGTAGACTGATCCCTCAAAGGAAATCTACCTATAAAAATCATGGACCAATCCCATGAAGGATGGCCATTTAATTCAAGACTAATAAAAAATGTAGACCATACCCTTGAAGGATGGCCACTCATATATTATAAGGCTTTCTGTAGTGATCAACCTTTAAAATACAAAGCATCTAGGAAAGCTTCCCGCATTAATTAGCTTTCCCATAAGTAAGCTTCCCGCACTGACCAGTTTGCTTCAAAAATCTTATTTAAAAAGTTGGGGCATTGATTCCCTATAAATTCGTAAAAAAGGACAACCTTCCTGCCCTACAAAGGCATACATCCATACAATCATTGTGTTCCTTTTATTGTCACAATTTTTTAATCCAAATCCATCATAACTTGCATAAAATGTCTAGTGACAGTCTCATTTAATGTTTTTAAAGGCTACAAGTGTAAATGATATCAAAACACCTAATATATTCTAAAAAAACTCAGTGGGGTGCTCTTTCCACTTTTACTTCATTTTTATTTAGTTATATTTCCAATTTTAACACACTTAGAATGGTTACAATGTATTTTCAAATCATAATTAGACATCAAAAATCATGAAGCATACATCCAACGCATATGGATATTGAGATAAACTAACAAAAAAGACCCAACATCATCGTCATCATAGATAAAATCATGTATACAAATGCCCATATCATCCATGCAAATAAAAAGGGCTTCTATGAGCCTATCCATAAAAAAAAAACATCACTATAAATATATCAAAGTCTCAAAAACCCTCATAAATGTCTCATGTATATATAAAATGGGATTCTATGAGCATGAAATATCACATCGTAAAATCAACATTCGTCCTAATATAGTACTAGCTATGGCTTCTCTTGTAGGAGAAGGAGTATCACCTGCTACATCTCTCTAAACATCACAATCATCTCCTCTATCACCTCCTCTTCCTCTCTCTGACCTTTGAGGTGGATGACCCACACTCATTGTGCGCTATCACCAAGCTTCACTATTTACTGTGGTTCCCCCTGGGTGGCTAAGTGATCAAAATAAAGAATGTCACCAGGGTGACTTATTGATGATTATGTTAACATAGTAATCATGATTCTGTACACACAGTCTCATAATGTGCCACAAATAATCACACAGGGTGCCAAGGATGCCCTTCTCTTACAAGCCATGGCTAATAAATATATACCAGATATGGAAGGATTGGTAATCCCCATGGCCTTCCTCAGTGTATCCCTCTAACTCTTGTACTTTAACCCTATCAGTAGAGACAAGTACAAGATGCTCTTATAAACCATCACGCTTTGTAATCAAACCATCACACTCAGCGATGAGTGTGTCTCTAAAGCCCACCAAACTCATGTCACTCTCTCCGAGTGGCATCCCTCTCAGTTGTCATCGCAACTATTTTAGTCACAACATCATCACCCTCCACTCTCTCCTCCTCTACCTCGGGCTCCTGGGCTATCCTCCCTCTACTCAATCCCTCACACGTCTAACTACCTGTGTGGCTCTCTCTACTTCCATGAGTCCTCTCAAAATCCCTAAAAGAATGGGAACATAAAGCACAAAAATCATAGAGAAAATTTTGTATCAACAATAGGGGCCATTTTTCCATCCTCTTTTGGACCCATGGTACTCGGTTGATCCTCAACAACTACATGCCTCACCACAACAACCTATGGGGTATCTATATCCCCATCCTCCCGCATGTACATAACTAGATCTGCACTAGGAATACTATGAAATAAGCCAAATTGTCTATGAACCTAGCTGAAGTATAGTAGCTCATCCTCCCCGACTGTCCAACCCTGGACCTAAATGTCCTGTTGTAAACCCAATAAGTTCTTAGGAAACTCAGGCCAAGCATAGAAACCCACATACGGCTTACTAGATCATGTCACCAACATCTAACCACAATATCAAATCAATGTAATCAGATATGCACCTTGTCCTTCCTCTCCCTGCTCAAGATTAGACACTGCACATCATAAAATCTAAGTGCCTCACATCAATAACACCTGACAATCCCAATGGATGAGCAATGACAATGTGATCGTGAGCCTAACACTACATTATGCAAGCTAACATCATTGCCATATCACTTTTGGGTTGTCTAAGACTATAGATATCTGTATTAGTATGTGCCAATAATGTACGATCCCACTCAAATACTCATATGATCCTCCATCATCTCAGTGAAAACCCCTGTCATCATCTATGAGAATATCCCACCTCCTAAATTGGGCAGTGAAAAGAATGAAATTCCAAAAATCATCATGATTCATCCGTGGACAACCATCTCTCCCAACGTCATATAAAAATTGATAATCAAAGGCCCCTGATGCAAATATTATATCCCAAGATTCATATCTATATAGCCATTGTAAAGTGTTTGTCCCGTCTATGAATATTAAATACAATAAATGGGTTTCCCCCTTACTAGTAGCCTGGTAATCTAACAAACATCATCTAATGTGATGGTCATCTCACCTGTGGGAAACCAAAAAGTATTGGTAGAAGGATTCCACCTCTCCAACAATGTAATTATAGGGTTTTGGCATCTGTATGGATCCATTGGTAGAATCTCATCCAACCAAAACTAACTTCCTCCTAGTGCTCCCAATCCTCATCAATAAAATCCTCTGTAACCACACCCAACATCAAGGGAATGCGATCTCTAATAGTCATCTTTGCACATCCACCTACAAATAAAAACCATAAAAAACAAGCATTAATATCATCATAATGATGCAACCAATAATACAATATTGAGTTCATAAGCTAAAACATTTTCCAAAATCATAGAAAACAAAAACCTTTTTAACAAATAGTCAAATCACCAACGATTCACGTAAATCACTTATGATTCACATAAATTTCGAGTGATTCAATGAATTGCCAGCGATTCAATGAATCACTAGTGATTCCTGTCAAACATGTTAACACCTCCCTAAACCACGTCTACATTTCTCAAAAATATCAAAATTCACAAAGAATTATAAAAATTATGGGTTGGAAACTTACCTCTTCCTACTTGAGGTTCCTCTTCTTTCTCAAGGTCGCCATATCTCTCAATCAATCACACAAAACTTTTCTTCAGAGACATTTTTTCTCACAACAGCTTTTAAAACACAATAACGATAATACAAAAAGCAACAGTTTATTTAACCCCTTTTCCACACAAGCCAGTCACCAGTGATTGGTCTGATCACTAGTAATTAGCCATAATCACTAGTGATTGTCCTACTTTGGACTCTTGTCTACCTTTCCTATAAAACAATTTTTTTTTAATTTCCACACAAGTGTGCCATATTTCTACAAGGTCCTATCCTTCAAAAATATATTAGAAAATCAACATAATAAAAAAATTGGAAATTACCATTTTTCTATGGGAGATGAGCCCTTTGGCCCCCATCACTTAGTTTTTACCCATAACTCTCAAACATTTACCTTGTAGGAATCATACGTTCATAGGTTTTGAGCCCTTTGAGCCACCATAACAATTGATTCCCCAAAATTTCACTTTACACACTCTCTAATCTGGGGTAAACCATTTCTGAAACACAAACACATTGGTACTCGTTGTATTGTGACTATAGTGGGTTCTCCCATACTAACAAAACTTTCCTTCATCATTTTTTTCTAGTGATTTACCAAAAATTACCAGACAAAAAGGGGAAAATGTAGACACCTAAAATTTACATCCCCCAAGCTCAAACATATTCATGACCAAAGGTGACTCATCTAATCACTTCACTTTATAAACCCTCTTAAAGTAATTTTCAATTAATATATTTACAACCACTACATCTCCAAAGTCTAAAATATTTATTTAATTAATTGAAAAAATATATAAAATGGTTACTATCCCCTCACACCTCACCCGCACACCTCGGTGAGCTAACTAAGACACCTTGCTGACTACTTAAACCCCCTAACTACCTTCTAAAATTACTAAATTACCCCTAAATTAGTTAACCTTCTAAAAAATCTCTAACCTCCTCTGACTAAATCTTCCAAAAAAACTAACTTCCCTCATCTAAATGAAGTTAGTTCATGCTTTTTTTAACCACTCCTCACACTAACAACTTTGAAATCCACCATTTTGAGCTCAAAATGGAAGAAAATAATTTTATTTTCTAACCAAACTAGATTTCCCCGAAATCACCGATGATTTACCCTATCTACTGGCGATAGATAAATACTTATTTGTACAGACCTCGTATTTGCTAAGAGGAATCCTCAAGCTTCTTCTAGGTACAATACTGTCTCAATCCTGATCTCATCAAGAATCCAGGCATTTCACACTTCAAATGTAATCAACATCACACTTATCCAAGGAACATAAAATTCATCACCAGATTGCTCATTCTTGCACTATCCAAAAACCTTCTTCCACTCATCTATCACATGCGAATCTCATTCTGTAAGGTAAATCACTTGTTTTGATTCATCTTAGACACTAGGTAGAATGTATGCTGTTTAATTATATATAATCTACATTTTTTTAATAGAACTTTATTTTCATTAAAATTAGATAGCTTAGTCATTCGATTTTGACTCTTGTTTAGAAAATTGTTATATTTGATGGAAATCGCTAGTGATTTCACTGAATCACTTGTAATTTCTCTGAATCGTAAGTGATTCCTATATTTTTTTATGCTTTTTCACCACTTTCTTACTAAATTTAACCAAAATGCAAAGATTTTTTCCTGTTTATCTACGTATGATGCTCTGTCTAACATAATGTTTTTAGATGGTATTGGGTGGATTCTAACTATCCCTACAACTAATTCCTTTCCCTATTGCTAGCCATCCACTTTATTGGGAATAATACAATTTGTTCCATGATCTTGAACTCTTTGTGCAATCCAGGTAAGCTCCATTTGATTGACCTGGAGGCTATTTTTACCTCCACATCAGCATATCTGAGAAGGCACTTGATGAAATTTGGTAGGTTTATGATGAAGCATTGAGACTCCCAAGAAGACCTTATTCAGTACACAGCATCGTTACAAGATCGGATCTTCGAGCATCTGGAAGAAGACTATTGCACTGACTTCAGAGTTTGAGTCCCATAGCCACATCAACATATCTATAATTGACTCCACATTCGACTCACCATTATGACACCCAAGAGGAATGATTCCGACTTCTTTGATGAAGATGCTACATCTCCAGTCACTGACTCTTACCTTACTGAGGATGAGAGGAGACAATTGGTTTTATAGCCTCTAACATATCTAATAATCTATATATACAAATCAGGAATCTGATTTATGGATGTAAATCATGATTTATGTTACTCATATATGTATCTACCTAAATAAGCTATAATCGCATGTTCAACTTATCCCATTTGTAATAAGTATTAATAAAATCTTATGGTACTTGTTGAGCCAGTAACATTATTTTATCTAAATTGTGATTTGTAATGAAGTTTTGATCAATTGTTGTAAAATGGTGTAGAAACAAAACACAATCAACATTGCTGGTACCCTAGAAACCCTGTCATACTAAGGTCAAGCTCGGTTGCTACCCCTTAAGAAAATTAAGAAAATAAAAGGTAAAAACCATGCTAGAAACTTATGTCCCTTTATCAAAGGGACGTAAGGGACAGTAAAATGTGCCCAACCCTTTTTAGCCCCATGATCACTCATAGGACCCTCTACATTGTCATTTTAGCCCCTAGGATCTTTCCGGAGCCTATCCTCACAGTGCATAGATGATTTCCAAGTGTTGCAACCTAGCGCGATGTGCAAATTGATGTCCCTTTCATCCCTTTAGCTAAAGGGACATAGGGGACACAAAACTTTTCCCATCCCCGTGCCTTCATGTTTCTAGATGAATGCACAACTCTTAGCCATTTTTGTGCTTGCTTCTTCCCCCCACATCTACACACTCTATCGGCATGCTACTGAATTTTTTCTAGAACTTCTTGCCACCATTGTTCCACCCAGCCATCTCTATCATGTCCTCCATGTTGTGAAAATATAGATATCTCACAAAAATATGAATTTTGAATGAAGTAAAATGAAGTGAATAAAAAAGAAAATATTTTTCCTGAAAACCATTATAGTCAAAAATGGAGAAATGCTCGTTTCTCTCAATCCAGAGCATGAATCGAGCTTTCATATTTTGTAAAATTCCTCTTTTTTCAAGACGATCAAGATGCACCAAGTGGGAGGTCAAATAATGCCCTAAATCATTTGTTTTATAAAAAAATCTCATTTCATGCCCTAGCTCACATTCGTTGGATTTCTCAACAATCTGACTATTGGATTGAGCTTAAAACTTACACACAGACTCTAAATGAAAACCTATCATAATGGAATTTATTTGATCATTATCAGAGACAAAAACTAAACCTACAAATTTCAATCTCCATTAATGGCTTCCATGGTAGCTCCATGATTGAAGTCACTGTTAGGTGAAATTTTCATTTTTTATTTCCAAGATTTCTTGTGGGTGAAATCAAGTGAAATTCTTGGGATAAGATATGAGCCGAATCCTAAAAAAATTGTTCCATCACAAACCAAACATTGGAGTCCCACTTTCCAAAAATAGCAAGCTTTCCTACACAAGTTTGTTATTTTTGGTTAGTCTTCGTCATAAGTAGTGATAGCAAAGATAGTGTGCACCGAAGATTATCATGAGGTCAGACTGATTGTTTAGAGTAGAAAATGGTGAAAATGACCATTGTCTAAATATACTAAGTTTCCCATCTGGGAACTTGCTAAAAAATAGTAACTCACATGTAGATGGTGGAAGAGGATGGGTTACCCACGGCGGTAGTCGAGGTGCTGTCGAGGTGGGTGGTATAGGTTGGGTAGAAGGCATGAGTGAAAGAGAAGAAAGTGTCATATGTAGTGAAGAAGTTATGGACAGTAGTGGTGGTAAGGGTGGTAAGAAGGTTACGGGCAATGGTGGTAGTTGTGTGGGTCACTTGGGTATATTAGAGGTCTATGATGAGGAAATGGATTGCTGCATTCTTGGTTTACCATTGGACGGAGGTTGTTTGGCCAAGGTCGAGGGGTGAGGCCCTAGGATGGACGGAAAGGGTGAAGGTGATAATGGTGTGGTAGGCAAGGTTGGTGTATGAGGTCTAGGAGGTTGGGTCCTCTTTTTAGGGGCCAGGGTAAGTTTAGTGTTAGTTTTGGAAGATGTGGCTAAATCTGATTTGATGGGTGGGGTGAGCAAGGTTTAATGTCGGTATGACCCCTAAGGTAGTGGTGGGTTTAGGTAAATGAGGTTTTATAGGCATGGGTAGGTGTTTGAGTTTAGATGTATGTTGGGTTATGGGTAGAGGTGTGAGTTGGGCTATGGGTGGTGACATGGAAGGTGTTGTAATAGTCGTGGTTGTGTTTGTTTTGGTTTCTCGAAACACTTTTGGATAGATAGTGGAGGTGTCAGTGAGTGACAGTTGCATTTGGGTTGACACTAGAAGTAGAAGGCATACCCAAAGTAAGGCTCTATCAACATAGTCCATGCGATCATCCAAGCATGAAAATGGTGTTGTTATAAGTGGGGCTGACATGGATCGAGTTGTAATTCCCATAAAATGTGTTTGAGACACATGGAAATGGCTAGCCTCGGACTCTGTGGGTAAGAGAGACGAAAGTAGATCAGCAGGATCTTGAAGGTCCGATGGTGAATGGTCAACTAAAGGTAGTGGTACTTCTATAATATCCTCCATGGGTAGAGGAGAGGAGGGTCCAGACGAGGTGGACTCTCCTTGTTATGGTGTAGGCGATGGACATGCCTCTCCTATTAGTAGGATAGGTGTCACTGACAACTGCTCAGAAATTTAAGGGGTCAAAGGTGGCGTGCTAATTATAGGATCTTCCACAAGTGATGGATAAAATGAAGGGGGTTCCTCTGTGGGTGGAGGAGTAGATGAAATCGGTTCTTGTGTAGGTAGTGGAGCTCGGGATAATATTTCATCTATAGAAGGAACATGAGGCAATTGGGAAGCAACTGGTATGTCATTAAAAATAGTGTGGACATCGTGGACATTACTATCATTGTTTAAAGTGTCACCAGCTTGGTTAGAAGATGGGGTACGATTAGAAAATAGTTTCTTGAAGATATGTAGGTTTTGGTTAGCAGGTGAATTTAGGCTATCCAAGACTAGATCTCCATTGTCTAACATTTCTTGGATGATATTCTTGAAGGTGATGCAATTATTATTGCTATGACCTTTGACATGATGATAGTTACAAAATTCATGTTCCTTATACCATGCGGGCATGGGTCACTCAGGGTCAAAACCAGTATGTCGTTTTATAGGTGGAAGGGTAATGGCACCATCCTTAACAAGATTTTCCAAAATAGAAGAATAAGATTCTCCTATCGAAGTGTATTTTCATTGTTCTCATTTGAACTAGAAATCTTGGACATGAGAGAGATTAGAAGGAGGTTTGGATCGGTTTGATTGATGAGGGGGGGCAGCCTTGAGAACTATGGCGTTGGTAGATCCTTTGGGTTTTAAATATTTTTTTTGGGGTTTTGAAGATGAAGAAGCCTCATTTGATTTGAACATGATGTTCTTGTTACGAAGTTGAATTTTCTTCTCTTCGATAGCACGAATTTCTAATTTCTGTGCCATGGCGAATGCCTCATCAAAAGTGTGAAAGGTCTACACCTGCAGGGTTGGTGAGATGTGTCTTGTGCAAGCCTAAGTAAACAACTCTATGAGTATAGTTTGAGGTAATTGAAATGTGAGCTAGTTAATTAGGTTGCGCCAACGAGTGACAAAGTTAGTGATAGACTCATCGCCGTATCGTTGTGTGGAATAAGTGTGGAGCCTTCTTAACAATGTTGATGGAGAAGTGGTCTAAGAAGGCTTGGGCTACTTGATTAAACGAGTAGATGGAGTGTCTTGGTATCCCACTGTACTAATCCAATGCAGGCCCTATCAGGAACATCGGGAAGGTCCATAGGATTAAAGCATCATCATGGGCAATCAGGTAACACCCATGTTTGAAAGACCGCAAATTTTTTTGTCGGTATTCTTTACTATTGAAATGGTTGAATTTTGGCATTTCCCAATGTACATGGTATGGGCGAATAGGAATGGACGAATGAATGGGATCATTATAGATTTCATCATAGGTGAGAGAATTACACGAGTCCAAAACTGATGCTTCCAGTGTCTGCATCCTTTCCACCACTGATTTGATGAGGTCATTGGTAGGTTATGGTTAAAGGGTTCCTCTTATGGCATAAGGGGGCTAGTATTGAACCTATGACATGGGCGGCATTCCATTGTATGGTGATGCTGAATAGGAAGGTTGAGAATAAGGGACCGATATAGAGGGTAGTATCTAGAATGGGTGACAAACGAGATAGGGGGTTGTTGATATTATGTGTATGTAGCTAGGATAATCGTAGTGATTCTAGTAACGATTGGGGGCAGTGTTTGTGGGATGGAGAGGAAAATATTCTGGAATGGAGTAGGAGTCACCAACACCACGAGCGGTTGTGTTGCAATGGGAATTTTTGATACAATAGGTGCGGATGGCGTTATGGTCTAGGTGGTCAATGAGGGGACAATAGATACTATTGGTGTGAGTGATACTGCAAACACGGCAGTATGGCGGGTATGGGTCCTAGCTATAAAACCAATGGGGGTGAAACAGCTAAAGGTAACTCCACATTATTAGGGGTTGATGCAGAAGTGGGAATAAGGGTAGGGGAGATGGTTATAGGTAAGCCATATATCAACTAACCTGAGGACTCTCGGGTGGAAGAATGGGAAAGGTAGAAATGTAAGGCCATGGGATTTTGATCAAGGAGTCGTGCAAATCCCTCGTCGCCTGCAACAATGGTGGTAGGTAGGGTTGGATCCATGGATGATAGGATCGAGGGTGGTGAAGGACTAGGCGGGAGTGGTTGACAACTCACGTGAAATATAAGAGCATTAGCTTGACTGTGAATCAACACCATGTGAATGAATGTATATCAGGTGATGTTGTACCATGTAGATGACATAGGGAGCAATGAGAATGAAGAAAATAGGTGTCTATATGTAGATTTTTGTAATTTTATCATTTGACGTTAAGTATAGGCTAACTGATGCCAATTAAGGAGTGACCGATGCCGGTTCAGGGGTAACCGATGTTGGTTACTGTGAGACAGGAACAATTTTATCAAATGAGGAAAAAACTGTTGACGGTTTAGATGGAAAAGTTGTATGATGACTGTTTATCAAATCCTAGAGAGTACAGAGACTCACAAGAACTCTAACAACAAGGAAAATGAAGTAAGGGTTCTTTAGGAAATTTAACCCAAAAGAAAAAACAACTGATGCTGGCTAAGCGAAACCGATGTTGGTTACTGTGAAAATTGGAAAAATGTAGAAAATGAATTGTTATGAATTTTAGTGAGATAAATAATCAACTCAGAGGTCTAGAGATGATGCAAAGAAGTCCTGACACACTAAAAATAATTCAGAATACTCCAACTGTGATTGTGGACTTTGTAAGGCAATAGAAGTGAAAAATGGAGAAGCGTATCCTCACACCTCAAAACACACGTCAATTAAATACTAAAAACACGCACCTAACAAGTGATTTTTAATGTATGTATCTTTATGCTATTTATAAGAATAGATTTTTTTGTGAGGAGGCTTCCTACAAAGAAGGATATATAAAAGGATAGGTTTTAGGTAAGTTATGGTAGGGGCGGGCCATCCTTTGAGATAATGACTCGACAGAGGTAACGAGATGGGGAGTACCTGCCAATCTGATCGTGGTATCGCAGACAGGTGTTCCTAGGTAAGATGTTGTTTAGAAAAGATGTGTATATATAAATTTTGTGTAGTTTGGTAAGACACACACACACAGAGAATGTGCTTTCTATGATTCTTTGTGTCAACCATCAGTCGGGCATGACTTCCAACATATAGGTTGCCCTCATTTTAATGTGATATAAATTCAGTAAATCATATTGTAAAGCAACTAATTTTAAGCCCAAATCGAAAAGATTACATTTAATGAAGCAAATGATGAATAGGAGAGGGTATGCTCTTTCACTAAATATAGAAAGCAAGAAAGAAGAATGATTCTTTTTAAATGCACCAGGAGAAATGTTTCTTTTAGAGAAATTAGAAAAAAGAGAGGATTACTAGGGAAGAAAATTACTATGTAAGCCTTTTAAAGGGAAAAAAACACACAAATTTCACCTAGAAATGAAGAAAATGCAATAGAACACCTGATGGGTCCCATAGAGCATGCCAAAATGTTTCACCATTTTCTTTACGTTTTTGAATGACGAAACAGATAAGGTTATGGGCTAGGAAGAATACATGTTAAATGGTTTGGTTGATGGTTGTTGTGCACATTCTAAATTCTTGATCCAGTGCCAATTGTGAGAGCTTCCTTTTGGCTAGGAGGAACTACCTGTAATAGAAAATAAGACCACAAAAGAGAAGTTAAATGATATATGACAGTGAACTATCTAGCGTATGTTAGTTCTGGGAAGTGTGATACTTCCTAGATGGTTGTCAATCCACTATTTAAATATAAATTAATGTGAGAAATAAGTAAAGTCCTATTGTATTTTATATGATTTGGGCATCTCATTCAATTACAATAAGCAAATCCAATCACAATAGGCTAGGCTATAGTTGAATCTAAAGAATGAGGTAACTATTGAGGTACTGGGACTGGTCAAGGTTTGATTTTGGGTTGTTTAGGTTGATAGGTAGGAGGTTGTTTGGCTTTGTTCTTAGGTAGTGTATAAAACACAAAGACCGACGTCAATCTAGTATGACCAATGACGATTTATGCAGAACTGAAGATGGTTATGGGTAACCGGCGCCGGGAAGGTTGGGATGTATGACACTCAAAGAGATCTGATTGCAAGGTTGATCTGTGATTTTTTAGAGATGGTAGGGTGAATAAGGAGGTTTATAGAAGTCTCAGGTGTATTCAAGGATGAACAGTAGGTGAGGATGGGTGATTTGGCAGTGTGGATAAGGGAATGGTTGGGTTACACGTTGGTAAGGGTATAGAAGAATGGGCATGCAAAGTGTAGATTAATAATAGGAGTAACAAAAGCTACTAACTGAAATAAAAATGTTGGTCAGGGATACACTTATTGTGATGCAGACTAGATGGCTGAATAGTAATGGTAGTTGATCAGAAGGATGGTAAAAATAATTTGGTACTGGAGTAGTGAATCTTAGAGTGCTTCCTTGAGTGTGATGCTTCTGCATTTTTTCTGGTGTTAGCTGTGAGTGCCTAGATACATGAAAGGATGCTCATTCCACTTGCATGCAGCTTTGATCTCGTCTTTTCTGGTCCAGGTTGCTAAGGTGAATAAATGGTAACCGACGATGGTTTTGTCTTGACTGGCATCAGTTTAGGTCTGATCGGCGTCATTTTAGGTGGGATTCTCTAGGTTTACTAAAATGGGCGTAATCTCTCTAATTTCTTAGGGCCAAGTTGGTTTCTTTCATGGATCAGAACGGAAGCTTCCCTTCTAATGATTAGAAATGAGGTTAGAGAAATCGTATGCATTGATTTTAGGGTTAGTAAATTGAGGATAGGGTGAGGTGGAAACATGCCAAGAATAGGTATAGGGTGAGGTGGAAATTAGGTCAATTAAAGTAATTAAATGATGAATATTGTGAGGATGGGTATTAATTTAATTCAATTAATATTAATGTGGTGTGGAGGGGGTCGTGGTTGGGTCCCCATGTTTAAGTTGGTTATCTGATCAGGGGCTAAGGGGAATGTGACCAATTTTAGGTTTCTACACTTCATTCAAAAAGACACTTTTTACATCCATCTAATGGTCTTTCCAACCAAACTGTGCAGTTAGAGAAAAGATCATCCTGATCATTTTGATCTTAGATGTGGGATAGTCATAGTCAATTCCTTCTTTTTGTGCATACCCCTTTGCTACCACTCTTGTTTTATACTTTTCTATGGTCCCATCTTCTTTGTAGTTTTTTTTTAATATCCATCTGCAACTAATGGGTTTCTTCCCTGGTGGAAGATCGACAAGCTTCCAAGTGTTGTTTTTCATCATTGATTGATATTCAGCGTCCATGGAATTTTTCCAGGGTTTTGACAGCAGGGCTTCTTGTACTGTAGATGGCTCATCAAATTCAATAACTCTTCTCATCAAAACAAATTTTACTTCTTCTCATGATTTATTGTGAGTTTGTGGTCCAGTAGTGGAAGTATCTGATGGAGCATCCAATTTTTCATCTCATATCATGTTAATATACCAATTGGTCATATGTTGTACTACTCCCGTGGGTTGTGGTGTTTTATGATCATAACTATCATCCCCGTCATCATTGTCATCATCTGCGGGAACATCAGTGTTTGTTTTTGCAACAAGTGAAAAATCTACATCAGGTGAGTCCGGAGGAGGAGTCTGTGTTTCCTTCTTCTAGAAAAACTCAACATTTATGTTGGTGTAGAATTTCCTGGTCATTGGATCCATCAATCTGTATCGAAGAGTCTCTTCACTATTGAAGATGAGTTTTTTTAATTTCATATCCAATTTCTTTTTGTTTTTCTTGGGTATGTGCATGCTTGCTTTGTACCCAAATACTCTGAGGTGTGCAACATATGGTTTCCACTTCGACCATGCTACGTATGGCATTACTCCATCAAGAAAAACTATGGGCACTCTATTAAACAAGTAAATTGTTGTCTTTGCTACTTCTTCCCAAAATTTCCTCGCTAATCTAGAATCATCGATCATACAATAAAACATTTCCATGATAGTGTGGTTTCTTCTCTCAACAACACCATTTTGTTGTGGTGTTTATAGAGGAGGAATTTTTCAACAAATTCTGTGAGCTTGTAGGTAGGATTTGAACTCATTACTGGTGAATTCCCCCCCTCGATCTGAGTGGAGAGGTCAGATGTGTCGACCAATCTCGTTCTCAACAGCCACTTTGAACTTTTTGAATTTTTCAAATTCTTCACTTTTCCTACAAAGACAATATATCCACATTTTTCTTGAGTAGTCATCAACACAAAGCATGAAGCATTTAAATCCAAAATGACTCAGTTGCATTGCACCACAAAGATTGATATGAAACAGATCAAGATTACCATGAGCTCGATAAGTACAATTTTGGAATGAAGCTCTGTGTTTTTTTCCTACTAGGTAATGAGGAAACTTATATGTATCCTTATGGAGAGATGGAAATTCGTTTACCATGTTGTATCGATGAAGTGTTTTGAGATACTTGAAACTGATGTGACTAAGTATCTGATGCCATAACTATGCAGAGGTAGAATCCTTAGCCACACGTGTTTGATCATCTCTATGGAAAAAATCAAGCTAGAACATGCGTCCCACATTGGAGACTTTTGAAATTATTTTCAAGCCTCGTGATTTGTCTCGAATCAAACATACTTTCTTACCGAAATGACTATCAAAGTCAATATTCATAATGTGATCTAGAAGTTGACTAACTGATAGTATATTTTTTGTTAACTCAGGGACATATAATACATCAGATAATCTACAATTGTGTGAACCAAGAGGTAGAAAAATGTTCCCAATCCCTTATACAGTGTATGAAGAATCATCACCTAATGAAACATTATTTTTCGAAGGTGTTTCCCTCATTGTGTTAAACCAGTATGTGTGGCTGATCATGTGTCAAGTGGCTCCTGAATCAACATACCAGACATCACTAGATGATGTGAAAGGTTCACTTGAACGAGCAGTGTACAAGAAGTCCTCATTGTCTGAATGTTCTTCTTGTTCAACTATATTTCCTTGTTGATGGGGTTTTCTTCTCCAGTTCTCCTTCTCCTACCCTTGATTGTAGTTAGAATGTCCCTTATGAGATTGTTAATTTTGAGGTCCAGAATGACTTGATGAACCTTTCTTATAGGTATCGAACTAATAATATTTTGTATCATGTCCTCTCTTGCAAATAGGAAATTTATTGTTATTTTTATTTTGTTTGTCCCCGTTTCAATGCTATGTTTGGGACTTTGTAGAGGAATGAGTTTTGAATTTTCCTTTTCCTTTCCATTTTGGATGAGAAGAAAGTGCTTTCTCTACTTCATCATATTTTTTGTACATAGCTTCTTCTTATTGTAGTAGATTGACCAACTTGTCAAAGTTAATTGTCTGATCCGACAAGTTGAGTGTTGTCACAAAAATTTGGTATGAAGGAGGGATTTCTCAGAACAATGGGAATGAGAGATGTATCAGTGACCTCCTCTCTTAGGTCTATTAGTGAAGCCCTTAATTTTTCAAATCTTCTCAAAAAATCTTCAATTTTCTCATTTTCTTTTAATTTTTGTGTGTGTAACTGACTCTACCAATTCAGTATTGTATTCTTGTTCTTGGCCTTATACATTGTGCTAAATTTATCCCACACTTCTTTGGCTGATTTGACATCTCAAATGTGGGGTTGCATGTCATCAGACACTCCAAACAAGATTTTCATCTTTTCCTCCTGATTGAATCTATCAAACTGTCGTTTTTAGGTTGTATCAGTTGTTGATATGGTTAGAGAACCATCCACAACATTCCAATTATCTTCAAACTCAAGATATGTTTTGATCTTTTTCTTCCATGTTGCATAGTTATATCCTCTTAGAAGTTGAGAATATGGAAGAAAAAACTTGGGGTGTTGGTGCCCATTTTCTGAATTCACTGACAAAGGGTAAGGCTCTTATCACTCCATGTATATGGTCTCCCAATCTATATACCATCATTTTGATAGACCAAATATTTCTATATAAGTCCCCTTTTAATATACCTGTCTGTATGTGGAAGAAGCTTGCCCTTTCGATATACTCAGTAGTACATGAAATAGGTGTTAACGTATATGAAATAATTTGACACACCATACCAAAACAGTACTGAAAGGGGTTAATGCAATCATTCACGCCGGCTCAAAGAAATATCCTCATATCCTCATGTAACTTCGTTATATACTCAAATAATTTGAGTGTTTGGATTTACATCATGTAATCATTCACAGACAGATGGGATGGATCAAAGTGTGTGCAATGTGTCCTTATTACTTCATGTCGATTTAAAGGGTCGATGTCGAATGTTATGAAAGAGATCTGAATATCTCGTGAGTGTTATAAAACTAAATTTCCACTAATTTTGTTTACAATGCTTTGTCATTTTTTAGTAGTTACAAAGTTTATAGTTGAATATGGCAACCTGTAAATTAGTACAATACACTAAAATATACAATTATAGTCAAAATGTTGAAAATTTTGAATGACAAGGAAAAAAAAAATTGCGAGGCCCTGGTGGCCTCCAGAGCTCAATACATCTCTTAGTGTGAAAAACCATAAAAAACAACTAAAAATGTGATTTTCAGATGTCCCCCCTTTAGAAAAAGATGCTCATAATCAAAAAATATGTAGAACGGGAGAAAAAAAAAATCCCCAAATTAGAGTTTTCTCCTCTATTTTTAGCAGAGGTTTAGTTATATTTATCTTCTTTAGCAAAGGTTTTTTGTTATTTTTTTCGTTGTATTTGGTGGGGAATGCTATAATGTCACCGATTCAAAAGTATATTTAAAAACTTTATGTTTGGGGGGTCTAACCATTGATTGAATTCCCCTAGGAACTATAGTCTAACCATCAAGGCACTCTGAGCGTATACAATATGAATTGAACAACTTTATATTTAAAAATAGTATTGAATATGCTAACCTGGTAAAAGTGACGTGTCAGTACATGAGGAGTTCCATGTGGCTGAACATAGGAGGTCATTGGTTTATGTTATCCGCTTCAAGTGGATATACTTTCCTTATCTCCTTTTTCTTTTAATTTATTTCCATCGTTGTTGGTTTGATTGCGGCTCAACTCGATCAAATACAATCAGGGCTCAGCCATTAAACATGCAACTGCAATAATGAATTGCTCAGCTACAATGGTGTTGGGGTCCTTCTTTGATTGATTAAATAGATGCTAATGCAATGATGGATTGGTTTGTATGAGTCTCCAACTCATAGAGCAGGGGAGCTCTAATAATGGCTTGGCTCAACCGCTTTACAGTTTTCTCATCCCACAAGGGGCTCATTTGATCCACCACTTGTAGGTAGTTTAACACGACTCAGTCATGAGATCTTTACAACTTGGAGAGGGTATCTTGGCTAGATAGAAACATGGCTCCAAAGGATCGATATATGGCTTGATCAAACAGTGTACAGTTTTGGCTCAACCAACAATGTAACTCAGTCTCATTTGCTCTATGAATAGCCAATGCAGCTCACCAATTGCACTAAATAGCTCATTGTGAGCTCCACAATAGCTCGATGTATAGATTAATGGCCAAATTAATCAGGGGGAAATAAATAACTCAATGGGAGGATCTACAGACAACTCATTCCTCCAAAAATGGCACAGAATCCTCCAAATGTTAGAGTCTTTTAGTTATAGTACATAAAAAAATATGAGCAGCTAGATTTAGCTAAGAAACCCCTAATAGGGGGAAAAAAATAATTTTTTGAATTCTGATTCGATCCAGGAAGAAAATTTTCTTGGTGCACGGGGCACCATTGCAAAAAAAATATGTTCCAAACACCTGGAATGAAAACGAGGTTGTGGGAGAAAGGGATGGGGTTGGGAAGTTGCAGGAGGCTACACAGGCTCTCAATTTCTGCATTTATTTCTTGAGGCTCCTCTATCTCTTATAATCTTTCTTTCCACACCTTCTCTACTCATAGGTGTAGATTAACCTTCTCTGATACTAAATGAAATTTATGAATAGGGACAGAATCCTGATTAATTTATTAATATTTAATCAAATCAAATACGATAATGCAAGCTGCAATATTTATAGATATTGGACAGTCGGATACAAACAAAGAATTAAGTTTCACAGGTACAATGGAGGAAACAATACAGAAAAAACTATTGTTAAAATAATATAACAAATATTACAACAACCTCACATATTTTTAGTAAAAATAATATAGATAGTTATATAAGCATAACCATATAAGAATTCCTAATTACTATAGTAAATGCAAAATTAACTATAGTAATATATGTTTTACCTAACACTTAGGAGACATCAAGAGCTATCTAGAACACCAAAAACAAATTCATGAAGCACCTGACATGCACTTGTACCTGTAATCTTTGAATTTTCTTGAATCCTTGATTTATGACCTTATGTACCTTAAAAATTTCTTACCATACCCTGCTCAAGCTTGTTTGGAATCAATGACAACTTTTTCAACAAACTCCCCCTTTTTCATTGATGTCAAACAACTCCTTCACCTTGTCATTCTCCCCCTTTTTCCATAAATGACAAAGGAATATGTTCAAGTACCATGCTCCCCATATATGCATCCATGTTATTCTTATTTCTTGGAGCTAAATCATGTGTGATTAGCTCCCCCTTGTTATACTATCTTTAATGACTTTTAGGAGCAGACACAACACTCAATTTATGTCTCAAATGTTCAACTGCTTCTCTTGGTAATGATTTTGTCAAAATATCTGCTAACTACTCTTTGGTAGGCACATATTCAAGTTTGACTTTTCACTTACTAACTTTCTCTCTCAAGAAGTGGTACTTAATTGGGATGTGTTTGGTCTTAGAATGCATTATTGGGTTCTTGGATACACTAATTTCACTTGTGATGTCACAATAGATAGGAGTGGGCCCTTCATACTCCATTTTATATTCTTTCTATGGTTTCCTCATCCATAGTACTTGTGTACAACATGTAGCAGCTACAATATATTATGCTTCACAAGTATATAATGTTATTGAGGATTGCCTCTTACTCATCCAGGACACAAGACACTCACCTAGAAATTTTACCCCACCACTAGTACTCTTTATATCATCATCATTACCTACCTAATCAACATTTTTGTATGGTTTTAGACTAATTTATTTACTCCTTATGTACCATACACCATAAGAAAGAGTTTCTTTGAGGTATCTAAAGATTCTTTTGACAACATGTATATGACTTTCTCTTATATCAGTCTGATATCTTCTTACGAGTCCAACTACATGCATGATGTCAAGCCTGGAGGCTGTGGTATAGAGCAAGTTTCCTAGCATAGACCTGTACAATTTTTTACTTAATTTTGGAGTATCATCATATTGACCTAGTTTGCATCCTGTGATCATGGGAGTACTTACCTCTTTGCAATCTTCCATATGAAATTTTTTCAACATTTCCTTGATTTAATTTGCTTGAGTTATGAATATGCCATCTATTGATTGGTTCACTTGCAGCCCAAGAAAATATGTCAGCTCTCCCAACATTGACATGTCAAACTCTTGTTTCATAGCCTCTGCAAAGCCTTTATCCATGCTATCATTTCTGCTACCAAAAATAATGTCATCCACATAGACTATCACTATCATTTACTGGCCATTTTCATTTTTTTTACATATAGATTGTTGTCAACATCTCCTCTCTTGAATCCTTATTTTATAAGGTACTTATCTAGCCTGGCATACCATGCTCTATGGGATTGCTTTAAACCAAAGAGTGTTTTTTAATTTACATACATAATCATGATTTTCTGTGAATATGAAACCATATGGATGTTTTATGTAAATCTCCTCTTCTAAGGTGTCATTTAGAAATGTTGACTTCACATCCATCTGATAAACTTTGAATCATTTGAATCTAGCACATGATAAGAAAATTTTAATTACCTCCATCTTTGCCATAGGTGAAAAAGTTTCTTCAAAGTATACTCCTTCCACTTGATTTTAGCCTTTACAAACCAGCCTTGCCTTGTTTCTAGTGATGAATCCATCTTCATTCATCTTATTTCTAAAAACCCATTTAATGTTGATAACATTTTTTGTCCTTGGGCCTAGGGACTAGCTCCCAAGTTTCACACTTCTCAATTTGATCAAGTTCCTCATTCATTTATTTTATCCAATGTTGATCTTTTTTATCTTCTTCCACATTCTTAGGCTCTACCATGGATATGAGGGTTGAATTCTTATGAGTTTTCAAGTTGTTCAAATTTCTTCTTATGAGTATGTCTGCATCTTTATTTCCAATAATCTGATCAGTTGGATGATCCTTTTTAACCTTCTTTGAAGGTGTTTTTGTATCAGGTCTCTCTTGTTATTCATCTACTTCTCCATGAGTGATTATTTCTTTTCTACCACCTTCTTTAAATTTTATGTGGGGAGGTTTATCCGTTGCACTTCATCTCTTTTAGACTAAGTTTTGATCTTCAAGGGATACGACTCATCAAACTTAACATTAATACTTTCAAGTGTCTTTTGAATCCTTTTATTATAGCATCTATATGTTGCACTTACTGAGGAGTAACCTATAAATTTACCTTCATCGCATATAGAATCAAATTTACCTAGATCATCCTCATCTCTCTTAATGTAGCATTTACTCCCAAACACTCTAAGTTTCTTTAAATTTCTTGGCCTTTATTTCCAAATCTCATATGGTGTATTATTTCTATTCACTCTTATCTGTGCCCTATTCAAGATGTAGCTAGTTATACATATTGCTCCTCTCTAATAACCATATGAAAGTTTAGACTCATTCAGTATTGTCCTAGCCATCTCTTGGATTTTCATGTTCTTTCTCTCAACCACCCCATTTTATTGAGGTTTCCTTACTGATGAAAACTAACTCTTGATTCCATTTTCTTCACAGAATACATCAAACTCATTAGAACAAAACTCACCACCTCAGTCTGATCTTAAGCATTTGATATTTGTATTCTTTTCCTTTTCTACTAAGGATTTGAAGTTCTTGAATCCGTCTAACGCTTCTGATTTTTCTTTTAGACATGCAGCCCAATTCATGCTACTATAATCAGCAACATAAAATACTTATCTCCTTGGATGATTTCAATTCTTGTGGATCCAACAAGATCAGTGTGTATCAACTCTAAAGGCCTTGATTCCAAATATTCCTTTGACTTAAAACTTCTCCTGGTTTGTTTTCCATGTAGGAAATCTTTACAAAGTGTATCAATTGGTTTGATTATTCTTGGCATATTTCTAACACATTCTTTTGAGGTTATTTTGACAAGGTTATCAAAATTTAAGTTCCCTAGCCTTCTGTGCCAAATATAACTTTAATCTTCCTTAGTTCTAAATCATTTCTCTTTGTAAACTTCCTTTAGAACATACATGTTATTCTTTGTTCTCTTTGATTTTCCAATCTTGTTGCCTGATTTTCTTTCTCTTATGTCACAACATTTTTCATGTAAAACTAATGTGTACCCTAGCTTACACATCAGGATAACACTTAGTATATTATGCTTCATCCCTTATACATATAAGAAATTTTTAGTTACTAATTTTTCATTATCAAGGCTTAATTATCCCTTACCAATAATGTTAGCTCAATTATTGTCTCCAAATATGACAGGTCCTGAGGCATTCATAGTCAAAGAGATCAATTTTTTCTTATCAATTGTCATGTGACTTGAGTAGCCGTTATCAAGGTATCATATTTTGTCCTCATCTTGAGCATGAAATGTTGTTTGTGTTATCATAGTGTGTTCTACCTTATTTTTAGTATCTAAATTTACTATGTATACCTTTCTTTGAGGATTTTGATTGCAAGCCTTTGCTATGTGTCTAATCTTTTGGCAGTTATAACACCTTAAAACCATTTCTCTTCTCAAATTTTTTGAATTATAATTCCTATCATGACCTTTAGTATTTTTCTTTCACTTGATATCTTTATGACCAAACATGTTGCATGAAAAATAGTAACCATAAAAAGAATGAGAATACCTGGTTACATGGGAGTTTCTGAAATGCTTGATCCATCTCTTGGCATCATTTTTTATCTTTTTATATGTGGGGTGATATGATTCTAGAGTAATCTTTCCATTATTTTGATCTACTGCTCCATCATCCTCATTTTCTTCCTTGTATCCTAAGCCTAATTTTTCTTTGGTATCTCTTTAGTTTCTTAGGATATTATTTAGATTATGTGTTCTTTTGTCAAACTTTTCAAACATCTCCACCTTGTTTGACATTTGATTCAGCTCAGGATTTAGGATTTGAATTTCTAATTTTTATCTTATACACTCTTCTTCCTTTGATGTGAATGATAATAGTATTATCTCTAGTTGCTTGAACTCGTCTTCTTCCTCTCTCCTTCATGTTGAGTTTCTTTTCATAGATACTAAATTACTCCTCATAGTCCTTTGGCTTGGATTTCAGTTTGTGGTACTTCTTTCTAGATGTGTGCAATTCTTCAAGAGCACTTGTCAATTCAGCTTCAAGGTCTACCAAAAAATCTTCTTTATCTGAGTCTTCAATTTCAACATGATTGTTTCCTTTAAATATGCTCTCATGCGATGTTTCAAAATCCATGAACAAGGTTTCATTATAGGCTTCATCCTTTTCACTTTCAAAGCTACTAGTATCATTTGATTAACTTAAACTTTAATCCTCTTTGGAGTAGAGATTCCTTTTGTTTATAAAGAAATTATTTTTTCCCTCTCTTGAAGTTATTTTTATGCTTGATATGCCTCTTACCTTTTTCTTCATGCTCATCTTTCTCCTATTTTTTATTGTGAGGAGACTTTGATGCAAAGTGACCTACTTAGCCATAATTAAAACACTTAAAGGGAATTTTTTCTTTATACTTACATGAACCTTTTCTGATTTTTCTCATAAACATGGCCTCTATCTTTTCATAATCAATTTCCATATCAGATTCCTCTTTATCTTTTCTCTTCTTTGGATTTTATTCTTTGTAATATTTGAAAGTATCTTCTTTCCTACCTGATTTTATTCCCAAGGTTCTCAATTTATATGCACTTATAATTCCATGAAGCTCATCCAATTATAGTTTTGTTATGTTCTTGGCTTCCTCAAAAAATGCTACTTTTGTATCATATTTAGGATTCAATGACCTTAGTAATTTCTCAAAAATCATAGATTCGTCTTTCTTTTCACCTAGCCCTCTTATCTTGTTTTTCACTTCATTCACTCTTTGCATATATGAAGCAATGTTCTCATCCTCCTTCATTTTTAGACTTTCAAACTATGTTCTATAGGTCTACAATTTGGTAAATTTTACTTTATCATCTCCCTCATATATATTCTTTAGTTTGTCCCACATTTCCTTGGCAGTTTTATAGTACATGACCTTTACAAAGTATGTCTTAGATAGCCCACAAAATATGGCATTCATAGCTCTTGATTTTTTCTCACGATATTTCTTATTAGTTTTTGAAGTCATATGTGTACTAGTAATAGAGTAGCCATGATTAATTTCATCCCATATATCATGTCCAAAAGACTCAAGGTATATTTTCATCTTGACACTCCATAAGGCATAGTTAGATACACTAAAAAGAGGTGACCTTGTCGGTGAGAGACATTAACTGCTATCCATGTTTTGTAATAAGGATCTCCTTAAAGTGGTTATACTTTCTCTTAAAGGAACCTCGCTTTGATACCAATTGTTAGGAATTCTAGGCACTGAGAGGGGGGGTGAATCATTACTTATTTATACTTATAAACAACTCATAATTCTTCAATTATCCACAATTAAACAATCTTAACTATGATGTATTATGACCATTCAATCATGAGAGAGAGAGAGAGAACTAAGCACACATGACCACATGGGAGACAATATTTAATGTGGGAAAACCAAAAGGGAGAAAACCCACTGGAAGGAGAAATCAAAGAAATAACAAGGAAAATTTTCTAGCAAGAATTACAATGATTTCACCAAGTGATTAGCACCCACTCAACCTGAAGCTCAAACTATAGTTGTGAAGCACCCACTTTATTACAAAATCAAACACCCACTTGGAAGATTTGGCAAGCACCTACTTGCTAGGAAGCACCCACTCCCAAATTACTGAGTAGCAAATTAGACTTTAAACACAAGATATTTTGATCACCTTCACCACTTCATTTCTCACACCATCATATTGTGATCATTGTTTCAACTCTTTACTTCATGTAGTACCTCTCTTAGTAAATCTACACACCTTGATTCTTCTCTTTTCAGCTTCCATTTTCAGAATGGGGAAGCCATTTCTATTTATAGCAATGCAAATGTCCTTTCATATCCTCCACGTTCCCTTTTTCCTTTCTTCATGACCTTTGGCCTTTCACATTCCCTTATGACTTTTCAAGTTCCTTCGTCACCTTCCTTTTTCAAGAAAATTCCTGACTATGTCTTCTTATCACACGACAACATCTATAAACCTCCTTGACACAGGACAAGACTTTGTTGTCTCCCATCGAGACCTTATTGTTTCCATACATCAACAAGACCTTATTATTTTCGTACGTCAACAAGATATTATTTTTTTCATACATCATGACCTTATCATTTTCATACATCAAGACTCATTTCTTCACTCTGAGATATACAAAATCTTACACAAAACGTCATGACTAGTTATCACACACACTTTTCCCGAACACTTTTTGAGCACTTAGGAGGCATCAAGATCTATCTGGAACACCAAAACTTTCTTCGTGAAGAACCCAACATACATTTATACCTTCAATCTCTAAATTTTATTGACTCCCTGATTTATGACCTTATGCACCTTAAAAATTGCTTACCATACCTTACCGAAGCTCGTGCTCAAGCCTGTTTGACATCAATCACAACTTTTTTAACAAATGTTTCCTCGGCTTACCCAAGGGCTCTATTACTACCTTCACCAACTTTCCCAAGAAAATTTTCAAACACTTCTCATATAACGTGCAGCATGATTTCACCATGATCAATTTGTGCAATACCAAGAAATACAATGGTGAAAGATTTCCATCCTTCTTATAACAATGGAGAGCACTTGTTAGCCATATCCCATGGACCATTAAGAAAAATTAATTGGTCACCATATTTGTTGACAACCTCCATCAAGAACTAGATTTCCACCTGCAATTCCATTATGCCAACACATTTTATGACATCATAGAAATGGGAATGCAGATAGAAAAATCCGTCATCTCTTAAGGCCTCATCAAATTGTATTCACGTGACAACCACAACCAATCTAATCATCCTTCCACATCCTAGAAGTATAAATATTTTAACAAGAATAAGAATGTTATTAGAGAAGGAGTGATAGAGACCAAACATGTTCAACACATCCACACAGTTGTAGCCATATCCATTCTTAAGGTCCAATCCCAGTCTACCCAAGATCCTTAAAGAGGTTCATACACCCCCTTAGCGAATCCATTGAAACAATCCTTGAAAAACTTGTTGTCACCAATATGGTAGTTTTCCCGCAAACCTAGTCGATTGATGAGTCCAGACCTCAAGCCTCATGGTTCTGAGAAAATGAGTATTGCAAGTTCTACAAAATCAAAGGTCATGCCACCACTTGGTTTATGAAGCTGAAGAACTATATTCAAGACTTGATTGATCATGGTGAGATTGAAATCCAAGATAATGCAACCTATTCCTCTCAAAATCATAAGCTAGTGATTTATCAAAATCCACTTCCCAATCATGGTTAGAACCAAACTTCAAATCAGGGACAACAGAAGTATGGTCAAACCTGTGAATCATCTAGCCACATGTCCAACCATATGAACTATAAATGTGTCCCCTTCCAATATGAGTCCCTTTTAGAACATATACACCATCATCCCCATCGAGTAACCACCATTAAAGTTAAAGGCCCTTCCCAAAACCCTCAGTGTGTGGTTACTACTCACAGCATCCGTGTAGTGTTTCAAGGGATTATTCTCTCTTCCTCTAATCTACCTCCACAAGCTCGGTACAATATTATTGAACAACTGGAGAAGACCCCCATTCAAATTCCCATCATGGAATTTCTCAAAACATCCTCTATACATAAAGATATCCTTTACCATGTTCATTAGGAGACACGCATCCCAATAGATATAAATCCCACACAATTTCAAGCCCTCATCTCTCATATTTACCCCTCATCCAATACTCCCACTCACCTTCACCCAACGAGGCTTTCCACTACACGGCCCAACCAAAAACCTTCGTCTCTACACTGAGGTTCATATTGAAAATACTTGTGTCAAACGAGTACTAGTGGATAATGGGTCTAGTGTCAATTTATGTACCTTATACCTCATTTGAAACCTAGGGTACGATGAATCAAATTTAAGACAAGAAATAATCACTATCAAAGCATACGATAATACTAAAAGAAAATCATTGGGCACTCTATAACTTCCCATCAATGTGGGGCCTATCATGTTGCCCACCTTGGTACATGTCGTGGACATCCAGTTCCCCTATAATTTATTTCTTGGTCACCCCTAGATCCATGAAATGAATTTTGTATCATCCACATTACATTAATGTATTAAATTCAAGCATGTTGATGTAGAGGTCACCATCCATGGTAACCCTCAACCCTTTAAATATTGCCAAGCGCTTAAAGCACAAGGTTATAAGGAAATGTATTATACCATCACCGAAACTATCCCATCTCCATCATCATCCACTACTTCATATGTCTTACCCAAAATTCTTCCATATACCTCACGTAATGCTTCATCATCATCTACACCATCTTACCCACTTCGTCCATAACCACCCCTTTTCTACCCACTCCACCACTCAAGCTAAAATCCACATGGTGCCAGGAATATCAAACCTTCGGTATTAAGCAACTCTCACTCTCACCCAAATAGCATGGCAGGCCCAACATGTGTCAAAATACAAAGAAAGAATATTCATTGGGCTCCTCAAATTTTATCTACTTTAGGTATCTCTTTGATGAGTACCTAGAACCATTTGACACTACATGGCTCATAGATGATTCTATATCATCTTGTTACTTGAGCAATGAATAGATAATCCCTAAGCATATGAGGACTCGCATGGGTTATTCTAGTTAAATACTAGGTCACAACAAAAAACGAGTCCCCGAACCCCTCGCTATCATCCCCAATATGGATGTCTGTGGACTAGGGTACTAACCACCTGATGAGGGTATCTGTGATGACCTGAGTGACACATTGAGAAAACTAAGAAGGCCATAGATACCATCGAAGATAACTCCATCTATAGCCAATAAAAAAATTTATTTGCCACAAATATGTTCCACGACACCATCATCCTTTCCATCAACGTTACTCTCACATATCCCCAACTCATCTAGTGGGACCAACAATCTGACCATATCCCTCTTGACACATTCCAAAATGACAAAGAAATTCTTGAGTTCTTGGGAACCCAGGATAATATACCAACCGACGACCATAAAAAATGTTTCAAAATATCTCTAAATGTTAATGCCTATTTTGGTGAATAGGATCATGTCTTATCTATACAATCCCAATCTAACATCCCCCATCCTTAATCCTCTTTCCATATAGATAAGGAGGATCTGCTTGCAAACTTCTTTGAACATTCCCCACATCTGGATCATGATCCAGTCATGGATCAACTCCTTCCGGCTCTGTAAAAGCTACAAGATGGATCAACATCATTAATTAAAAAAACCATTGATATTAACATCGTGTTGGTGTTAGAATTTGATATTTTGAAAATAAGCAACATTCAGGGGACAACAGTGCCTCCTCTTTATAAGAGAGGTTACCTTATTGAAAGCCAAAAAACCTTATTTATAGTATAAATATTTGCTAAATATTTTAATGAGGATTTTGATATTCTAGATGCATTTATCAAAGATTTTCAATGTAGAAGAAAATAGGAAAAGTCAGGACTGATATTCAGAAATTGAGGATAGAGGATAACTTTCAGATATATAGATTGCAGAATGATAACATATTAATGCTCTGATAAAATAACAAAATTTATACTATGCATATAAAAAATAGGACATGCGTGTATTAGACACAAAGTTCCTAATACGCTTATCAACTGAAAGACACAAAGTTCTTGCTTCAAATAAACATAGCCTTATAAGAATCAGACAAAGAAAAGAAAGAGGAAAAGAATGAGAGAGAGATAAATTTCTTCTCTATTGATTATTTTAATGTTCTCTTTACATCCATATACCAAAAATCTCGATCCCTTACAATGATAAGAAAAGTTCTTTAAATAACCCCGAGAGACGGTTACAAAAAGTCTTTTCAGTTTCCTTTCTTTTAATCTCAAAAGCTAATATCTAATTAAATATTACATCATTAACTTATCCATTTCTTTCATAACACATGACTTAAAGGGATAAAGCCACCTTAATTAAATATTTTACAATAAGAAAGAAGAATATAAACTAGGACGTCAAGATGCTAGTAGAAGCACTTGTAGTTCCATTTTTCTTTAATACTTTATTTTTGAATCGCTACAAGGCTTCGATTATGTCCATTCCCTTGGGAATCGTTGTATTAGCATTCGCATGAGTCCAACTACCCAAAAACTCTCCATCTCCTTCCCAAACTCTACATTCTCCAAGAACTCCTTATTGGCATATGTGATAGCAGCCTGTAGTGTGCAAATATCCTTCACCTTTTCCTTTGATATAGTGTTCTATTTGAACAAATTTTCCTTGAAAAATGTCTTGAATTGAGACTTGATCTCTTGAATAGTGAATTTTTCATTTGAAATTTCTTTGAAGATTCAACAGTGAATATCCATGAAGGAAGAAGTAACACAAGCTTTCAAATCTTCTCCTGTTTGTAATACATTTTGGAGCTCTCCAATGGCTTCCTCAAGAACCTTTATTTTATAAGCAATGTTGAAGACCCACTCCTTGGACAGGTTCAATTTTGCATCATCAAAAACCTTTTCAACCAAAAGGACATGTACATATGTTTCACTCACTAACCTGAGATCTTGTATGCACTCACTCCATAGTTTCAACTCTCTATCCAACCCACTGAGTCTTGTAGAGAACTTCAGTTGAATCTTGGAAATTTTATCATATGCCTTGAATGCCTCTTAAATAAAATTTAGTCATGTGATTATTAAATAATCAACCATAGCTTTCATTGCCTTACCATAAGTGGCATGCTTATGGATGTCTTTGATGGCATGGACCTCATCACTGGACAAGATAGCAGGAGGAGGGATGTAAGCTAGGGGAGTATGATCAAGTACCTTATCCTCTGTCGATAATGATTTGATGAAATTGGATAAAATTTGGTTCTGCTCTTCTAATTTCTCCTATGTTTTGTTACCTTTTTCAACCATTTCAATTACCTTAGATACAGTCTCCCTCAGATTATGCACTTCACTTTCTGGGGTTGATTCTCCAAGAGGAAATCTTGTCAGCTCCAGATCACTCATTGCTAGGTACTTTTCATTTTTATCCAACTTGGGTTTTGTAATTTCCATGAATTTTTGGCCTTGGGAATCTGAAACTAATCTTGAGGTGACTTTGGCCTTCTTAGCTGGAGGTGGAGGAGTAGTTCCGAGAAGAGCTACCACTGCATCAAACTTAGGAACATCAACACCTGAAGTAGCCTTTCTTTTCTTACTTTCCAGCAACGGTTGTACCAAAGTAAATTTGGAACTGGAAGAATAAGGAGCAATAGGTCCAAGTGCGGATGTACTCATGGCACTTAGGGTTTACACAACAACCACTTCCAACATAGAGGTATCAATTTGAGTGGTGACATGATCTTCCTTAGTGAATATTTCTACAGATTTTGAAACCCTTTCTTTTAACTGACCTTCCATCATACTACTTACTTTAGGTGTATTCTCTTAAGGATTTTCTTGTTCTTTTTCTTAAATGTCATCATCATCATCATCCAAGTCCATAATTTTATCCTTTACTTCGGCTTTCTTGGAGGATGACTCACTTTCTTGAATTACATCAACATCCTTATCATCCTTTTTGGCTTCCCTTTTTTGGTGTATACCAGAGTTGATGATTCAGGAGGAGAAGGGACATATTTTTCAAGTACTTCAAGAGCTAACACAAGTATTTCTTTCTACGAAGTAGGAGTATCTTGGGAAGTGGACCTAAATTTCCTTTCCCTGAACATTCTCGTTTTCTTGTCAAACCAAAGACTAGTTCTCACTAGGACAGGATGGTTAAGCTCCTTCAAGTCATCTCTTTCTTTGAGAAACCAATCAATAGTTTCAATCAAAGTGTGTTTGATGGATATTTCATATTCAAGAGATTGTAGATCCTCATCATCATCCTCAAATCCTTTAGGGACATCAAATATACTGAAATCAATTATCTGCTGCAAAGACAATCTCCCATAGTACCTTCTCCTAGATTCATAATCATCAAAACAATCTTCCTAGTAATCTTCGATATCAACAAGGTGTTGATAACCCATTCTAAAGTTGGTAGAAATTAACTCCTTAATGTCAAAACAAGTTCTGGGCTTATAATAGTGAAGGGTAAGAGGGGCAATGGTCCTATCAATGTTTTGAGCATCCAAGGAAGTCTTACAAGTGTAGTTACCCAATGTGATTGGGAACTAAATTCCTTCAATCTCTTACCCCTGCATGTTCTATGCAATTTATCCAATTGTCTACACATTTTTACTAAATCCATTTTATCACTTTAGTACATCAGAATTTTCAAGGGTTTCCCTTCAAATCCAGCCAAATGTATATATGAACATTTCCTGAATTGAGTGAAAAATCTTCCATAGATGGTGATTAGTTGTTTTTCTTCCTCTGAGAATCTC
Organism: Taxus chinensis; assembly: GCA_019776745.2. NCBI lineage: Eukaryota > Viridiplantae > Streptophyta > Pinopsida > Cupressales > Taxaceae > Taxus > Taxus chinensis. Next base: position 721,211,920 of record CM034153.1, on the reverse strand, counting down.
CTAGCAGTATATCCTTCAAGTAACCTGAAAATGTATATAGTGAATGCATCATTCACTCTCCTGAAATGATGATTATTGACCTTCAAAGTTAACTGTGGGCAGTACATGTAAACAGGGTCATATTTCTTTTCATCCACAGGGGAGAAACCCAACCACTCTCTATAGGCTATAATGGAGTACAACATATAGGAGGTCATGTAGAAAGTATGAGTTCTCTGAACATTTTCCAATTGCTCAGTCAGGCTATCACAAATAATTCCTGCCCAATTTAATTTTTTCTTACCCTCACATATAATATTGATGTAGGGGCACATCCAATAGAGAAACTCATTGGTGGAGGGAATTCCCATGATTCTGTCTAAGAGATTTATGACATCTGAAAATTCTTCATGATAATCAACTTTTAACATTGTATTAGGTAGCCTTGAGGCTCCTTTCTTAGGGTTCTTCAACCAAGACTTGGCAACTCTTCTTTTGTATCACTTGTTATCCTAATCAAAAAGAGTTTGAGCCTGATCCCTAGTAAGAATATTTGAGCCTTCAACTGCAGGGATTCTAAAATCAGTGCAGATATAATCCTCATCTAGTCGAACCAACACCTCACCTTGAGGGTCAACGATTTCTTTTGTATCAGGGTCGAAACAAGAACTACAAGCGAGAACTGGATTAGCACACTGGATCAAAATGGGAAAACATCCTGCTTCATAAATTCCACTATCCTTGATTAATTGGGCAATGGGAGTAGAGTTTTGAAAGTTAAGATGTACCCAAAAATATTCCAAGTCTCGATGATGAGCTTCGTTATCATCGATGTCTAGTATAGCAGTCTATAAGGTAGAGAGATGCTTGTGTCCTTTGAAATTAATCTTCTTTTTGTGACAGGAAAAAAATATCACCGTGAGAGTAATTTCCTTGGTTCCTCAATCAACACCTTGAAGATTCACAAATTCTCTTTGTAGCTACAAATTTGAAAACAATGGAGGACTACTAGACCATGGCTAGAAATGGCATAGGAGAGAGAACTCAAACGGTCAATAGCGAAAGGAAATGAGATAGTGAAAATGATCAGCTAGCCAATTATTTATATGCATTTAAACCTGGGTAGGTCAATGAGGTGAAATTAATGAGGCAATCAATACTTTATGTCGGCCTTGAAATAATTAAAATTGGATAAGGTGGATAAAAGAGCACAACTATCCCAAGGGACATTACGATGTTTGGGATGCACAAATCCAAAAAATCCGATTGGCAGAAAAAGATGAAAAATATTACACAATTGTCCCAAGGAACATTGGGACAGTTCAGACGCACGGAGCAAAAATACCCGCAATGAATGGAAATCAAAAAAGGTGGGCTTACGGGGAAAATGAGGATTAGAGGCACTCTGGACACATAGGTCGCAAAAATATGAAACACCCACAACACATTGAAATCAGACAATTTGGAAATATTTGACACAGACTGCACTTCAGACATCAGAATAGCTAGGATGCGCAAAGTGAAAAATACCGATACCAAAGGAAAAGCAAGACCAATCAGTAAAAGTGGAAAATCAGGGAACAGATAGCCTGGAGGAACTTGGGACATGAGGGTCAGAAAAAGCTGAAAAACACTAAAAATATTCCAAAATCAAAATTTCGAAAAAAAAAAAAATAACTATTTAGAAATAGATTTTTCTTGGAGACCTCGACAAGGGCATTCATCAGTCTCCAAAACAAAAAAGTTTCAAGAATAGAGAGGAAAATTTATAACTCTTGAGGAGGGTGACAACATATCGGTACTGAAGAAAACCCCAAGATTCTCAAAATGGGGGCATATTTATCTATAGAAGAACAAACCACCTTTATAGAGCTTTTTAAATAATTCTCAGATGTATTCACATGGTCTTATGCTGATATGTTTGGGCTTGATCCATTCTTGGTGGTTCATTATCTAATGGTCCGTAAAGATGTAAAACCAATTAAAAAAAAGCTCTGAAAGATGCATCCAAAGGTATCTCTACTCATCAAAGAATAACTTCATAAGCTTCTCAACATTGGATTTATCTGGCCAATTGATTATTCCTAATGGATCTCTAAAATTTTCAGAACGGTGTTAGAAATGGTGGTTCTTGTTGGGGTTTGTTGTGAATACTGAGGGGTCATGTCTAACGTGCCTATTCATGTGAGGATGTCTACCTGGCTAGGATGGTGTGGACGTTTAGAATTTCCTGCCTGCATGAATTGAGAATGGTGATTTGCCTGAGCAAGTTCTAACCCCCTCATTTTTTCTACTAACGTTGAAATGACTTCATTTGGTGAAGTCACGGTATTTTTCCTTAGTGGTGTTTGTTATATATCTTGGTGTTGTATAGGTATGTGATATCCTGCTATGAACTGATCATTTTCCTACTAAGTTTCCCCAAGGGCATTTCCTATACGACGTGGCATGGAGGTATTTTCTTGAAAAGAGACTTTGGGTTGTGTTTGTAAACCTCCTATAGGTGGGTACACACTTCGAGAATGTTGTTCATTCCTGGCATAATGTATCGAATGTTCATCATCTAAAACCAGGTATGGGTCAGCTTGTCTACTAATTTGTGGTCTAAGTAGTACCTGAGGAGACGAACTAGATTCTCATGTGAGTGTCATATTGTTTGAGCCTAAAGGCTATATTTGTTGTGTTTGAGTGAGCTGATCCAACTCTTCTATTTGGAAATGGCAGTTCTTGTTGGGGTTTGTTGTGAATACTGAGGGGTCATGTCTAATGTGCCTATTCCTATGAGGAGTTCTACCTAGATAGGATGGTGTGGAGGTTTATAATTTCCTGCCTGCATGAATTGAGAATGGTGATTTTCCTGAGCAAGTTCTAACCCCCTCACTTTTTCTACTAACATTGAAATGACTTCATTTAGTGAAGTCACGGTATTTTGCCTTAGTGGTGTTTGTTGTATATCTTGGTGTTGTATAGGCATGTGATATCCTACTATGAACTGATCATTTTCCTACCAAGTTTCCCTGAGGGCATTTCCTATACGACGTGGCATGGAGGTATTTTCTTGAAAAGAGACTTCGGGTTGTGTTTGTAAACCTCTTATAGGTGGGTACACACTTCGAGAACATTGTTCATTCCTGGCATAATGTATCAAATGTTCATCATCTAAAACCAGGTATGGGTCAGCTTCTCTACTAATTTGTGGTCTAAGTAGTACCTAAGGAGATGAACTAGATTCTCCTGTGAGCGTCATATTGTTCGAGCCTGAAGGCTCTATTTGTTGTGTTTGAGCGAGCTGATCCAACTCTTCTATTTGGAAAGATAAGTTATATCTGACCCTTGGCGATGGATTTTGTGTTGATAATTGGTTACTTGAATAGTTGTCACCTCATACCGAGAGCGAGGGTGATGACTGTCTATTCAGTTGAGCGTAGTATGCTTCAAGACCTAGGAGAGGTCTACCATATGCATCGAATCCTGACATATTCGAGGGGTATATGAATACCCGCAGAATAATGGGAAAAGGCAAAGGTGGAAGGAAGAAGTGAAAATAAAGAAGAACTATTTCATTTCACGTCAGGTTCACCAATTTTGTTGGTGAAGCTGATGGTGAAAGCTGATGAGGTAGATAAGATGAAATAAACGTTATTTGAAAGAGCAAGTAGAAATATGACTCTGAACCAGAAAGTAGGAAGTTCACGTCAGGTTCACAAATTTTTTATGATGGAAAAGTGAAAAGCGAGCGTGGGAATCTACAAGTAACTTTTCCTCGCACCCGACCTCCTGAGGTCATGCCAAGACAGCCGGTGTGGATCGAATATGCATGGGATGCAGACAAACTAGTTAGGCAATCTGATGTCTCCGACACGCACTATTGGAGAATGGGAATCTAAGGCAAAGAAGGACCCTCCTAACCTAAACTGGTGTGATAGATCGATCAGCAAGGATGACTACTCGAAGGCTCCAATCAATATCGAGCTCTAGTGTGATTCGGTCTATGGGTTATGGAATACGTGGAAAATGACCTGGGATAGTTTCGTGTATGTCTCCATATAAGGTCATAGGGTGGATAGTAAATATAATTGACTCTATGGGCAATTCTCTAGCCTAGTCCAGAACTTCTTAGCTTCATTAGCTGTTATGTCTAACAAGGATAATTGTTCGATGATGATAGGTGGAAGTGGAGTAGATCTGAATACTAATGTATGTAGGCCAGCATCTGTGTCTGATTCACTTATAGATTCGTTGGGGCTGTGGGATTTGTGGGTCACAACTATAGATTCGTGTTTGTTGTGGTCCTGCTATGGTCATGTGCAGACTCAGTCCCTAATCCCTAGTATCCAATAGTCATATGCTTTTTCAGCGTCTATATTCAGAATTAATAGTTGTGTGATTTTTTCAGAGTATCTCACAAGCGTTCGTGCAACCTGAATTCTTAATCTGGTATCTATATATGTGAGAGTGTCTCCTACGTCTGGCTATGGGACCAAAGGATCACAACCGAATGTTTTCTCTCTTTCAAACCCTTCCACAGTCATGCAGATATATATCTAGGGTAATCTATAGTTTGGTTGATTTGACCAAAACGTTTGCGCTTTGTCGTCTTCTATGTTTAACCCACTTAACTAGAGGTTGATCTGTTGTAAATTTGTCATTGTTTGGAAGACTTAGATCCTAATATTTTGATCTATGTCAGTTATTGGTGTGACGATATCAGGCTAGGGCACGATTGGCTCGAATACATATTCTTTGGGCTCTCTAGGTCCCATGATTGTCATACAAAAGCAACAACGTAAATCCAAATGCAGCAAAGTGAAATTAACTATGTAAAGTGTATCTATAGCATATATGACTTCTCTATTTTTGTATTTTTCTGATGAATTTATATGAATGAAATTGAAGGAGCAGATATTTTAATATATCTAGAAATTGACAATTAATCTATTGACAAATTTAAAACAAACAAAGCAACCGAGTATAGCTACTTGCCTGTGCAGTTGTAAATCTATTCTAAACAATGAAATAACTGATCTAAATCTATTTGAAAGACTCTCGATCCTACCTCAGAAGTGAGGAATGAATCATAGTCTCTCAGAAACTATCAATCCCCACAGCTTCCCTGGCAATATCGAAAGTAAAATTGACTGAAATAAAGTGATTGGATACTCTATTTGATATGCTTCTAATTAGAACTTTGAAAGCTAGAACCTGGATTTTATAGAACAGTGGAGAATCTGATGGTGTGTGTGATCTTGTCCCCTCAGTGTGATCTCCTCACTCCTTCGTGTTCACGTGGATCCAGAAAATCGTGTAATGCTAACATCAACAGAAGTAGATATTGGGACAAAACCCGGCAGCTTAGGATAAAGACTGAATACAATGTGAGTAGGAGAGAGATAGCGCAAGAGTACAGAGCTTGTCTTATGCAATTCCTAGCAGGATTTATTGCGAGTCATGCAACATAAAACTTCTAAAACTTGAAACTCTCATGTTTGAAGAACAAAACCTGCAACTTTAATGGCTTCCTATCGAAATCAAACTATCTTATTCCAATTGATTTGGATGAAGTGATGAAAGCACTTGCACAAGATGGATATGTGGCTTCCTAACAACAAAACAACACTAATTAAGCATGCAATGAATGAAGCTAAGAATTCTAAGAAAAATGAAAGACTAATCTATATCAATGAGAAATTCAAAGGCAAATTTGAGGGGCCATTTGCTTGAGCACAAGCCAACTATTTATAGCATTTTCATTTACCAAAGGTAAAAACCAAATTGATCTCTTAAACTATAAACAATGGCAAAACACTATTCCAGGGAACCAGAATCATTAATGCAAGCCCAAGGCGGTGAAAAAAAGCTGTTAAACGTTGAAATTTACGTGAGTCATGTTAAAAGAGCGTTCTGGAAAACATGTGAAGGACAGCCTCCCTGACATGGCGGCGGTCACAAGATGGCCACCCTGTCAGGGCGACGGTTTCGTAACTGAAGCTCAAAATGCAAAGGAAGAGAGGGGAAAAGAGAAAAAAAAGGCACACAAGGGCTAAGTGGGGCATGCAGGATGTTAACGCACACTTGGGGAGCTTTTCCGGATCCGGAACACCTTGCGAGGAGGACCTGTATCATCATTGGGGCACGTGTTACATTGTTTTGGCAGTGCAGTACCCTACAATTTTAGGTACGTACAGTTCCCATATGAATCCATATTCACTATTGACGAATCAGATAGTTATACATTATACTTGCATGGCTTCTTCTCACATCATGGCTCAAGAGTGATAATTTTAATCATCACACCCCAAGGAGATCTCATCCCTAAGGCCTTTCGGCTCACTTTCCCCTACACCAATAATATAGTTTAATATGAGACACTTATCGTTGGACTTTGAATGGCCATCCAATGAAATATCAAAGAACTTAATATCTTTGGTGACTCACAGCTCATCATCAAGCAAGTTAATGATGAATACTCAACCAAAGATTATAAACTCACACCATATAAGTGAATGGTGAATGATTTCAAGATTTATTTTTAACACATTTAGTTCGAGAAAGTTCCACAAGAAAATAATAAATCGGCAAATGCAATGGCTACTATTGGATCTCTCTTGAACATGTCTTCAGATGCCCATAATTCACAATTCCTGATTGAAAATATCATGGTTCCAGCATACAACATCCATGAATTTGAGATTGTATCTAAAATTATGGGTCCCAACTCTCAATGGTATCACGACATCTATACCTATCTCCCTGACCATATCCTTCCACCTAACCTTCCCCATAGCCAGTACAAATCCTTCATCCATCGAACATCTAGATTCACTAGGCGGCATCCTCTATCGTAATGGATATGACAAAACCTTGTTATGATGCCTTCATTCCCAAGAGGCCGAATTAGTAATCAAGGACATGCACGATGGCATCTACGGTGCTCACACCAGTGGTATGGTACTTGCCAAGAAACTTCTACGCACTAGCTACTATTGGCCTACAATCAAAAAATATGCATGCTCATATGTCTACAAATGTGTTCCATGTCAAAATCAGGTTGAACTCATCCATGCACCATCGTAAGCTTTGTACCCATCACTACTCCATGGACATTTTCCACCTGAGGTATCGATCTCATGGGAAGACTTAATCCCACCTCATCTGATGGTCAAAAATTCATTATTACTGCTACAGAATAATTTACCAAATGGGTCAAAGCCATTCCTCTCACCTATGTCACTAACAAACAAATATCCAAATTCACCCTTAATCATATCATTTGTCGTTATGGTATTCCATCTTCCCTTATCATGGATAATTGTAAATCCTTTAAAAATTAAACATTCTATGAACTTTGTGACCAATTCCACATTAAGATTAAATTTTCCACCCCATATTACCCACAAGGCAATGGCCAATCCGAAGCATCCAACAAAACACTAAAGCGCATCCTCAAAAATTGTCATTAAAACATGACGCGATTGGCATACACAAATCTATCTTGCCTTGTAGGCCTATCATACATCCATCCGCACCCCGACTGGCTCCACTCCCTTGTCTTCGACATTGAAGTTATCCTTCCTGTTAATATCAAGCTCCCTTCCCTCTGAGTAACTCTTTAAAACATTATCAAAGATGAAGCATATAATGTACATTGCATTCAAGAACTAGAGCTTCTTAATGAGAAATTCATCTAAGCCTTATACAATTTCAAAGCTTACCAAAATCACCTTCGCAAAAAAAATATGGTAAAACACTTTAAAACCTTTGAATTCAAAGTTGGTGACATAGTCCTCAAGGAGAACCAACACAACACAAATAACGATCTTGAAAAGAAAGGAAAGTTCAAACCTAATTGGCTCAGACCTTATGTCATCATAGTGAAATTTGGATTTGGTGTTTATAAGCTTGCTACCCCAGACGAGTATGAGTTGGATGAGCCCATGAACATCATGCGTCTCAAAATATTCTACGCTTAAGTGACCACTCTCCAGAAAAACATCCAATTTTCAAAAAAAAAAATCCGTCCAATGGTGAAAACCACTTTGATGGTGCCTTGGGAAAGTACAATGGTGAAAACCAGTTTCCAGTGCTATGGTAAGATAGCTCCTACGTCCACTAGTGCCTCACGTCCACGTCCGCACACTGGGAGAAATCCCCTTTATCCATACCTACCATCTTCATCCACATTCCTATATCACTATCTTAATCCAAACTTCTTATGGTCCTAAACAAACAGTAATGGATCTATCATGACTAGGAACACTATCTTGATTCTAGAAAAGGACACATTTTCTATAGTAAAATTTTGGGAACCACAGCAAATTCCTAGTCTCTACATCAATGTAGAGAAATGAAACCCTTGTAAAATCTTGAGGATTTCATTCCTCTTCACCCCCCTATCCACCTGTTATCATCATCTACTCATCTTTTCACCCACTTTCCTTTTCTCTCTACTATTCCACTTCGTGTAAGTGAAACATTCACGTTGTAAGTATTTACATAGTTAAAAATTTCATGGCAGTCATTACATGTATATACCCACTTTCTACTTAGTCTTCACTATCCATATCAATAATAAACAACACGCTACAACATTTCACATTTTCCATGATAACATTACATAATCATTTCCACATAATTCACTTTAGAAAACGAAATCATAAACCATGACAACCATCTCATCAGCACTACCATCCATATAAACATAAACATATATAAACTAACCACATAACCATAGAAATAAATAATCAGCATTATACCAAATTCCATAATCCATATACACCCAACAATTTCATCATCAACCACATCCAAACTTATTAAAATTGGAATTATCAACACAACACAATCATTTTATCTACGTCAAATCATTATCTAACATCACAATAAAAATCCATCAAATTATCATCACATAATCTAATCATCTGACATCGTCACATCGTAATAAAACCACATCAACACATCATCTAACATCATCACATCATAATAAAACCACATCAACACATCATCTAATAACATCACGTCACCATAAACCTACATCTAAACTCATAACTAATAAATAAACACCATCATCATGAAATAATCATCAAATACATCATTATAAAATCATCATACACATCATCATCTATACATCAAAAACATCAAAACAAAGTATGTCATATCATCATCAAAATAATACATTTGTCTCATCATAAAAACATCATGTACATCATCATCATCTATACCAAAGTACATCACCACATCATCAAAATAATCATATAAAAAATGATACATGTCATCAATATGACAAATATTCTCACATCATCAAATTGATACATATGTCTCAAAATATACATGTGTGTGTGTGTCTGTGTCTGTGTCTGTGTGTGTATGTATATGTATATGTGTGTGTGTGTGTGTGTGTATATGTATATGTGTGTGTGTGTGTGTGTGTGTGTGTGTATACATATACATATATCAAAATGTGACCATCTTGGTCATCATCGCATATCTAATAAAATAGATCATGATACAAAATAATATATATACACCCCCGCTATATGTACATCTTCATCAAAAAAATGAGCTCATCCCTTGCATCGAGCTACCTGTATCATCTCCTCCACCCGTACTCCCATCCCATCTCGTCTACAAAACATTGGAAATACTCCCTGAAGCAATCGATCACATTGATCTCCTCTTAACTAAGTAGTTCACATATTATAGCTCCTCTGGCAACCTGGAAGTCATAATGCACTCATAATACCGCATCTCCTCAGAAAAATCTAGATGCTAGCCCAACTTCACTATCCTCGATGGTTTCATTGGCCATGTTCCCTGATAGGATCCATGTGTCTCATTTGTCTCATTTACAGCACTGAACATGTTATATATATCCGTGTAATAATCTCTCTGGCAGTGGTATCTGTCTCGATGTTGTATGGCATGATCCATCTCTTCTCAGGAATTATATTGCTCATCTCTAGTTGCATCTAACTCTGCCCGAAGGTAGGTTATCTTATCCACTGATCCCCCATCTCCATCACCTACATGTTACTGCCCTAAACCATCAATGACTTGTTATATCATGTCTAGCTCTCCTTGTAGAAAATTTATCTCTACATCTCTCACCTAAATTTCATATGTCATGTTATCCCCCTCCACCATTATCTAGCCCACCAAAACTAAGAACATGCCCTAAATTTGCTTCAAATCATGTATCTCCCTCAGGTAAGCCACACCTCTCGCCCTCAGGCCCGTTATCTCTACTACTCAGGCACGGGCCTTATTGTCAAATATGACAATCTAAGCCTATAACTCTACCTTTATACTAGATGACCCTGAAGACCCTGCACCTATAAATCATGTACTAGATGGCCCTGTTATATCCACATGTGATGGCCTAGCAATCTCTAATGGCCTAGTAGAATCATAAATCTCCATCACATCAAGATTCTGTATATCTGGACTTTGATATGGTCCTCATTGTACTGGTGACTGTGGTGTTGGCTGCAACCCACCTAGAGGACCACCCAATATGATAGCCGGAGGTTCTAACGGTACCTTCTCCTCATCCTTCCCCACTTGTGGTACATGTACTACTAGCATTTTTCCATGTTCTCCATCTTGTATACCTGACTCTATCTGTGCACAAACCCCATCCCTCTTAATGGTCGTATAATTAAAATTAGCCTAATCCCCTACCACCACTACTCATCCATACATTGTCCCCAGATCTTCTATATCTAGTAAAGGCCTCCACTGGTCAACCTATACCTCGTCAACACTAGCTCTAGCTATATCCATTGGAATCGGTGTTCCCCGATCATCCGTCTATCGAGTAGTCTGCACAAATAAATAGTCACCTGAAGGTATATCCTATATAATCCTAAACTATCTGGCCAGTATTTCACCTGAAGGACGTAATCTGGCCAGTATTTCTCACTCATGTATAGGTGACCCCCTACTAGTAAAAATGGAGTTTGGATCTTGCTCAGTTATACCTGATCCCTAGCCCATGCCTCATACTGACGATATAGCCGCCATGTAATATCTTCTGCCTATAGCTCATCTATCCCTCACCTGTAGTGATCCATCACCCCCCAACAACTCTCTCTTATCCATATGCATGTGTCATCCATACACTAAGGGCTCACCATCTTGTCACTGCCGACAGATACCTATCGGCCTACCCACAACTATGTGATTATAGCCCAAAATCAGTAGGCTATCATGTGTAAATCACGGTATAAGCCTGCCAATAATGCAAGTTCCCATGCATGCAGAGTCTTTGACTGCCACATTGGAATACACCACATCTACAAATCCAATACTAAAATATCGTTCTCCTCCATCAGGTAACAAAATGCAGCTGATCAAGGAACATAATGTTATCCCGTAAAATTGACAAGGGCAAGTTTACCGATAACCATACCGAAAATTTTGTTCCGATCCCTCGTCAGGGATCCCTTGCGTTCAGAACGTTGCAAAATCCCTTTTCTGGGAAATCTGGTTTTCCGAACTTAGTCATTTTTGGTCTTTTGGCTGGGCGCATGGAATTACTATGTAACACAAACTTTTGGTGCGCCCCCTTTAAATCTTTTGGCGCATATTTTCCTGTGTCAACACAAACTTTTGGTGTGCCTTGATATGTTGAGTCTTTCCTGCGTGCGCCGTGGCGCATGCGCCTTCGTGTTAACAACACTTTTGTTGTGCCACTTTTCGGTGCGCCAAAGGGTTGCACATAATCTTATGTCGACACCCCTTCCGGTGCGCCAAAGGCGCGCATAACTCCGTGTTTGCATCGCTTTCGGTGCGCCAAAGGGCGCATGCTTTCCTATGTCGACAATGCATTCCATGCGCCACTTAAAAAGTTGGTGGCACATTTATTACTAACTCGCCTATATATATAGGCGCGCCTGCGTTGTCACTATCACCAATGCAACACACGTGATTTATATTCTCCGAGCCTGTCAGCACACCTGCCCTGTCATTTTCAAACACGTAGTGGACCCATTTGCACGTTCTTCGCTATTTATCCGGGTAAGAGGTTCTTATCTCTTTCATGTGTTTTGCGTTTTTGGTTCTTTGTTTGCTTGGTGGTCTGGTTTTGGATTGGAAAGAATGAAATATTGAATTAGCTCCCCCCTGCTGTCTTTCCACATATTCCTCCCCCCTCTTTCCAGATCTGCTGGTAGAGGAAGCTGTTCTGAATTCATGGTTTGAACCGCTTTTGTTTAAGCCGTTTCATTACAAAAATGACCCTGCAAAAAAGAAAAGAGAGCTTAGCCATATGTGGAAACCCCCTCTGAGAAAAAATCTGAACCTTAAAGAAAAAGGAAAACTGTATTTTCCTTTGGCGCATTAGCATTCCATGCTTCATCATAAAAAGGTGCGCCCTCATGGCGCACTTCCCTCGCATGCTGCAAATACTTCTCATGCGCCCCTTGGCGCATCAAACTTGGATGCAACATAAATAATTCCTGCGCCCTTTTGGCGCACCCAGAATCCATGTGACAGCCCTTTCATATTGTGCCAAGTTCTAAGCTATAGAGGCGCAGGTGCGTTCCTCATCACAGCAACATCCTATTGTGCAAACCCTTCATACTCCGTGCTAAGTTCCCTTAAGCGCGCCAAAAGCACATGTTACAAAAACCCTATATGCGCCTTTTGCGCACCGATGTTTTGTGCAACACAAAGTTTTCATGCGCCTTTTACAAAATACATCCATATGGCGCATGCGCACTTGTCCTTACAGCAACAAAAAATGCATTCTGCAGTGTCTACGCGCCATGCGCCCCGAGGCCTTTAAATTGCTGGCTCTTTCTTCTGTCAAGCATTTCAATGGAAAAATCAACCAGCTGACATGGCTTTCTTCAATTGGGTTTCACGTCTTATTCTTGCAGATCAGCAATTAAGCTCAGAAGAACATATGTCAACATCAAGCAAGAGACCCACCAAATCCAAAGACTATTCCAAACTTCCAGAGAAGCTCATAGACGAGCGGGAGACTTGCGAGGCGATCAGTGAACGACACAAGGATCCTTCCCAGGATCAACTAGGGCCCCATGATCAGCAAGTTCATGGAATACCGGCGCTCAATTCCACATCTCGTCACCTGAGCAGCAGTAAAAGCAGGCTACTCCCTTTCGGCCGCAGGATGACGATGATGAATAGTGGCTTCTTCTTCTTCTTCTTCTTCTCTCTCTTCTTCGACTTTATTTTTGGGAATATCTGGAGTATGTTGGCACAAATGATGACATCATCCATGTTACACCATGGGATGATGTCATCCATCAAGTTGTCAAAAGTCAACATGACTTTTAGATATTTTGTGAATAGCTTTGTAAATAAGTGGTTGGCTCCTTTTTGCCTTCTTTTCTCTCCTTCTTCTATAAATACCCCCGATACTTGTTGTATTGGGCATGATGTGAGTGAATATCTTTTAGATGAAAAATAGAAGTGAGGAGAAAAGACTTTGAGCTTTTTGTAACAGAAAGAATTATTAATACAATATTTAGACTTTGTGCTGAATACGTGTGTTATTTGCATCAGATCTTTCTTATGTCTGATCTATGTGTTTATTCTGTTAAATCTGCTTCTGTTTTATTTTCATTTATTCATCATCAGTATTGCTTTGCTCGTTTATGCAAGTAGGTTTGGCTCTGTTTACTACCAATCCCAAAACATAAACCTTATAACCTTTCTGCTTTGGAATTCATTTCTTTTCTTCCTTCGGACCTACTCTTTCCTTCATCTTCTCTTCCTTTACTTTCTTTTCGCAGTCGGAAACACCCTACACTGGGATGAGATCCCAAACCCCTGAAGGCATAATTTGTGAGACTTGTGCAGATTCCTGCTGGCAGAATAGCAATAAACCAGTTTCGCTTTGCTGACTCAAAGAGGGGCTATGCCCTGCACACTGTTGGCTCGTTTATCCATAGATCTGCCCAAGCGACAGATTTTTGGACCAACAGTTTTTGGCGACTCTGCTGGGGATCGAATAGATCTATCAAATCTATGATGGTGGTAGGATAGAAAATCAGAAAAATCAGAAAATTGCTGCCTGTTTGCAAATCTGCAATTTTTGTTAAAAATCTGAAATTTTGCAAAGGTGATCCAAATCAAAAAATTTCTTCTGAGATCCATAGATCTGGCCTAGTTGGAGATCTTTAGTTTGCTGAGTTTTTATAAAAGTCCGTATTTTCCTTTAGATCTGAATTTTTGACAGTTTACTAAAATTTTCAAACTCTTTGAAAAAGTCAGATTTAGATCCGAAAATCAGCTTGCTAATCTTCACTGTCATTTTATCCTCGCTATTATTTGTCATTAACCGCAATCGGTTTTCAAAAGAGGATAGTTTTTAAATATTCAGAAAAGTACATGCTACTAGTTTTTGTCAGAAAAGCCAAAAAATTAGCAAGTACAATTAAAAATAAATTTTAAATCTACACCACAGCATTCCAGATCTGGAAGGTACGCTAGCAGGTGAGCCATTTACACGTGGCAGGCGAGCTCGTGGAGAAGTCGATCCTACTTTCGATCGGCTTCAAAGGCACAATTTCAGTGTAGCACCGACGCGCTTTTCACCACTAAATTCAGCTGATCGGTCAACCAGAATCGCCTCACCCCCACGGAAGAGCCGGTTTTCACAAGGAGCCTCTACATCCCTTTGTAGTGCCTTGCTACTTAGCGGAACCACACTTCCAGCTTGTGTTCTTTTTCTGGCTTTTCAAATGGCAGTACCATGGGGAAATGATATGGGTCCCTTGGCTTTACCACATCCAGTTCACGCGCTCCCTCACGGAAACTGAAAGAATTTTCCCAAATTCGACGGGAGCGGAAATCAAAGCACGAATTCCCACATATCTGCATTCATTATGTCATGCAGTATCCTGGATATAACTCACGAGGACGTGTCAGTTCACCTTTTTCTGGAAACTCTACAAGGACCTGCGGCTGAATGGTTTTAGCATTTACCAGCCGAATCTATTACTAGTTGGGCCACCTTGCGGGATGCTTTTGAAGACAGATACAAACCTTCAAAAGATGCATTTGCATTATTATCACGGATCACTCACCTGAAGAAGGAGGCAAATGAGACCATGCACAATTTTATCGCTAGGTTCAATGCATTAATCAACCATGTCCCTGTTGCCATGCTTCCAACGCCAGAAAATCAAAAGTGTTTCTTCGTAAATGCTATGAGCTCAAAAGTTAGTTTCTTTCTCCTTCAAGAGCGAGTGGCTACCTTGATTCTCGCCTAGGCCGCTGCCATTCGAATAGAATATAATTTGATAATATCTGGCGAATTGAAAAAGGAATCATCCAAGCCTAAATCTTCGGGCCCTTCACCCACTACTTCGTCTGATCCATCCTTTCAAAAGATGGCGAACGACTTGCTTGCATTGAAGAAGCAGTTGGCCCAGGCTTCCCCCAGTTCCTCATACCGGGATATTCCGTGGAGGAATTTCATTCCTAACAACATTTCACAAAAGCCGCGCTTACCCGCAACTGCTCCGCGGCTGGCGCTTAAGGCTCCTCCAGTCAACGCTCTAGCCGAAATTGAAGAAGAAGAGCAGTACTATGAAGAACCTTCGTCTCAAGGCGAAGATGATCAAGATGTCGGTGAACCGACTGGCGACTCTACTATCGGCTATATGGAATTTGATGAGGAAGAATCTGATGAAGAGGAGGGTACCCAGGGATATGCAAGCGGACAGTCATACACTGTTTTTACCCGCTCACAAGGAAAAGAAGCAGAGGTCGCTGCCCATGTACAGCAGGAGAAGGCTGTGTCAAACGCACCTCCAATCATTGCTAAAAGAGGTAATCCTCTTCCTACTCAACTCTCTGGCAAGTCTTTTACAAGGAAATCTTTTCCCCCCATCTCTCCTCCAAATCAGTCCTCTCATGTTCCTACCAAGACCAGTAATCCTATTCCACCATCGCGAAGTGAGGGACTCATTCCTTCACCAACGCAACCCTTGGCCGCATTTGATATCATAGACCATGCAAAAAAGACCAAGATCCAAATGTCTGAAGCTGAGTACCTTCAGTCAAATCCCGAACAGCTTGTAAGATTGACCAAGTATATTCAAAGTCAAGCTGTTGTATCTAATCAGGTTTCCCCAAAAGGAATCCTTTCCACTCCCCCTGAATCCCACATAAATGTTGCTTCAACATCTGCATCAGGAAATATAGAGCCTTTCTATCTCTCCCTCCTAATCAATGGTCACAAGTTGAGTAACTGCATAATTGATTCTGGGGCTTCTGATAACGTCATGCCGGCCAAAGTCGCCCATGCTTTGGGCCTTACCCTTACCAAGCCTTTTGGCAGGTGTTATTCCTTGGAAACCAAGCAGGTTCCATTGATTGGTCAAATCAAAGACGCGCAATTTGCATTTGCGGCGTTCCCAGAAAAAAGAGTAAAGATGACCGTCCTCGTTGCCGACATTCCGGCAGCCTACGGAATTTTGTTGGGAAGAAGTTTTTGCAACGAAGTTGGTGGAGATATCCATATGGACTGGTCTAAAGCTAGAATTCCCGTCAAATGTGTAATGCAGACTTTGGAGCCGGAATCACAAAAGAAATACTTGGTTACTAGCTCTGAGGACCCCAAAGCTCAAAATCCTTTTTGAATCATCAGGGATGGGGAACTATTTCTTGTCTACCGAGGTCCCGACAAAATGGTTGTCCTCATTCAAGAAGAAGATATTAATAAGATCTAGACCTTGCAGTTCGATGGCAGCTGTGCAACCAGTGGATGTGGCGCTGAAGCCGTGCTAATATCTCCCGAGGAAGAAGTCATTCCTCTCTCTTTCAAGTTGCAGTTTTTTAACACAAATAATACTGCTGAGTATGAATCTTTGTTACTTGGCATGCAAGCCGCAAAGGAAAGAGGGATTAAGAATCTGAAAGTGCAAGGTGATGCAGAGGTAGTTGTAAATCAAGTCAAAAGGATTTACCAAGTGAATAATGAAAGGCTCAGGCATTATCGTAATGCAGTATGGGACAGCATTGAAGAGTTTGATGCTTTTTCAATTGAATCAATTCCAAGAGCTCAAAATGACATGGCCGATTCATTGGTTGTTTTAGCATCCCTTATGCTCCCTCACCCAGGTTTGAAAACAAACAAGTACACCATTGAGGTGGTTTTCCACTCGAGCGTGCCAAACAATTCTCAGCATTGGCAAGTGTTCAACGATGATGATCAACTCATTGCCTTTCTAGAGAAGGTGGAAAATTTTAAAGAATTGCACTTTGAAGGATCTACTTCCACTTGCCGTGAATCAATCACCGATCAGGACGATGAATCTGAAGGGAATGACGACATATGTCAACTCAAAGGAAATAAAATTCCAAAGGGCTTGGTTTCTCTGGAGCGGCTGTTCGACAGGCATGACCGTTTTGTGAAAAAGAAGAGGCGAGATGATCCTGACTCATCCCCAAAAAACCGAACCAGTCAATATAGGTTCGGGTAGAACACCCGCAGTTTGTGAACATTGGAAAATGTTACACGCCTGAAGAGAAGCGGAAATTCGTCAAGTTGCTGAAGAAATATATGGATGTATTGGCATGGTCCTATGCCGATCTAAAGTATTTTAAGCCAAAGGACGTCCAGCATGACATCCCATTGAAAGAAGATGTCAAGGCCTTTCGCCAGAAGCAGAGGCATTATAATCCTAAGATGTCAGGCACCATCCAGGGTGAAATTCAGAAAATGCTGGATGCGAGAATCATCTTTCCTATCCATCATAGTACTTGGGTAGCAAATATTGTGCCAGTGCGCAAGAAAAATGGCGAGATACGCATATGCGTAGACTTTCGCAATTTGAATCAGGCTTCCTTGAAAGACAACTACCCACTTCCTATAATGGATCAAGTTCTGCAAGCAGTAACTGGATCAGAGATGTTGTCCATGCTTGAAGGTTTTTTCAGGCTACAATCAGATTGAAGTTTCACTTGAAGATGAATTTAAAACAACATTCACTACTCCCTGGGGTACATTTTCCTACAGCAGGATGCCTTTTGGCCTAACTAATGCTGGTGCCCACTTTTCAGCGGGCCATGGACTTTGCATTCAAAGGTATGATGGGGAAGGTCATTGTGGTTTATCTAGATGACTTAACTGTGTTCTCTAAACGAGGAAATGATCATTGTGATCATTTGGAGCAAGTATTGGCCAGGTGCCGAGAACATGGGATCTCCCTAAACCCAAAAAAAGTCTGTTTTTAGAGGTCACGGAAGGAAAGTTGCTAGGGCATGTGGTTAGCAAAAAAGGAACGAAGATAGATACCGAAAGAGTTAAGGCTATTCAAATCCTTACTCTGCCTACAAGCAAGACTGGTGTTCATTCTTTCTTCGGAAAGGTGAACTTTCTCAGGTCGTTTTGTTCCTGACTTTGCTGAGAAGACTCGTCACATATTGAACATGATGAAGGGGTCACCAACTTTCAGATGGAGCGAGGAAGGGAAAAGGTCATTTGAAGAAATAAAAGCTTCCATTGTTCACGCACCCAGTCCTAGTATGTCCTGATTTTCTCCAAGGACTTCATCATGTATAGTTACGCATCTGAGCATACTGTGTCCGCAATCTTGATGCAAAAGAATTCGGAGGATGTTGAATCTTCGATTGCGTTCATGAGCTCTCCCCTCAAGCACTCACAAACTAAAAATGTCTCAACTGGAAAAGCATGCCTTCGCCATTGTCAAAGCAGTGAAAAATTTCAGGTATTACATTTTAAACTCTCACACGGTGGTGCTGGTCCCCTGACAAGGCGGTCAAATCAATTCTAACTCAGCAGGAGTTAGGATGCTTGCGAGGAAATTGGATCGCAAAGGTTCAGGAGTACGACCTGGATATTAAACCAACCAAGCTGGTAAGGGGCAAGGGCCTATGTCAGCTTATGGCTGAAAACAAAGATTCAGAAAATCCTGATGAAAGGGGTGACTACACCGATGAAGCACTAGGACCGGCTGGAAAAACCCGATTCACTGCCTCTGGTCCTATTTGTTGTGACTAGTGATGAATGGTATTCTGATATCACTTTCTTCCTCACCTACGGCGAATGCCCAGTGCACCTAACTGCAAAGGAGAAGCGCACTATAAAGCTCAGAGCAGCTAAATATGTCATCTGGGATGACGGTTTATATAAACGTGGGATAGATGGCATCTTTTTGCGATGTGTTGACAAACCACAACAGGTAAAGTTACTTCGAAAATTTTCAAAATTCAGCCCTGTGGAGGTCATTTCTCTTCCTCCGTGACAGCACATAAGATCATCCGAGCCAGGTACTATTGGCCGACGCTCTTCCAAGATATAGCCACCTGGGTGGCAAAGTGTGAACCTTGCCAGCAGTTCGTCGGCAAGCCCAAGTAGGCTGCTTTTCCCCTTAGGCCTGTCATTATCAACGAACCATTCAGGCAATGGGGAATTAATTTTATTGGTGCCCCTCAATCCTCAATCGAGTGCCGGACATAGTTATGTCCTTACAGCAACGGATTACTTCACCAAGTGGGTGGAAGCCATACCTGTCAAGCATGCCACTTCTGAGGTGGTTTGCAATTTCATTAAAGAAAATATCATTGTCAGGTTTGGCATTCCAAACAAGATTATTGCTGATAATGCTTATAACTTATCCTCACGAGAAGTTATTAGTTTTTGCTATGAATATGGGATAACTTTGGCTCACGCCTCAGATTATTACCCTCAGGGAAATGGTCAGGCAGAATCCAACAACAAGAACTTGGTGACCATCATACGAAAGTTAGTGGATGAGAATCAATGAATGTGGCACAAGTCTTTGTACCGACGCTTTGTGGGCCGGATCTTATTACTCCCAAGAGGTCTCTCGGCATGTCACCTTTCCAAGTGTTATATGGCACTGATGCCGAGCTTCCCATTTTTGCTGAACTTCCTACTCTGTGCTTGGCACGAGCTATCGAAGATGAAACTTTCCAAAAATCTCTTGAAAAGAGGATCATGTATCTGACAGAGCTTGAAGAAAAGAGAGTAAGAGTGGTCGACAGGATCACCGAACATCAGAATCAAGTCAAGATATTATTCGATAAAAAAGCTAAGCAAAGGAATTTCCAAGTGGGAGACCTCGTCCTTCTGTGGGACAAGCGAAGAGAGCCAAAGGGCATGCACGGAAAGTTTGATTCCCTGTGGAGAGGGCCCTTCAAGATCAAGTAGCTCAATGGAGAGAATAGTTTCTATCTCTCATATCTGGATGGAACCGAGCTATCGCTTCCTTATAGCGGGCAACACCTGAAAATCTTCAAGAAGTAGAGCTTGCTCTCTTCTTTGTACAGTTTTCTTTAGTTGTGTGTTTGTTTTCGTCGTGTGTTTTCTTTCGGTTTGTTGTGTGTTTCCTTTGTTCTCCCTCTAGTCACCCTTGTTTTTTACTCTGTTACCCAATGGATAGGCACATGAGATATGGGATTCTCTACCCCCCAAGTTTGCTCAGGGATAGTCCCCAGAAAGAGCCAGCTGTTATCCCGTAAAATTGACAAGGGAAATTTTACCGATAACCATACTGAAAATTTTGTTTCGATCCCTCGTCAGGGATCCCTTGCATTCGGAACGTTGCAAAATCCCTTTTCCCGAGAAATCTGGTTTTTCCGAACTTAGTCATTTTTGGTCTTTTGGCTAGGCGCATCGAATTACTATGTAACACCAACTTTTGGTGCGCCCCCTTTAAATCCTTTGGCGCATATTTTCCTATGTCAATAGAAACTTTTGGTGCTGCCTTGATATGTTGAGTCTTTCCTGCGTGCACCGTGGCGCATGCACCTTTGTGTTAGCAACACTTTTTGTTGCACCACTTCTCGGTGTGCCAAAGGTGCACATATTCTTATGTCGACACCACTTCCGGTGCGCCAAAGGCGCACATATCTTTGTGTTTGTCATCACGATTTCGGTGCGCCAAAGGGCGTATACTTTCCAATGTCGACAATGCATTTCCAAGCGCCACTTGAAAAATTTGGTGGCGCATTTATTACTGACTCACCTATATATATATATATATATGCATGCCTGCAATGTCATTATCACCAGATGCTACACACGTTTTTCTTATTATATTCTCTGAGCCTGTCAGCGCGCCTGCCCTGTCGTTTTCAAACACGTAGTGGACCCGTTTGCATGTTCTTCACTATTTATCCGGGTTAAGAGGTTCTTATCTCTTTCATGTGTTTTCGTGTTTTTGGTTCTTTGTTTGCTTGTTGGTCTGGTTTTGGATTGGAAAGAATGAAATATTGAACTAGCTCCCCCCTGCTGTCTTTCCACATATTCCTCCCCCCTCTTTCTAGATCTGCTGGTAGAGGAAGCTATTCTGAATTCATGGTTTGAACCGCTTTTGTTTAAGCCGTTTCATTACAAAAATGACCCTGCAAAGAAAGAAAAGAGAAGCTAAACCATATGTGGAAACCCCTCTGAGAATAATATAAAGCTCTAAAGAGAAAGGAAAACTGTATGTTTCCTTTTCCCCCTTGGCGCATCTGTCACCCCTGCAACATGATTAAAACCTGCGCCAATGGCACACCCATTATGCCTATTACATCAAGAACATTTGTGCCCTCAAGGCGTGCACTTCCTTCGCATGCTGCAAAGCGCTAGCCTCTCATGCGCCCTCTTTGGCACACCAACCTTATTTGTTGCATTACTTAAACAATTCCTGCGCCCTCTTAGGCGCACCCTAGCATCCATGTGCAACATCAGTGTCATATCTGGGCCAAGTGCAAAACTATCGAAGGCACGGGCGCATTCCCCATTACAGCAACATCATGTTGTGTAGACCCTTCTGTGCGCCGCGCCAAGTTACCTTTGGCGCACCAATTTTCCACGCAACATGTTACACAAACCCTACATGCGCCTTTAGCACATCCGATGTCCCTATGTAACACCAAAGTCTCCATGCGCCCTTTGCAAAATGTACCCTGCAGTATCTAGGCGCCATGCGCACTTTGGCGCTGATTTAGCCCCTGCAACACAAAATTCCTGTGCGCCTTACCATTTTGGCCCTGTAAGCTGCAGCTTTCATGCGCCCTGCGCCCTGAGGCCTCAAAATCACTAACTCTTTCTTCTGTCAAGCACTTCAATGGAAGATCAAATAACTAATACAAACGGCTTTCTTGCAATTGGGTCTCGCTTCTTCTTCGTGCAGATCAGTAACTAAGCTCGGAAGAACATATGTCTACATCAAGCAAGAGACCTACCAAATCCAAAGGCAAGGCCAAACTTACAGAAGAAGCTCATAGACGAGTATAAGACTATGCAGAGGGTCAGGATGCAGTGACTCCCAAGCACGAATGCGATCCTGGACATCAGAGACTCAGAGTTGGGTCACATTGATATGGAGGAAGTTCATGGAATACAGAACTCAGAAGGTCCACAAGAAGTCACATGAGCATGGAGCAAACTGATGGGCAGTGCTACTACACTTTGCTGGGGGAATCCGCAGTCATGACGCCGTTGAACAATGAATTCATGATGGTGGCTTCTTCTTCTTCTCTCTCTTCTTCGACTTTCTTTTTGTAAATATCTGAAGTATGTTGGCACAAACGATGACATCATCCATGTTGCACCATGGGATGATGTCATCCATCAAGTTGTCAAAAGTCAACATGACTTTGAGATATTTTGTATATCCTTGTAGATATTTTGTAAATATCTTTAAAAATAAGTGGTTGGCTCCTTTTCGCCTTCTTCTCTCTCCTTCTTCTATAAATACCCCCGAATGCTTGTTGTATTGGGCATGATGTGAGTGAATATCTTTCAGATGAAAAATAGAAGTGAGGAGAAAAGACTTTGAGCTTTTTGTAACAGAAAGGAAAATATTAATACAATATTTAGACTTTGTGCTGAATACATGTGTTATGTGCATTAGATCTTTCTTACATCAGATCTGTGTGTTTATCCTGTTGGATCTGCTTCTGTTTTATTGTCATTTATTCATCATCAGTATTGCTTTTCCTTGTTTATGTAAGTAGGTTTGGCTCTGTTTACTACCAATCCCAAAACATAAACCTTCTGACCTTTCTGCTTTGGAATTCATTTCTTTTCTCCCTTCGGACCTGCTCTTTCTTCATCCCCTCTTCCTTTCCTTTCTTTTCGCAGTCAGAAACACCCCTACTGGGATGAGATCCCAAACCCACGAAGGAAAAATTTTGTGGGACTTGCACAGATTCCTACTGATAGAATAGCAATAAACCAATTTCGCTTTACTGACTCAAAGAGGGGCTATGCCCTGCACACTGTTGGCTCGTTTATCCATAGATCTGCCCAAGCGATAGATTTTTAGACCAACACATATCAACATCATAATATGATCCATATAATCCTCTCTAAAATACACTACCAAAGTCTATCTGCAACCCCCGATCATGGTGTACCCTTAATACATCTTGTCAACAATCGTAGGTGATACTTGGGACTATGCCTATGCCACACCCACCCACTCTCCCTCCACTAGAATCCTGGTAAATATAATAGATATCCTTTAATGTAACCGTCATCTCCCCCAGCGGTAGCTGAGAATGTCCTAGTCTCTGAATGGTGCCTCTCTACTAACACAATCAATAAACCTCAGATCTACTCACATAGTCAACATCATCGCCACATGTAATAATCTAATCACATGTAAGAGTGCAACCTCCTCCTCCACCTCCTCCAATACTCCTAATAATCTCATCAATTTTACAGATCACCGATGCCTAATCTGATAGAGTATCTAATTGTACCTACACACAACCAAACCATGCATATCAGTTTTCTCCCATCAATTCCTCAAATTTACACTTTAACCCAATCATTCTACTCTATTATCCCTTAAAAACACTCTAAAACCCCCACCCTCTGACCAAATTGGCACTTTATTGTACAGGTGTCTCCTTACATAAGCATAGGTGCCACCACCATAATGTGCATAGGCACAAAACCTGCAACATAACAAATCATTTCTTATTCCCCTCCTCACATAGGTGCCAAACACTTATCATATTGGCGACCATCCATCATCCCTTGTCCCATGGGTGCCACTATTTAGGCATAGAGTTGTCAAACCCCATGCGCATACCTCGATTAATATGTGCCAAACTTTACCTTGTCCACTCTACTGGTGACTCATAGGCGTTACTTTACAATGTATAAGCACCATGATATTGTGCATAGGTTCCATTTCATACACATAGACACCATTATCCTATCCCTCTATAGTGCTAAAAACATACCTTGAAAACTCCTAAAAAATCCAAAAAACATGCACAAAACAAAAAACAATAAAAATTAACAAGATACTTACCGTAGGTCCATTGGACTGTCAGGTCATTGATACTCCCTCACCAGATACCTCTCGGTTCCCCTAGAATCCTCAAATAATCCATCTTTCTCTCTCAAAGTCTCTTATCTCTTATGTGTGCATGCAGTGAAACTGACTCATCATGTGGTCCCCCGACCCCTTTTATACCTACTACATGATGCACTACTCGCACTCCAGATGCCCGTTCTTTGACACCATGTCCATCCATTTTCCCTCCAATTTCTTCCTAACCTACCCAGCAATTTCCCCATCTATAATAAAAATTCATGAAAAAATTCAAACAAATTAAAAAATCGTAAATTTTTTTGAAAAAAATCACAAATAATTCAAAATATCGTAAAAAATCCAAAAATCGTAACAATTTCCCAAATCGTAAAAAAATTGCAAAAAATCAACATATCGTAAAAATTTCTAAAAGTACCAAACATCTTTAAACACATCATTGTAGCAACCATAAAACTTTCCAAATTTTCCAGTAATCTTCAAACCTCCTTCATTCTGTCAAAATCCACCAATCCACCTCCAATTCCGTCACTTTTTATTTTTTCCGCATGTATGACTGTGCATGTTTTCTTTCTTTCTTACATCTTTTCTGTTTGCTCGATGATATGAGGCCCCCTTTATTTTTCTTTTTAACACAATCTAATGTACATGATGACCTTATTTTTTCCATTATTTTTTCCAATGATATGAGGACATAGGAATTTTGACACTCTCAAGCATCATGGTCTTTATACCTTGGTGTATTTTCCCCTATTCCATATTAATCACATTGCTAATGATGACAACGTGGAAAATTCATGACAACACTCACCCCCTTTAATAATCATCCACTACTAACTGTCTCATGTTCATCCTCCTCTCAAGTAATTATCCAGTCATCCATAGCTATCACTATTAATATTCTTAGTCACCATCCAACCAAATGATCCACCCCCCATCCAGTATCCAATTGATATTCAAAATCCAAACTAAGAGAGGGAAGAGGAACATGGTGCAATGGCACCAATATCAACTAAATTTGAAGCTAATTACTAGCTCGAGTCGAGATCACTATACCCAAATTTGTCTACGTTTGGGAGGTATTCCTAACTTGTAAGATATCCAACTCCTTTAATCAACCAATCCTCACCCCTTTCATATATCGTTGACTAGTGAATCCAACCAAATTCATCCATCCTAATCTTCTTGAGCTAGGGGCATATAAATAATCCTATCAATCTAATCAATCAATCAAGACTCATCCTCTTGACTTAGAAATCCAATCAATCAATCTACCCCTCCTTTCACCAAGGCATACTCATCATTTGGCCACTTTGGATAGGGCATACTTATCATTTAATGATCTCTCCTAATCTCCACACTTATCTTATACTTTTACTAAAATGACCTTCTCTTCATTTGGAGCTGTCACCTGACTCGTTTCGTCCCCACCTGACCTCTCAAAGGGGACATCACCATCCTATCAATCTCTCTTTCATTAAAGAAGAATTAATCTCTACAATAACCCTTCAAAGAGGGGCAAATATGTAGACATGTGGAAATTTTGAACATAATTAATAAATAAACTAAAATATCTATTAAACATTATTTAATTCATAATACGTTTCTCTCTTTATCACTAACTCATTATTCCACAATGCCCATTTTTATTTTTATAATAATGGATCATCAAGATTAATTATTATAAACCCATTTTCCTAACCTCATTTAATACATTAATCACAGGAATTTAAAATTCCTACTTACCTACCCACCTACTCTTACACCTACCCTACACCTATCCCTCTCCATGTAATCACATCCCTAATCATAATTTTATTAACCTAACCTAAGCTTAAACTAATCATATCCTCTACCTCAAAATCTAGAGGCTTCGATTTCTAGAAGCCTCTCCAAAATTACTTCCATTAAATTTAAAAATTATAATAAAGGCTTCCTCCCTCCATTGAATTTTTAAATTCAGTGGAGGCTTCTCACAAATTCTATAATTATATCCATTATATAAATCTTCTAAACCTCTCATGCAATCAACAACCATTGATCTCTCATCGCTACTTGGATCAATCATCACCCTTCATTTCTTCTCTCCAACAACCTATAAATTTTCATGGTGCCCTCCATGGAAGCCAAATTTTGAATATCATAGCTAAATGTAATCCAAAAATATCTCAAGAATCTCTCCAACATCCATCAAGCCATCCTCAAGCAAACATATCAATCTACAAAGGGGAGGTGTTGCCCATTTGTGTCCACAAAATCTAAAGCAAGCATGATCAATCAACCGTCTTGAGCACAAAACAAAAACAACAAGAGAGTTCTTCATTAGTAAGTGAAGATATTTTATTTCTCTCTCCCTTCCATCTTAATCAATCTAAAGTAGTGTTAGGGAGGATTAGACTTAGGAATCAATTTAGATTCTTTTGGTTTCTAACTTGCATTTGCATCCACATTTCAAAAATTGTTAATGGGTGTAATGAGCTAAAAATGGTCACATTTCAATCATTCATCCATCCTACAATGGTCTTGGCATCCACGAGAGATCCTCCCCCTATTTCAAATTAATTCCCTCATTCCCTGATGTGGTAAACAAAGAGTGTCAAAATGGGAAAACTGTCAATTTTGTATCAAATTCCATTTCAGTTCAATTCAAATTGGGTGCATGATCAAAAGGTGGAAGGCATTGGTTTTAATTTCATTCCTCTTTCATCACTTTTTGATCAGAAGGGTCTTGTTTCATGTTTCACCCATCGTCAATGCTCCGACAATGGAAGAAACAAGATCATGATTGTACAAACGAAGTACATCCAATTTCTCTCATGTGAATGACTGGTCATAAAGATGTGACAGTGTCTCAAGGATCAGAAGGATTTTCTCAATAAGGGGACTCATCTCCCAGTGTACTCAGTGCTCTTCTTCTCAAGTGTTCTTCATTCTCCTTCTCAGTGCATCTAAACAACGTGTAAAAGTGCATTATTTCAAGAAACTTCAAAGAGGTCAAAGTGTTCAAAAGGCCTTCATCGGAGACTTTCGGCAATAGAGCATGGCAGTGTTACAAAGAGCCATCTTGGAGAAATTTTTCATCAACTTCTTCAGAGTGGATCTTCGTCAATGGCAGAGGCATCTTGATCTACACCTTTGAGCATTCCATCTCTCCCCTCCTCATTCTCCTCCTCTTTGTCTCCTTTAGATAATTCTTCGTGAAGTATAATCATCATATTGTGTCTTATTCATTTAAGTGACATAAATTGTAATTTGTAAAAGTATTTTCTTAAAATTATAAGATAAATACTTAATTTGTCTCTTCTAGGGGTTGTTGAAAAGTCACAAGTGGAGTAGAAATGTGAAAAGTTATGTGGGGGAAGATGAGAGGTCAATTCACATCGTTATAAATTGAAATGACTTCTCTATTTCAAGGGATCCTAAAAGTTAGTATTTTTGGTAGCAATTGTGAATTATTGTAAGTTGATTGATGTTTTGTAACCATCACTACACAAAAAATGGAAGTTAATTTTCTTCCATTTCCCTTTTTCATGTTTCTTTTTTCCCTCTTTTATGCACTTTGTCAGCATAGTGATCCAAAAAGAGCTTTGTATCTTTGATAAATGAATCTAAGAACTTTGTATCTGAGTTTTTTCTTCTCACTAGATAGTTTCATTATTGCTTTCCTCTATATTGAATGATGAATTATTCTGGTTATTGGGTGTGAACTCTGCAATTGGCCTACTCATAACAATAATCTTCCTTTCTTAATTTCTCCCCTTCACCCCGTATTATTGTAATTCCCTCTCTTGTGCCCCGTATAAGCACTTTGCCACATGTTTAGTGGAGTGTTCCTGTGTGATCCCCGGCCTATTTGGCCAACCGACAACATTTAGATATGATTATATTAGTTTACATTCAATAATAGGACTACACCATTCAATGCAGAGAGGCGTAGCTGTGTAAGCGTTGGTGGAAACTCCTAATTTGTCATATCGACATATTTTCTCACCAACAACATACTATAAGTAAAAATTATCTCTCCAAGCACCCAAAGAAAAAATAACAATAACAAGATAAGATATTCAAAAAAATCACTATTCACTTGACTAGATCATCTTACCCTCCACATAGACAACAAAGTACATGGTGTAATCTTAGTTACAAGTTCTAAATGTTTAATTAAGAATCTCCTTGGACCACGCAACCTACAAATTATGAGTTAGATCTTGACGAAGAAAGTCCTCGAACACAACTTATAACTAGAAACAATAGAAACTTCTATTAATGTGAAGAAAAAAGTGTACATTTCAACTCCACGTTGCACTCCAATAATAGTCTTATAAAAAATTCCTACTCTTTTCTTAAAACTATTAACCAAGCCCAGATGAAATTGGAACACAAAATATAAAACATGTCACCAATTTGAAGAGTCGCAATGGTTTAGAATAGTTGAATACATAATTTTTCCATCACGACTTTAAAAATTTATTTGATATTTAAATATATAAAATTACGAAAGGGTACTCATCTAAAAATTTTCAATTAGTATACCTCTTAAATATTCTAAGCCTTGGTGATAGTAGCTCTAGAATAGACTTTTCGTTGACTATATCAATCTCATTAAAATACAAAAAATTGAAACAAGCGAAATCTCGTACCCTCCGCTTGAGAGAGGCTATCATATGTCATGAAAATTTGTAAGTGCCTTACCAAACACCTCGGTTTGGTGGTTTGGTGTGAACTTACATTTACAATTTAATTGACCTGAGATCGAATCTCATAACTGGCATGTCTATGCCACGTAAATCTAAAACCCTCTACTTGAGAGAGGTTATCCTATGTCCTGAAAATTTGTAAGTGCCTTATCAAGCACCCCGGTTCGGTGTTTGATGCAAGGGTATTCTATGTTTTTACTAGTTTCACCTTGTAGGTCACATAACCTTAACCATGCATAATTACTCATCTTTCATATTGTAGTCACAAAATCACACACTTACTATTACATTAATATTGTCGGGTATGTTATTTTATATATGGATCTTGCGTAATAAAAATATTCACTAGTGACCCATCCCTGAGTCTTGTTGTCAGTTTGTCAAGTGTCATTGTTATTTGTCTAGTTCAGTCACCATTTGTCTTTGTGGTTTTGGGCATCTTTTAGTGTGTCTAAGGTGTCATAATTTTCTCAGTTGTCGTCTTTAGGTCTACTCTGGTGCGCCTAGGGTTGTACTGGGGTGCCCCAGTCCGTGGTTTTAGGTTCCCGTGTCATCATAATTTGTGGTCTTAATTTCTTTGTTCGAGGTTAATTTTAACAGTTACCCTGAGTGTTCCCCTAGGTCGTAGTCGGTAGTTTCAGGTCACTAGTCTTGAAATTTGAACAAGAGATCCCTACATAAACATAGCATACTCACTACATTATGGGCGGACATCTCATTATCAAGGGCAGCTATCTATTAAGGCAAGGGACTGCATTTAGGCATCTTCAACATCTGCATCACACACTGCATAGGGGGAAAGGGTTGTATTATTTCCATTCCATCCACCATTTGCATCTTACATCTAGTTATTGCCCCTTATTATCGCATCATTAGTGCTAGGGCATCTTAGGCACAAAACTGCACACACACGCACATAGAACTACATTGGGTATGAAATATAGTGCAACGCTAAGTCGTAAGACCACTAGTTTGGCCATTGAGGTTAGTCCGACCTATTCATATGTATTTTTTTTAGGAATTGATGCTTTGGATAGGTTTTTACAAGTAAATCTTCATACATCATCTACAACGACATAGGAAACAATAGTGCGACACTTACACAACCGGAGTGAAGGTATTCCAAACGTATTGCGGCATTGTCGCACTCAGGTCCTGAGCTGTTCTACAATCTACAATGCCCACATTACAGACCAGGGCACCCCAGTATCATATGTGTTCATAGGCTCGCGAAATTCATATGTGTTCATAGGCTCGCGAAATTCTGGTAGAGGGCGTAGCCCATCAAAGATACGTATGAATTGTCGATCACAATATTCCATTAAAGGTTTGAATCAACACTTGATTAACGTGGATCCTTTCATATAATGATTGTACCTGATTCTCAACTTCATAAAACATCGTGTGGCTTGACTCACTGTTTCCGATACACTGGACAATATATTCAACTCCAATCCTATGTATATGTGTCCAGATACACAAGGTTTTGTGCCTTTCATCTGGATATCTCCATCTCTATAATTGTTGTGGCTCTCTCAATGTGTGATACATTATTTAAGCATGGATTTTAGACTGTGTTATGCATGCCATGAATTTTAAAGGAAACACAGATCTGTATGTACACGAGGCACATAGAAAACGTCATCAGAGGAGAACATTTATAGAGCCTGCATGCACAATAGTTGGCATAGTGTGTTGACATTGGCAAAGACTTGGCCATCATAAAGGTTCATTTTATATACAAGTGTTTCTTATAGCATTGTTTTATGTTTAGTATTATTTAGGAATTTAAAATTTTCTATTGGTGGTTGAGAGATCGAGGTGTTATTTGTAATAACCACATAGACTATATTAAAAAATAGTGTCATTTTTTGTGTTATTATGTCAAAATTTATATGTCATTAAGTAATTGTGAAAAGTGTCAAATGTTTATTGCCATCAAGTTGGTCAATGTCATAGTCATTATTAATAGTGTATATTTTATAGATGTGTCGTTATATTACAAATTGCCAAAGTGTATGTTGTGTTAGAAGTCAAAAGTTGAGTCATTAGTCTTGTTAAAATAGTCAAAGTCAAAGTGTCAAAAATATATTTGTGTCATTTTGCTATCTCATTTAGGTGATTATTAGGAAAATTGTCAAAATTGTAAAAATTAAAAAAATTGCCTTACGAATGTATTTTCGGTAGAATTCGACGTTCAAGGCTTGTTATTGAGTCTCATTGTCACATTCGGCTAAGTTAGCAACCATCTACCGGAGGATGGAGGGAAACAGAAGGTTGGAGGTCAATCAACGATTTCTCGTCAGTCGCCAATGACGGGGCCGTGAAATGCTTTGGTGACATTTTTTCAGTGTGTATTTTCAATATTCATATTTGCAGTGTGATCGTTTACTGAATAAACCCCTTTTCAGAAGTTTGGGGAAAATTCATGTTTTCAGAAAACTCACTTTTGGGGAGCAGAAGAAGATTTTGAGGTAGACTCGAGGGATGGTTATCTAGCTAGTGTGAAGCTTGTAGATCTTGGAGATCCAAAATTCGGGCGCCCAAGGAGGAAGGGAAAGTCCCACAAGAACCCAAAGGGGAAGGGAATATTATTGCATAATTCAGTTTGACACTACATCTTTACGAGGGTAAAGAGACAATCTATGGAGTTTATACCTAGTCTAAGCAATGCTTTTAGGAGGTGGTTCAACTTCTTCGAATATGGTTCTTCACCGTGTTCATATTAAGGGTGTGAAGAGCTATTAATAATGTTCACACTAAGGAAATGAATGTTAAGAATGAATAGTGTTCACATTATTAGTAGTGCGTGCAATTATATCATCAATGATAATATAATTATATATGTGATGTAATTGTATAATTACTCGCAGAAGAGTAATTGGTTAGTAAGTTCATTGATATATTGTTATAACAAATATATAACAACATATCAATACGGGTTTGTTATCGTTTTGTATACTTCCTATTTTATAGAAAGTTGTTCAATTACATTCTTGGCTATATAATAGCCCTCCATTGTTCTAATATGATAAGAAGTCGTGTAATATTAAATATCAATACAGTGTTTATTTGTCATGATTTCCATTTAAATAAATATTGTTGTGTTTGGATCTTGCAATACCAAACATCTATCTGGTCTACACATAGAGTTTATAAGTACTGTCTACAAAAAAACATATCATATGCTCTAATCTCTATATAGACTTGTTCAAGCACCTTGAGAAGGAGAATATGAATTCATACCTCAGCATGGTTGATCAATCTTCCCTGCTCCTCTATCACAGTCAATATATACTAATATTCCCTTTTGTCTATAAACATTACAATTTGTTTTCTCCTAGGCTCTTGTCTTTAATCCACTCACACTTTTCTCCTTTACCCTTGTCTTCACTATCCAACTCTGATGTATTTATGAGTTCATCATGATATAATTACACTTCTTCCCTATCCTATACTTTACAACTGTCCTCATTCTCTAATGTCCCTACTGTATTTCTTTAGCATTCACTCCACTTACAAATACTTCACTCAATACTCTCCTTCCTCATGCATGTGCATCATCTTTTCTTAGCCTATATGACTTTCCATGTCAAGCCTTTGCTCCATGGATTAGCTAAACACTTAGCATATCCTTCTCTGAGATGACTAAACCTCCATACTCATGCAAGCATACATCTCTAGCTTCATTCATAGGCACTTGGCTCTTCCATTCCAACTATAGCTTATATGGCTTTATAGATCAAAGTATTCAAATGATGTAGCCATGGATTTGAAACACCTACACCCTTAGGTCACTCCTCCTAGCTTGTTATAAGGTGTATAGGCCTTTGGTTCAATCAAACATTTGCATATTTGAACACTTCTCAATCTGGCTCTTAAGACTTACTACTCCTATCATACAACTCCTGTCAAATATCAACTTTCTCTATAACAATGTCACCTACTCCAGATGGATTTGATGACCCATTATCAAGTCATTGCTTGTGCCAAAGTGTCTATACATGTTCCTTTGTACAGTATCGCACTTCTTTTACCGCTGTCCTATGCCACTTAGGCATGTTTGGTCTTTTCTTACCCTACGAGTATAACAGTGATGCTTGTGGCCATAATATTACCTAGGGAATGATAGAAACGCCTTCTAAACATCTCCAATATGTTCCATGACAAATTTCAAACCTTGATTCAATCATTTCCTCGTGCATGCACCTTATTTCTCATAATTGTAGCACCTAGTTACAATCAGACTACAAACTTACCTATAACCTCTTTGCACGTGTGACTGGGAGTTTGACACTTGGCACACCTCTAACACTTACGTTTAAAGACATCCTCAAATTTTCAAGAGATTTGGCTGGTTATATTTTGAATGGTGTGATGCCCTAATTAAGGCCGGAGAAGAGATATATGGAGCTATAGGACGAATTAAACCATTACAAAAGCTACAAAATTTGACAAGGTTCCATGAACCTCTGTGCACCTTCTCCATGCTTCACAGGTCCATAAACAACCTCCTATAGCTGACTGTCAAGTTTCTACCTCATTGCCTATGAACATGGTCCTCTAGTATAAGCTTAAAAACAATATTAAAACATAGATTTGAGACTTTAACCTACATTTTATCAATGACACCTTGTATTCATCCTTCCTTCAATACATTACATCATATTTTTACCTTCCATGCACGTACATACCTCTTCATGGAGTGCTTCTTACTATAGTATTAGGAAAACCACTTTCCTACAAACAAGCAACAACCCTTATCTTTGACTCAACAAGAGTCTATACTTGATCATGACTAAAACTCACCTAAACCAACCTAGGAGTATGGGTAAGGATTATCCTTTCATCTTTTTATGACCTACATGGCCTTATTTACACAATTTGACCCTTATATGCTCTAATAGGCCTTATTTAGGCTACATATAACTTTTGCACAATTTGAACATTTGACCTACATCATTTGGAGGGAAAATGATGTCATATATCCCTAAAACATCCTAAACTCCAGTTACACATGACAATCTCCATTACATCCTATTGATGCACCTAGATCAATGTTTTGGAGTGTTACTTACATTTACAAGTTAATTGACCCGAGATAACCTTCCAAACACATCTACACTACAATAATAATACAATAGATAGAGGGCTTAGTTGCACAAGACATCTTACATTGTTTCATAATACTCCACGAGATTGAACATGAACCAAAAGCTAAGTACATATCATGAGGTACATTTCCCATCACTTTACATTAAGCCTGCACAATCTAAATGGTTGTCCAAATAAAGTTGAATCTCCATCATGCATATACATTAACCGTAAACCAGTAAGAGATTCCTCTCATTCCGTTGAAATTAATAGTATATCTACCATATACATGGAAGCAACTCCATCTACAAAAGTAGTATTTCTATCGTAATAATGAGATGCAATTACCAACAATTTGTCAATACAATATACAAGCAACTTCTTTTAAGCCAATTTCGAACTCAATTACAACAAAAATATTACAAACTAATATAAGTATCATGACATGCTTACACTTTAACATCTTATATTTCTTCGATGCATCTACAACATACTTGGATTGACACTAGTAGTCTTAGCTTCCTCTTGCTTAACTTGCATTCCCAAAAGAAAAGTGTGCCCTTGTACTTGAAATGTTATGTGACCACCATGAACTATCAAAATGTTAACGAAACCATATCATTTACTATATATCATAATTTTCCACATTAGAATCATATTAATAAAGTTCATGCTATTTTCTAAGGTCAAATACTAATTTGTTCAAATTACATAGTAAATGTTCACCAACAAATATCACAAATCTAGGCGAACGTCACACATAATTTGTTCTTTCAAATCAACATTCAGAAAGGCACCTTTCACATCGATTTGATGAGTCTCCTAGTTAAATAATATGTTGTCTAGGAAATAACAGTATAAACAGAAATTATATTTGCAACAATATGAACAGATGTTTCACATCAATGCCATCTACTTTTGGTACCTTATGTGCTAGCAATAGCCATGAACTGTGTTTTCTTCGAAAATAAAAATATCACTATACTTTCTCTATACAGAACTTCATCAAGAATTCAATACATTACAAGTTGTTCTCTTGAATCTCTCTTTACCAGTTATAATTAACTTGCCTCACAGATTTGGTGATTTCTTATATATTCTTAAGAAATTTAAACTCAAGAAATTCCAGTTTCAGTCATATTTCAAGATGAAAACATTTGAAGCGAACGATATAACTCTAGATTCTACATGGCAACTAAAAGCCCCAGACATGAAATATGACAACATTACTCTAGTACCACCTCTCTCATACTAGAATATACTGAACTTATATAAGCATGAATTAAAAGGACTGTTTTCCAGTTTCTGGATAAAATATAAACAGCTGGGTACATTATTACATTGCAAGGCAAAGTGTCATGACCAAGAACTGATAGTTGATGATTGATGCTGATTGTTTTTTTTTTCCAATAAAAACCCCATTATAAACAGATTTAATTTGGCGCTGATCTAGACTTCTGCTTCTGAAGAGTCGTGTCACTTCTTGAAACTCCGGTACATCTCGTTGATGTGTTCCTGCACATGAAAAGCTCTTAAACTATGCACCATGCCTGGATCACATTGATTACTTCAGTTAAAAAGGACTAACTACAGCTTCCATTGAACAATTTAGCTCCATAGTCTGATATGAGTAGAGGCATACAACAGCTTATTTCTAGTATTTTGAAGGGGAATTATCTTGGTGTATATTCAATGATAAAGAAGGAATATGACTTCTCTCTCTTACCTGATAGTACTTAACCATCCGAGGTCTCTTTTTCTTATAAGTCGGAGTTAGTAAACTTCTTTCTACGTCAAATGGTTGCGGATCTAGATGAACAGCCTTGATGTGTTCAAATCCTTTGAGCTAGAAAAGAATTTAAAAAGGTTGCATAAGTGATCAAAAATAGATAAATTGAAGCAACACAATGCCGAAAAATATACGAATTAGAAAATGTCGCTACTTATAACTTAGTATTTGTGGATATGAATGCTGAACCAAAATACCAGAACAGGATCTTCAGCAAGAAACCCACTTTCTTGTTATCTACAATACACATGCACATATTTGTGATAGATAGACTTGTTACAGTGTTAAGGAAAAGGAATAAAGGTTGCGTACATTGTTCTTTTTAGCAATATCAGTCAGTTGATCAAGTATGAAGCTCTTCAGTTTAGGTTCCAAGCACAGTTTATTAAAATCACCCTTTAGACCATTCCTTTTTGCCCAAGATTCAGTCTCCACTTTTTCTGGGACAACTACAGCTACAGGATATGACTCTAAGCTGTTGCCATAAATCCATATCTGGAAGAAGCACGTGTCAAATAAACACAAAAAATCAGAAGATCTATGCAATAATAAATAATGAGTGGTTGGCATACAAGTTTGCAAACACATGCATCAATCAATTTCTAGGCTTCTAATTCCATTGCATGCACAGAGTTCAAGCTTACTTCTTCTACATAGGAGCATACTCCATAAACATTCTCAAGATACTCTACTGAAATATATTCTCCTTGCGAGAGCTTGAAAAGGTTCTTCTTCCTGTCAATGATTTTCAATGTGCCATTTGGCTGTACTTCACCAATATCCCCTGCAAAGGCATGAATCTCCACCTACTGTTAACATTCATTTCCATGGCTCAATTTTTGTACACAAATAGCATGAAATTGTCAGTGTTCAGTTCCCACCTCTACTTACTTTTGAGATGTGTGTAGGAGAATCATTTTGATTGCCTATTTCAAATTCCTTTCATTTACTTTAAAAGCTTTAAGTTCCAGACATAATGCTAAGCATCAATATGACCCAAGCTAAATTATTAAGTGACAAAAGCTCACTTACTAGAAATATCGACTACAACAATGGTCAATAACCTATTAAACAAACACAAAAGGGCCTGGCATTTTGGATGATATTTTCAGCAGCTGCTGGATAAGAAATGGGGTCTCCAACTTTGAGCACAACTCAAATTTAGAATTGTGATTACATACGACATAACAGATTCCCAGTCTATTTAGTCAAATGTTTAAAATGGTAATTTAACTAAAAAAAGTAAATGATTTAATGAAATCATAATGACTACCATGCACCACTTAATTTTAAGCCATAATAATATGAAACAAGATAAGAGAAAACTTTGAGCTGTCGTAGTCACACTCTTACCTGTATGAAACCATCCATCAGTAAAAGCTTCTCTGGTGAGGTCATCTCTCTTGTAATACCCTGAAAACAATGTTTGCCCTCGAACACATATCTCTCCCTGAGGAATGATTGCCATTGCATCATAACCCATATCTGGGACAGACTCGAGGCGTACTTCTGTAGTTGGACTTACAGGTCCAACTGTTCCTAACATCGAAAATTCATCTGGTAAACAAACAGTAGTCCACCCACACGTTTCTGTCAAGCCTGCCATATCCCATTATAATTTATCAATAACTTACAGATTTAATCCACTTTACTTGCTTGTGCTTAAAAAATAAAAACACCAACAAGTAAGCTTAACAATCACCTATCAGTCCTAGGCTTACAAATTCTCAATAAAAATCATGAAGGGTCAAAATTTTTGGGCTTACCATATCCTTGCAAAACATGACAACACAGTGTTACTCTCAAAAATTCCTCCACAGAATTGCCCAGGGGAGCTGCTCCTGACAATATAAGGCGTACCCGTCCTCCTAATCTTGCTTTAATCTGAATATATTGTAGAAAACGTAGCATAACTTACTATATATAACAATCAAGACAAGATATTTCACAATCTTCAATAAGAAGAGAAGATCAACATGACAAGTAAAGCCTACCTTTCTAGAGAAAATTGCATCTGCTAAAGGTGATGCTTCTTTTGTCTTGAAGCCTAGTTTTAACCACGTAAGTTTACTGCAGTTCATAAAATGAATCAGAAATGACACTGCATATTTTACTAGTGATTTAAAACAAAACCAAAATAAATAACACTATTGTGAACTAGCAGGATCTTGTAAAAAAAGTGCTTACTAGTGATAAAGAGCATTAAAAATCATTCTCCTTGTTATGCGGCTCTCCCTAATGGTTTTCATTGCTCCTATTGGCCAAAAGTGAATGGCAGTCACAAGATAAATATTCAAACTCCAAAATGGATAAATTGGAATTTCATAAAAGGCACTACGGTTCACTAACCTGCATAAATACGATCAAAAACCTTGGGGACACCTGCAAATAAAGTTGGCTTCAACTCTAGTAAATCTTCTGCAAGTAATTTGGGATCCTTCACAAAAAATTCAATGAATTATTCAAATGCCTGGAAATATTCCCTAATCTCCAACTACAAATAACAATTAATCTATCTGAAGATCGCCTTGATTTACCCCTTGCCAATAGCCCACCGAGGCCCCTCGATGGAAAAAGAACTCCTCGAGAATACGATCAAGAATGTGAGCCAAAGGGAGGAAAGACAAGTACACATCCTCAGTAGTCATCTGCATTATTAAAAGGATTTGTTTTGACAACTATCAGGAATCCTGGACACAGAACAAAATGAATGTGTTCTGTAGAAAGATTCAAATTAAAAAAAATTAACATATAGATAATCATAACCAAATATCTAAATCCTAGAGGCACTTGAAACTCAACATATAAAGATGAATCAACACAACCTAAATGTTCGACATACAGAATGAAGAGAAATGTGTCCCAAACAGATTGGTAAAACTTAATTTGACTACACCTTTTCCTCAATTCTGTCAAAAACGTATTCAGCTCCTACTATAGTGGAGGTGAGTGTCTCATGAGTCAAGATAACACCCTTTGGTTCCCCACTCGTGCCACTTGTGTACATGATCGTGGAGATGTCTTGAGGTAGAGGTGGTGAAAGATCTGTAGGATTTTTCTCTCCCTGTAACACGCAGTGAGATAACTAAGATAACTGTAATGCATGGGCATGAAATTATAAATGATAGAACCAAAAGAACAAAATATATAAATGAATCATTATTTAAGATCTCTAAAATTATTTAATGTCTTGCAAATCAAGATTGTACTAACAATAGATGTATGAATACCCACCTTGAAGGTCTTTATATTAGTTAATCATTAATCTACCTATGATAATAGTAATTATTTCATTCAACCACATACCTAATTATTATTAACCTGGGAGACAGAGGGTTAAAGGAGACCATTCTGCATAAGTTTTTTTTGTCTATTTAAGCCTCGGGACATCCATGGTACTATCATAATAGCTCTGAAGTGAAATTCAAATACATTGCATTATGGAGATCCAATACATGATCAGTATTTTCCATAATTAATTCCAACAATAGGGCCAACTAGATCACAACAATCATTATCAACAGCATTGCAACAGAAACCATAACAACACTCCTTAACAGTTTTCTCTGCCCACAAAAATGAGTCCACTAATTGATGAAAGAGAGCAAATGGTTATGTTTTAATTGTGATAGTAAATGCAGCAGAAGTTTTTCCACCTCAAGAATGCATACAAAGATGAGGAAGGTCCACTAGAAGAGGATGAGAGTGTAGATAGTATAATTCCAAATATAGATGTTGCCATCCCTTGTCATGCTCTGCCATGTATTGCTACTCCTCAAATCTTCAGGGTTGTTGGAATATAAAAAAAAAGGTAACAGTTCTAACTGACTCAGGTAGCACCCATAACTTCATCAACTCACAGTTTGAGGATCGGCTCAATTATTTTTAGCAACCACATCCTGAGTTTCACGTGATGATTCCATACGACAACACTTTCAACTGCAGGAAATGTTTGTTAAGAATGAGTTGTCCATGGGAAACCATCAACTGGCAAGTTTCGTTCTTATAGGGGAAATGATGTAGTGTTTTGATTACAATGGCTAAGGGGGCCTTGTTGCCCCCTTCCACTCCCTCCCTCAAGGTCTGCCATGGAAAAACAACATTTGAAAAGAAAAACCCTAGGAAATCAAAGAGCACTAAACTTTAGGCACCATTTTATGTTTTTCCCAGTTCTCTTCATCCTTCCGTAAAAATTAGTCAATATGTCCACAGAATTGTGGTGTAATGGTGATGAGGGATAATTGAGTTTGATTTGGGTTCAAATCCCACTGCTTTGCTAATGTTTGGTGCACTTGTGATGTAGACAGATTGACAATGCTAGGTCTACTCATGAGTTGGGTGTACAACAATTGAACATTATATATGAGGTAAAGTAAAAGTAAAAGTCACCTCACACCACGAAATCAAGGTTAGATTGGGACCTAAAAAAACATTTTGTTGTGCCATATAATAGCCACCTTAATGTTCTTTGCAGAAATCTTAAGGAAAACGAATATGCGAGGCAGAATCATGTAATGGGAGTTGTACTTTGGAAAGAATTGCATCGAGATTTTTCAGCAGTGTATAACATGCCTATATTTGATAAAATCCTGAACTGATAACATGATTTACAGGTTTAAACTCGTGAAGCAATGTTTGTGGTCGACCTATAACAATATAATTTCGTTCATTAAATACTGGCTAAACATGATAATTTCTTGACATCTATTATCGTCATCATTCTAGAGGGAAAATTGAGAGAATCTATACAGGAACTTGGAGTAATTTTCTAGCAGTCGCTAAGGATCCAAGCTGCTCACTTCCATAAGTGCTCCATTTCATTCCAGAAGGTTTCCCTGTACCTCCAATGCCCTGTCTATGTTGTTCTAAACCAAAATACATGATTAATCATAACACTAAAGTTTCTTCGCATATCTGCATCTCTAAAGGGACAGTTTTGGGAGGAAAGTAAGAGAACTCTATAGGATTCCAATACAAAAAATAGTAAAGGTATATGAAAAGACCATCACATGTCCCCAGAAGGCAGTTGTGGGAACATGCATTACCGAGCTATACAGTCAACACTCAGATTATGTTTATTCATCTAACGAGGGATCTGACATGTTATCTCATGTATTTCTGTTATACAAATAAACAAACGGAACTTTACAAGTCTGTGTGTGGACATAACTTATACAGACATATCTAGACCCAGGCCATCTTTGAGGATTGAACCCAAAAGGCTTCTGGATCATGGGAAACCTTGATAATTGAGCCCAGAAGGATTACATGGCTCATGGGTACACACAATAACCAAGGCAAAAAGAAATGTTAATATCAGACTTGAGACTGTCCATGACTTCCAAGCTCAGAAGGCACATGTTGGCTTGTGGTAAATTCAAGGACAAAGGATGAAAGGCTAATTAACTGACTTGAATCTATTCCCAAGAATTAATGCTAAAACATTCATAATTATAGTGGGTAAATCTAGGGTAAATCTAAGATTGAAGCTAATCTTATATCTGTAAACATTATTTGAAAAATACTCAACTCTTGTTTTGTGAAGGATGGTAGATTATGACGAGTTGGTTGGAGTCTTGTGACCCTGAGTTTTAACGAGAGGATGACAAACTTCTTTTTGGATGAAGTTCAGCATATTGTATTAAGCCGAAAAGAGAAATGTGCATACAATGATACAGCCAACTTATCGAAGTCAAAATTATAAGATGAAGATGGTCAAATTACATAAGTTTGCCACTGCCAACCTTGAAATCAAAACTCCCATTTTTCCATCTATTTAAAGACTAAACATTGCTGTTACATCTGTCTACGCATCCATCAAGTTGGAATTTCAAACCTAGACCTAAAACCTCTAATAAGTATTTACCATAAGAAAGATACGTGTATGAGTGATTGCAGCTGTCATCCATCACAAATCATGACTAAGTCTCAAAATTTGACCCAATAGATATAGCAATGGTCATATTGGTCCCATTTTGTTTTCTTGAATATGCTTAAAACATATTAAATATAATAATATTTATGTCTGCCTACTACTTGGCAAAAAAGCTGGAAAGCATGGGTTCACCCTCCCTCCCAAATACATACCTAATAAGGATACATCTTGGGTACGGTACGGGTATGTACGTGATGTACCCAGACATACCCACAGGATTTGGCATTGGGGACTTAAAAAAGAAAAAAAAATCATTATTTTTTTGACTTGGTCAATGACCAAAAAAAATGAACCCCAGACAAGTAGACAAATATCTGTTTTTTATCTTATAGATTTGTTTTATTGATTGCTGTAATCTTGGAAACTTACCATTGATTTATAGTGAATTCTAGATTGAAATTTGTTCATAAGCTTTACTGCAAGGTTACTCTTTGCCCTATATATGTTTTTATTCAAATTGCACTCCATATTATTTTACATGTACTTGTTAAAACTGCAATTTCCAGATACAGGTTGATTTACAATCTAACTGATAGGACAGATTCACAACTAAATAGATATTTTCTGCATATTGGTAAGTGCATTGAATTGATAGGGAAAAAATGATATGTAATTATACTATAGTCAACAGATCCTGTGGATTGTGGTTTTTTTAAAAGACTTAGTTAATTCACGAGGAATATGTTTCACACCAGAAGCTTCAGTACAATTTGTGTGACTAGATTATTATTTTTTCATTTGTATGAATGTAGCTTCGCCATTATGTATATATAGTAAAATGTCTTGCACTATTTGTGCTTATATATATATATATATGGACGTATCCCAAAGACGTAACGTACCCAAGGTTTTCCCAAAAATCAATGTGGATTTGAATGTAGAAGACCGGAACCTGTACCCATGATCAGCTGGCAATATGATGATTAGGCTATTTAGCTTTCTAGTTTGGCGTACTCCAATCATCCTTTCGTATTTGCTAAACTATCCTATTTGTAACAGTTATGTTCTAGAAACTTTTGAAGATTTATCATTGCTTGTGCAAATACATACTTGCAGTAGTGACATGATCATTTAGATTTCGGATATATTTCTGAGTTCGTAAAGTTATTTTTTCAACAAACTTGATATTGAGCATGTTTGCACATAAGGTTGCATTTGTCTCCTAGAGATAAGTTTGCATATTTCTTCAGATGATACCACACAAAGTGGCTCGAGAAGTATCTGAATAGGATTCCTTCCCTCGACAGTTTGATCATGCCAAGAAAACTATAGTTCACATGTCAGTAAGCCGAATACATGAGTTCTTTTCCTGAATGAAAATCTGAATCTACTAGATAAAATAGTATTCATGAGGACAATCCAGTACATAGAGAAAGGGTGGGTGACTAGTGTCGCTTGAATTCTCCTCTGTGACACTGGATACCACTTGCGAATAGTTAAAGACTCACAATCTGCCTTACAACAAAGGCACCATTTGGAATCATTTGCTTAATAGTTTCATA
Source organism: Taxus chinensis (assembly GCA_019776745.2). Classification (NCBI taxonomy): domain Eukaryota; kingdom Viridiplantae; phylum Streptophyta; class Pinopsida; order Cupressales; family Taxaceae; genus Taxus; species Taxus chinensis. Next base: position 721,168,628 of record CM034153.1, on the reverse strand, counting down.
GTTAAGCAATTGGCATTTTAGGATTCCATCATAATCATGCAGCTAAAGTTGCAGATGCTGCATGAAGGCTTAGCCTTGACAAAGACCGAGATAGGTGCTCCTCCCTGGAGAGACTTAAATCCCTTTAATCGAAGCAAATGGAAAGATGCAAATTGTTCAGGATCAACTTTTCCTGAAAAAGTTTAGAGATGCCAATCCTTAGTTGCATACATTCCTGGAGCATGAAAAGAGGCTCCGTTAGTGGAAACTTCTTGAAAGAGTTGGTGGAGAACAACCAAGATGTATTTAGAAAAATCAGCAGTTATATGCATATTTAATGGGTTGTAGCCATCCACAGCAGGAGCCTGCATTGGTGGATACAGGTCAACATGGTTACAAAAATTTGTGATATTTATCTATGCTCAAAAAGTCTTTTTCATTACTCTATTGGGGTCTATTTCATGAAATGATAAAGATGTTGAAGAGCCATGAAATGGAACCAGACCATGGTTTTGCAAAAGAAGAAGAAAAATTCATGGACTCCATGGAGTTTCCAAATTTTGCACCTGTATTCTCTTGGATCAATGACTAAAATGCTTGTATATCTCCAGATCATGAGCTATTTCCAAACTCCTGCACTTTGCATCTTCTAGAACACTACTCATACGACATGAGTAGGAAGCATTGCTTCTAGGACACCTTCATTAAGCTATGATGAGAAGGAGTAAAACTCCTCAAAGCAAGGAGATGTGTACTTTTTCTCAAGCAGGTTCATGTGGCAAAGTCAAGATCTCAAGAGATAAGCTGGAGCATCTACAGAGATAAATTGATTTCCGCCACATTCAAATGGGGAGCCTTCTCAATTGACATTCAGGTCCAATGGATTATAACTCCAAGGCATACATCTTTGGCAGTCACAGCCGCACTATGTAGACTCCGGATAGACCATCGTACATATTCTAACATGTCCCCATAAAGTAGAGATGATCTATCCACCTAGAGCCCTTAACAAAGGATAAAATGTCTGCATGTTGAAGGAAGTAAACCACCATGGAAACACTCACAGAACCAGAAGCTGATTCTGAAATGATGACAGCATTTCAAGATGTCCAGACCAAAAGGTCAACAACATCTACAAGGGTTTACATGCCCTTAGAATAGAGTTTCATCCACCATGATCAGTACCTGAAAAAGAAGACAAAACCAAAGTTCTTCCTTAGAAATACAGGGTAACATCTCCAAACCCAGCAAGTCTGATTTTGAAGACTTACCTGATCACGGAGATGTAGACAATCATACATTCCATAGAGCGAGAAGAGACTTGATCCGAGTGAACCTGCCCGTCAGGAAGTAGCTTAGTGAAGGCCTAAGAAAGTTGAAGTTCAAGATGAGAGGAGCAAATGGGTACTCATTGTGGGACAAGAGACATGAACTGAAGGGCATTCACGACAAATTAGGATCCACTCTGGAAGAGGGGCCACATATTAGAGAATTCAAAAGAGCTGCAGGAATAAGATACTTTCTTCCTTGCCTAGGGATGGAATTCAGTTGACCATTACCTTTTATACGGGCAGCATCTCATAGCTCTCCTCAGGAACTGAATAAGGATTCAAAGTTGTATGTATATAAATAGGGCATTAGTTTTTCCATGTTTTGTTTTGAGTCATTCTGTTGTGCTTTTTGCACCCCGTGCCCAAAAGTCTATTTACTAAACCAGAGATGCTGGGATCTCATCTTGTCCCTTTGTCATCCTGATTGTCCACAGACGTGCCAATTGGTGTCACCCAGTTTTCATCCTGAAATCTGTGACTACCCTACCCGAAAAAATTTCATACTTTTAAAATAATGGGTCGTTTTGTATTTTTATTGTCTGAAAGTTCTTGTATTGCATCAATATATTCCCAAAGAGCCATATTAGCCATTTTCGCCAAATACCCAGATGCTCAAAATTGTTATATTATGTCGTCAAGATTTGTCTGCGGGAAATTTGTATTTAATTATTTTGAGCCCCGTTTGAAGCAATTTGCGCTCTGTTTTAACCCTATTGTGATCGAATATGTTATTATTCCTATGTACCAGAAGGATTTTAACTTATTTTAAGTTTTGGGCTTTATTTGTAACTTTTGGCAATTTTTCGTGTTTTTGTGGTGTCCCGTTTCGTTTTCTGTGAAATTTCTCTAGAACAATTCCTTTGCCGGGTAAGCCCGATTTTTGGCCTGGAGCAGCTGGAAAACATATACACACGTTTTGCCAGGAGGAAGTCGCCATCGGAGGTCTGGATCACTGGGAAAAAGCGAAGTCGTGCACAGAAAAAGCCCCTGCGGGATGGGCGCATTTTTGGAAAACAAAGGATTTAAGCTGGATCGATGGGAAAAATAGAAGCAGCAGGCAGGGTGGGAATTTTATACCTTTCCTAGCAGGGTACTTTTTCCCGTGATATAAAATTCACTTAAGCTGCAGTGGGAAAAATAGAGGCTGCAGGCAGGTGGGAATTTATTGCCTGCCTTGCAGGGTAAAAATTCCCATGATATAATAAAAGAAAAGTGACTTAAGTGAAATCATGGGATTTTATTGCCTGCCTTGCAGGGTAAATAATCCCATTGTCAAAGTCAAATCACTTAAGTGGATCATGGGATTTCCGGGGCTGCCTTGCAGGGTAAAAAATCCCATTGTCAAAAATTCTTAAAAATAGAATTCTTTATGCAAAAAAGTGCGCCCACCTTGGGTGAATAATAATGCATTAAATAAATATTTGTTAATATTTATTCACCCAATTTTGTCGCCCAGGGTTGTGGAAAAGTCAACAAAGGGAAAGTGGACATAAAGGAATTTAAAATAGAATTCCAAAATTAAATAAATTTAATTTATTTAATGCAACCCCCTTTTGAGAAGGAATTAATACTTTTTAAAGTATTAAATGATTATATTAATTCCTATTTTCAGTGGCTAAGGTTAAAGCACACTGTGAAGCTTAAGTGAAGTGAAGTGTGAAGGATTAAATTGATTAATTTAATTTATTGGATGGCTGTCCTTAAACATGCTATTTAGCACACCATTAAAAGAGAAAAAAGCATGATTTTTAATTAATTAATTGCCTTTAATTGTTAGGGCAATTATTAATTATAGAATTGTGAGGGTTATATAAGCATGGGCAGCCATATGGATGAATTATTTAATTCACAGGTAAAGAATTGCAGCCTAAGGAGGAAAAGTGCGCCCCCATTTGAAGAAGGATTTTGCTCAGACAAGGTGCTAACAAGGCTAAAAGCTTCCAATTTTGGCGCATGCTTTGAAGAAGGTTGATCTTGTGTCTGCATAGTTGTTTGTAGACAGGTGTTACAGGAGCTCAGGTGTTGTTGAAAGGATTCATGCTCTCTTTATGTGCAAATTAAACATGTCATTTTTTGGGGCAGCAGGCTTGAAAAGTGCAGATTTTTACAATTAAAATTCACTATTCATGCTCCGGTGGCCATTTTTGTCTGAATAAATTGCAGGAATTCATTACAAGTGTTTTACAAAAGAAAAGGAGCTTTTATCAATGTCCAATACATTGCATATATCCTCTGAATCTGAAGGATTGTCCAGATCTGCACCAGTATTGAAGAATTCCAGTCAAATAAGAAGAAAAAGAATTGTTCAGACAAAGATAGACAAAGCTATGGCGAAGAAAGATGAAAAAGAAAGCACAACGGAGTCATGCATCACTTCTAAATTTACAGATATTGGAGACATGGATCTAGGCTCGGAACCTCTTGCTGAATTGATAGACAGATCCAGAGCAGGAAAGACTTCACTCATGCGTGCAGGAGAAACTTCACTCATGCGTGCAGATTAAAAGCAGTGGAATTATTCGAGCTGCAGCTTTTCCATCCATAGCCCAGTTGCCAAAGTTTGTTATGCAGGTGCAGATCCATATCCAGATGCAGATGCAGATACAGATGCAAATCCATATGCAGATCCAGATCTAAATCTTATAGTTGCAAAAGCTTCTGGCACAAAGGCTTCATCCTCTTGTTTCGAATGCAGCCCGTGAAGAAGTCAGTGCGTGGAAAATTCCTTCCAAGATCTTGTGCATGTGCTCTCATCTTCCAGTTGAAGCTTTCATTGAATTTTCATTCATCCAGAGTGCTTTCCAGGATTTTTAATTGCTCATATGCAATTAAAAATAAGGATGATGAGTTATCTACGAAAAACAATGCATTGATGCATGTACTGAAGAAGAACTGCAAAAGCTTCAAGGATAAAAGAGAAGACAAGGCGAAGGCAAAATTCCAGCTTGCTTCCAATTCCAACTGCTTGCAATTCCAGCTTGTTTTCCAGATCCAGCTCGCTTCCAGATCCATCTTGTTGTTTCCAAATCCAGTCATTGTCCAATTTCAGATCCAGTTTGAATCAGCTGCATGCAGACATGAAAAAAGACAAAGTCAGCTTTCCTCTTCAGACATGAAAAAGACAAAGTCAGCTTTCCTCTTCCTTCTTCTTTCCTCCGACAAAGTAATTGAGCGATCAATTAAATTATACAACTTAAGTGATTGGTTTAAAAGCCATTACTTGAAGAAGTCAACTACTTGGAGATAGGTGGCGGACATGCAAAATAGAAGGGTTCTATTTTCAGTTGCAAATCATACATGTCATGCAAAGAGGAATTCCAGGATGGAGATTTCCAGTTGTTTCTTTCCTCTAAATTCCACATGTGTTAGTTCAACTAAAGCTTCCAGCTTGTAATTGCCCCTCTACATTCTATAAGTAGAGGAAGAACCTTCGGGTTAATGATCAATCAGAATTTGTAAGCAGCAATCCTGAGTTCTAGACTTTGTGCTGAACTCCTGAGAGCAACTTGGAGCAGAAGAATACAAAGAAGCAGGTTTCCGGAGAACTTTGTGTCACGGTGTACTGTGTTTCTTGCTTTTAAATCTTAGATCTTTTAAGTAAACTTTGTGTTATTTTAGATCTGGATCTAGAGCTGCCTTTGCTTTATAATTTTGTGTGTTCAAATCTATTAAGTTTCTTCTATGTGCATGCAATTAGCTCCGCTATCTACTAATTAGGATGCACATCTTCCTCATTTCTTCTCTGTAATTCCTTTACTTTCTTCTTCTATAAAATACTTCCTTTCTTGAACAGCTGCTTACTTGCTGCAGAACTTCTTAGTTATGGTTCATGAACTAAGTGGTTAAAGTAAAACCCTTGATAGATAATAACACATTTTTATCGACAAATCTGACACGGGAGCCTCACCGGTTAAATGAGGGAGATTTATCTCATGATTGCCTAGGTTTGATGCTATGCAGAAAATCTAGCCAACAATCATCAACTTGCCTCCAATGAGCTGTTGCTTTGGAAATTCCAGCAAGATTTTTGTCTTCATTCTCAGCCTGGAAATTTTCCTCCATCAACTTCACTTCACCCATATGCAAATCTGATTTTTCCTCTTTTTTTGGCTCATCGCTCCATGGTTTTCTCCTCAAAAAAAAGCTCTTTCGTACTGCTGTTCTAAATATCAGTCAATGAAGGCTCATTCCTAGGAAGTGTGTTAGGCACCTTGTGCTCCCACTTTACCTCTTTGTGATCCCCATGAACTCCAGTATACCAGATATGGCATCATGAATCAGGAATGAAAGGGCTCTATACTGTCAAATTCATGCAACCATGTTGTGTCTTTGGAAACCTTGGAAGGGTTTCTTCTTCCTCTGAAATTTCTTTATCCAAAGTCAATTTCAAAACACTTTAGGCACTAATTCTTCCTGGAGTATCAAGGGAGCATCACCTTGGGTTGTGCCAGGATCCATGAATTCCTCATTTGTGATTTAGTTCTTGCTTCAAATTCACACCCAACTCTTGTATCTCCAAGGTGCTTCTTTGAAAACTCAGTCAATAGCATTCTTTGGCAAGAGGGATGGAAGCCTCTATTGCTTCCAAGGGCTGCTCCCTAACCATGAATAATTTTGGGTTTTCTTTTTCCTTGGACTTAGTGCAGGCCTTCCTTTGGGAACTCAACGAGAGTCGAGGAATTTTGAATCTGCCTAGCGGAATAGCTTTTACTCTTCAAAACATGAAGAATGTGTTGCCCCAATGGCTGCACTGTTTTTTCCTCATGCATGGCCTCTCTCTTAGGTAGGACAGCAGGACGAAACGAGTGGTAGGAGCTTCATTTTGGGTTCTTTGTGGCTACCTTAAGTATTGCTCACCCTTTTCACCAATGTTACCTCCTTGTGGCGGTTGTGTAAAAGTGCTACAATCCCATAAGTCATGGTGTCCCCAGGATTTCACCCTGAAATCTGGGACTTGCATTTGAAATAATTTCGTATTTTTAAAGTCAATGGATCAGTTTTGTGTTTTTATTACCAGATTCCTTTGTGTCAAGATATTCCCAAGGAGCCATATAAGCCATTTTCGACAAATACCCAGATGCCCAAAATTGTTTTATTTTGTCGCATGAGATTTGCCTGCGGGAAATTTGTATTTAATTATTTTGAGCCCCATTAGAGGCAATTTGTGCTCCGATTTAACCCTGTTGTGATCATACATGTCAATATTCCCATATACTAGTGGGTTTTAACCAGAAATGGAATCATGGGCTTTATTTGTGACTTTTGGCAACGTTTTGTGTTTTTGGTGTTTTCCCGTTTCATTTTCTGTGAAATTCTCTAGATTAATTCCTTTGCCGGTTTGGCAGGATTGCTTTGCCTGGAGTAAATGGAGATCACCTATGTCACGTTGTGCCAGAAAGAATTCACCATCGGATTTCTGGTTCTCTCAGAAAAGACGAAATTGGGTGAATAATAATGTAAAATAAAAACTTCTTTGGGCAGGCCGCATTTTTAGAAAGAGAGGGTTTGAAGTGAATCATGGGATTTTTGGAAGCAACAGGCAGGTGGGATTTTTGTTCCAAAATGCCTAGCAAGGTACTTTATTCCCATGAAAGCAACGCCATTTGGTCACAATGGGAATAATTCGAGGGAGTAGGCAGGGGGAAATTTCTTACCTACCTTGCAAGGTAAAAATTCTCATTGTGGAATAAAAGAAAAATCACTTAAGGCATTGATTTTTTTATTACCTGCCTGCAGGGTAAAAATCATTGGGATCTATGAAAGTCAAACAGCTTAAGTGAATCATGGGATTTTCGGAGCTGCCTTGAAGGGTAAAAAATCCCAAGGATAGCCAATTGATTTTTAAAAATAGAACAAAAAACTTGCATCATGCCAAAAAGTGCGACCCCTTTAGGGAAAGAAGGGCAGCTTTAAATGCATTAAATTAATTAATTGCTTCTCCAATTTTGGCGCCCAAGCTTGTGGAAAAGTCAACAAAGAGAAAATGAGATAATTTAAGAATTCATTAACTAGAAGTTTTAAAATTAAATAAATATTATTTAATTAATGGAGCCCCTTCATGTCAAAAAGTGTGCCCCATTTGGGAGAGGAAATAATACTTTTTTAAGTATTAATTGATTTAATTAATTCCAATTTTCAGTGGCTAAGGTCAAAGCATACTGTGAGGCTTGAGTTAACTGGAAGCAGAAAGCTAAAATTAAATAAATTTAATTTATTTAATGGCAGCCATGAGCATGCACAAAATAGGCGCCCCATTTGAAGAGTAAAGCTTATTAAATAATTAATTAATGCCAAGGAATAGGAGAGGCATTAATTAATTATAGAATTATGAGGATTATATAAGCAAGGGCTGCCATAAGGATGAATTAATTAATTCAAAAGCAGAGAAGTGCAGCCCAGACAAAAAGTGCACCCCATTTGGAGAGGAATTTTTGCTTAGGTGTAATTAATGCTGAAAGCTTCCAAATTTGGCGCCTAGGTTTGAAGGAGGTTGATTTGTGTCTGAATAATTGTCTGCATAAGTGATTAGGTGCTCAGGTTGAAGTTGGTAAAATTCATGCTTGCTTTGCATTTGACCTCAAATTTTGGGGTGGCAGGCTTGATATATGCAGATTTTTATGATTAAAATCCACTGTTCATATTCCGGTTGCCATCTTTGTATGATTAATTGCAGGAATTCATTACAGGTGCTTTTATAAGAGAAAGAGAGCTTAAATCAATGTCCAATGCATTGAACATATCCTCTGAATCTGAAGAATTATCCATATCTGCACCGGTTGTGAAGAATTCCGACTGAATAAAGAAGAAAAAGAATTGCTCAGACAAAGATAGATACAGCCATGGCAAAGCGGGATGAAAAAGAAAGCACAACAGAGTCATGCATCACTTCTAGAGTTTGTTGACACCGGAGACACAGATCCAGATCCAGATCTCATAATTACAAAGGCTTCTGGTAAAATTTCATCCTCTTGTTTCGAATGCAGCCCATGAAGAAATCATTGCATGGAGAATTCCTTCCAGGACCTTGTGCATGTGCTCCCAATCTTCCAGTTGAAGCCTTCATTGAATTTGCATTCACCCGGAGTGCTTTCCAGAATTTTTAATTGCTCATATGCAATTAAAAATAAAAATGATGAGTTATTTACAGCAAACATTGCACTGATGCATGTACTGGAAAAGAACTGCAAAAGCTTCAAGGATAAGAAGGAAGACAAGTCAAAGGCAATACCCGCAAGCAAATTCCAGTCATCCGCTTCTAGATCCAGCCGCTTCCAGATCCAGCTTTCAAATCTAGATCCAGTCGCTTTTCAGCCAACCACTTTCCAGTATGGTGAGAATCAAAAGTAAAAGAATCAGCTGCATGCACAGAATATGAAAAAGGACAAGACTGCAACTTTCCTCTTTCTTCTTCTTTCTCTTATTTCCTCCGACAAAGTAATTGAGCGATCAATTAAATTATACAACTTAAGTGATTGGTTTAAAAGCCATTACTTGAAGAAGTCAACTACTTGGAGATAGGTGGCAGACGTGCAAAATAGAAGGTTCTATTTTTAGTTGCAAATCATGCATGTCATGCAAAGAGGAATTCCAGGAGGGAGATTGTCAGTTGTTTCTTTCCGACTTCCACATGTGCTAGTTCAACTAAAAGCTTCCGATTTGTAATTGCCCCTCTACATTCTATAAGTAGAGGAAGAACCTACGGGTTAAAGATCAGAATTTGTAAGCAGCATTCTTGTGTTCCAGACTTTGTGCTGAAACCCTTGATAGCCACTTGAAGCAAAGGAATATAAAGGAGCAAATTTCTGGAGAACTTTGTGTCACGGTGCATTTTGTTTCTAGCTTTCTATCTTAGATCTTTGATAAACTTTGTGTTATTTTAGATCTAGATCTAGAGTTGCCTTTGCTTATAATTCTGTGTGTTATATCTATTGGTTTCTTCTATGTGCATGCAATCAACTCTGTTATCTATTGATTGGGATGCACATCTTCCCTATTTCTTCCTGTGTTTATATAATTCCCTTCTTCTATAATATTTCCTTTCTTTAAACAACTTGCTTACTTGCTGCAGAACTATACAGCTATGGTTCATGAGCTGAATAGTTAAAGTAAAACCCCATATAGATACTAGCATATTTTAATTGACAAATCTTACACGGGAGCCTCACCGGTAAATGAGGGAGATTTATCTCATGACTGCTTAGGTTTTCAGCTTTGCAGAAAATCTAGCCAATAATATAGCACCATGATTAGTAGGCAATATGCACATAATAGTTGAGCATTAAGTCAATGGATCAAAGCCTTGACTCCATTTTTACAGGTAGAATTACCAAATTGGCAGATTTAGAGTAAAAGACTTATCACACTTCAAAACAAACATCCATTTCTTATTCCAAAAAATCTGCTATACATATATTGAAGCTTTGGCCAAGCAGGGTATGGAGGTATGTAGTCAAGCCTTAAAGCACAACTAATACAATTGACTTCATCCTCCTAGAATGAGTGGTTATCACAACTCATTTCATGTGGATGTACCTCTTCTCTAACAATTAAAAAATCACACTGATATTTGCATATATGTGTTAGCCGAATAAGGACAACCGATATTAACCATAGTGTGGAATAGCAATCCCATCACAGATGGATCGCAATGAGCAGTAACAGTAACCAAGTTCAATGCAAATGTACAAAAAACATGTTTGTAATTACAAATAACCATATTCAAATTTTAAAGTTTCTTTTCCTCAGTACACTTGAGGTCACAACACACAACAGACAGTAGAAACAGGTCGCTCATACGTGAGTTCACCCAATTTGGACCCTCATGGCCACCAAGAATCACTATGCACAAATTTTACCTGTGTAAGTCTCGTTGCTCTCTTGGCAGATCCGAATACCTGGATTTGTCATTGGAGCCCTATGCTTTACAAACTTTGCTACCAAACATATCTTCACCCGAATTCCTTTAGCACCTCTTGTAATCTCATCAATATACCTGACAATTACATGCATAAAACCATCAATAAGTCCCTTGACAACTGCTTAAGCAGTCAATTAGTTTCCAGCCGTTTGGGTACTAAAAACCTTGGGCGAATGTTTTCCATTTCTTCCTCACTAAACCTATCTCTTGTGAGCATTGCTTCTCCTTCCCATATCTTTATCTAAAAACACGTTTCCCGATATATTGTAATACTTGAATGAGGGCCAAATTATCTTTATGTATAGCAAGAAGCCTCCGATCTTCAGATGCTAAGCCTTGGGCTGCCACCTCCAACTATGAGCACCACTCAGGGCCCGATACCGGCCCGGTCCCGAACCCCGGCGAAATCTTAATTGTGGAGAGTGTACTCATACTCTTGAGAATGTACAGTCTCCACTCCAGAAGGGTGAAGGGTAGTCTCAGTCAGGAGAAGGGTTGAATCTACGGTAGCCACCAGGTCCTAACATATATGCTCTGCAAGTTACTTTGAGAAGCTCTGTTTTCAGGGATATTCTCCAGTCATTCCTCTTGGTTATATTCAGCTGCAAAGCTTCCTAGCATATTTCACCAATCCACTAATGACTTCCTACTAGATGTCTAAGTTTTTTACACCAACGGTTTATCCTACCTTTTCCTTCATAATACACCTCTCAAGGTTTTCAGTTTGCTTCCACAAGTACCATTGTAAGACCTTATGGGGACATGAACACCCGCCTAAACATTTTGGAAGACAGACATCTACCTTGATTACCTAGTTGTCTGTGAAGATATAGGCTCAAAAAAATCATAGCTAAACCACGAAATATTTTTTACCAAAGGAATATAGATCATGGTTTCAACAGTCATTTTTCTTCTTGTGGCTCGAGTTTTGTAGGGGATCTTCTTGTCTTTCATGGACATTTTACCCTCTCTTGTGATAGAACTTTCAAATCGTGTTAGTCATTGTATCACTTCTTTATAGACCATGACTGGAGCAACCCAATCATTGCCCTTACAATCTACCAATTATTACACAATCTTCCTCCTAGGGCAGCGGCCTCCTTAGGTCACGTCTCAAGATATCCTCATTCTTTAACTATGGTGCAAGTGAAGATAGTTGATTAGCCAACCAGTGTCATTATTTGTAATAAATCCCCAGAAAACCAATCCAGCTGTTAGAGATCAGCTCTCTAGCAGTTTTTAACCATCAAAATATTTATTTTTTGGAACCCTTAACTAGATTCGCATGGAGGAGTGAACTTGAATTGACTTGGAAAAATAGTTAAATCACCTCCTTAATTCATGAAACTTGAGATCTTCAAGCTCTTAGAAAATAGTGGAGACAAACAGATAATTACAATCAAAAGTTAACCATCACAAACCACCAGCACATGATACCAATTTTCCCTCCAAGGTGGGTCGTCCTGCTCAAAAGGGGGAGATAACTCAGCAAACTAAAGTTTGAAATACCAGCAAAGAATGATGTAGGTATATTACTCCTAACCGAATGCCTAGGAGGCTACAAATCTATCAATCGTGGTGCCCCTAGGGTTCTTCATGGCAGTCCCCAATCCTTGTGAGATGGCCTTTGGCCATCCACACAAGCCATCAGGTCAAAGGGAACGTTTTGTTCTTGTCGTGAGAGATAGGTAAAGGGGCCTTTTACTTTCCTTGCCATATCATACACTCATACGAGATATCTTTATACTTCACTAGTTAGGCCAAGCCAAATCATGCATATCTGGGTTCCTTCACTCCTCAATGCCAACAAACTCTATTTAGTCTTGCCAATAAGACGAGAGTGTCTTGGGGCTCTGGAAATGAGACTGACCACAAAATAGACTGGTGCTTTACTTCCCCCTTATTTCTTTTTGAAATTGTCGGGCAAATAAGATGCAAGTCCTAATCCCATCTTTTTATTTGTAATTATATTGTTGGGAGCTAGGCATCACCAACAATTACAATGCCAATAAGTTTGAATTTTCTCCCAAAATTAATTGTCATCTATATCTTTGGGCATTGAAAATGGCTCTCTCAATCATTACTATCTTGTTTCTCGTATGGACCTCTTAGTCAAGTTAGGGAAAATGAGTGTCACATTCTTTAAACGTGATTATTATCTCAAAAAAGGACTGCTAGATTTCATGACATAAACACAACATAAGGACAATCATTCTAAGTTCCGCTGCTCAAGAGATTTAGTCCTCCCTTTCATTAAGAACGGGAACACAGGGGAATACCTGCACATAAACCTTTATACCTTATTGCGTCCAGGCCAAGCTATCTTCAGCTTGATTTAGCAACCATGAATGACACCAGGATTGTTTATGGTTCAATACTAGGTTTTCTCAGACCTAACTTTAGTCTTCCCTTTATAAGCCTAAAGCATGGACGGGACCTCAGACCTTTATATCTTCTTACTTTCATTCATGTTTGATTGAGGTTGATTAAGGGGGACCTCGAGAGAACACCTTTTTGACACTTGCTTATCATACTGTTGACTTCTTTAGTACTGATCCTAGCACACTCCTACGGAGGTTTCTTCCCATATGACCTAATGAGTGTTGGGCTAGAAGAATTCAACATTGTCAAGAATGATATTATTGGGAAGTGGACCAACAACCTTGTTTAGTATAATATAAGTTATTAATAGCAAGCTGGGGAGCTGATATTGACTTTTGATTTCATCTCAGGTTAAAAGCCAGCCATTGTCACTGATTTCTTCCAGATTTCTTATGCCTTTTTGGTGCCAAAAACTTGTTGAAAGCTGCAATATTAATTTTGGGTGTTTGTTTTGTTAATTGCTCTCCCAAATTATTAATAAATAGACCTGCTCTACCATAAAGCCATGGCCCCCCTTGGAAGATATTCTCTCTATCCTCTGAATTAGCAAAGAAGACATGGAAGTAGCTAATTCTTCTTCTACTTTGAACATAGGGTGATAGGGTTTTATAAATAGACCCACTCTGCCATAAAACCATGGCCCCCCTTGGAAGATGTGCTCTCTATCTTCTGCATTAGCAAAGAAGACATGAAAGTAGCTATTAGGGTAAAAAGAAATTGAGAACTCACCTTTGGTATGCCAAGTTTCCTTGTTCATTCTTTGAATGCCATTAATGGAGGATGGAATCCCAAAAATTGTACAATCGAACCTCTGGTTTCCAATTCACCAATTGGCAATGTTCATACAATCATTTGCATTTTTCCTTGGCTCTACTTATTAGGGTAAAAAGAAATTGAGAACTCACCTTTGTATGCCAGAATTTCCTTGTGCATTCTTTGAAGGCCATTCATGGAGAATGGAATCCCAAAAAATCGTATAATCAAACCTCTGGTTTCCAATTTACCAATTTCACTTCGAATACCCGCTTTTTGAAGCACCACAACTGGAGACCCATCAGCAGCTTTCATAAAACCGTTTGCATTCTTCCTTGGCTCTACTTTTGACATTTGAAGGGGTATTTTTTGTAGTTTAATGCCTGTAACCCTAGCGTTTTGTTCTCCTTTCAACACATCCTTGAAGGTCATTTTTGAGGATTCTTCTTTATCAATCATGATCACTAGTTGAATATTTCCTTTGATCGTTCTGTATAAACAAACCCATGATGTCCGCTCCAAGGGGAAAACATGAAAACCACCAGAAATATGAACTCTTAAAAGATATATCACAAATCAATTTCAGATAGAATGAGTCGGATTGAAATAATAATTTACCATTGCAATCTCCTCATTTCGTCAAACTTCAACACCTGCCAATTTCCTCTTAGTCTTCGTGGCATTTTGTATTATACCACCTTTTCCCACAACACAATTGTACTTTGAAGTAAATCAAAATTTAATTTGTAAAATCCTTCAAGAGGGGGTCTGATGGAATTTGACTTTGCCTAAACCATTGTAACTCGTGGAATGGGATATTCCACCTACTACAAAGCATTGAGTCCATGTTCAAGGAATCATACTTACTTTGAAGAGATGAGTTGTAAACAAGAGCAATTACACAAACCTGATAGTTGATACAACAAATAATCGGTTCTATATTAGTAGGATTTATTTTCAAAGACTCTACTATTATGTTAATTCCACAAGCTCCAAAAGAGTAAATCCCGAGTCTAGCTTGTCAAAGATGTAATATGCCTAAGTGGGCACTTCAAAACGATTCTAGATTTCCCACAACCCCTACCTTTTACGACCGAAGTAATGGAAAAATCACTTTTTTGTAGACCCTCTACCAAAAATACAACAATCTGGAAATTCTAGAAAAAATACCCTTATAGATGAAGATCCAAAATTCTGAAAATACCCTTTTATTCAAAGAAATATGAACAATACAAACCCAAATATTTATTGCAAACCCTAGGGAAAAATACAGAATTTTATAGGAAATGACATTTGTCTCCAAACCCTCAAAGACAAAATACAGTAGCCTGATTTCTTTCTTTTATTTATGAAATATTAACAACATAGAAATACCCGCAAGCAGAAAAGCATAGAGAAAGCCTCTTGGCAGATGAATATGATGGAAAATAATTATTACAACAAAAATCTGAATTTATTTCTATTTGTTTTCCAACTAAAAGTAAGAAATAAATACAACTGACCGTTTGAGCAAAAAGAAGGTGAAGGAGAAGCCCCAGTTGGCCGCAAATATTGTCCTAGGATAGATTATGGCATGAAGAAAGGCCCGTAACCTAATGCACCTCACTTTGCAGCTGAAATAGCTCCCAAAGGAAGACATCCAGCTTTAAAATGCCCCCCAAAATGCAAAACATAAGGGTCAAAACCACAAAATACATTGTTCCAACTGATATCTTTGATTCCCTAACTATAATAACTCTGAAAACTGCCCTAAAAACATGCCCTAGCTTGACAAATCTGATTGAAACTGAAATTCCTTGTCTGAAAGCACAATTGTAGCCCCTGGATGAAGTCATCTCTAAAGATTAGTGGATTTCCTCCCCTAACCTCACTACAATGGAGGGTTTTCATCCTCACTGCAGATTGGAATTGGAGCAACAACCCAAACCTCAAAATCACAATGTAATGTATGTAAAAGATGTCCTCAAATGATCCCCTCACTCTCTTTTATAACTTTCCACATAACGTTCCGTGATGAAAGAGTCCCAAAAGCCACTTTCCCCTTTTCTAATTCCTCGTTGATATTGCTTTATTAAAAGTAATTTTTTATAATTATAAAACATAAGTGTCTTATATAAAGTTAATTTTTTGACACTTGAATTATATTATTAATTTATTGTACTTTATTTGTAAAAGGGGACATTACAAAGAGCAATAAAATTTTCATTTATGTTTTGGATTAAAGTCCATTTGGGGAGAATGATTCTCATATTGGAGAGATTCAGTTTTCAAAGACCAAATTGGGCTGCCATTAAGAAGCATACTTTTTAAACTAGTGGACATTCAAAACAAGGCATTGGATGGGCTCCACACGATTCTTACAGTTGGGGAATCTGAATGGGCCAATCCAACCTCATTATTTCTGGAGGTTGTCAAGAGTGAGAAGACGGTTATGGTATACCAACTACAAGAACACCTTTCTTTTAAGACACATGGTATGACCAAACCTCATTCCACTTTTTTTTTTAAATAAAACAGTCATCCATTATATTGATATAAATCTTGAATTACATACTCTACCATCCCAAGCATGGAAGCTATTAGCCATATCTCTAGCTTTATAAACAAAAATAACAAGATGACCATTCATTGATAAGAGTCGAGGTTTGTGATTTTCCTTATTTCTTCTTAAATCTTAGTAGACCACCATAGTGGAGGTGACCCGTAGAATAGGATATCCTTGTTGTCAAGAGCCCAATTTGCCAATCCGTTTGCATCCTTGTTCTTCTGCTTGGGGATGTAGGTAAACTGAATTTCTTGAACCTTCTGATGTAAATTTCCTATTTCACAAACCTCCTTAGCGATTCTCCACTGCGGGGGATATCCATTACTAGAATTACTCAATAAGCTCATCATGATTCTAGAGTCTGATTGGATCTTGATCTTTCACCATCCTATTTTAATAGCTTCTTGTATTCCTCTACGGATGGCTTTGATTTCAGCCACATTATTGGTAGAAATTCCCAAGTTTTCAGCAAATAGAAAATGGACTTCTCCTTCTCTGTTACGGCCAATCCCTCCCATAGCTATTCTTCCAGGATTACCCCTAGAAGCACCATTTGTATTTATCACCCCATCATAAATATTCCCATTTTGCACTTGAGTTTCATTCCCTACTATATTTTTCTTATGAAAGCGAGGCATGGTAGCTTCCTTAGGATCCAAAGAAAGTTGTTGGTAGATATGCTCCCATTCTTGAGAGGGTTGATCCTTTTCCCACCTTATGTTTGAAGCTCTCTGTCAAGTTTATTTTTACCTTTTCCCAGATATATATAACTTCTCTACTAGTTTGTCGAAATATTCTATAATTCCGCTTTTTCCACATGTTCCAAAGAAGAAGCGAAATACCACTCCAAACAACTGGGATCAAATTTTATCCTTTAGGAATTGTGTTCTTCCAAGTATCATTAATTTGTGCAAGGGATCCCAAACTATTCCATTGAAGTTTAAACAACCGAGCCAATTGTGTTCACAATATAGAAACCCATGCGCATTGAAAGAAATGATGATCCAATGTTTCCTCATCTTGAGTGCAAAGTTCACATCTAAAAGGTCCTCTGAAACCTCTTTTTTGGAGCCTATCTCCAGTTAAAAGCCTTTTGTGAATGATAAGCCACAAGAAGAAACTTACCTTAGGCCATATCTTTGGCTGCCATATACGCTGAAACAAGGCTTTTTGAGGATGAGTGCAACTTATAATTCACTTGTAGTATTCCTTTCTGGAATTGTAGAATTTGCAGAATTTGTTCTTGTCGTTGAGAACAATGGAAGAAGTAAATATTGGATTTTCCATTATTTATATTCTAACATGTGGCAGATGAAAGGTTTGAAGAGTCTTTTGAATGTGTTTGGCTTCTATCGTAGTAGCTCGACCCATCATTGAAGAATCATCAACAAATTGAAGAAGTGATAAAGGTTGGACATTTTTGGCAATTTCACTCCATTGATATTCTTTTCTTGACACACTTCTCGACTCAATCTTCCCAAACATTCAGCAAGTATGATAAAAATAAAAGGGGACAAAGGATCACCTTGCCTTATTCCCCTCGATGCTCCAAAAAATTCCGACGATGATCCATTAACTAAAACAACTAAGGAAACAGAAGAAAAGTATGTTGTGACCCATTGTATCCAGTCTGGTGAGAAACAAAAGTGCTCTAAAACTTTACTAAGGAAAGTCCAATCCACCCGGTCATAAGCTTTAGATAAATCCAACCTGATGAATATTGACAGCATTTTCTGAATTTCCATTGAATGTAAAATTTCATGAGCAAGCACAATTTTATCATGAATATGTCTCCCTGGCACAAATCCACCTTGTTCAAGCGATATAATTTTTGTCAGCAACGGTTTCAATGTCTTTGATATAAGTTTTGTTATTATCTTGTACACCACATTGCATAGTGCTATAGGGCGGAATCCGTATATATCTTCAACCTCTCTCGCTTTAGGTATGAGAGCTATAAAGGTTTTATTCGACTCTTTCAGAATGGTCTTCGCTGTCCTCGCTTCTTCCACAGCCTATAGTAAATCAGATTTAATTATTTCCCAAAAGGCTTGAAAGAATTCGATCGGAAATCCATCTGGCCCCGGGGTTTTACCTTTCTGCATGGTAAATACTATCTTCGGAAGCTCCTCTTCTGTGACTGGTTGGGTTAGCTTCTCATTATCATGTTGGCTAATTTGTTTGGGTAGCAGATCTAAAAGTTTTTGTTGAGCTATCACATCTAGAGATTGTGCCGAAAATAATTGTTGAAAGTACAAACTTGCTACCTATTTCATACCTTTCATTGAAGATTCCTTGGCCCCACCTTTAGATAAAAAAAGAAAGTAATTATGAGCTCTTCTAGCCAATAATGTGTAATAACCCTTTCGGGGTTATTATTATATTTTTAATAATTTTCTGGAATAAACTTGCAGCAGACTCAAATTTACGAACAACAAAGAATTATCACCAAATCTTAATGCCAAATCAACTGAAAATGACCTCCAAATATCACTAAATTGATTTTCTAATTAATCTGAGACAATTTATGAGTCAAATAGACTTAGTATGGGAAAATTATGCAAATCTGAAAATTAATTATAGACTGTCAAATTGCAACACTTCTATTTAATTCGATTTGGCCTCAAATTTGCATGGAAATGCATGTAAATTGTAGTTTAAAGCCTTTTTAGACTCGAGCAATTTTATTTGAATGAAATAACTCAACTTATTTGCTCAAAATAATTAATTATAAGCACATAGGCACGTTGCATTTCAAGGAAATTGCACAGTTTGAATAAGATTTACAAAATATCACAAAATTTAATAATCTTCAATGAAAGCTCAAATGTCTAAAATCAATTCAAGAGGGTTTCATTCCTTGAATGAACCTCTAGTGGGTTTTCATGTCCCAATAGGATTTTAAGAGAAAAAAATCTCACAATATCAGATTTCAATATTCATAATAACATGCTACAAATGAATGTCCCTAATCACTTACTTGTAGAGTTTCTCATGCTTGGCGCCAAAGGTCAAGAATCACGACTCTTCATCTTCTTACGAATTTTCATATTCCTTATGACTTTTTCATGCTAATTTCTCCACCTAGGCTGACCCATACTTATAATTATATTTATTTTAGAAAAAATTATACAATAGTTAAATATTAAATCATCAGCCTTGTTTTTTTATTTTTCCTCTTTTTACGCCATGAATTAGGACTGCCAGGGAATGCCAATTGTCTTTAGTTTTTTATAGAAAAGGGGGACATTACAATCCTTCCTCCCCAAGATTGCTTTCCCTCAAGCAATCGTAAACACATGGGTCCCATGTTATCCTTGTTGTTTTTCTTCTGTGAATCCATACAAGGAGCAAACCCCTTCGTAAAAATTTGTGTGTTCAATAACATTCCTTGAAATCCTGCCATTATCTTTTTGCGTGTGGAGTCTTAACCAATTTTCGAGTATTTGATGGTTGCCTTGTTCGAGTTTGTAATCAAACATTTTCTTTTTGTGGGTCCGTAAAGTATTGGATGTCCTTTGCAACCCAATCAAGTAGACCATAATAACATTCATATGCCGTAAATCCATCAATCAAAATAATGAAGATCTCATCGTGTTTCATCATATTGTGCTTGCAGATGTTACCTTGAAGCATAACATCTATCTCCTCTCGAACTTTTGCAAATAGTGCTGACAATACATCATAATTGATTGGCAAACCCAATTCCATACTTTATCCTTTCTTGATCCCAACTCTCCTCTGTAATGTTGTAGGGGCTGGAAATGATCTTCTTTCATATATCGAGGATGCTATAAACTGAAAATTATTATGCCTTTGGACTAATCCTTCTTGTGAGTCTAATCCACATGTGGCTATGTAGGCTGGTGAATGCGAATGACTATCCAAGGGACTGAAGGATTCATCCTTAATAGTAGTAATATGAAAAATAACTCATATGTGTACTGCTGAAAATAAAATGTTTTGGAAAGTATTCATGTCATGCCTCTTAACTCTTTCTCATACCTTTTCTTGAAGTCCATAAGTTCGTGGTCATTCATACATCCTCCTCTGAAAGCACATTAACCAAACACCACCACTGCTGCTCAAAATCAGAAAATAAATTACTTACCATGTAAGGGATGGTCCATGTGTTCCATCCTTCCTTTAAAATTCCCATAGGGATGAAAAGTTGGCACATATGAAGCATCGTGTGTAAAATGGCACCCCAAATTATTCCCTTTTCTTCGGGTTGCTCCCATCAATCTACAAACTTAGAAATTCTGAGTTTTGCGACAACATTATTTTCTTCATTCAAAGACTCATTTCCTTTTATGTTAGGTGAGTGATGACTGTGGGTGACCATGAAATTCATGCTTCCTTCATGTTATTTAAAACGATTCATGGTGAAGGTGAATGTTGTTCCTCAAATCTGATTTGTCCCTTATTTCTTCAGCAGGCATGCACTTGTTACCAATGCCCTTCTTATTGTGCAAGATGCTTTGATTCCATTATTTCTTTCCAAAACCATATATGTTAGCGAATTTATAGGAAATATGGAATAAGAAAATTGCCACCTTTACCCATAAGCCATTGGTCTTGCCATGAAGATAACAACTCATCTTTTCATCCCTATCCCAGATGCATATCTCCTCTTTTTCCTTTGATCTTCTTAGAATTGTTTGTGCTTTCCTTTGCTCCCACATGTATGATACTGATTTTGAAATGAGACATCTTACCAGAATTTAGGGCAGCATCAATGTAGAAACAACCATCCATACCTTTGATTTCACAAGAGACATTTCCTATTCTTGAAGCATGTTGGTCACAAGGCAATAATATATGAGAAAGTCATGAGGCATAATTCCCCTTCTCCTTGCTTGATGATTGCTTACATTCTTGTGCTTTAGTGGGGGCTGTGATTAGTTGGTGCCTTTGACTGCCCATTTTTGTGTGTTCAGGTGCTCACAAAATTTCAAACCTTGGCTACCCTATATTGCCTCCTTTGGACAGTGGATGAATAGCTTCACCCATCAAGCTCTCTTCGTAATTTAGGAGCTCCAATTTTGCTCCCTTAGATTTTTTTCTTCGTTGTTTTTCCTTCCATCATTATGGAACCATTGGATGTTAACAATTCATTAAACAAATATCAAGGAACTCATACCTTGCATGGAGATCTTTGTTGTCCATCATAAAAAGAAGGATTCTTCTTTGGCATTGTTCGGAAACCTTCACACCTTGAATGAATCCACAAAAAATCTGAAATAATGTGTGATACTGCTGTTCCAAACCAGCAGCATTAAAACTTGTAATGACAAGCTCGGAACACAATAAATTCACCCATATGCCCGGATCAAATAAATAGTGCTCATTCCATATGTGCTCTTCCACCTCAAGCTTGCATGAGTGGTATGGTTCAGCCTTTTCATCATATTCTTTATGAGGAGTTCTCTTCTTTTTCCATATCCCCATAGGACTAACACAACTCCACGGAAATCTTTCCGACATAACCATATCGAAAGGATGATCAACCAATCTAAGAGCAGAGTACATACCATGATTCCTCTTAGCTCTTTGTGATTGCATACTGGGAAGCAACATATCTAAGACGATCCTCGAACCTTGTTCACATACCTCTGGAATGACTTGGAAACTTATTTCCAAGTTCACTTCTTCATCTTCATTGTCCATTATGATTAACGGACCAGCGACCTGTTCTTTATCATCCCCATCTTGAGTTTTATCCGCTCCCAATATTATAGCTTCTTGTTTACCATCCATGTTCTCCTCAATTTTATCAAATGCAACATTATCATGATTAATGTGACATTGATTAATACTTACTTTTGGAGAATTGACGAAGGTAGGGCTGAGTCATTCTTCTTGCCTCCTCCTCTTTCCTCTGTTATTGCTTCTCGTTCATAACTTTTAAATTTATCGTTTGCATAGAGATCTAAGCAATGATCAATGTTGATCATTCAGAACAATGGTGGTGGGGCTTCTGTATTCTTTTCTTTAGCTCGTTCCTTGAATGGTTCTCCATCATTATCGCTGATGTTATTTACCTTTTATGGGAGGTCTTTATGGCCATTTATTTCCTCTTCAAGCACATGCTCACCTAGAATACCGAAATCCTATCTTATGAAATCCGGAAATGGCAAGGCATTACAGATGTCTACTGGTAGAGTTTGGTACTTTTTGAGGAGTTCCTCCGCTTCCGTGAAAGTCTCTTGTTCGGACATGATGTCATCAATTGAATATCTTCCAGACCTTAGAGGAAAATGCTCTGATACCACTGTAATAACCCTTTGAGGGTTATTATTATATTTTTAATATTTTCTGGAATAAACTTGCAGCAAACAGAAGTATACGAACAAAGAACTATCACCAAATCTTTATGCCAAATCAACTGAAAATGATCTCTAAATATCAATAAATTGATTTCTGATAATTTGAGACAAATTATGACCCAAATCGACTTAGTATGAGCAAATTATACAAATCTGGTAATTAATTGTAGACTGTCAAATCGCAGCACTTCTATCTCATTCGATTTGGCCTCAAATTTGCATGTAAATGCGTGTAAAGTGTAGTTTAAGCCTTTTTAGACCCAAGCGATCAGATTTGAATGAATTAACTCGACTTATTTGCTTAAAACAATTAATTATAAACACATAGGCAAGTCGCATTTCAAAGAAATTGCACGGTTTGAATCAGATTTACAAAATAGCACGAAATTGAATAATCTTCAATGAAAGCTCAAATGTTTTAAGTCAATTCAAGAGGGTTTCATCCCTTGAATGGACCTTTAGTGGGTTTGACGTCCCAATAGGATTTTATGAGAAACAACCTCATAATATCAGATTTCAATATTCAAAATGCCAATGCTAAAATGAACCCCCAAATCCCCTATTTATAATATCCAAAGGTCAAAAGACATGACCCTTGACCTTTCAATTTTCATGATCAACCTTTTTGGTGTCCCCAGATTTCACCCTGAAATCTGGGACTACCAATTTGAAAAAAATTCGTTCTTTTTTAAAATAACGGGTCGTTTTGTGTTTTATTGCCAAAAGATGTATGTATTATGTTAGGATATTCCCAGTGAATCATATGAGCCAATTTCAACAAATACCCAGATACCCAAACTCATTTTATCCCTCCGCCAAGTTTTGTCTGCAAGAAATTTTTATTTAATTATTTATTGAATAAATAATGCCCCATTTGAAGTAAATTGTGCTCCAGTTGAATCCTGTTGAAGTTTTGCATGCCAGTATTCACTCATCTCAATAGGGTTTTCACCAGGAATGAATTCAGAGCATTGTCTGCAACTTCTGGCAACATTTTTCGATTTTATTTATTTCTTTTGCATTTTTCTCCAGTTTTCTCTATTTGTTTCTCTGTGAAATTCCCCTAGGTCAATTCTTTCGCCAGTACAGTCTGTTTTATTGCCTGGAGTATCTGGAGATCATCTACAACCGCCATGTCAGAAGGAATCAGCCTCAGGAAGTCAGCTTCTCTTTAAAAAGATGAAGTCGTGCTCAAAAAAGCTTCTCCTGGGCAAGTCGCATTTTTTGGAATAAATGGGTTTTATGAAAATAAGAAAAATATTGTCATCAATGCGTAGAGCTCGAGAAGATATGCACTTTTAGAGAAAACGACACCTAAAACGGAGCCACGGAATGAAAGTTACGGCACATGCAAGTTTTTGCGCTACATCTTCCCGGACCCTTTCCAAAAATGGCAAATTTTATTCGTTGTGTTTTCTTCACCAAAAATCCAAAAAAGGAAAGAAATTTTGTTTTTATGCCAGTCGCAATTTTCAAGGCTGTCTTTCGCGTCCAGCTTCCACGCTGCTCTAAGTGACGAATTCTCACGCAATTTTTAAGGCAGAAGTCACAATGCAAGTCGCATTTATTTTTAGGAAGACTTTAAGCTGCTAGTGGGAATTTTGGCAGTGGCAGACAGGCGAGAATTTCTTACCTACCTAGCAGGGTAATTTTTCTCATTAAGTCAAAGTCACTTAAGCTACAATGGGAATATTAGAGGTGGTGGGCAGGTGGGCAGGTGGGAATTTCTTACCTGCCTTGCAAGGTAAAAATTTTCATTATAAAAGAAAAATCACTTCAGTGGAAGAATGGATTTTTAGAGCTGCAATGCAAGGTGAAAATTCTCATCAAAAGTTGACTTCTTATTTTTAGTATTCACCTTGCCAAAAAGTGTGACCCACCTTGGGTGAATAACAATGCATTTAATAATATTTATTAATGTTTATTCACCCAACATTGGCGCCATAAATAGAAGAAAAGTCAATGCATGAAGACAAGCCAAAGTGAACTGAAGGTAGCATGCTAAAAATAAATAAATTAAATTTATTTAATGGCAGCCAACAACATGCAAAAATAAGCACCCAATTTGGGTGAATAAACATCATTGTTTATTAATTAATTGCCAGGAATAGGGTGGACAATTATTAGAAATAGAATGTTGAGGGTTATATAAGCATGCGTTGTCATAATGAAGATGCAATTAATTCTTTTTGCAAAGAATTGCAGCCCGAACAGTTTCAGCGCCCAAGGAAGGAGGATTTTGCATCAAAAAGTGTTTTTCATTGCCGGAAAGCTTCAAAGTTTGGCGCCTAGGGTTGGAATGGCTTGATTTTTGTTGCGACAATTATTTGCATGTATTCATCACAGGTGCTCAAATCAATGTCAGATACATTGAATATATCTTCTGAATCTGAAGAAATCCTCAGATCTGCACCAATTGTAAAGAATTCCGGCCAAATAAAAAGAAAAAGAGTTGCTCAAACAAAGATTGCCCCAGCCATGGCAAAGCGGGATGAAAGGGTAGGCTCTGCGGAATCATGTATAGCTTCCAAATTTGTTGAAGTCAATGATACAGACACAGACCATGCACCTATCACCGATTTAATTGTCAAATCTGCACAAATCGATCCAATTGCAAAGGCTTCCGGCAAAAATTCATCCTCTTGTTTCTGACGCAACCCGTGTAGAAGTTAGTGCATGGAGAATTCCTTCCAGGATCTTGTGCATGTGCTCTCAATCTTCCAGTTGAAACCTCCATTGAATTTACCTGTACTTTCCTTCACCCGGAGTGCTTTCCAAAATTTTTAATTGCTCATATGCAATTAAAAAAAAAGGTGATGAGTTTTGCCTGAATTATTTACGGCAAACATTGCACTGATGCATGTACTGGAGAATAACTGCAAAATCTTCAAGGATAAGAGGGAAGACAAGTCAAAGGCAACACCCGTAAGAAAAATCACAGTTAGCCGCTTCCAGATCCAGTTTGGTGAGAATCAAAGGCAAAAGAATCAACTGTATGCAGAATATGAAAAAAGGAACAAGACTGGAAGTGTTGTAGCTTTCTTCTAATCTCTTTTCCTCTTTCTTCTTCTTTCTCTTATTTCCTCCGACAAAGTAATTGAGCGATCAATTAAATTATAAAACTTAAGTGATCGGTTTAAAATCCATTACTTGAAGAAGTCAATTACTTGGAAATAGGTGGCATACATACAAAATAGAAGGTTTTATTTTCAGTTATAAATCATACATATCATGCAAAGAGGAATTCAAGGAGGGAGATTGCCAGTTGTTTCCTTTCCGACTTCCACATGTGTCAGTTCACTAAAGGCTTCATATTTGTAATTTCCTCTCTACATGCTATAAGTAGAGGAAGAACCTACAAGTTAAATGATTAGAATTTGTAAGCAACATTCTTGTGTTCCAGACTTTGCGCTGAAACCCCTAAAAGCTATTTGAAGCAGAGGAATAGAAAGGAGCATATTTCCAAAGAACTTTGTGTCAACGGTGCATTTTGTTTCTAACTTTCTGTCTTAGATCTATTCATAAACTTTGCGTTATTCTAGATCTAGATCTGAAAGTTCCCTTTGCTTATAATTTTGTATGTTAATATCTATCTGTTCTATCTATGTGCATGCAATCAACTCTGTAATCTATTGATTGGGCTGCACATCTTCCCTCTTTCTTTCCTATTTTTTGCTATTTTCTTCTTCATCAAATATTTCATTTCTTTAACAGTTGCTTACTTGCTGCAAAACTATACAGTTATGGTTCATGAGCTGCATGGTTAAAGCAATACCCACAAATAGATACTAGCATATTTAACTAACAAATCTTAGACGGGAGCCTCACCGGTAAATGAGGGAGATTTATCTCATGACTGCCTAGGTTTTCAGCTATGCAAAAAGTCTAGCCAACACTTTTAATTATTGTTGTCTTTTGCTAAGTCGACCCCCTTATTATTTAATAATTATTTATTAAAATATTAGACAAGATATGAATGCTAAGTCGCTGCCTTCTTTTTTTATTATTTTCTTTTCTAGGCCACGAAGAGGAATGGCCTAAAAAATCATTTTTCGCTGTCATTTGGGAAAAAGGGACATTACATAATGGCTAATGAAAGAATGATGAGTTTTTATCACCATCCTTTAGCCACTGAATTCTAGATTTCTGTTTGCACAAGATTTCTTCGTGGATTTCCCATTCTTTGAGCTTTGCCTTGAGACTGCATTCCTTCTTAAAGATGTCCATAGGAATACCTGATGTACGGTGTACCTCATTAATTTTTTCTCTCTTTGCTAATTTTCCCTTTTTTTTGCTATATCCCCAAAACCTGTCCAATTCCATTTGTTAAGTTGGACCTCGAGGTATTTGAGCTTTTTGACAAACTTTAACATATTTGTTCCATACCGAGGACTGACTTCCATCCACAAGGTCATGGATATCAGCATGACGAAGCCACATTAACTGAAATCTGAAAGGAGTTTTGACATGTAGAGTTTTGCCTATTTGCAGACATACCGGCCAATGGTCAAATCCGCTATTATCAAGAATCCATGCTTTACAAGCATCTCCATTTAGCCACCATTTTTCAGAAATTAGAAAACGGTCCAACCTTTCGAGAATACAATGGTGTCCTTATCTTCTTTTGGTCCATGTCATTATCCAATTTTCAGTAGGCACATCTACTAAATTATGAGATTGTATGAACTTGTTTAACTCATTTTAGCTAGCATCCAAATGAGTCTCACCCCCTTGTTTTTCTGGAAGGTTTAGAATAGTACTAAAATCTCCTCCTAGAATAACAGGTATGTGAGGGAAAGACCGAATTATATAGTCCATACCTTTCCTCTTTTGTCTCTTATCTTCTACAAAAATAGGAGCATATACATTACAAACCAAGAACTGCTGATTTTCCTCTTTGTCATGGGCATGTAAACAAATCATTCCTTTCAAAGCACATGAGTTGAGAACAAAAATTGACCGTGGTTTCCTCTGTTGTCTCTTATCTTCTACAGAAATAGGAGCATATACATTACAAACCAGGTACTGCTGATTTTCCTCTTTGTCATGGGCATGTAAACAAATCATTCCTTTCAAAGCACATGAGTTGAGAACAAAAATTGACCGTGGATCCCAAAGAATAATTTGACCTCCAAAAGCACTAGAGGAATTAATAGAGATATGTTGGGACCTGGCCCACATATTCTTTGCCATTGTGGACATGAGGTTCAAGGATGTTTTTGTTTCCTGAATACTAACCAATGATGGTTGTTGTTTTGCAATCATTCGTTTAATCTCTTGAAACTTTGAAGGAGAACCCTTCAAACCTCTTATATTCCATGTTATTATCTTCATTCAGAAGGCTTTTGCAGGTATTGGGTCAGATCTCTAGTTGTTCCTGAATTACTCATCTTTTATCCTTCCTATTGAATCTTAAGCTGATTGGACTTTCCTTTCCATGTTTATATTGGCGTCTACTTTGAATTTCTTGTGCTGCTCCTGCTCCATCCCTAAAGATTGTTCTTCCTAATATGACTTATTATTTTCCCTTATTACTAAAGTTTTTCCTAAGTTCTCCATTTCTTTTGGATCTTGATTTTGTTCCTAAAACTTCTCATTAAACTTGGTTTTCCTTTGGTAGCTTTTTAGTCCTAGTCGAGCATTATCATTATTAGGATTGGCTTGAAAAACTACCATTTGATTCTAAATATCCATTGGTTGTAAAGTAACTATTGTTGTTGTTGGTTTGTCTAGTGTTTTTGGAACTTAAGATTCAATCAAATCTTCCACTTTTTTTTCTTCATTTTCCCCCTGAAGACTGGCATATCTGTTCAAGTTGTTGATTCCAGCATGTTCCTTTTCTGACTTTTTTGTTACATCTTCTTCGGAATAACAAATTCATCTTTATTTTTTCCCCCCTCTGATTCTGGCATTTTAGCAGTGCAATCTTTCTCTAGATGTCTATATTCATGACAAATTCAGCAACGAAAGGGGATGTTCTCATAATCCACCATTTGTTCCCATTTTTCTGTTTCAATCTCCAAAGAAATTTTGGCTGGTAATAGGTTATTTAGATCCATGAGGACACAGATCTTGGCATAGATCATCTGTTCCAACTAGATCATAGCATCAGCTATCATCATAAATTTGCACAAGGTGTTGCCAATAGCCATAAGAACAGTTTGATTTCAATATTCCGTTGGTAAACCATACAATCACTCTGAAATAGGAGCCATCGAAGGTAATTCTTCCTCCGGTTTGAACATAAAGTGCCAAGGTTTCATAAATAAACCTGCATGGCCCATAAACCATGGACCAAGGTGCCAAGGTTTCATAAATAAACTTGCACGGCCCATAAACCATGGACCTCCTTGGAATACATATTCCCTGTCTATTGCTGAAGTAAAAACCACCAGAAAATAACCATTAGGGCACATAGAAAAGGAGAACTCGCCTTTTGTTTGCCACGCTTTCTTCTCCCATTCTTTGAGACTTGGCAATGGGGAACGAAAACCAAGAAATCTAATAATCAATCCTCGATTCTCTAGTTCATGAATATTGTCTTGCACATCTTCCTTCTTGAGTTGAATGACTAGAACACCATCATTCGCTCACAAACAGCCCTTATCGTTCTTTCTAGGGTCAAATTTAGGCATTCGAAGTGGCATTTTTTGAAAATACCTGTTGGTTGTATTTGATGATGAGGGACCACGAAGTGCATCCCTAAAGGAAGGTTTACCTCCACTTGAAGATGAAGCTATCTTCTTCGCATTTTCCATGCTGGAAAAGATAGACGGTTAGAGAGTTAACACAGAGGAAAAAGAGCACGATACAGAAGAGAATGAACTACAACAACAGAAAAGTCGCAAGGGCAAAGATCGTAGATAAATGCAAGCCCTTTCCCGACCCCCGAGGGTCGAGATAAGGGGAAAAAACTAAAACGCGACTGCTAAAGGCCACGGCAATGACTCTCGACCAGATTCGAGACTTTGTAAATGATCGCCAGAGTAGAAATTTATGTGCCTGGGCACCATGTTGCTTACCCAAGAAGATAATGACCTATTTTTCTATCCAAACATGCAAGTGTCATTTTATCAACAACTACGAGGTGAACATTTCCTTGCAGAAATTGATATAGTTATGTGCATGTTAAGTTAGTTGTAGGCCATATTATTCCAAAATTGCTACAAAACAAAACAGTTTGTCCATTACCCACTTGCAATGAAAGTTTGTCATTAAACAGTTGCATACCAGCTTGGATGTGTTTGGTGAATCTTAAGAGATTGATCCTCCACCTAATTGTTCATGGATATCCTCTACCAAATGTAGCAACTCCTTTTCTCATAGTATAATTCTTCGTGTTGAAGGGGGATCATTTCTTGTTCTGTAGGCAGAATTCATAGATAGGGCTTGATTGAAAAGCTTATTTTGATGCTAAGTTCCCCTTGCTATTTGTAAGTGTGAATCTGCCCAAGAAACCAATGGGTGCTTAAAATGATCCTTTAAACCTTGCCAATAATAAAGCACGTGAAGTATCGAGCAATTAAAATCTGTAATAATGTTGGGAACTTGAAGAACATACAAGATTACATGTATGCATGCACGAGATGAAGGGGGAAAAAGCCCAGATACATTATTGGAAGATGCCCTTCCACAAATTCTAGAATGTCCATAATTTGGAGCTTTCTTCTAGCTGGAATGCTGAAATGTTCTATTATTTATTTGCCGTCCCAAAGCCAATTGATACTTGCATAGAAGTTGTTTGAGCTGTTTTATTTCATGAAGTGGTAAAGACAAGAGGGCTTTCATCAGCTTAGTGAAAATAAGAATATATTGCCCCACAATCTGAAGCAGGGAGTCCATAGATCCTACCACTAACATTTGACATTCTCACTTATCACGATAAACATACATGGGCTGAGCACCTGGATGGTATGAAAGGCTGACCTATAATTCCATTAACAAAGATTGTGTGGGTGGGATTTCTTCTATAACTCTTGATCCAAGAGACACATGCTAATTAAATCCAAAGGCTTTCAGAGTTAACATATTGTCTTATTAAGCTATACATATTTACTATCCACCATCACGAGGGTTGGGCTGCATTTTTCTCTAATGGGATTATTGTTGGCAGCATGGTGTGCATCATATATGTATATATAGGCACACACGTACCTCTGCTACAGTCGTAGTGCTTGAACTGCTAGATCAGTTAACATTGTGTGTGGTTCCTCTGCCATGTTCAGCACTCTCCTGAACCACTTCCACAACTAATTATTTTATAGGGTGACACAGAAGTTTCTCAGTGCTTGGAATTTGTGTTCTTGAAGCTTCGAGTTCTGCTTCAGCCTACTGATAACTTCACTTTGTTTGACATCAAGAGTTGTGCATTTTACTGACATTCTCCTCAAACAGGCAGAATGGCATCATAATCCCCAAATCTGTTGCCCAAATGCTCATGTCTCCCCTCAAGGCTGTTAATTGCTTTCACAAGGGCAATGTTGATTCTTGCAGCATCTAGAAGAGAGAACATACTACTGTTGGTGTCTTGGGCCTCAGGAAGATTGGTGATTGCCTATTACATTATGTATGATAATTACCAGTTCCCTGGTTACCCAAACCCTAGAAACCAGAATCCTGATTGCTACATTAAACCCCCTGATTGCCTAGACCTAGACCACTAACTCCATGGGTATGTAAGACGAACCCCCTAAAACATTTGGAATAGTAAAAGCCAATGGAGATTCGATCCTTGTAGTGGTGGAAGGGGTAAAATAGGGTAAATGGGCATTCGGCGTCTACATGTGAGTGTCGGCCAGCTATGGTATAAACCCTTGCAGACTGGCCTGAATAATGTGGAGGAGGTTTGGCCCTGACCTGAGAGTTATAAATAGTCCTAAAATTGTGAAGTGTGAGAATTATGGAGCATACCTGAGACCATCCATGAAAAAGGTGAAGAGCTTCAGCGGTTGGCACGTGATCCGAGAGACACATGCTAATTAAATCCAAAGGCTTTCAGAGTTAACATATTGTCTTATTAAGCTATACATATTTACTATCCACCATCACGAGGGTTGGGCTGCATTTTTCTCTAATGGGATTATTGTTGGCAGCATGGTGTGCATCATATATGTATATATAGGCACACACGTACCTCTGCTACAGTCGTAGTGCTTGAACTGCTAGATCAGTTAACATTGTGTGTGGTTCCTCTGCCATGTTCAGCACTCTCCTGAACCACTTCCACAACTAATTATTTTATAGGGTGACACAGAAGTTTCTCAAGTGCTTGGAATTTGTGTTCTTGAAGCTTCGAGTTCTGCTTCAGCCTACTGATGACTTCACTTTGTTTGACATCAAGAGTTGTGCATTTTACTGACATTCTCCTCAAACAGGCAGAACGGCATCATAATCCCCAAATCTGTTGCCCAAATGCTCATGTCTCCCCTCAAGGCTGTTAATTGCTTTCACAAGGGCAATGTTGATTCTTGCGGCATCTAGAAGAGAGAACATACTACTGTTGGTGTCTTGGGCCTCAGGAAGATAGGTGATTGCCTATTACATTATGTATGATAATTACCAGTTCCCTGGTTACCCAAACCCTAGAAACCAGAATCCTGATTGCTACATTAAACCCCCTGATTGCCTAGATCTAGACCACTAACTCCATGGGTATGTAAGACGAACCCCCTAAAACATTTGGAATAGTAAAAGCCAATGGAGATTCGATCCTTGTAGTGGTGGAAGGGGTAAAAGAGGGTAAATGGGCATTCGGCGTCTACATGTGAGTGTCGGCCAGCTATGGTATAAACCCTTGCAGACTGGCCTGAATAACGTGGAGGAGGTTTGGCTCTGACCTGAGAGTTATAAATAGTCCTAAAATTGTGAAGTGTGAGAATTATGGAGCATACCTGAGACCATCCATGAAAGAGGTGACGAGCTTCAGCGGTTGGCACGTGCTTCAGATTAAGCAGCTTTGTTTCACACTTCCAATTCTTCATAATCCAGCCGACTGGGTTACCATCTACATGGATGGGTTTTGTGTTGATAATTCTCTATATTAATCCCAATGGATCTAGTGGTTGTCGCTATGATATCATCCCTCCAAAACTAAAATGTATGGGAATAGCGGCCCATAACACCAACAGAAAGGATCCAATCAATATCAATACCATTATGTGTAATGACGTGACCAAATTTTCTAAATTCAGTATCTGATGGAAAATATAAGAGCTAATACAATAACCTCCCATAGTTTATCACATTTTTAAGAACTGCAGTCTTCACAAGTCCTAGTAATGGTATTTAAAAGAAAAGAGTACTTTTGCAATAAGAGTCCTTTGACAACCATGACAGCAGGAATTAATAAAGTTTGTGACTAAAAAACTTATTTACTACATCCAAGGTTCTGATAGCCTTCATAATTCAAATTGGTAGGTGTACAAAAACTCAAAGACGTAAGCATCCTTCAAATCACTACTTGAGTGCTCCGTTTGATCTTTCTCACATGGAGGTCGATGACTGATATACCAAGAAGCCTCGAATCTAAGATAAAAAAATATCAAAGGAAAAATCATGACAAGAGGAAATTTCCAAATAATTAAAGCAATAAGAGTTTCAAAAAGCCTATTCAAACAGCCATTAAATGTAAGGATATAATAACTTCTATCACGTCAGATCTAAGTGCAATTTGAATGAAATTGTGTAAGTTCTAATTTCATAAAACAAATTAAGAAATGATAAGAGGCAAACCAATTTTAGAAACACCTCCCAGGAGTAAGCTGTAATACCCAAGTTGAGAGCTTCTTCCTGTTGTTCACTGGTAAATCTTGTGAAGGCAACAAAAGCTGTAGTCACCCAAAAAAAGACTAGAAAACATAGGCATGAGCATCTTACAAAATAATTAGTACATTGCATTATTCATTTTTATTTGAACACTGCTAAGGTGATACGAGAGCGTACTTCACAAAGCTTTCAAATCTGAAAGAAAAACTCACTCTTTACTTGTCCAGGACCCTTATGTAAAGACTTGAGCAGCTGTTATAACAAATACAAAATTTCCTCCATATTCAGAATCTATACAACATCAAGTCATAAAAACATTTTTGATCAGAAGACAAGCTTTCAGGCATGCCTTTTTAGGATAAAAGTTGTTCTAAGTGCTCTTACTTCAGGGATCTTTATGTCCTGAACAAATACAATGCTAATCTCAGCGTGCCTTAAAATATACTCGACAGCGGTCTCTCCTTTTCTCGCAGACAAATGGTTCAACACAATGAAGAGTAGAAGATTGCCATACACATCAGGGAAAATTAAAATGAGCTCTTTACAATCACATAAAAATACAGACTAAGGAAAACAAAATTGTCTATTGTCCATTCACAAGGAACAACATTCTAGAGCCATAAATTTACCAAGTGTATCATAGAGAGGAACGCAGATAATATTGTGACCACTGCAAGCCTGCAAGAGGTATTTGAAAGTAATTAATCATTGAGATCAACACCATATTTAGTTTCATGATATTTTTCACATTTACAAAATGTTATTATTACTTAAATTACACCAAACTTTTCAAAACAACTCAACTATCTATCACTACCACCTAAATGATCTCCTAGTCTTCATTTCATTTTGAATAGTATTTTGTATTACTCCTAGAACAGTTTTATTGAATGAAAACTTGCACGTGCAATGATTACTAAGGCAACTCTCATTCTCAAACCAATATATAAAAAATCAAAATCATCTGCAAAATAATGAAAAATCTTGTATTGCGGACCATTCAACCAGCACAAGACCAGAGGTTCACAAAATTTCATTTACATTTGGAAAAAATGAGAAAACCAAGGCAGCAAAAATACTCAGAGAACAATCTTTGGAAAGGTGGAACACTAAAATATGCAAGAAAAAGCCAAATAATAATTGCATGCTCGCCTAATAATAAAAGGTTGACATTATGAATCAAATGGATAGAGAATAAATGTATAAAATTTACCAAAAATGAAAACCTTCAATTTGTTACAAACCTCCATTGATATAACCCATTCAGGGCAATTTGTTCCATAAATTCCACACCGTGCTCCCTGTGGTACCAAAAGACTCACAGTTAAAAACCTATATAAATAAATCACTCAATGATCAATGATCATAAGTGATGTGTTTCAAACACATCATTCATGATCATTGCATCATGATCTATTTAATTTTTATTTAAAAATACATTAATGTTTAAATCATTACATAGAATTGTCTTTCGTGAACTTAAAGTTTCAATACCGCACACACGCATTGCTATTTCCTACCTTCAACACTAGAGCATAAACCTCCTCATATGTGTATGCATACATCATTTTCCTGCCTGAATCAATTCCACTGCTAACTATAGCGAACTTGGTGATCAGAAATCAATAGATATGACATGTAGGGTTCCTGAACATGTTTAATTTTTTACATTATGTCATGTGTTCTTTTTAAAATTTATTTTAAAGTTTTAAACAATGAATTCATTAAAGACATTCCTAAACGTCTACCCTCTAGTGTACAATGCTCTCACCTCAAGGGACCCATTTATGGCGAACGGTTGGTGATCAGACATCAGAGATTGACATGTTAGGGTTTAACTGTTTAAATTTTTGTTAGAATTAAAGTTTTAAATATGAATTCATTAAAGGATTTAAATGGTCTATCCTCTGATAACATGCCAGCTAGACCTCGCAACCTATTTGATGGCATTAACTGTTGAGGTCCATCAAAAGTACAGAGACCCCACATGTAAAGAAGTTTAATTGTTCATAACATTTTAGCAGATTAGTTGTGTTCGTTTTTTTATTTTACACAGTTTTAAATTGATAACTCCATTAAAAACCTTTAGAATGTCTACCCTCTAGTGTACCACAACTCACCTTGCATCATTTAAACAATGGCGAACTTGAAGTGGCATCATAATCAAAGATTGGATGTGTAGGGGTCTGCACTAGGAATTGAATTGTATTTTTTGTTTGCCAAGAAGATTTAGGCAGGAATTCTTTAGCAACTGTTTCAAGCCTTCAATATGGTAAGCCTTCATTGTGAGGTACAGAACAAATCCCAAAATAGTTGCAGATACATGGCATCCAGTTGCATACTTTAGGGTCAAACATGGGGAAGCAAGCCATGAAGGAGGAACATAAGGAAGTGTTCCGGGGTGTCTTGACAGTGAACCAAAAGATTCCTCATTAGTCCTTTATGGAAATGATAAACAAAAATAGTGGTACCAGTGCTAGAAGTTCATTGTCGGTGGTGATATTCACAGCTTGGATCTCTCGCCCCCATTGTGAACATGCCAACATTTAAGTCCTCGATATCATCCGTTTGAAAGCTCATTTAACTAACATGCCAACGGGCTACGAACATTCAATACCATGTCAAGAAGGTGGAGACCCAGGCACTAATTGTTAACTATGTACTTAAGCCCGACAATATAGGAGGCAATTAACTTTTGAAATTGCATGAGCAATGTGAATCTAAAACCATTTCTTTGATGTAGAATAACTATGTTGAAAACCACCAACACCAACATCATTCCATCCTTTCATTAATAGTCATATTGAAGTTGTTCCAGTCGAAACTCCTTTGGTTGAAGATACCACATCAAGATAAAGATGAACTAACCATAGGGCCTTTAGAAAAAGCATTCAACATGGAGAAGAGAGAAATTGGAGATGAATTGGTGGCTCAATGTGTTTATGCATGTGGGCTACCATTCAATGTGTTGAGGTCACCATATTGGCAGCAGATGGTGAGAGACATTAATGACGCATCACAAGGGTATACAAACCCTAACTATAATAAAGTTCGCACATCTCTTTTGGCAAAAGAAGTGGAACATATACACACATCTTTATAGCCGATTAGATATTCCTCGAAGGATTCAAGAGTGTCTATTATATCAGATAGATGGAAAGACTCTCGAAACAGACCTCTTATCAACATTATTGCAGTAAGACCTTAAGGGGCAATGTTTCTGAAAGTTGTTGATTGTGATGGGGAAATAAAAGATGGCCAATTCATTGCAAACATTCTAATTGAGGCTATTGAGTTAGTGGGACCACATAAAAAAGAAAAACTATATAAGAGAAAATACATGTAAACATCATATTCATGAACAAACATAGCATAATATGAGGAAATCAGGAATGTCTTCATTTATGGCTTCAATAATGTACATGGTCTCCAAGAATACAGACCCAGGCCCAACTGCAATATGATACTCAACAGACGCTTGAATGGAGAACAATATAAGTGGTGATGGCAGCTACAATGGTTGACCACAATAGTCCATTTGTACAAAATCTTAGCGACCCATTAAGTTTAAAATTAAAATGAAAACAGAAAGTATATTGCATGTATTCATGGAATTATTTTATGTATCAGTTGTTGGTTATGTAAACTGACAACACACATGATGAAAAAATCCCACTCTATATCTACCCTTGTTTTTAAGCGTTAGTTGAAATCCTTGCTGACAACCAAGTAACATGAGTGTGGGGTGCATAGAGTAGGTCAAGTCTAATGGCAGCATCGAAATGGAAGCTAAAGACCTGGTTTTAGGTTAGGTGGCATAGATGTTGGATTTGAACATTGAGGAACGACAAAAAAGCTACCCTTAGCTGATGATCTTCTCTTTCCAAACTCTTTTATTCTCTCACATAAGTTTGTCAATAGCTTGTATCATCTGTCTAACAATCTCCTTATAGTTTGTCAATAGTTGTACAGCCTTAATCACTAATTCCTTTTTATGTTTTTCCCAGCTCCATCTCTGGGTTTATAACCTTACAATGCATTTAAGGATATGCTTATTTTAAGGTAGTCGTATGTCTTCTTAGCTGCAACACTGTATTTTTTACTTATTTGTTTTATCAGTCACTTCCTCATGTTTTGTTGCAATGCCTTTTGAAATAGCTAACTTATAATGACAATTGTTGACCTTTATATTCAGCCATCTCGATTAATTTCCATTGATCAACAAACTTATCTGCCAAACTGTGCTCTCTAAGCGACCAAAATCTCAAGTGGTGACCAAATTGATCAGAGCCATACAGGGTCTAACGTTTGGCAGTTGAGAGTGTGCCCTAGATCAATATGTGCTAATATGCTCTACACCCGAATTCCCGATAACTCGGGGCCACTGCTGCGAATTGAACATGAAACTTCTTCCATGTCCTTTCGAGATGATAATTGTTTTATTTAAGAGTTATTTTCCTCCTGAATTTCATCAAGTTCTTAAGTTCCCGTTAGCTATAACATACCTATAGGACCCAAGATTTGACTAAACTATTGAATACCTTCTTTATTGAAATTTACTAAGCACGTGTTTTTCATTAAAATCTCAATCATAGGTGTCTTTTTGGGCCTTGAAGGAGAAAGAAGACTTCTGTTACGTTTATCATGTGTAACAAGCATATTAAAGTTCAGCATTGAAGTTTCGCTTTTCTGCTAATGGACTGGCTAATTGGGCTCTGGACAACAAGGACCTGTTATGCTATGGCATGCCCCCTCCATGGTGGTCCAACAAGCTTCAAGAGGATATCAGATATTGTTGGCTAGATTTTCTGCATAGCATCAAACCTAGGCAGTCATGAGATAAATCTCCCTCATTTAACCGGTGAGGCTCCCGTGTCAGATTTGTCAATATAAATGTGTTTTTATCTATCAGGGGTTTTACTTTAACAACTTAGTTCATGAACCATAACTAAGAAGTTCTGCAACAAGTAAGCAGCTGTTTAAGAAAGGAAAATTATAGAAGAAGGAAGTAAAGGAATTACATAGAAGAAATAAGGAAGATGTGCATCCCAATTAGTAGATAGCAGAGCTAATTGCATGCACATAGAAGAAACTTAATAGATTTGAACACACAGAATTCTAAAGCAAAGGCAGTTCTAGATCCAGATCTAAAATAACACAAAGTTTACTTTAAAGATCTAAGATTTAAAAGCAAGAAACACAGTACGCCGTGACACAAAGTTCTCCGGAAACCTGCTTCTTTATATTCCTCTGCAACAAGTGGCTCTCAGGGGTTCAGCACAAAGTCTAGAACACAAGATTGCTTCT
The DNA here is from genome assembly GCA_019776745.2 of Taxus chinensis. Lineage (NCBI taxonomy): Eukaryota > Viridiplantae > Streptophyta > Pinopsida > Cupressales > Taxaceae > Taxus > Taxus chinensis. The sequence goes on along the minus strand of CM034153.1, from coordinate 721,130,321 downwards.
TACAAATTCTGATCGATGATTAACCCGTAGGTTCTTCTCCTACTTATAGAATGTAGGAGGGAAAGTACAAATAGAAGACTCAAACTGAACTAAAGTATGAACAACAAGTAAAGATGACATTTGGCAATCATCCTCAACTAACTTCTTCTTAAGTGACACATGTATCACTTAACTAATAGAAAGGTTCCATATGACTTCAAGTAATGGTTGCAAAACCAATAACTTAGAAGTTTACAATTTCAACCGGGAACATAGAAAGTAGAAGAAGAAAGAAATAGAAGAAGTCATGCTAGCTGTAACATCTACATCTTCTTCTTGTTCTGATATCTGATATACTTGTCGAACATATAATTCAGCATCTTTCCATCTGTTTTAGCTACTGCTTCCTTTTCTGTCCTGAATTGCAGCAATCCTTCATTCAACACTTTGTTGCATGCTTCCACTTCTTCCAAACTTGGCCCAAATCTCGCAATGTCTGCCTGCAGTGTCACCAGCCTACTGATAGAGTTCATCGTGAAAGGCTTGGTGGCTTTATCAATCCTCTTTTGCACCATCAGAAGAGAACCCTCCAGGGAATCATGCACCTCGTTAGAAACAATCCGCACGTATGAAGTAATACCTCCATCCACTCTTTCCTCAGTGAAAGAAATAATACTGTCCGGCAAATCTGATGTTCTACTCTCAAGCGCCTGCATCCTCTTCCGCAAAACTCTGCAGATCTCCAAACGGAAAGATACTGCAAACTCTAGCTGCTTCCCCTTCTCGACTGATCCATCCGGCACAATTTGTTCTGCAACCAATACATCTCCCGGCAGCTTGTTGATCTCAGCCAAAATACTCAGGTTACTCTCTGCAACTGTATTCATTCCTTCTATGCTTTCTATCAGTTGCTTTAGTTGATTTGCTGCATCGTTCACAACCTTTAGGCGGGCTGGCACTTCCCCAAGTTGCACAGAAGCTTGACGAATAATCAGATCCTTCCATTCGTCAATAGCCTTTACTTGATTGCTTGCATCTTCCATTTCCTGCATAAGATGATCACTCACCTGCGCTGAAATGGGCTGAACGGAAGGTTTAGCAACCTTGGCTATGATCTCACATAATTGAGATATTTGCTTCTACAGCTCTTCTTTCTCCGCCTTTTCACTATCAAGCCTAAGGAACAAAGCATCCAGTAACGTCTGCGTGTCCTGCTTCAATCCTTCAGTGGTAGCTTGACCGAGTGGTATTTTGGTCACCGTCACATCTTCTGCCGTGAGTTCCTCTTCTACCTTTCCTTCCGCCGGGATTAATATCTCAGCAAACTTCTCTCCCGAATCCTCGATGATCAACCTAGAAGTTGCTTTAGCAACTTTAGGCCTTCTGTCTCTTCTGCTCAGATCCTGAAGTAGCTGCAAGTCATGTTCCTCTAAGTTCATCTCTATTCTTGCTTCCAGAACCAACTGCAAAGCTAACCATTCTGAGAAATTACTTCTCGGAGAGTGAGAATTCGCTGAGTGCACTACCATTTCCCGCTCTGCATTCTCACCATCAGAAAGTGCCACAGTATCATGGCTGCCATCCTCTGAAACATCTAAGGACAAAGCTCTTTCGAACTCCGTCATCTGCAGCTTCAACATCTCCTCTGGAACGGGTGCTGAACGAAGTGGCTGCGGAGAGAAGATGAACGTTGTTGGTTTCAATGAAGGCATGGAAGCATCCTGCTGCTGTGGTGCAATAGTTGGTGATCCACTAGGTACTGGAGAAGTCGGAGTCAAAGCTATGGTCGTAGAAGTGGTCTTCTCTTTCTCTTGAGATCTTCTGCGTACTTTCAACTTCTCGGACCTTCTGCTACTCTCTCCTTCATGCTTTCGCTTGAGGGAATCTCCTGCGCCGAAGTTGCCCGTGATTTGATTCATCAATACTTCATCAAGGCAGTATCCCTTCATTAGCAGCCAGCTCGAAGTACTTACCAACACAACTCCGGATCTTTCTTCTATTGTGCTGCAGCCGCCATTGCTATCCTGTAGTAGAGCTTTATCTCCTCCCATTTGATGGTAAGTGTCAAGTACCACGTTCCCATCATCTTTAAGATCCGCAGGTATCCGTGCTAGTCCAAAGTCAAATACTTGCTTTGCCGACAGCCTATTGAAATCTTTCTTTCTCACCTCGTACTCACTTCTGCACTTCACCCAGAAATCTTCTAACGAAGACACATGTGCGTACTCCTGGGAGATTGTCTTCCTGGCTATTCCAAATGGATCGAAATTAAGCCGTGCAGGGAAGAACTCTTGCTCATACTCGGACAACATTTGTGCTTCCATCCCTCGAGCTCTGTGAATGCTGATGCAACTGTAATATCCCACAGTGAGTGGGAAGAAGCCCGTAGACTTGTGCCGCTTCGACTGAAGGTCGTGTAACTCCACAAGTTGCCTGCTCAGCTCCATGGCAATCAATCTGTCACTCGGGTACCTTGGCATCTTTGTTGGTTCACCTGAAAAGCTCGTAACTCTGAGGTATGTGCAATCTGCAAACTGGAAGAATACACTGCCAATCTTGGACACTGCTTCCCATGCTTCCTTGCTTACCCTGTGAGTCTTCAAGTCTTTGTCTAACCTGCAGATGAAATCGTAGAAGAAACCATCGTTGATCACTTTGAAGTCCTTCTCGCACGCAGGTACAGTAAGCTGTGGGTAGCACTCGAAAATGGGATCCTTGGAAAGAATACCACATCTATCCAGCTTGGAAAAGATACCCTGTGAAGCTGCAGCATACACCAAGTATGAAGTCATCTTGAAGCTGAAGGTACGCTTTACGTTCCGCAGTTGCTCACCGATGTTGCTGCTAATAATTTCTGACCAACTGATTATAGAATCAACCTTGTTGATTTCAATGGTCCTGATGAAAGCATACATCCATGTCCAGAAAGTGTAGGCATTCGCTTCACCATTCAACCTGTATAGCAATTTGACAATATCATCCGCCTCCTGCACCAAATTGGATCGTGGAAGAGTTCTCGAGAACTTGGAAGGGGATCTAGGCTTCTTCATGAACCGGCTATTCATGATGCTCACACAGTCAGCTCTATGCTTTTCCCACCTACTGTCAGCATCCTGAATGCTAATAGAAGTCACCACCTTTCGTACTGGAATCTTCAAACAATAATCGAAGAATTCCACATCCAAACGAATTATTGTCTTTCCCGCAACATCACGCACTGATCTGGATGAAGAATGATAAGATCTAGCACACTCCATCACAAACTCTGGCAATTGGGCTGTACACAGGAAAGCTGCAGCTCGAATAATTCCACTACTTTTGACCGCACGCATGAGTGAAGTCTTTCCAGCTCTGGATCTATCAATCAAATCAGAAAGAGGTTCTGGGCCTAGATCCGTGTCTCCTATGTCTGAAAGTTTAGAAGCAATGCATGAATCCATCGTGCTCTCTTTTTCATCTCCTTTTGCCATGGCTTTATCAATCTTTGTCTGAATAATTCTTTTTCTTCTAATTTGGCCGGATTTCTTCAATACTGGTGCAGATCTGGACAATTCTTCAGATTCGGAGGATATTTGCAATGTATTGGACATTGATAAATACTCCTTTTCTTTTATAAAGCACCTGTAATGAGTTCCTGCAATTTATTCAGACAAAAATGGCCACCGGAGCATGAATAGTGAATTTAAATTATAAAAATCTGCACTTTTCAAGCCTGCTGCCCCAAAAATTGGTGTTTAATTTGCACATAAAAAGAGCATGAATCCTTTCAATCAACACCTGAGCTCCTGTAACACCTGTGAAAACAACTATGCAGACGAAGATCAACCTTCTCCAAAGCATGCGCCAAATCTGGAAGCTTTTAGCCTTTGTTAGCACTTTGTCTGTGCAAAATCCTTCCTCTAATGGGGGCGCACTTTTTCTCCTTGCTGCAATTCTTAACCTGTGAATTAAATAATTCATCCATATGGCTGCCCATGCTTATATAACCTTCATAATTCTATAATTAATAATTGCCTTAACAATTAAAGGCAATTAATTAATTAAAAATCATGCTTTTCTCTTTTAAAAATAGCATGTTTAAGGACAGCCATCCAATAAATTAAATTAATCCAATTTAATCCTTCACACAGCACTTCACTCAAGTCTCACAGTGTGCTTTGACCATAGCCACTGAAAATAGAAATTAATTTAATGATTTAATGCTTCAAAAATCATTAAATAATGCCTAAATGGGGCGCACTTTTTGAAAGAAGGGGGCAGCCACTAAATAAATTAAATTTAATTAATTTAATTTATTTCTTTTATTCCTCCTTTGACTTATTTGACCTCCTCAAGCTTGGGCGCACTTTTTGAAGGAAGAAAGATTATTAAAAATAATCAATTTAATCACTTTAATTCATCACCAAAGGGGGCGCACTTTTTTGCACATGTAATTCTATTTTTAAGAATTTTTACCATAATGGGATTCTTTACCCTGCCAGGCAGGCACCAAAATCCCGTGATCCACTTAAGTGATTTGACTTTGACAATGGGATTCTTTACCCTGCAAGGCAGGCACCAAAATCCCATGATTTCACTTAAGTCACTTTCTTTTTATTATATCATGGGAATTTTCACCCTGCAAAGCAGGCAATAAATTCCCACCTGCCTGCAGCCTCTATTTTTCCCACTGCAGCTTAAGTGACTTTTATAACACGGGAAAAAGTACCCTGCCAGGCAGGTATACAATTCCCATCCTGCCTGCGGCTTATGTTTTTCCCATCGCAGTTTAAATCCTTTGTTTTCCAAAAATGCGCCCATCCCCGCAGGGGCTTTTCTGTGCACGACTTCGCTTTTTCCCAGTGATCCAGACCTCCGATGACGACTTCCTCCGAGCAAAATGTGCGTGTATGTTTTCCAGCTGCTCCAGGCCAAAAATCGGCCTTACCCGGCGAAAGAGTTGTTCCAGAGAAATTTTACAGAAAACAGAACGGGACACCACAAAAACACGAAAAATTGCCAAAAGTTACAAATAAAGCCCAAAACTTAAAATAAGTTAAAATCCTTCTGGTATATAGGAATAATAACATATTCGCTTATAACGGAGTTAAAACGGAGCGCAAATAGCCTCATACGGGGCTCAAAATAATTAAATACAAATTTCCCGCAGACAAATCCCGACGACAGAATAAAACAATTTTGGGCATCTGGGTATTTGGCGAAAAGGGCTAATATGACTCTTTGGGATTATCTTGACGCAATACAGGAACTTTCAGGCAATAAAAACAACAAATGACCCACTATTTTAAAAGTACGAAAAAAATTCGAATTGGGTAGTCACAGATTTCGGGGTGAAATCTGAGTGACACCAGATATATTCTTAATCTTGATTCTCTGTCATGATTATCTCTTCTGCTTTTTTGTTGTACGAGGCTCAAGCTTGGACCAATAGCTTTCAAGCTTGGCACAGCTAATTATGTAACTTTGTGTTTTGATAATATAATGTTCTGTTGTTGGAAATAAATATATGGTGAGTGTCTTTTAGGGCACCCAAACACAAGAATACTCAATAATAGAGAAAAAGATTGAATGTGATGTTACACAAAAAAAAATAAAAAAGGCAGACGTGTAGGACTTTTTTTACATTTATTACATATGTATTAGGTGTATTAAATAAAGTTCTGCTTTTCCCGTTTTCTTTTGCCTTGGAGGAGAAAGAAGACCTTTGATACATATATTACATGAGTATCAAGCGTAATAAAGTTCTAGTTTTTCAATTTTATTTTTCCTTGAAAGATATTTTTGTTACATTTATTGCTAACGTGTATCAAGTGTATTGAAGTACCACTTTTTCCTATTTATTTATAAAAGTAGACTCGGAGAACATTGTTATACTTGTTACACTCGTATCAAGTGTGTTAAAATTTCTCTTTTCCGATTTTCTTTTGTCTTGGAGGAGAAAGTACACTTTTTTTACATTTATACATGTGTATCAAGTGTTTCAAAGTTCTCTTTTTCCGACTTTCTTTTCCCTTGGAGCACCTCCTCAACATTTGTTGTTTATACTTGAGGAAGGTTTGAGACAAGAGGAGTTATGTATTGCTCATACTCTAGCCAAAGGTGTTTTGGATCAATGTTCAAGCAAGGTGAAGGCATATATGTTAGCAAGATCTCCTATGAAGCAAGAAAAATTAACTCTCCAAGGTATGAGTCCTTTGGTTTTTGATGATAAATTTTTGATATCTAATGCTTGCATGGAACTTGGTGATTGCAAGAAAAAATCAGATTTGAGAGAAGTTCAATAACTTTATGAGCCCTTTGAAGGGTAAGAAGAACGCATGGACAAGGACATCACCAAAGAAGGGAAACAATCAGATTTGAAGAGGGAACATGAGGATGTCATGGGTAGAAGTTATACCCATGGAGAAGAGGCATTTTTGGGTACTTTAGACCATTCTCAACTGGTTGGTCTGTGTATAACAGCAGTCATTAGAGAGCAAATAAATGACTTCATTCGCTCAAAAACTATATAAAAAGGGGAAAATATATACAGTGGTATCAAAGCTTTTAAATAGGAATCTAAATCGTGTGGGTCACATATTATGGATATGCAGGGCAACATAAAAGACATTTTTGTATTAGCTAAATAGGAGTGAATAAGGGAGCAACATGGATGAGGGAGCATTCACTTCAAATCAAACTTAGAAACTTGCAAGAGCTTGATGCAAGAGTGTGGGAAAGAGCTTCAAAAATCCATGAGTCAAACACAATGTCCAATGCTCATCAATCTCATGCTTTAGGAAAGGATAAATCATACATCAATATTCTAAGTGGAGACTAGCTTTCATTGTCAATATTCATCAGGGTGGCTCTACATCAAGCCACGATCTAAGATCAACTACAACAGGTCATCATTCTGTGCCTCATTAGGAGAGCACACGGAGGAGGAGAAGACCACTCGCACTAGGGCCACCGCCAATTGCACCCCCTTGTGCATGTAGGTCTCGTGGTGCCACAGAATGTCCCCTCATCATCATATGCTCCATGGTGGGAAATGGAAGCATCCAAGTCAACTATCTCTAGATCAATGTCCCAATGTCTCGTTGACCCTTCCTTGTACTTTGGCTGCTTGTACGAATAAAAGGTCGCAAGTTGGAACTGTATGTATACCAAATCTTCAGCCCTTTTAGCCCCCCAACTTGTTGTGTTTCTGTGAGTGGATGAAACTATATGTACTCCAGTTGCGCTTAGAGGAAGATGAACTTACAACCTATTAAGGCAACCCAAACTTCAAAATCAATGCAAAGTTCAACTTCAAATGGTAAATACTCAAATTTAAATTTTAAAAAACCTAAAAGAAAAGAGAATAAAAAAATTAAAAAACTTACCTGTGTCAAGACCTTGATTGCAAGAGGTTGCAAGTAAACCGATGAAGTACCATGGAGCTACCACTTTCATAGTTGAGCATCCATCTTGTATTTGCTCCGAAGAGCGAGAAGGCTATGACCCGTTTCTACTACGAAATTGCCAAACTCTACCATAACCTGGTGTTGGGCCTCAGGATCAGGGAAGAGCCTAGCCAATGCCGCCATATATCCCTCACTGACTTCCGCATCCCTGTATGGTGCTACCCTCTTTGGCAAGGAAAGGATCTCTGTGCTATAAAATCTAGGAGTCAATGCAAAAGCTAGTAGATGTAATGGGGTGGTCATTTTGTTCCACCGCTCAATGAGGATTGACTTCACTTGTTTGAAAAATATTTCCTCGGGATCTTGTTCTTTTGCATTTATGATGGCTTTTATCTTCTCAATCATTGAGTCGATGCTGTCAATATATCTCTCCTAGACATGGCTGATCCGTGTCAGTAAACCGGATCATGCTCATAATGGGCTCCGTAAAACTCAACAGATAATCCACTCTATCCCACCAAGGGTCCTCTAAGATCAGGTTCTTCACTTTTTGAGCCCGTTGAGTGTTTGATTGCCTCCATACAGACCAAAGATTGGATGTTACCATCCTCATGAGTGCCTCTCGCACCTTCACTAGTCGTCTCAAGACGATTGTGTGTGATGCAAACCGAGTCTCAGCAACCTAATAAGAACGAGGAACAAAAATTAAAAATAAAATTTTAAATTATAAAAATTGAAAGCTAAAAGAATACTAAAAAAACTTATATTAAATTTTAAATTAAAAAGAAAGAAAGAAAGCTTTTCCTTACCTTCAGTAGCTCCAACTGCGAGAATGATCTAAAAATGCCCTGTGACATGTGGTGGTTGGTGACAAACATTTGGATCTCTTCAGCTTTTGCATACACTTGCTGGATCCACTCTATTTTGTTTGCCATTTTCTTTAGCATTAAATTCAATGAATGCACGAGCACAAGGTGTCCAAAAAAATATGCCCATATCGTGCCTCAACTAGCATCCCCGCAGCTTTGCAATTTTTGGCATTGTCCGTTATGACTTGGACAACATTTTCAGGCCCCACTGCCTCAATGGACTCAAAGAGAATGTTGGCTATGAATTGGGCATCCTTCACTTGCCCCTCACAATCAACCGCTTTCAAAAACATTGCCCCCCTTAGGGCATATTGCAATCACATTGATTAAAGGGCGGTTTCTTGCATCTTTCCATCCATCAGAAACAATGGACACACCAGTTTTGGTCCATGAGTCCCTAATTGGTTGCAAGGAGGTTTCCACATATTTTTTTGTCTATCCAAAAGGGTGGTGCGGATCTTCTCATATCCTGGTGGTTTATACCCTTTTGGTGCCTCATTGATGGCTTTCACCATCTCATGCCAATAAGGTGATCTCACAACATTAAAAGAAAGCCCATTAGCATATACACACCTTGCAATGTGTTCATCTGCAATCTCCCTGCTCTCATTCTGAAAGGCCTTTTCCAATGGCCCTTTTGTCTTACTTTTCTTTCGTGTAAGGGAAACATCCTCATCCACTGGAGATAGGAGCCATAAATGGATGTGGCATGGCCACAATTGGGGATCCACTAGATGATGGAGCAACTGGAGGCCTCGCTGAACGAGATGAACCTCCTCTTTTGGCCAATGGATGACCCGCTCTCATAGCCACTTTTGCCTCTGCATCTTCCTGCTCTTTGATATATGCCAAAACTTTTGCTTTTGGCACCCCAGCATTATTCCTCCCCTGCATACTCTTATACCATTACCCGTTATGGCACACAAGTGGCTTTTCACCCTACTGTAAGAGCCTTTGAATAGTCCATCACACTCATTGCATTTCCATTCAAAACAACCACCACCTGCAAGTTGTTGAACTATTGTTACGTGCCTCCATAACGGTGAATTTGGGTCAAAGTCCTTGGCCAAAGATTGCCCAGAAAGAAGCAGAACTTCTTGTTGCCATTGTAGAAATACCTACAAGGTTCAAAAAAAAATTAAGCAAAGAAAACAATGGCATGCAATTGCATTGTGATTGAACAATGAAAATTAAAAAAACTTAAATAGAAAGAGCAAAAAATAAAAATGAACATAAGCAAAAAAATGTAATGTGTGAAAGATTAAATAATAAAAAAAAAAATAGAGGAACAAGGCTAGAAATTAAAAAAAAATTACCTTCACTTAGTAAACCACAAATCCTTCACAAATCCTCCTCTTTTGCAACTCCTCACACTCCTACAAGCTTAGCAATAGCTCCTCAAACCCTAGACAAGCACAATGTAATTTTGGAGAGCCACAATGTGAGTTTGTTTGCTTTATATTTTGTTTTTTGTGTTGTTCTTTCGTTTTATTGTTTAGAGGTAGCTTTTAGGTTTTAAATTAGAAGAATTTTTAATTTTTTATTGTTGTGGGGCTTTAAAAACATGAAAAAAAAAATTAAATTAAATTAAAAAAACACGTTTTTTTTGCATGCGGGAGCGGGGCAAGGAGCGGCCAGGGGCTACGGAAACGTGGTTGGGGGCGTCCGGGAGCAGGAGCGGCAGTGGGAGCGGGCAGGGGCTGCAGAAACCAGTACGGCCAGGTCGTACCCAACCGTTTCTGCAGCCCCTACCCGCTCCCACCGCCGCTCCTGCTCCCGCTCTCGAGGCCCCTAACCGCGTTTCCGGTAACGTAGATGGCCTCTATCGAATAGCTCAAGTACACAACTTCAGATGCAACTAAGGAAATCAGAAATCAGATTTCTTTTTTTTACAATAAATATGTTGACCCAACACAGCTTGCAAATGACCTCCAAATCAGATCTAAATCCACCAATACAAATTAGAATTTATGTATATAAATCTGATCCAACTTCAGATATCGGAAAAGTCAATCAGGAACAATTCATAAATCGTACCAAGTAGCTTTCAAGTTTGTGCCAAAAAAGACTCTCAACACCATTTTTGAATCATGCCATATTTATATGCAATCTCCCAGCCACAAGAGGATCTGCAAACAGTAGTCGCTGCCCCAATCAATATATTTTTCACACAATGAAAGCATTCGCAAAATCCAAGCACTAGGATATTTCAATCACAAGAAGAGCTAGTAATTCGCTGCCAATAGGAGACTCAAACACTATAAATCATGCACCCACACAAGTCGCCATTGACCAGAAATAACAGTCATATAAATCACTACCAAGTGTCTCCAGAACCCTGAAATTTGAGACTACCCCATGTTTAAAAAAATTTGTTCTTTTTAAATAACGGGTCTTTTCGAAAGTTTTTATTGTCAGAAGATGTCTGTATTACGTTAAGATATGTCCCAATGAATCATATGAGCCAATTTCGACCAATATCCGGATGTCGAAACTCATTTTATCCCGCCACTAAGTTTTGTCTGCAGGAAATTTATTTATTTATTTAATAAATAATGCCCCATTTGAAGTAAATTGTGCTCCGGTTGAATCCTGTTGAAGTTTTGCATAGCAGTATTCACACATCTCAATAGGGTTTTCACCAAGAATGAATTTAGAGCTTTGTCTGTGACCCCTTGTCAACGTTTTTCGTTTTTATTTATTTCTTTTGCATTTTTCTCCGATTTTCTCTGTAATTTCTCTGTGAAATTCCCCTAGGTCCGTTCCTTGCCCTGTATAGTCTGTTTAATTGCTTGGAGCATCTGGAGATCATTTACGACCACTGCACTAGAAGGAATCAGCGTCAGAAAGCATACTTCTGGTCAAAAAAGATTAAGTCATGCACAAAAAGCCTCTCCTAGGCAACTCGCACTTTTTGGAATGAATGGGTTTAAGTTGCAATGGAAATTTTGATAGTAGCAAACATGCGGGAATTTCTTACCTACCCTGCAGGGTACTTTTTCCCACGAAGTCAAAGTCACTTAAGCTACAATGGGAATTTTGGTAGTGGCAGGCAGGCGGGAATTTCTTACCTACCTTGCAGGGTACTTTTTCTCATGAAATCAAAGTCACTTAAGCTACAATGGGAATTTTGGTAGTGACAGGCAGGCAAGAATTTCTTACCTACCTGCAGAGTACTTTTTCCCACGAAGTCAAAGTCACTTAAGCTGCAATGGGAATTTTGGCAGTGGCAGGCAGGCGAAAATTTTTTACCTGCCTTGCAGGGTAAAAATTCTCATTATAAAAGAAAAATCACTTAAAGCACCGGCGGGAATTTCTTACCTGCCTTGCAGAGGTAAAAATTCTCATTATGAAAGTCAAATAACTTAAGTGGAAGAGGGGATTTTTGGAGCTGCAGTGCAGGGTAGAAATTCCCATCAAAGTTGACTTCCTATTTTTAGAAATTACCCTTGCTAAAAAATGCGACCCACCTTGGGTGAATAACAATGCATTTAATAATATTTATTAATGGTTTATTCACCCAATTTTGGCGCCATAAATAAAAGGAAAGTCAATGCAAGTGGAAGAGCTAAGGAGAAGTCAAGGATGCATGCTAAAAATAAATAAAATAAATTATTTAAAAAGCAACCAGCAACATGCATAATTGGGCGCCCAATTTGGGTGAATAAACATGATTATTTATTAATTAAATTGATAGAAATAGGAAGAGGCAATTATTAAAAATAGCATGTTGGAGGTTATATAAGCATGGGCTGCCATAATAAAGAAGCAATTAATTCTTTTTGATGAAGGATTGCAGCCCGGACATGTTTTGGCGCCAAAAGGAGGATTTTTGCATTAAAAGTTGTATTTTCCATTGCCGAGGGAGCTTCCAAGGTTTGGCGCCTAGGATTGGAATGGCTTGATTCTTGTCTATGATAATTATCTGCATGTTGGTATATGTGCCCGAGTGAATTAAATAATATTTTTGCTTGCTTTGCATGCAAGCAAAACCTCAAATTTTAGGGCAGCAGGCTTTATATGCAGATTTTGGTGATAAAAATCAATGTATTCATGCCATGGACTCCATTTCTGTCTGAATTAATAGCAGGTATTCATCACAGGTGCTCAAATCAATGTCAGGTACATTGAATATATCTTCTGAATCTAAAGAAGTTGCCAGATCTGCACAAATTGATCCAATTGCAAGGGATTCCGATAGAATTAAAAGAAAAAGAGCTCAGACAAAGATTGTTCCAGCCATGATGAAGCATGATGAAAGAAAAGGATCAGCAGAATCATGCATAGCTTCCAGATTTGCTGAAGCTCAATGATACAGACATAGGCCCTGAACCTATCACCAATTTAATTGACAGATTTAGATCTCATAATTGCAAAGGCTTCCGGTAAAAAATTCATCATTTTGTTTCTAACACAGCCCGTGTGGAAGTCAATGCATGGAAAATTCCTTTCAGGAGCTTGTGCATGTGCTCCAAATCTTCCAGTTGAAGCCTTCATTGAATTTACTTGTACTTTCCTTCACCCAGAGTGTTTTCTAGAATTTTTAATCGCTCATATGCAATTAAAAATAAAAGGGTGATGAGTTTTGTCTGAATTGTTTACGACTAGCATTTTATTAGTACATGTACTGAAGAAGAATTGCAAAAATTTCAAGGATAAGAGGGGAAGACAAGTCAAGGGCAATACCCGCAAGCAAATCACAGTCAGCTGCTTTCAGATCCAGTTTGGTGAGAATCAAAGGAAAGAATTCAACAACATATGGGAGTATCTCAGATCCACGGCAGAGATATCAATCAGATAATGGATTGCTAAACTAGATGAAATAGAAGTACAATACAGTGTTGGATCAACATGCAGAGTATAGAAGGAGAACAAGACTGGGAGTGTTGCAACAACTTTCTTCTAATTTTTTCTCCTTTCTCTTATTTTCTCCGACAAAGTAATTAAGTAATCAATTAAATTATAAAACTTAAGTGATTGGTTTAAAAGTCGTTACTTGAAGAAGTCAATTACTTGGAAATAGGTGGCAGACATGCAAAATAGAAGGTTCTATTTTTCAGTTATAAATCATGCATGTCATCCAAAGAGGAATTACAGGAGGAAGATTGCAAGTTGTTTCCCTTTTCATAGCTTCCACATGCGGGAATTCATTTAAAGCTTCCTATTTGTAATTGCCCTTTATACACTATAAATAGAGGAAGAGCCTACGGGTTAAAGGGGGAAATTTGTAATCAGCATTCTTGTGTTCCAGACTTTGAGCTGAAACCCTTGATAACTTTCTGCAAGCAGAGGAATAGAGAAGAGATTTCCAGAGAACTTTGTGTCAACAATGCATTCGTCTCTTATTTATTTTTTAGATCTATGCATAAACTTTGTGTTGTCTTAGATCTAGATCTGAAACTTTCCTTTGCTTCAAATTTTGCGTTTTAAGATCTATTTGTTTCGACTATGTGCATGCGATCAACTCTGTGAACTATTGATTGGGTTGCACATCTCTCATTTTTTCTTCTCGTTTTCTATTATTTTCCTCTTCTGCAGATATTTCATTTCTCTTACAGCTGCTTACTTGCTGCAAAACTATCTATAGCTATGGTTCATGAGCTACACAGTTAAAGTAATACCAACAAATACTAGAAAATATAATTGACAAAATCTTACACGGGAGCCTCACCGGTAAATGAGAGATTTATCTCATGACTGCCTAGGTTTTCAGCTCTGCAGAAAATGTAGCCAACAATTTTTGGCGACTCCGCTAGGGAACAACACAAATTAGCAGATCAGAGCTTTCTCTTGCAAGTTCCCTTTTATATTATAAGCGCAGCCTAGCAAAACGTCCATTCACGCGGTCTAGCAGAGATTAAAGAAGGATCGACTGTTTTTATAGATTGCAGGAGCAGTTTAATTTTGATGCTTTAACCCGTAGGTTCTTCCTCTATTTATAGTGTATAGAGGGCAATTACACATAGGAAACTCTCAATGAACTGCTACATATGGAAGCTATAACGAAACAACTAGCAATCTTTCTCCTAGAATTCCTCTTTACATGACATTCATCTGAAGACTAAATCAAAGTTTTGCATGTCTGCCACCTATTCTTATAAAGAACCTTTTCAAATAACTTAAAAGTAATGGCTTTCAACCAATTACTTTAGTTTTACAATTTCGTCCAAGAAAATAAGAAAAACGAAAGAGAATAAAGAAATAATTCCGGTTACAACACTTCATAACTGCCCTTTTTCAGATACCGAATGTATTTGTCCACCATGCAATTCATGTCTTTCCATATGCCTTTCCTATTGCATCCCTAATTGTTCTAGATAAAGAATGGTAGAACTTTGCGCACTCTATAACAAATTCCGACAACTGGGCTGCAACCGACAATGTTGTTGCTTGGATAATTTCACTATTTCTCATAGCCCGCATGCGAGGTGTCTTGTCGGTTGCCCTGGATCTGTCAATCAAATCACTAATAGATTTGTGGCCCATGTCAGTATCACTAATCTTTGTAGTCTTGGATGTTATGCATGGCTATGCTGAATCAATTTTATCATCACCCTTCAACATATTTGAACCTACTTTTGCCTTCTTTGCTCCACCGGTACCTGAATCTTTAACAATTGTGAGAGTTGGACCTATTTGTGCAGAGGTTGCCATGATTGCCCTTGTATTTGACATAAACACTAGCTTAATTCACATAAATATGAGCATCAGTGAATTATTCCTGCAAATAATTATGACGGACATGAAGTTCATGGCATGAATGTCTAATTTCTTCCCAAAATCTGATTATAAAGCTTGTTGCCCTCTATTTTTAGACTTTGCTTGCATGCCAAGCAAGCTAAAAATATTATTTTATTATACTCACATCAATATTCAGATAGCCAATATAATAAAAAGAAAACTCTGACAACCCGATGTGCCAAAATTGGATGCTTCCCGACAATTAAAAATATTTTTTAATGCTAACTTATCCCTTTGGCACCAAACTTCTCCAGGGCAGCATGCTCCACACAAAAGAATTAATTGCCCTTCACTTGTGGGATCCACTTCTTATATAAGCAATTGCATGTTAATTTTATCAATTGCTTCTTATTTTTAGCAATTTCCAATAATAAGTTGTGCTTTTTCTCCTTCTTTGGACGCCCAAGTTTGCCTAATTTATCTTACTTTTAGCATGTTTTTCTTTGCAATTTTTTCCTCTATTTTTAGCAAGCTACTTTGTTTCTATTTTTTAGCATCCCTTTTTGCTTCGACTTTCTCCCTAACTTTGGCGTTCGGATTTGCTAAAAATAAATAAAAGACATTACTTTTTAAGCATGAAGTCATGCTAACATGGGTGGCACTTTTTGGCTAATGCTTGCATGAAATACATGAAGACAAGGCAGCGTTAAATTTCAACCTGCTGGGCAGCACCTTATTTTACGTTTTTCACTTACGTGGTGATGTTAAACTCCGCCCTGTCGGGCAGCTCCAAAAAGTGCGACTTGGTTAAGTGAATTGGCTAACTTTTGCGTGAAAAACATGAAGGAAGGGTAGCGTTAAACTTCAACCTGTTGGGAAGCTCCTTATTGTATGTTTTTCACTTAAGTGGATTGACTGAAATGCATGATGGAAGAGCAGCATTAAATTACAACCTGTCAAGAAGCTCCAAATTTCAGGTTTTTCACTTAAATGAAAACGTTAAACTCCGTCTTACTGGGCAGCTCCAATTTCCACGACTTGCACTCGGGATTGCTTCTATGTTTTGCGTGGAAATTCAAGTGGAAGGGCAGCTTTGAAAAATGTGACTGGCATGAAGAAATCATTCTTCCCAAAAATTACGACTTGCCTCCAAACTATTGCGTCAAAAACTAGGACTCCATAATTAACTTCACACTTGTCTGAGGCCATGGCTGACTTCTAAAAACTCCGGGCAATTAAACTAGTTATGCAAAACAAACAAAAGGATCAAGGGGAATTACCAGACAAAACACAAAGAAAAACCAAAATACAAACAAAAAGAAATAAATAAAAATGAAAAACCCGCCAGAAGTAGCAGACAATTGCATAAAAATAAATTGCCAATTAGCTAGCCTATAAAAACTCTTCCCACGTGAATACTCCACTTAGAGGTGAAAGCAATACTGGTGTGGAAATCCGTGATGAGGTTCAACTTCAGCACAATTTATTTAAAAAGCACTTTATTTATTTAATTTTTAAAACACTTTCAGACAAAACCTAGCGAAGGGATAGAGTGAGTTTTAGCTAGTGGGTATTTGTCAAATTTGGCTTTTAAGACTCTTTGGAAACGAAAAATACCATCCACTACTTGTAAAAAATGCTCATAAAACACAAAGTTTGGGGCTAAGCAGCTCTATAGACGACCTTTCTAGAAACTTTGGTGATGACATCCTTTGTGTGGAAGGATCCCCGAGGGAGCATCTAAGGAGTACATGAGAGGCGTTATTTTCTCAATGGAGATGCCAATAGAAAGAAGAAGCAACCTAGTCTCAGAGTACCAACAATGTTGACATAAATTTCTTGGGGCTAATGAAGTTATCCTCTCTAAAGAGCAAAGTCCCCAACTACTAACTACTAAGGTCCCTAAGGATCGAAGTCTATGGATATAAAAAGTAAGCCTCAAGATAGTCTTCAAGCATAGCGGATTAATGGAAAAGTCATCTTGGACGATGCACCGAGGAACTGTCCCACTTGCAAAGAATCGTGCATTGTAACATAAAGGTCTAGACCCTCTTAATACAAGCCAGGTCCACAACTCACAAACTAGGTCCCCAAAACTTAAAACCATATAAAATTGTTGGCTTGATGATTATATCAAAAAATGCAACTAGGAGATGTCCTAGAACTTTATCAAGAAACACCGGTGCTCCAAGGTAGAAAGACATGCACACCCCTTGCAATGGCATGAGTAAGAGGTAGGCTTCACGTTAAAATATTGGACAAAAATTGGGACCCCTAAGTAGGTGTAGGTGTACGTCAATGTGATCTCTAGTAGCTACCCTTTGTTGAAAAATTAGAACTTTGAGAGTGTAGTATCCCACTTCTATAATTTTAGACCAAACTTGGATGCCCTAGGTCACCCCAACTGTTCATACACTATTAAAGTTGCACTATACTTCAAACTTATCCTATAATGGATTCCATTAAAAGTGCATGACCTTGAAATAGCTCCAACTTATGATTGGATCAGAAAAGGTGCCTTGAACTCAACCGGGGTTTGGATCTAATCAGGTATGACCATTTAATAATGACTCAATAAACCCAAAAAGAGGGGTTTAATGGCCTTATTCAAGTTATACCAAATATGCAATAATGAACTGAATATAAACTGCTGCTATGAATTCACACACAACTGCTGAAATACTACTGATCATTGTACTCAACATTAAGGAAATACATGCCAACTTTTGTACCTAATTGCCTCATACAATTTCGCTGAAATATATATATATATAAAATATGATCTAATCTCAGTGTATGGATCACTGCAAAGGTATTGACTATCAACCAAATAAGCATACCAAAGTTCATACCCAGTTTGCTGCCCCAAAAAAGAGACTGAATCACATCCCAAGCTCATGCCTAAGCCAAACGATTCACCCAACAATGTGTCATATTAAATTTGCAATCAGAACTCTTAAATCACCTCAATATTATGCAAGACTAGTTCACAACAGCTGGGGCATACTATTCCTGAAAGAAAGATAGAAGTCGCTGTATATTTTGGGCCACTAATATGCATTTCAATACTCCAAACAAGTCACTGAATATAATATAAGTACAGCAGATGTAAATGGATAAAAACAGCCCTTTATTTATATACTTTAATTACCCATTCTGCCCTCAATGAATCACTGGAATGAAAACTGAAATACTATGCAAAAATCCAATCGATCTATGCCCAAACACCATAACCAGACATCAAAATATATTACTAAACATGTCACATGTAAATCGCTGCCAATAAGGTCTGCAAATACCATAAATTATGCAAAATCTAAGTCACCCAGTATAGAGAGGAGCAGCAGACTAAATCAGACCTCGAAGTGTATAAAATTACTATTAATTTTCCTAAAAACAAATCGATGTAGCTAGTAAATAAACACCAGCAAGTTCGCATGCACATTTAGAGCACTAATCATGCATTGAAACACTCAAAGAACCACCCAAAGGAGTCGCTGCAGTTACAAGATGATAACACACAACCAGCTAAGCGATTCACACTAAATAATGCATGCAAAACAGTCCATAAACACTATAAGAAAAGTCGCTAGAGTTGGGATGGAACATTCATCCAAATCGATTTGCAAAAGCACACCAAAACTCTTCAATTGATATCAAACCAGCTTCAATAGATCTCTCATGCAAGAGAGAACAAGCATTAATGGTGGGCATACATCCCTACTTCAAGCATAGAGTCAAATCGAATTCATCATAGCATAACAATAATAATGATCCACTAATCTCCTTTTATAGGAAAGGAGTTACAAAATTCGAATTCCCTTTTGGAGAGAAAATTATAAACTCAATTTAAAAACACTAGGACCATGTGCACTTTATTATTTTAATTAAATAATAAGCTAGCCTCGGTGCACATTGACTCAACTAAAGACGGCCCAATGGAAAAATAGATATCCAAGGCTATTTCAAACCCAATGGAAAATGCCTCGAAAAAGGGGGACATTACAAAGAGGAAGCACTTAAAACAAGGGTTCATGGGCATTATAAAGTATGGGATCCTGGTAATATGTTGCAGTTGTCCAAAACTATCAATTCTTATTTTTAAAACTTTGTGACTGATTTCGTAAGGAAAATAAGGAATTCAAATGTGTCTTTTGGGATTACAAGTGTTGTCCAGCATGGTTTCTTCATTGGAGACTCTGATGCAAGAAGGGCAAGAACCTCTCAAGGTACTAGTGCTGATTTTCTGATTGCTAAAAAAAGGTAAGAGAATAATTTTTAATCATCTTCAGCTTGTTGGACTGTGTACAACAACAGTCATAAAGAGAGGAGAAAAAGCTTTGTTAATAGAATCCATGATTGATTTTTATATCAGCTACATGGTGGAACCCTTGGAAGGGTTAGTGGGGGCATCTGGTCCTCAAAGTGCTCAAAAAATCAAGGTGCAATCTGTTGTTAAAAAAGAGGAATTGAATTCAAGGGGAATTCATGACTTTAGTATCCTAAGGTATGAGAATGGTTATCATTTTCCTATGTTGTTCTCATGTTTCTATCATTTGGAACAGCATGTACATGCTTTGAAATGTCCCTCTTTCTAAAATAACATTTGCAAAGACCCTTGCCCTATTTTGTCTACCCGACGGCCAAAGGGGAAACATAAGGGTGACTAAAGTTATCTATAATTATTATAAAGTGTCATTAGCAAAAGAAAATAATGTAAGCACTTATAATAATTTTTGGTAACTTAATATTATGTCAAGACTAAGTCATAAAAAGGTGCAATGGAAGCTAGCATACCCCTAGCTCTGAGATTATTCCTTTCCAAGTATCCTAACACTTGCATATTGACTAGCGTGGCAGATAGTTAAGCAAATGCATGCCCAATCAAAATGATCTTGTAGTCATCAAGGGTAGAGAGATATCCGGAATTACGAATGGGGTGAATAATGCATCCTAGAGGGGACTCGACAAATGACAAATAAGCATGTTCACCAAAGGGAATTTATTCACACAATTCAGTGAGTGCTAAAAGAAAAATCACAGCTAGGTCATGACCAAGTTATCTAAAATCTCCAGTAAGGCGCATGACTACTCTCATAAACTCGGGGATCTACTACATAAACAAGGAATCCTAAACCTTCAAGGACCGAAGAAGAGGCTGATGTCTGAGTTAGAGTTAATAAAATAATTGTAAACATAATTTCCTCCTAAAGGGCTGCAGCAGAAAACATGCAGGTTAGGAATGCAAAGACTTTCAAAGAATACAGGATGGACTTGGCACAAAGCACTGAAGATCACCATCATTAAGATGAAGAAACAAAATAAAAATTTAATGTTGGTTATCCTTGAGTCATGGGTTGTGTCCAAATTGATTATCGTTTTGTAAACGAAGTGTATAATTTATTTAAATTATTTATTGACGCTTTTTCCAAAAGATAGTTAATTCTTGGAACTAGCCTTGTTTGGATATAAAACTCAGTTTCTATTCCAAGTTTTGGTTGGAAAAGAAGATCCGACAAGAAAATCATTTTTAAATTCTAAAGCACCCTTAATGGAGTATTTACCCAATTCTGCAGATTCTTGTTAAGCAGTTCTCATTACTCACAATCTTCGTTTGCATTAGAATATCATATTTGGACTTCTAATACTCGAGTTTTGATTTATCAAATTTTTGCTAAATTGGATTTTAGTAATGCAATGCCATGAAAAGTTTCTTGAAATTCATATTCATTGACACTAATTGTTTTGTTTTTGCTTAATGTTTTTTGTATCTCAGTCTCTGCTACTTGCAGTTATAAGGCTTCTCCAGGTTATTTGATTCGAAGATATTCAATCCTCTGCTGTTTATGTTTTTAGTTAAGTAATCCATTTTAATCTACCATAGGATTATAATCAATATGGATTTTTATCACAATGGCTGTGAATTGTTAATGATTTGAATAATTGCAACTTTTACATGTGCTATAACACTGATAATTCAGTTAATTGATGGAGTGTCTTTGATACATAGCTGTAGATAGTATTAGATTTTGATTTCAAACTATGTCTTCAATATCTATTGTTTTAGGCAATCAAATAGGAAACTTGTATTAAACCCAGAAAGAGGATTTCAACCAATGTTACCTAAGACTCCGAGACAACGAGATGGCAGGACGCGGGGACGGAGTTTCCAAGACGTCAAAAAATTTCCAAAATTTCGGGACAGTGGGGAGATGCCAGGGGGACGGCTATTAAAATAATATATAAATTACAAATATTAAAAATATATTGATAAATTTTATGAATAGCAGTTAATTTTTATATTATAAGTCCACCATGTGCATACAGTCCACGTCCAGACATCCCTATTAAAAAGTATAAACTCGGCAACATACATACAGTTGTACGAATGTTATGTGTTCATATAATTTTTAATATTAATATGTATGCTGCTGGTTTTCATAGTATGTTGTGACAGTCCACCATTTGCATTTGTGCTCGAAAATTTCTGTATTTATATATAACTCTTGATTCTTAATATGTCTTTGTAATACGATATAGTCGAGTTATGGTTAACCACTAAATGTTTTTAAAGAGAAAACAACAAAGAAATTAATTTTAAAAATTTTTAAAAAAGGTGAAAAAGTGTTTTAAAAGTGTCGTTGACGTCGGGGGCGTCTGGATATCGCCGGGACATTTCTCAACCGTCCCAGGGACGTACACACTTCCTAGGGATGTACAGACGTCCCCGATGTCCCCCTCCCATCACAAACATCCCCAAGACGTTTCTTACAGTCCTCAAAAGTCCCCAAGACATTTCACTTGCAACATTTAAGTTCGGAAACATGGAGGAAACATTTCCTCCATGTTTTGGCGTCCCCAAAACGTCTAGGACCCCTAGGATTTGGGGGTATGCTTCCCCTCGTAATACTGGTATCAAAACTTTAATGTTTCCCTACAATATTAGGTTCAACAAGATGTCCATACAATTTTAAAGGGATGGAGTTGAATAACAATAATGCTATTGAGAAGAGATATTGACGAAGGCATCTATATGTATAACTTATACAATGAAACGATCCATAGAATTCCTACAAAATAATTTTACCCTTTGATATATCAAGGCAACCATAAAACTATTCTAGAAAGATGGGAAACGTCTAAACTATTGTTGTATTGGTAGAGATAATTCAATGGGGAATGTCACAATGTTTACCTTTCCATTATGGATTTCCCTGTGTCCAACCATTCTCCTAGAGGCATTCTCTTTACAAGCAGTACTGCATTAACGAACAAACAAACATACACATGAGATTAATAAATGAGAAATATCAATGAAATTTACATTACAATTGTAACCTCAGCAATTTATGAAGTAACTATTGTCTTTCTTGAAAAGGATCTAAAAGATTCCAATAAAGTCATATTGTTTAACATTGTAGGGAACATGAAAATGGCCACAAAAGTCTTATTATTACACTTAATTTTCTTTTAAAAAGGGAACCTTTCCAAACTAAAAAACGAACCATTGGGAATGAACAAAGGTAAGCATACAATCATCTTTGGGCAATGCAACTAGCAACTTAATGATGAACAGAGACACACAAGGATTCTTATTGTAATCTCTGGAGTTTTTCCTTATTGCAATAGATGATGAGGATGTTCAATATGCAACCAAGGTTACTAAGTTGCATGGATGCAGATATTGGTTTTAGTGACGGTACAAGCTCAAGATTTAAGAACCAAAAGGTTCGTTACATTTGTATGTGTGGCTTTCCTGTAATACACACACACACACACACACATCATCTACTTCATGCATCATATTCACCTTAATGTTCTCTTAGGTATTGTGTTAAAAATTATGATTTGCATTTGAAAATTATTCATCATAACATTCTTGAGTTATTAAGAGTGTTAATGAATTAAAATTCATTGTCGATTCAAAAAAATGGATTTAAATATATAATTGAACTCTTATTTTAAGGGTCCATAACATCAGAGTCACAGCAGCTTCTAAACAGCCATAAATAAAATGATATACCACTTGAAGGGCTTTCTAATCCATCCCACATGCCATCATAAGCTATCTGACACGTGTTATTGGGCAAATTGGAAAACCAACATAGCACTTCCACTTGAGGTGACAGAGTGCATAATAACATCTATAACAAGCATGTATATAAAGGCCTGAAAACCTCGAATAATCAATCATCATTAGATACTCATTACATCAGCAATTGAGTACAGCAGCTAGGATACTTTAAGGAGATGCAAGTGGCTTTTTATTTCTAATTTTGGATCCTACATACACTCCCCAATAGATTTTTATTTTTAATTTATTGTTGGGCACTCTTCCCACCAATAGCTTTTTACCTTTTTTATTTCTAATCATTGGTATTTTGGAGCCTACATGATCCCCAATACCTTTTTATTTCTAATTTATTGTTGGGCACTAGGCTCACTAATACTTATAATGCCAATTAAAGAAGTAAACATGAAATGAAGCATATGATGACATTGCTAGCTTCCTCTAGCTTGTTCGCTTAGACC
The DNA here is from genome assembly GCA_019776745.2 of Taxus chinensis. Classification (NCBI taxonomy): domain Eukaryota; kingdom Viridiplantae; phylum Streptophyta; class Pinopsida; order Cupressales; family Taxaceae; genus Taxus; species Taxus chinensis. The sequence continues at coordinate 721,106,872 of CM034153.1, read as the reverse complement.
CATGAGGAAAGAAAATGGGCCAAGGTCTTCAATTGGAATTGGCTCGAAAAAGGGACATGATAGCTCTTCAAGTGCTCAAAATCAACTGGAACTTCCAATAAAATATCACAAGGCAATGGTGGAAAATAAAGGAGCTTCTTCCTCTTAGAAACATTTGTGGTGTTTATTTCTTTCTGGCCTCGGAATATTTTAAAAACTTGTTTGGTTAATAATATCCGGCAGCCCCTGTATGGCTACTACTTTAACATTTGACTCGATGCAAACCATATGTATTGTGTAATGTCCCCTTCTCTGCGCTAGTTCATTTTGAGGACCTTAGGCCCATTCCACTTCTTGTGGGCTTAAAGGAAAAGAGCAAGTTGTGGTGTTTATTTCTTTCTGGCCTCGGAATATTTTAAAAACTTGTTTGGTTAATAATATCCGGCAGCCCCTGTATGGCTACTACTTTAACATTTGACTCGATGCAAACCATATGTATTGTGTAATGTCCCCTTCTCTGCGCTAGTTCATTTTGAGGACCTTAGGCCCATTCCACTTCTTGTGGGCTTAAAGGAAAAGAGCAAGGGAAGTATTTAATGTCATGATTGTTAGTTGCTTTTGTAACTTTATATTATTTTCAAGCAACTTTCTAATGAGTTAGAAAAGTCAAGTTAGTGCAAATACCAACTTGAGAAATTAATAAAAAACTTATATTTCTACAAGGAGGTCAGTCCTCTTTGGGGGGATCATCCTTTTGATTTTGGCACCACATTTAGCTATATAAAGGGGTCATTTGGCTTGGAAAAGGGAACACTTACTTTTGGAATTCATTTTCTTTGAGTTGGGGCACGAAATTGTTCTCATACAATTGAGGACAAAAACCCTCTTTGCAGTTGATTTGGGGAAAAAACCCCTCATTTCTTCATAGGTGATCTCATGCAGAGGTCATACTTGAGCTACACTCAAATTTTCTTTGGAAACTCGCCATTTCCAACTTATTGTAAACCCTCTCCTAGGGTAGCGACATGCATAGTGGATAATTTTGGTGATATCTAGTGCACAACACTTCATCCTTTGTTGATATTTGGATTGTTCATAATTTTTTAGGCTAGTTGCATTTAACAAATTGAATTTTGGGCCTTAGAATCTCTAACTACTAGCCATTTTTGTAAGTGGATTCAGTATTGTTGCAAATTTAATTAAATATACTCCAACTGGGGGTTTAAAAACTTATTTCTTGGCTTGAACTTGTTCTAAAATACTCATAAAAAATTCTTACGTGCTTTAGATGGTGTAAAAGTGATATTGGTGGTGAATTATTGCAATTTTCCTCTTGTTGTCATAAAATTACGGACTGTTGTATCTTGCTGTCCAAAAATTCAGTTAGCTGTTATAAATTTCAGTTTGCTTTTATTCGGGTTTGTGCCATTTTCCTTCTTTATCAGTTTCAGCCCGGAAAGGGATATTACATATTGCTAATATTTTATCATATTTGGATCATCTAGATAATATTTCAGAAATTAAACTTCACTATTTCATTAGTTAATTCTTGTAGTAGTAGCATTATCAAGTCTTGTAGAGCTAGCTGCAGATAATGCTTTTAACTTGTAAGATTTTCATCTGTCGACTTTTCTTTGTTTCTCGTCTTTGGACTCTGTTTTCATAGCCTATTTCAGTACTTAAAACTGAGTTGTATATTTTCCATTGTTTAATATATGATTTCTTGAGTCTTTGTGCAAATAAAGTACTGAAACCAGGAAGGGGTAGAGTTCTGTAATGGCACAACCAACTAGGTTCTCCATCCTACTGACTGGGGATGAGCATTTTACATGGGGAGGAATCTAGGTCACTCCAATTCCAAAGGGAAGGGTGGTAGCACAATAGTAAGGATTCTTGTGCACTAATTTGTACAAATTTTGGATCCATCGTGTTGATGTTGTAATATCACTGTCACCCATACAGGCACCTTGTTGGGAAGATTCCCCATAGGACTGAAAGATGGAGACCAATATTTCATAAACATGCCAAATTTCTTCATGACCCATGTCCCTCCTTAGAATGCTTTTTCTCTTTCTTGGTTAGAGCTAAAACCTATCATGAAATTGTCCTTTGGCATCATTAGGATTTTCACTAATCCCAAAAGATTACAATTCCTCGCACTTAGATTCTAAGAGTTTTGGATCCCATGTATACACCCATGATTAGATAGATGGGGACTTTTTCTTTCAAGATCTATCGCTTATGTTCTATCTCATCAATAGAGAAAAAGAGAAAGGTGACTCTACGCTCAATATACAATGGTAAACCTCTTTTTGAATTATCTTGGACATTAACCCTCAACATATAATGGAAGTCTATTTATTGAATTACCTTGGACCATTAACTCATCGACCTTTTATTAGTACTTACCATCTTAATTTTATACACTACATAAGAGAACACCCCCCATAATGCTTAGTAACAAACCTAATGAATTCAATAAATGGGACTATCTTTATATAATAGTAGCATGCCCCTTTCATTATATATTTATAACCTAAGCTAACAATAAGGAAATGGGAGCACATCCTAGCAAACCACTTTGTGATCCAAAGTAAACTCTTTGAACACACCGATTTGCCTCCTAAATTTTTCAAACTTTGTTCTATCGAAAGTTTTGTGAAAATATCAACTATATAATGTAATATCCTTTTTGGGCTCAATTTGAGGAATTTGAATTTTCCCCAAAACCCTAATGGAACTATGATGAAAATGATGACAGCCACATGTAAAAATCTGATTTTTATGACAGCAAACTGATTTTGTGCAAAAATTAAGGCAACGACCTGTTTTAGGTCCACAAAACCCCAAGTGACCTAGGTAAAATTCAAATTTTAGCATTTTCCACACCAATCTTCATAAATGCATCAACAACATGAAACCCTTGATGAAATCATGCAAAATAAATGCTTCAACAACAAAATATAGATTGTTGGAATTAATTATTTCTCAAAAACAATTGAAACTTCAAAATTCCATATCTTCGTAAATACATCGAGATAAACACAAATGATAGCTCAAAATTACCACAAAAATGATAGCTATCAAACAAAATTAGAATCAGATTTACCAACCCCAAAAATGCATACAAAAGTGATCCCGAAAAACTCCAAATAGGTCTCCCCAATTGAAAATGAATATGGCATCCCCAAAAAATGTGCCCTAGCTGGAATTTGTGCCCTAGCATGGATAGAATCCCTTCTTGTTCCGAAATTCCAAATTTTAAACTCACTTGTGACAATGCAACAAATGAGAGTTTTCGTCCCCAAGTGTTCTAACTATTGAGGGTTTTCGTCCTCAAAAGGCTGAAAATGAGAGCTCAATGCTCCAATTTCCAAAAGAGAAGTATCAAATTCACAAAATGATCCTCACAATGAGCCACAAACATTTTCTTTTATAGCCTTTTCTTTCTTTTTCTTGTGGAGCGCTCCATATGACACTCCTATTCCTTTTTTTACATTTACTTTTCCATTTAGAGAGGGACAACCTCCCCTTTTAAAACACTCTTTTCTGTTTTGAAGTTGGCGTTTTTCACTTTTAGCCACCAACCTACTATTTTAGTGCTATAATTGGCAATTTTCTTTTTTATAGAAATATTACAAAACTGAAACTAGAAAATTACAATTACAACACGAATGAACTTCCCTTATTTTCTCCCTTAAAACCCACAAGAAGAAATAGGCCCTGTAATATTCCCTTTTGGGATATTAATAAAAAATCTGAAAACTGCTTGCAAAGAGTAAACTTAAAAGAGCAACCCTTCTAGGTTCACCTCAACTAACTCAATGTCGGCTTCAATACAACCCAAATGGGGTTGGAGTGAGCCAAGGTGATGGGTTTAGACAAAGTCTTTAATATTAAAAAATTATGCAAATATAAATTTGATTCAAACCCTTGCTAAATATCACCAAAAGGGATCACAATACACTTCAAAACAAGTCGCTTTGGGCAATAATAATTATGGAAATAACCAGCAATAATTATGGAAACAACCAGCAAGCTTAAGGCATATATAAGATCTCCTAATGAGGCCTATATCTCTCCAAACAATTCGATTTATATCAGAATAAACCAGCAGCAATAATCAAATTGCATTCACCATATAAAGCTCACAAAACCCTCATAGATCAAGCCCAAATACTCTTAAAAAATTGCGACTTCACATAGGCAATTTAATTAAAGCAATAACTCATCAATTCATAACTCAAAGGGCATACACACTTCACATATACGTGGTGTTGAAGAACACATTTTATTTTAGATCATTAGTGGGCATACATCAATCTTCAAGCATGAAGATAAGTTTGCAAAAATCCTCAACATGCAATAGGGGTGCCCATCATCTTCTTTTATAGATTTTCCTTGTGCAATCTTCAATTCTCGTCTCTTTTTTGGCGCTATTGTCTACGGAGAAGAGTTTTTAATTTAAAATGGCCTGAAAGACAACTCTGATGCAAATGTTAATTCCCCAAGATAAAATTAAAAATACATAGAGAATAAGAATTAATTAATTTAATCAATGCCCACATGGAAGTCGCATTTTCGCCCCATAGGTCGATTTGCCCATATTTATTATTTAATTAATCTCAAAAAAAATCGACTTGTCTTTCTTTTTATTTCCTTTTTTCCCAATAAATCGATTTATGCCAAGTGATATTTAATTGGCCCAAAATAAATCAATTTTCTTCCTTACTAATTTGACTCGCACAAGATAAATAATATTTTAATTTTAAATTCACATGCACAATTCAATTTTCCCCCAGTTTAATTTCCTTTAATCCAAGGGGAGTGGATTAAAGGATACCAACCTTTATCAATTAATTTTTTCTTGAAAAAGGGGGCATAACAGGCCCCAAGGTCTTCAAGTCGAACTAGCTTGGAAAAGGGGGCATTACATCTGATCTGTAGTATGGCAAAAGATTGGTTCCAACAATTTCTTCAACACCAACATTCGCAAATAATGTTACTTAATACCTATGTATTCAATTTTGCATGGAGTACTAGATTCTTCAGCGTCCTAATTGATTATCAATGCATAAAGGTGTAGGAGAAATAATAGAAACTCAACAATCTTCAAAGATGTGGCATAGATAAAGGATGCTTGTTTGTAAGTATCCCATGTTGTAATATATTTTAATTCTACCGATGAATTTTTCATGGTATCCTTCTTTTTACAACACCATAGGGCAGCCAAATCCATGTGTATGGTGTATATCATGTTATGGACACTCATCCACACAACTGCAAAAATATGCATCACTATAGCCGACAAGTTTGAATTTCTTGTTCAGGCATAATTTGAGGCCATGTGTGTTTGTTCCCTGTAAGTAACAAAGTACTCACTTTTTTGCCTACCAATGAATTTCCCTAGGCTCGTGCATGAATCTTGACAAAATACTCACTAAACAAGAAATATCTAGCCCAATAGTGATCATATATATTGATCCTCCCATTAACTGCCTATTTTTGCGCCATCGGCAAATTCGCCATCATCATCCTTGGGCAATTTCAAGTGACCTTCCATTCGAGTGAGCACAAAGTTGCAATCATTGTTTCCGAGTTATCTCTATTCCAAGATAATAGTGATGAATTCCAATAGTTATCGTCTCAAACCCATCTTGAGAAGCGCTCCATATGATACTCTTATTCCTTTTTTACATTCACTTTTCCATTTAAAGAGGGATGACCTCCCCTTTTAAAACATTCGTTTATGTTTTGAAGTTGGCCTTTCGTACTTTTAGCCACCAGCCTACTATCTTAGTGCTATTATTGGCAATTTGCCTTTTTACATAAATATCACAAAGCTGGAAATAGCAAATTACAATTAGAACACGATTGTGCTTCCCTTATTTTATCGTTTAAAAGCCCACGGGAAGAAGATATGCACTCCAAGGTCTTCAAGTCGAACTAGCTTGGAAAGGGGACATTACATCTAATTTGTGGTGGGGCAAAAGATTGGTTCCAACAATTTCTTCAACACTAACATTTTCAGATAATGGTATCTATGTATTCAATTTTTTCATGGAATACTAGATTCTTCAACATCTTGACTAATTATTAATGCATAAAGGTGTAGGACAAATATTAGAAACTCAACAATCTTCAAAGATGCGACATACATATAGGATGCTTGTTTGGAAGTATTCCATGCTGCAATATATTCTGATTCTACTAATGAGTTTTCCATGGTATCCTTCTTTTTACAACAGCACGATGCAGCTGAATCCATGTGCATGGTTTATCCTATTATGGACACTCTCTCATCCACTCAGCTGCCAAAATATGCATCACAACAGACCTCCAAGTTCTCCCTTTCTATGTTCTAGCATAATTTAAGGCCATATGTCTTTATTCCCTGTAAGTAATAAAGCAATCACTGTTGTCCCAACATAATGAATTAGCCTAGGCCCATGCATGAATCTCGACAAAATACTCATTAATTATTTGTAATACCTAGCCCAATGGTGATCATATACATTAATGCTCCCATGATTTGCCTATCTTCTACGTGCCATCAAACTTCTTGCACCATGCTTTATCCTTCGACCATAATGTTTTCGAGATGACCCTATTAACCAACAAAGTGAGCACAGTAATTTTCAATCATTATTTCTGAGATACCTCCATTTCCACGGGAATAGTGATGAATTCCAAGATCTGATCCATCTTACACGTTTTGATTTTACTATCAATTCTGGGACGTTACATTGTTGTGGATTGCTTGATTTCCTATAATGAACAAGTCATCTAGATAGAGGATTTTTATCACCAAGTTGTTTCCTTGTCATTCTTTTATAGATAATGGAGGCTTTTTGTAGATGCCCCTCATGCACTAAATGACCTTAGGGTGTTTGTGTATTTATAGAGAATCAGTCTACATTCATGTTTTAGGACCCTCAATTGGTGTGCAAGCCAACCTCTACAATTGTTTTACCAGTTTACATTCCTTGTGTTCAGAACCAACAAGATCAAAGGTGATAACATGGATGTGTCATGTATACTAGACTGGAAGGGCCCTATTCAATAGAGGAAAATGGGTGCAGTGGCAATCTGGAGTGCGCTTTTTCCATCCAGTGAGGGCCACTGAAAGTCAAGAAATTGCACCAATAAAGCCAAAATGTGAACCAACAATTAGTAGTTAAAGCAAAAACATGTCAATTTTACCAATCTAATAAAAGCATAGAGGCTATTTTTGGCTGTCGCTACATTTTGCCCCACTTTAATGTGTATGTCAGCGTGATACACTACCAAATTAATTTTGCCATGTAACAGGGCACTTGCCCAAAATAGAGGAAAATGGGTGTCAAGAATGGTAATTGGAGTGCACTTTTCAGATGATGCGAGGGCCACTGAAAAGTCAATGAAATTGCTACAGAATAAGTAGCCAAGAATGTGAACCATTGTTTACCTGTTTACGAGAACAATTGGAACATGCAATTTTACCAACTAATAAATGCCTTCAGAGGCCATTTTTGGTGTCTACATTTTGCCCCACTTTAATGTGTATTTCGTGTATACATACTCAAGATTAAAGAGAACATAAAGTCCCTGGTATGTGAATACAAGATCTTTGAGCCTGAACTTGCTTTGTGAAGAAGGACAAGTCGCAATGTACATTGTAGAGAATGTTTACACTATTTTCTAAGTTACCAATAATAATTTGATGAAATCTGAAGAAGAGAGAATTGAAAACTATACATTTGGTTTGACTAGAAGGTTGGTGTGGTGCCCCAACCTATGAATAATAAGTTCATTGTCTCAATGGCTCCAATTTGTGCTAAATCTTGCAACATATTTTTCAGTAAAATTTTTAGTATACAAAATGTCGAACTGATGAATCCAAAATTTGCAGTGTTCATATTCTAAAACTCAGTCACTGAAATCATATCCTTAGCTCTGTTAAATTTGCGGGTATCTAGGTGCCAGCAACCTGAGTATATTCCTTTATGGGAGCGAGTATAACCAATCTGAATACTGCACTTTGTAGGAGTGAGTAAGTTGATGTGAATGCCTCCATTTACTAGGAGTATATGAATTTCCTGGATGAATATCAATGATTAGAACATATGCTCCCCTTTGGAGATTTGTAAGCATAGGCAATAGAATTCATTAAGTGTTTAACATTAAGGCTTAAATCCATTCCATGGAAGCATGCATATGATTAATTTTCTCCTATGTGACCAAGCTAGTGGGGACCTGTTACGCATAGATAGCATCAAAAGTAACGAGTCTCAGTGAGAGCAAGATTTATAAGCCATATATTTATGCAAAGAGTAACAAGCCCCTATGATGAGCACCTCTATAAGCAATGTTCAGTACCTCTGAGTAATTCCATGCCTATTGTATGAGTGAGATGTAAGTAGTGTATAGTGTCAGTCCACATTCTTGGAAGATATAGTAATGTAAAGCACACGTATGGAGATCTACTCTTCCCCCAATAGATGCATGATATGAATCATTGGAAACATAGGCAAGAATAAAAGAACAAAGTGCATGATATGGGTCATGGAAAACTGTCGAGATCCTATGGCAACATGACAATAGACGACCAGCCAAAGACTAAACTGAGTGAAAGACCTTTAAAGAATAATTTAGCTTAAAGTACAACATTCACAACTAATGTATGAAAGAATGGCTTGAGATAGCCATTGTAAGCAATCAAATTCATGTTGAACAATAGATAGAAAAGTGACTATAAATGATTGAGAAACAAAGAAGTGACATGCCATAGCCAAATGGAAAAGAAAGCTATGTATAATGCAATCAATAAAATGATGAACAAAAGAAATTATTGAGGTCATATGGCGCATCAATGAGATCCAAGCAAAGAAGATAAATCAAGCATCATTCTTGAACAAGTCATCAGTTAAAAACAAGGAGGTATCATACACCCTCCAATAAATTGACTTGTAAATGTCATATACATTACTATGATTTTAAGTTGCATACACGCATTGGCTTAAATGAAGAATGAGACTCCTTCGGGAAATTTTTCATTTTTTGTTTGACTAAGACACATTACTCACAACGAACATTGTCTCTCCTAATAGTAAGAAAACCCTGCACCATAATGTTTCTCTACAATTCCACCTGAGAGTGAACTTGTAGATGTCCATACAACAGATGCCACAAATGATGTATAGACATTGTACATGTATCAACTACTATTGCTAATTCTTGCAAAGGAGGAAGAACTTTACAATGCAATTCTTGCCAAAATTTCATCCTCATATTTTATATAGAGAGTTTTATACCCTTTTTTTGACTGAGTTTGAGCAAATAAGCTCATTTTCCAACACTATTTGATCACTTATCTGTTGAATTGTGACTAAAGAAAAGAGATGCTTTTTCAATGTAGGAACATACCAAATATCTTGCAGATATTTAATTTAATCATCAAGAAGAATCATCCTAATAGATCCAACTTCTTGTGAAATAAGCATGTATTTGTCTACTCATATGATAGGTCCTGGAGACACTTTTTTGTAACTCCAAAAGGTCTCTTCTATACGTAATATGTTTGGTTGCACTAGTATATAGGAGCCAAACATTAGAAAAGTTATCCCTAGCCTCAAACTCCAAGTAAGTTATGTTGGCATACTATAATAGTGTAAAACCTATGTTACCAAGGTTCGCCCCCACCTTCCCGTATCCCCTGGATACGTACTCGGTATGGGTACATCCCAAGTAAGGTACTGATACGTCTGGGTACATACCAAGTGCATCTGGGTATGTCACGAGTACATTGACGTGCCCAAGCGTACATGAAATGTATCAATACCGTTGGGCAATGGGGAGCTCTAAATTTATTTTATTTTATTTTATTTTATTTTTACTTGACTCAAACAAACTTCAGTTTTATTGAGGACTAAACTAGGAGGGCATGCCAATCACAAGGAAACCTAGAGATTGTTTAAAATCCCTCTAGTTTATTGAAGAGAAAATATTCAAAGGATATCAAGAACGTTTGAGGTAATTATTTGGGATCATTGTAATTGTCCAAGGAAAGAAGCTATTCATAGAAATTTGGACATATATATGAGCCTTCATACAAGTTATTTATGAGATCTAATCTCAGGTGATCTTCAATACTAGAAGAAAAATTTGGAACCACAAATTACAGATCTTAAAGTTTCAAAGAGAATCCTTTCCTAGAAACCATTAAGGCACAGCGTTGACTCCTTCATGCATCCTTAAGAAGGATTAGAAGGTAATTTTGGATATTATGAATGCAAGAACCAACCATTGGACTTACCTCTTTAGTTATCATTAGCAAGTTAGAGTCAGCCCGATTAAACAGGTCCTTCAGGAGCTCCCTATATACATCTTTTATGGCCACCATCGCAACACAAAAATTAATCTCAAAGGAAATGGATGAAATACAAACAAATATAATATTCATATATCATAGAAAATGTAAAATCTTAAGTATATTGAATGTTTTGAATATTGATCGTACTATATTTTTCAAGTTCTGTATTTCTTATGGACTAAAAAATGAGTAAAATGAGTCTATGAATTATATTATATATTATTTTTATATTTTCAATATTTATATATACGGATGTATCCAAGACATATCGTAACCAAGGGTTTTTTAAAATTGACGCATCCACGTATTGAACCCTAACCCGGACCCATACCCATATCCTGGCAACATTGTGTAAAACCTAATTCATTTGCTATGTTTCCCGACTCTTCATATACATATTCTATATATTGAGCAAAGTCTAGTTTTTGAATTTTCTCATTGGGAATCCTACAACATGCTACCATACGAAGAAGTTTTCCACACCTATGACACCTAATTTAAGATCTACCTCTACCTCTAGATTGAGCTCATCCTCAATAACTTGACTCATTATTATGAGGATGGCTACTATATTGTTGATGGGTATAACTATTACGATTTTGATAATTTCCTCTTCCTCTATTCTGATATATTCCTCCTCATAAACCTCTACCCCCTCTATAGTTTTGATGACTAGTATTTTTAGTACTAGATTATGATTTTGTTGTTTTAGGCTTCCTCTATTTTCGTGCATTTTTAACAAAAGGGATAAGTCATGTTGATTAAGCAATTTGTAGTGCCCACTCTTTTCTTACCTTAGTTTCTTATTGACTCATTACTTCTATTAGATTTTGGACATGGTTTATAGCTCTATCTAGATATTATGTGATTTCATTTGGATCTTTAGATGGCTCATGTGATGGTTAGGGTGCGAAGCGCTAATCTAGTAGTGATTATTATCATAGTTTCATTTCAACACATGATTTTTGGTTTCGAACAGTACATGACACAATTGATCCTATTTGATTTATGATGGATTTATGTTATCATTTAATACTTTGATGGCATTGGTGTATTTTGGGCTATAACAAATTATTATGATTATTGTAGTTGGAGCTCATATCTTGCTTAATTATGGATGCACGTTGATAGTATATGACCATCGTGGGTTGATATTTATTATTGTGTTGTTAGCATGCTAACCATGATTATTTATTGTCATTATTTATCAGATTTATATATATATATATATTGGGCAAGAATGGTTGATGTTTACAATGAGTGTGCAGATTATAGGGCACAAGAGAACGTGGATTTCAGTGCGACAACTCAAGATACACAAGGCGGCCGACTGGGTCGAGCCTTCAAGCCTTGCATGATTGATTGTGGCCTTGTGTGCGTGTTTTGTGACGTAATTTTAACGGGTGTCATGGATGACTCCAAATTTTGTAATTTATGTAATTGTGTTTTATTAGTCTTTTATAAACTAGTTTGGGGGACCTAACAGTCCCCACTTGTATTGGACGTGTATTAGATTAATTCATTTTATTTTTAGGAGGTTGAGGTCGCATAAACATCCCTTGGGTGGGCCCCACAACCTCCATTCTTGTGGCATTTAGCCGAACCCAAAATTGGGCTAAAAATGAAAATTTTTGGGACCCCTTTTCATGGAAAAGAGCCCTTGGACCCTACCTATGGGTAGGGGGCTTCATTTCTTGGTCAAATAGGAGTTTTCCCTCCCATTTGACCTCTCACAAGTCACCATTCTTGTAAGAATGGTTGGGTTATGTGTTTCTAAAAATTTGGATGGTGTTTGACTTATTAACATTTAAGAGAATTTGGGGAATTAGTTCTTAAAATGATTTTGTTGTACTCACTTTTTATTTTTGGAATCTTGGGTTGGGGAAAAGAGAGGGGTAACACATGTCACCCTCTCATTTTGGAGGTTATTTTCCTTGCTACTCTTCATATACCTCCTCCTGGAGGAGGAAAATAGCTTTTAGCTTATCATTTTTGCATTTTTTTATCTGGGAGTTGAGCTTGGAGCTTTGGCTTTGGAGTGGATTGGATAGCTTAAAGACTTGCAGAACTATTAGAGATAGGATTCTTGTGCCTTCTTATGTTTTATTGTATGAATTTGAAGAAGAAAATGGATGTTGTGTGGCTGTGTGTTTTGAATATTGTTGTATCGCTATGTTTTTATGTGATTACTTTATTTTCTCTATCCATCATGTGTCGTAATGGATTTTGGAGTAGTGTGGGGTAAAAGGAAGGGAATTTCCCTCTTTACCACATGGCTTGATGGACAAACCATTTTGGCAATCTTTGTCTTTGTCCCCTCATATGGTTTGAGGTGGGGAAAGTTGTTCATATGGTTTGAACCTCCTTCCCCATCCTTGGAAAGGAAACTCAATGAGGTTTGAAAATCCTCCCAAGGAGGAATTTTGGTGCTTGGAAGAAGAAATAAGAAGGGTGTGTTTGCATGGAGGGATAAGGAGGGCTTATGGAGTTATTTTTGTGTGTGTTTCTTATGGTTGGATCACACTTTTGGCATACTTAGATTTCTCATCCACTCTTCCCCATTGGAGGCAAAACATGGAGTTTTCTCCCCTTGTGTTTAGTGGTCCTTTTTGGTGTTTTGTGCGTTAAAAGTTGTTGCATTGTGTTGTTGTTGTTTGTTCTTTTCCCCTACCCTCTTGTGCATACTTGAGGATTGCTTGCTCTCTCTCCCATGGGCTTGGAAGGAGGCTAGCATGTCCTCCACTCTTTGGAGATGGGATGTAATGATGTCAATAAGTTGGGAGGTAACCGGGCCTATCTCCTTGTGTTTTGAAGACCTTTGGAATGGAAAGCGTGCAAATTGTGGCTTGAAGATTATTGGAAAAGATTGAAGACTTGTTTATGTTATTCCCAATTTTTGGGACGTTACTTCACTTGGAATTTCTTTGGCTTTGTAAATGATGTAATGTCCATTGTAAAGAGTTCCTATTCTTGGGATAAAACTATGTACTTTTGTATTTGTAGGGATTGTGTTGAGCCAGCCTCTTGTGAAGGAATGTTGTCCTTTGTAAGCTTGATAGTCTTCCTGATGTAATGTTCTCCATTCATGGTTAGAGCATGTTGTGTTACTCTTCCATCTTGTTGTAAAAGTTTTACTCTTATTACTCTTGAGAATGTAAGGTAAACACGTGGAAAATGGAAGAGTTTACTTGTTTGGATCCTCTTCTTGAGAAGGGACTTTGTGAATAAGGATCATAGATTTTTCCCTTTTTTGTTTCTTTTCTACCCTATCTTAGGATTTCTTTTTTTTCTTTGGGTTGTGTTTGCAAGATTTTATTAAATCACGGGTGTTTTGCTTGTTAAAAATAAGAGCATCTACAGATGTATTATGCACACACACACACACATATATATACATATATATACATATGTGTATATGTATGTACATACATATATACATATGTATATATATGTATATATATGTATATATATGTGTGTGTGTGTGTATATATATGAATGTATATGTATGTATATATATAAATATATATATTTTTAATTTTTTTTGAAAATATCTAGATATACATACAGTTTGTTTTATATGCATCTAAATGTTTATATATATATATATATATAAACCAACTCCAATTGCCCACAAGGAGCCGCGACCTATGCACAGAGGGGAAGTTTTTGTGTGGTGGGGAAGGGGAATCGGCCCAGAAGGGTCATGGTTTTTATATGCAAAGGGGGTATGCAAAGGAGGTGGTGGTGGTGTGGTTGTGCCACACCACTCCCACAGGAGCTTAAAACAATGGGTGGGAGGGCGCAGAGGTTCGGTTTCCCCCCGAAATGGTTATGGAAAAAGTAAAAGAGAAACTAAAAAGATGAGGATTAGGGATTTTTGGAATTCCCTAAGATCTAAGGATAAGAATGAAAGAATCTAAAGGTCCAAAATCAACCCTACAACTTCAAGTTGTGGGAATAATTATGTCATGGGTTTTAAAATAAATTAATGGGTGTATGGAGTGAACAAAATTTAAGGGGTGCCTTAGGTGGGTTTAGTGACCATGTTAGGTGTGAACCTAGAGTGACTTTTTAACATTTTCTAGGTAAGTGGATATTAATTACAACGCTTTGACCTTTTAATAAATGGGAAAATAAATATATGTTTAGCATAATGAAATTAAATAAATTAAATGGGGACAGGATATGAAATTAATGGGGTGAGTTTAATAGATAAGTGTGGGGTGACTTAATAAATGGAATAGGTAACTTAGGGAAGTTTTAATAAAGAAACCCTTGTATAATTACTAAGCATTATGCTTTTAATGATTTGATTTAATTTTGTAGTTGATTAAATATTTCATGGACTTTCATTAAATTTAGTAAATAAAGTAATTATATGTAGTTTAAATAAATTTTATAAAAAAATGAGCAAATTTTTAATAGTTTTATGTTGCCTTCTTGTGAGGTAAAAATGGGGCATTACACAATTCGGCACATTTGTCGAAATCAGCTCCCTTATTCTTATCAGAAACATGAAGCATCCAAACAAAGCTTCTAAAAGAATTAGGGAGCCTTTCAAAGTAGATGTGAATATTAACCCATTATCAAGTTTGCCAAACCCCACCTCAACATACTCAGTTGCTATGTTTATCATCTTTGAAATAAAATCTCCCTTATCCTCCTCATTAGTTAAACACAACGTAAACAACTCCATATAGATATCTATTTTCTTGTGTTTGGGCTTTATTTTTGTGATGTCCCTAAATAGACATTTTTAAATAATTTTGGATTCACCAAAAATCCTAGGGCAAGATAAATAGAAACTGATTTTTATTGCAAAACCCATACGGCTGGAAATAAAATACTCAAATTACCCTTAATTTCTAAATTTCTAAACAACACAATTATGGCAGTAACCCATAATTTTGTTTTATTTTATTTGCAAACAACCTTGTATAATTTAGAGAAATATTCCACACTAAAACCCTAGCTTGATTTTCAATTTATATATCAAAAATAGAAGGCCTAGCTAATAAAGTGAAAACCACACAAAAACCAACCCGATAGATGTCCTAGATGTCGAACGGTGAACTAAAATTCCCAAGGATGGTATCCAAGCTAGAAAAGGCTAGAAATAATGACGTCGACCCTAGAATGCCCCACCCCCCCCCCCCCCCCCCCAAATTGTGAGGTGAGCCTTCAAAAATGATGCCTTGGCAAAGATCTATAAATCTAATGATGCCCTAACTAAAATCTGTAAATCTCTGACTAGATGCACAAATGCAACTCTTGGATTAAGTCACCACTAAAGGTTAGAGGGTTTTCATCCCCAAATCTCATTGCAATGGAGGGTTTCTATCCACAAAAGCAAAAGTTGAAAAAACTCGAGCTCTCAATGTAAAAATAGAAAATGGCAAAAAGATACTTCCAAATGACCCCCCAACACCTTGCTTTAAGTTCACTAGACACTTTTCCCAAAGAAAAGCCCCAAAAGTAACTATCCTTCTTTTACTTGGATATTGACTTGCTTAATTTGTAAAGTCACCTTTTTTATTCATAATAATAAAGTAATATTAAGTTGTCACTTTTTAATAAAGAGTTACTTGACAACTTAAAAATATCAACTTTATTATTTTACTTTAATTGAAAAAAGGGTCTTGACACTTTTCAAACAAATCAAATAGGGTTTTCCAAGCAATGTAACTATGGGGACAACTCTCAATATGAATATAAGTATCCCTAGTACAAATACATTTTATTAAAGCCAACGCCTTAGAATCCCTTAAGTTAAATGCATCAAACTTTTCCCGAGTAGTAAGCAACGTGGGATTTTCCTCATTCACAACATCACACAACGTATTGAAGACAATTCCATCAATCACTTTCAATCAGAATAATTGGAATTAGTTAAGCGGTTGTTGTCAAAAAGTAAATTTTGGATCTTAGGCATTTTGCTAAATAAATTCACACCAAAAGGTGATTATGTCGAGAGGCATATACATTTTACATATATTGAGCGAAGTTGTCTGATGTCGTGACTATGAAATTCCATGTAAATAAAAACGAAAATTGGGGGAAAAATAAAACATTTATAACTTCTTCTTTTGCGTTGGCAACGATTCTTTCTCTAGATTCGTGGAGTGGTGGCGCATAACTGCCTCGTTGTCTTTTTGCAGTCTTATTGCGTGCACGGTTCCCCTAAAATGCCGAAGGCATTAGATGTGGCACCTGTGTTTTAACTATTTTCTTGGCTGTGACTTCTTGGTTGTTTTGACGGTTTCGCATACCTAATCCCACTCGTTTTTTAATATATCAACCGCACAGCACCCACTTTTGTAAGAAATATGGCAAGTTTCACACAAATTTTCCCAAGAAGTAGTTATGGAACGCGACAGGGCGATCTGTTTTTCTATACATATTTGTTGGCCCAAACGCGTGATATTCTGATTAAACACGAGAAAAGGACAAGTACGACTATAGAATCATTTCTATTTTTGGTATTAACTACTCATACTTCATACGAGGTATTGTCTTATGGTCATTACACAAAACAAAATTTTGTCATAATAAATATACGATGTTGGACACTCTGTCATAATGATTAGTCTGTGCACCGAATCGTCCAATTTTCTAATTATTGAGAGTCGAATTAAAAAACGAAACCACCTCCTCATTTGGAATTGAAAAATTGAGTCTTTTAGCATGGCACAATCATCTATAAATGCAATTCTTGTGATGGCGTTGCTACTGCTCTGCATCTCCCATGTTCGACCTCGACAAGTTGGTAATGATCATGCATTTCTATTTTTCTTCATCTCCAATTTGTTTTTCTGTCATTTGTAAGAGGGATTGTTGTGATGCATTTCGATTATTGTGATTGTGAAAACAAAGGACGTGAGCGAGTTCTTCACGTACGTAGTGGGCAACGAGAAAGAGCCTAAGCATTGGGGAGAATTGCATAAAAATTGGATTCCCTGCGTATTCCGTGAGCGTTATAGATTTCTGTGATGCTATATTTTTATGTACACTAACGACTTTTAATTGCAACCTCATTTTCTCACTTCAATTTCCAAGAATGACCGAGCTGCAAGTGGATGACAACTTATTTATTGGCAGATTAGACTCGCAAACTCCAAATAATGAGGATGACAATCCAAATGCATTCTTATACACAAAAATGTTGCAAATTTGAGCTTCCATCCGAGACACTGGAAAACATGAATTGCAGCTGCTCTTGAGTTTGGGCGGAAAAGACAGAAAACCTAAAGTTGCTGAGGTGACTTCGAGGTTGATTATTGAGGAGTCAGGGCAGAAGTTCGCTGAGGTATCAGTTCCAACAAAAGGAAAGAAGAAGGGCGAGTTCACGGCAGCAGATATAACAGTGACCAAAGTACCCATAGATCAAGCCACTACTGAAGGATTAAAGCAAGACACGCAGACATTGATAAATGCTTTATTCCTTGGGCTTGACAAAGAAATGGCAAAAAAAATTGAACTTCAAAAGCAGGTGTCTCAGTTGTGCGAGATTATTGCCAAAGTTGTCAAATCTTCCACTCGGCCAATTTCAACACATAAGCAGGTGAGTGATCATCTGATGCAGGAAGTGGAAGATGCAGATAACCAAGTTAAAGTTATTGACGAATGGAAGAATCTAATCATTCGCCAAGCTTTTGTACAACTCAAGGAGGTGTCGGCCCATCTAAAGGTTTGAAGTATGCATCAGTCCAGCTGAAACAACTGGTGACGAGCACGATGGACATGAACACAGTAGCTAAAAGTAACCTGAGTACTTTGGTTGAGATAAATAAGCTGTCGAGGGAGGTTTTGACTGCGAAACGAATGGTGCCCGACGGATCAATTGAAAAGGGGAAGTAGCTTGAGTTTGCAGTTTCTTTCCGCTTGGAGATCTTCAAAATCATGTTGAAAAGGATGCAGGCGCTTGAGAGTATGGCATCATCACTATCAGATAATGTCATTGCTTTCACCAACGAGGAAGTGGTCGGGAACATTTCTTCATACAAAAAGGACCATTCCTAGAAAAGTGCATGATTTCTTGGAAGGATCTCTTTTGATGGTGCAAGAGAGGATTGATGGAGTTGTTGGGCCTTTCACGATGGATTCCATCAGTAAGTTGGTAATGTTGCAGTCAGATATTAAGAGGTCCGGGCCTAGCTTGAAGGATGTGGAAGCGTGCATAGAGGTTTTGAACGAAGGCTTGCTGCAATTCAGGACAGAAAAAGAAGTTGTGGCTAAAACAGATAGGAAGTTGTTGAATTACATGTCCGACAAGTATATTCAGTATCAAAACAAAAAAAAGATGTAAATGTTACAGTTAGCGGATCTTTCTTCTGCTCTTTCTACGTTCCCGAATATAATTCTAAAACTTTAAAGTTGTTGGTTTGAAAACCATTACTTTAAGTTGTGTGGAACGATTCTACAAGTAAAGTGACATATGTGCATAATTTTGACTAGAACTCCCGATGCATGTCACTTAGAGAGGAATTAAAGGAAGATGATTGTCAGATGTTATCTTTACTTCTTGTTTATGTTCTAGTTCAGTTAAGTTTCCCATTTACATTTTATAAGTAGGGGAAGAACCTTCGGGTTAATGATCGAAATTTGTAAGAAGCATTCTTGTGTTCCAGACTTTGTGCTAAAACCCCTAATAGATATTTGAAGCAAAGGAATAGAAAGGAGCATATTTTCGGAGAACTTTGTGTCAACGGTGCATTTTGCTTCTAACTTTTTGTCTTAGATCTACTTATAAACTTTGTGTTATTCTAGATCTAGATCTGAAAGTTGCCTTTGCTTATAATTATGTGTGTTAAATATCTATTGGTTTTGTCTATGTGCATGCAATCAACTCTGTAATCTATTGATTGGGTTGCACATCTCACCTCTTTCTTTCATGTGTTTTTATTATTTCCTTCTTCATCAGATATTTCCTTTCTTTAACAGCTACTTACTTGTTGCAAAACTATACAGCTATGGTTCATGAGCTGCATGGTTAAAGTAAAACCCACAAATAGATACTAGCATATGTAACTGACAAATCTTACACAGGAGCCTCACCAGTAAATGAGGGAGATTTATCTCAAGACTGCCTAGGTTTTCAACTATGCAAAAAATCTAGCCAACAAAACTTCAAAACAATGGACAACTCAACAACAAAAAGCTTCAAAATAGTTAAGACGTTCCCTCAACCAGAAGGTGTGCTTCAATGGAGGCCCAAATTAGCACGTTTTCACACAATCTTTGAGAATCTAACACGAAGGCTCGAGTTAAAAGACTCAATTAAACACCAAAATCTCTTATCAATCATGCCTAAGGTACACCCAAAGACATACAAACAATCTTCATCAACAAATGACAGTGAAGTGATTTTAAATTTGTTCATCTCATCACAAGATGAAGGCTCTTCTTGAAATGAAATTGCAGAAGTCACTAAACTGTCACAGGCAAGAGATCCTCTGTGATTTCACAAAGATTTCAATGTAAGATTGCAATAGGAACAAGAAAAACTACTTGCAGACATTCTGAAACAAAGCAGACACTAATTGCTCCAAGATTGACACAAATTAAGTTCAAAATTGCTCAGATTCATCAACAAGGGAAAGCTTCTAGAGCAATCTCAATGCTCATCAATGGCTATACATCTACAACCAACTTGACATGATAGAAAATCTAACACAGAAGAAATTAACAAGTTATCTCGGATTGGTCTCTCAGGAAGACGACTTTTCTCAAAAAAATTCTTAAGAATTCAACCCCCAACCTTTTACAAGAGTATTCTCATTGCATTTATACATTTTACTTGCTCACTCATCCCAAATTTTCCCCCCAAAAAAGGAGAATATTCGAGGGACCTTTGCTTGTTACCAATTTGCCTCAGAAAGCGATGTTTAACAAATTTAGATCCAAAGGCTGCCAGGTGGACCAATTATGAATTGATCACGTTTCTTGGGCCCTCGACTAATGACTAGGATGCCATGCCACAACTTTTTGGCAGTCCTAATCATTCTAATTCTGTCATGCGAGAAATTCCTTTTTTAATCATTTTCCGGAGGCTCTGCATAGTTGGATCTGATAGGTAATCTTTTTCGCCCTAGAGATAACACCTTTTTCATCCTTTATGCCTGCAACCTCCTTCATTTCATTCTTTTCCCTCTCTTTCCTCTGCAATTCTACTCCACATCCATCTTCTCTGGTAATTCCCATTTTTGCAAGTGCCCGAGCAATTCCAACTTCAAAATATCGACCTTAACAATCCTTGGACTCACAAATTAAGTTCTGAATCCATTCAATAGCACTTTATAGACAAAAACAACAAGAAATTTCATCAAAAAATGATGAAAAACAGTGCGTATTCGCATCTCCAAGAGTCTTGGAGCAAAAATGGCAGAAAAACAGGTGAAATGCACAGCAACCGTTGATTATGCCCCTTCTCTACTTTATTTTATAGTCATCCACGTGTTTCCTTGGTGCAACTGCAAAGGAGAAGTATAGGGGCAAGTTTCCAAACAAGTGTGGGCCTTCCACGTGCCCTGGGCCCAAGAAAAAACGCCTTTTAGCCTTTGAAAAAGTCTCAGTAAAAAAGGAGCCAGCAGAAGCCTCCTCGTGTCTCAATGGCGCACTTTGAGATGATCCCCAAAAGCGGAGACCCCAAACAAGCGCTGGCTCACCACGTATCTCAATCCGGCAGAGTTGATAAAAAAGTTGAAGGATTAGCAGAAGGCGCCATGTGTCTAGGGTCCGAGACAGTTTTCCTTGGCCGTTGAAAAGTCCAAGCAAAGGCAGAGTGAGTAGAAGCCTCCAAGTGTCCTCTTAGCGCTTCTTCAAAATAAAACTTAGGGGCCGGTCCCTAAACAAGCACGGTCCCTCCACGTGTCCCAGGCCTTTCAAAATTGCTTTGACAAGTTTAAGTATAGAGCGGAGCCGGCGGAAGCCTCCACATGTCTCCCTGTCACAATTGTTAAGGTGGGACCCTGAGGCGGATCCTCAAATGAGCGTCGGCCGTCCACATGTCCATGGTCCACCAAAACTGTACCAGTCGTATGAAAGTCTGGGCAAGGTAGCGAAAACCTCCACGTGTGTCTGTACGTACCCAAAATTGTAAGGTACTGTACTGCCGGAACAGTGTAACAAGTGCCCTAATGATGATACAGGTCTCCTCGCAAGGTGTTCGGGATCCGGAAAAAGCTCTCCGACTGTGCGTTAACATCCCGCATGCCCCGCTTAGCCCTCGCGTCCTTTGTTTTTCCTCTTTCCTCTCTTTTCTTGGCCTTTTGCTCTTCAGTGACAAAACCGCCACCCTGATCAGGGCGGCGGTCCTGTAACCGCCGCCCTGCTCAGAGCGGCGATCCTTTATGCGTTTTCCAAAAAGCGTTTTAACGCGACTCACGTAAAAATCAACGTTTTCACCAGCTTTTCTTGCCGACTTAGGCTTGCATTTATGTTTTTGGTCCCCTGGAATAGTGTTTGGCCATTGTTTATTGTTATAGAGTTCAGTTTGGTTTTGATCTTTGGGTGAATGAAAAGCTATAAATAAATGGTTTGTGCACAAGCAAATGGTCTGCCCCTCATTCACTTTCATGCTCTGATTTTCATAGTTCAGTCTTTTATTCTGTTTAGAAGCCATAGTTTTAATTTCTTGCATGCTTAGTTAACATTGTTCAGCTGTTGGTAAGCCACATACCCATCTTGTGCAGGCAATACTGTTATTTCACCCAATCCATTGGAGTAGAATAGCTTAGGAAGCCATTAAAGTTGCAGGTTTTGCTCTTCAAACAGGATAGTTTCAGGTTCTGGACGCTTTATGTTGCATGACTCACAGTAAATCCCGCTAGGAATTGCATAAGCCAAGCTCTGTACTCTTGCGCTATCCCTCTCCTACTCGCATTATACCCAGTCTGCATTCTGAGTTGCCTTTGTCCCAATATCTACTTCTGTTGGTGCTGGTATTACACGCTTTTCTGGATTCACGTGAATATGAAGGAACGAGGAGATCACACTGAGGGGACAAGATCACACACACCATCGGATTCGCCACTGTTCTGCGGAATCCAAGTTCTAGCTTTCAAAGTTCTAGTTAGAATCATATCAAATAGAGTAGATAATTGCTTCATTTCAGTAAATTCTATTCTTGATATTGCCAGGGAAGTTGTGAGGATTGATAGTTTCTGAGAAACTATGATTCACTCCTCACTTCTGAGGTAGGATCGAAAATCTTGCAGATAAATTAAATGAGCTATTTTATTTGTTTAGAATAAATCTACAAATTGCACAAGCAAATAACTACACTTGGTTATCTTGTTTGTTTTTAAATTGTTATTTAGTTGTTATTTCTAGATACGTTTAAATAGTTGCTTTTCTTAAATTCTTAGAAAGTCTCGTAGAGAAATAGAAGTCATATATGTTTTAGATTTATTCCAAATAGTTAGAATTTGCTTTACTACAGTTAGATTTACATTTTGTTTTGTATGACAATCACGGGACCTAGGTAGCCCAGGGAATATGTATTTGAGCCAATCGTGCCTCAGCCCAACCTCGTCACAGCAATAGTTGACATAGACCAGAACCTTAGAATACAAGTCTTCCAAACAACAGCTCTTAGTTGAGAGGATTAAATATAGAAGACGACCAAGCACACACATTTTGGTCAAATCAACTGAACTACAGATTACCCTAGGCAAACATTCACATGAATGTAGAAGGGTTCGAAAAAGAACAAACCTTTGGTTGTGACCCTTTGGTCCCACAGCGAAATGCAGGAGACATTCTCACAGACATAGACACTAGTTTAAGAATCCAAGTTGCACGAACGCCTGTGAGGTATTCCGAGAAAATCACGCAGTTATTAAGTCTAAACATAGAAGCTGAGAAAGCGTATGATTACTGGATACTAGGGATTAGGACTTGATTTCGTACATGACCATAGCAGGACCACAACAACCAAGAGTCTACGGTTGTGATCCACAAATCCCGCAAACTAACGAATCCATAAGTCAATCAGATATAGACACTGGCCTACGCACACTAGTATTCCAGTCCACTCCACTTCCACCCATCATCATCGAACAATTATCCTTACTAGATATAGCAGCTAACAAAGCTAGAGAATTCTGGACTAGGCCAGAGAATCGTCCGTAGAGTCGATTGTATTCATTACCCACCATATGACCTTATCTGGAGATATACACGAAACTATCCCAGGTCATTTTCCACGTATTCCACAACCCATAGATCGAATCACGCCAGAACTCGATATTGATTGGAGCCTTCGAGTAGTCATCCTTGTTGATCGATCTATCACACCAGTCCAGGTTAGAAGGGCCTTCTTTGCCTTAGATTCGCAAATTCCACTAGTGCGTGTCGAAGACATTAGATTGCCTAACTAGTCCGTCTGCATCCCACGAATATTCCATCCCCACCGGCTATCTCGGCACGACCTCGGGAGGTCGGGTACGCGGAAGAGTTACCTGTTGATTCCCACGCTCGCTTGTCGCTTTTCCGGCGTACAATGTCCCCAGTGCAACTCCAAGGCCAAACCAAAAGGCGAATTTTCAAATGAGCGTCGGCCCTCCACATGGACAAGTTTTGAGTTGAAGTGAGCCTTAGAGTTTTCAAAGTGCCCCGCCGAGCCGCATCCAACCAGAAAGGGCCACATTTCCACTGATGCTGAGATGTAAATTTGACCAGAAAAATACACCCGTCAAACCATAAAATGCGGGGAAAATCACCATTTGAGCCCCAAAATGGATCTTTCTTTCAAGACAGAGAATTTGGAAATGATATAAGGCCCAAATATGATCTTCCGAGCCGCTTCCAATCACGTTTCCACAGATATTTGGGACAAAAATGACAGGGGCAATAAAACGTGACTGTGGTAAACGGAAGGAAGGGAAAAACACCGATTTTTCGCCCAAGTTAGAGATCTTTCTCATGGACATAGGAACGAAAAACAAATTCTGGACTTTTAAGTGATCCTCGACCAAGGGACTGATCATGGCAACCAAATGGAGAACAGAGTTTTCATACATCAATACAGGGAGATAGAAAACACGACAGAGCCTGCAAATTGAAGAATTTCAAGGACAAACGGGGGTGAGATCAAATTGAGCATCAACAAAAGGGAATGGACCATTGTTGGTTCAAGCAATCCTTCAAATCCCACAAGTCTAGGATAGAAGCATTTTGTTTGAAAACCCCGTTCGTATCTTTTAATCTTTAAATCTTAGGACTATAATAAGGTCATCATATTTTGTTCCTATGACTGAATTCCTTCCTCCATTAAATAAAATTATGTTCTTTGTTTTTTGCTCTACATGCTATCTATTGTTTTGCGCACCCAATTTGGGGTTGAGTCAATAAGTACTGTGGGCTGCGTGGTCTAAGCAAGTCCTTCATTTAGGATTCCCAACTGCGACATCGTCATTAACAAATCATGATATCATGAACTCTTTCAAGTAACTTCCTACTATTAGTTGGATAAAGTCTTTATAAAGCACTATTCAAGGACCGTTAGCAGAAATGATAGCAAGCAGCCTACATATTCTCTTGATTATATCTATTTATGATGTTTCTTTATGTTCTATGTTTCCAACTTTTCTTTGATTGTTAATAATGATTTTAACAAAATTAGCTTCAAGTCCCCAATTGATCATGCCATTGGATCTTATCCAGGGTATTGAACAGATGACTCAAATTTTAACTACTTCTGAGAAACAATTATATCAACCTGATAGTTGTTTATGGACCAGTCATTGAAGGCAATAATCAAACATATGTCAGAATCTAATAACCTAGTCACAATATGCTTTCAAATATCCAGCCATTTATCACTTCTCAAATTTCTTAGTCCTGTCCAAAAGAGATCTAAAATGAAGAAATAAAAAATATATAAATGAAACCTCTAACAATATCCCAACATCGAAATAAAACATTCAAAGATTTCATATGAACTTCAAAATATATTGGAAAATTACAACTTTGGTCTCCAGATTACAGGGTCAACAAAATATGCAAGATTTGAAGTTTTAATCAGACCTTCAATAACTTCATACAATTTAATCTAATTTGATGCTTCAATTAAATTCTAGCTGCACTCTTGAGAATCTGTGATGAAATTTAATCCGACATTTCATATTTCGAGTTTCTTATAAGAAACTATATATTCAGAGGATTTCAGATGTTCATCTTAGATCATTAACATGTCCAAAGTGATTAGGCGTATTTAATGATTTTATCCAGACATCAGACAGAATTTAACTTGATTTTTCATATCTTTCTGTAAGGAAACTCTATACTCAAGAGGATTGGAAGAATCATGTCAAATCTTTGAAATTTTTGGAAGTACTAGGTACTTTTATCGATTTTCTGAAGTATCATTTTTTCATGTTTTCCTGTTTTAAAATTTATATTGAGAGAATGTTGTGATAAGTATGTCAAATCTTTAAAGTTTGCTAAAGAACTATGCAGCTTTCATGTTTATCTTACAAACTTTAATTAGATATATCATATTTCATATGTTCCTGTATCAAACCTTATATTCAGAGGAGTTCTGTTAAATTTTGTCAAATCTATAAAATCTGCAAAGGAAAACCCAGCTTCAAGGATTTCATCCAGTAACCTGACGAAACTTAGGCTGACTTCTCCTATTTTCCTACAGAAAACTTTAAATTCCAAGATTTATATCTCAAATCTTTAAATTTACATAAGGACTAAACAGCTTGAATAATTTTCTCTAGTAACCTGACAAAATTAAAGCTGGCTGTTGATATTTTTCTACCAAATTTTTTGAATAGAATGAAAGAGCTTCAACCATTTTCTCGAGTAATATTTACTTTTCAAGAAATATACCATACATATGTGCAGCTTAAATTGTCCAACTTGCGGGTCTTTAACAACATACTGCAAGGTATGTTAATCTTTTGAGGATTTCCATAAGAAGCCTAAAAATGTCTTTATCAAAAAGCAGTAAAAAACTTTACTGTTATTCTATTTTCTAATTTTTGTCCACACTGTGCTGCAATATACATTACTCTACAGTGATGAAAAAGATAAATACCTGAAAAACTCCCAGGAGGTTGACAAACCGGGAATTGGAGGAGGAAAGCCATCCTTGGACCACATATTTCTATAAACAGGGCTAACTGAGGGTTCACCATTCCTTCCTTCTCGTCCCGGCTCAGTCTCCACCATAAACTTCTCCATTTTCTTCTAAAATGCTTCTAAAATAACAACAAATTTAAGAGATGTTTAAAGATCAACCCTGTGGATCAGAAACATTGTAAAAAATGCACATAAGAGTCCATAAATTTCTTGCAAAACCACAAAACAATGACCGACTTATATAAACAACAACCAAGAACTTATTCATAATTAAACTGAAACCTCGAACAGAATCGGGTCATTTTTTTCATTTCCAGTACTATAAACTATCAAAGCTAAAGAAACTCCTCCAGAATCATTTGAAAAAAATGGCAATTTCAACAGGCATTTGAAGATCATTCTGCCCTCAATAAACATCAAAATAGCACACATTAACCCTTACAAAGCCACAACAACAATATATAAATAGATAACAAACAAGAACCAGTTCATATATGAACCGAAACCTCAAGCAGAATGAGGTCGATTTCTTAGCAAATTTTTTTGCGGGGGAGAAGATACCATGGTATGCATGGTGCTATAAAATTTATACCTAAACAAAAAACTTCTCCAAAATGCTTCGAAAATAATAGCAGTTTCATCCAGCATTTAAAGATCAATCCTCTGCATAAACATAATTTCATTTACTGCATGTGAAGTCTGTCAAATCCCCTACAAAATCACAAATTAATGACAATACTCAAAATTAATAACAAATAAACACAAATTCCCACATGAATTGAAACCTTGAATAGAATGAGGTGAATTTCTGTGCAAATGTTGTTGAGGATCAAGGATTTCAGGAAATAATTGACACCTACACAGTTCTGTTAACTTCAACTTCCATTTAAAGGTCAATTCTACATGATAAAAATGCGAAGTAACTCTGCCAAACCTTTACGATCCTTAAATAAGGATCATTTCTGCAGCTCAAAAACAAATACACATTAATAAATTTGAATTAATGGAAACCAACTGGGCCAAACCCTTTGCAAAACCACAAAATCAAAACAGTACTTAAAATAAATAACAAACAAGCACATACACTGAACCAGAATCAGTTCAATTTCTTTGCTATTCCACAGTCAACATTTTGAGATTATACTAACACCTACACGATGCTAGGATTTCAACAGGTATTTAAAGATGGACTCTGCCCGCAAACAAAAAGAAAAACATTAACATGAATCCACCATAACTCTGCCAAATCTCTTCCAAAACCAAAGAATCGTGTCACTACCTTAATTACAATCGAGCACAAATTCATGCATCAAACCATCAACTTAAATTTCAACCAGAAAAAAACTTATTCCTTCATGAAAATCTGCCAGAATAGATGATTTCAGGAAGTAAGAGAGGAATTTATGCAGTGCTGTAAACTTCAAAGTTAAATAAAAAATATCTTAAATAAATTATTAAATAACCTAAAGCACAAAATCATACAGTCACTCAAACCTTAATGAAAATAAGTGACATTACTTCACATTGATAAAAACTTTCAATGATCAACAATTTCAAGTGTAACTGAGGAAATTATCGACAGTGCGTAAACTTTAATGTAAACTGCTCAATTAAATAACAAAGAACATAAATTCATATAACTGAAACCTCTATAAAAATAAGCTCAATTTTCTGGCAGAGTTCTTCCAAAATAGACTATTTCAGCCTTCACATATTTAATATGATTTTTCAGGATTACATAATGATGCACTGCAGAAAAATCACTAAGATGACAATTCCAGAGAAAGTTTGACACATACAAAGTGCTATAAACTCCAACAGACGTTCAAATACCCACTGCCAGAAAACAAAAAAATGCATAACGTAATAATTTAATGCAAATTGGCCCTGTGAAAGACTAAAAACACCTTTGGAGAATCAAAAAAATCACGAGAATACATCAAATAAATCACAAATAACCACAAATTCATATATTAATTAAAAAACTTGATGTAAGCAAGCTCAATTTCTATCCAAATAATTCCTCCAGAACAAAAAATTCCAGTAAATATTTGACATATACAGAGTGAAATAAATTCAACAAAAACTTTTTTTAATGACATAGATCTTATATATTGAATTAACAAGTAAGATGATACAAAATGATTCACAAAAAAATCGAGCAGTATGGAAGCACGCCCCAAAGCCACGAAACAAAGTAGGCAAAAAAGCCTAGGAACGAGGGGGAGCAAAAAGCATTAGTACATCAAAAGCAAAGAAGATTAAGTCGCCACTGCAAATTGCTGGCCTGCAGGGGGCAGGTCTTGATCATGCCAACCAGAACCAAGCAGGTCTTTGCCAGAGTCCGGCACATCCCAGCCTGATCCATGATGGTTTTCTTCTTTAGAATATTCATAGGGGCACGTAAGGGCGAGCTAGCAAGCGCCAGCCTTGGAAATTTGTCTGGAGGTGGAGGAAAGGAAGGCTCCACCCATCATAAGTGCGAAGCTCGAGCACAGGCAGCGAGCCCCAACCTTGTTCACTGGGAGGCGGGGGGATATCCCAACCCTGGTGGGGAGTTGAAGGTGGAGGAGAGAAGCTACTCCAAGGAGGCTAACTATGGGGGGACCAGCTAAAGTGGCTAAACAAGCGGCACTGGGAGCAGCTCCGACAGCCACCACCTTGTTACCAGCCGCTGGCATTACCACGCAATGAGCAGTGGCAAGAGGGGGACGGCAGCAAGCGCGCAACATTGTAGTGGGCGTCGCCTCATTGGTGTAGGAGCATCTGTAGATGCTCCACCTCCAGTGCCACCTTATTGGCTTAAACATGAATCTATAGCAAGACATTAGCGACAACCATAGACTTGTTATAAATAGAGAAGTGATGATCGACATCAGCATTTAGAAAACAAGCATGCATTCCTTTCTTTCCATAACCAGAACAAAATTCCCCGTCTGAAAGCATGCCAAATCTGGCTAAACTTATGCAGCATTAGGTGATTGTCTCCCAGTAAAACATGATGCCAAGTGAAACACTCTGGGCAGAAAGGTTGAAAGAAGGAATGAATCCAACCCCAAGCACCCTGGGCTTTGCAACAGTAACAAAAAGAGGTGTGGGAGAGTTTCCGGATGCCCACATAAGGGGCATTTTGGCGCAACCACTCCCAGTTGAACCAGACGTGTTCCAAGCGGTGAGGCCTTGATGAAGCACACAACACAAGAAGTGTGCAATTTTGGGTTCCACACAAGCGGACCAAACTGTAAGGAAAATTCAACAAACTTTTTCCCGAAAGGCAAAAAAAAATCAAATTTCTGCACATTCTCTCTGCCCAAACCCTTACCAAGTTTCGAATAGATAACAAGACAACCACAAATTCATCGATTAACTGAGACCTCAAGGCTTAAAGAGGTTGAATTTTTCACAACATTCTTCAGAAAACACTTGACACAACCAGAGTGCTACTAACTTTTCACAAACGTTGAATTTTTAAATTTTGCCAGCAAATTTTTAAAAAAAAAAATCAAATTAAATTTATGCACACCCGACTATAAAAACTCTTTCTGAATCACCACAACATTAAATAAAGAACACACAAATAAACAAAATTTCACACATCGGCTGCAGAAAAAATTCGATTTTGTCATCAAAATCTCACAGAATCGACTATTTCAAGAAATAGAGTGAGGAATCTACTTCAAACCTAAGTATAGCTTAAATAAAATTAAAAAAAGGCACAAATACATTAATTGAAACCTCGAGGGGAAAAAGAAGTTTCACTTCTTGGCAAAAAAAACTTCAAGAATTGACGATTTTAAAGAGGAAGTGAGGAATTTATGCACAGTGCTGTAAACTTCAAGTTTAACTAGGAATAATTTAAATAAATCACAAAAAAAACCACAAATTCTTTCGGTAAGTAAAACCTCAAAAATATAAGCTCGGATTTTTTTTTGCAAAACAATTCCAGGATCTACGATTTAAGGAACAAGGAAGGAACTTAAACGCTCTGCTGTAAACTTCAAAGTTAAATGTGAAATAAGAATAACTTAAACAAATAACAAACAAACAAAAAATGCATCCATCACACTGGAATCTCAGCAAGAATTTCCTCTGGGATCAACGCTTTCAGAGAACACTTAACACATACAGGTGCTATAAATTTCAGCAAGCATTCAAAGCAGGATTCTGCAGACAAATGAAACAGAAATTGAAGAGATTAACTTCAACAGGATTTCTTTTTTTAAATAAATTTCTTTGCCAAAATATTCGAGAATATAAGGATTTTGGTAAGGAATTCATATACAGTGAGCTGTAAACATCAAAGTTGAATTAAAATGGCTTGAATAAACCATAGACAACCACTAATTCAAACATTAACTGTGGCCCTCAAGGAAAATACGCTCAATTTTAGGCAAAAAATCTTCACGAAACAACAATTTCAGAGAACAAGTGAGGGAAATTATGGACTGTACTGTATATCTCAAAGTTAAATAAAAAATAGTCTAAATAAAAAACAAAAAAGCACAAATGCATACATCATCTGAAAACTTTAATAAAAAGAAACTCGATTTCTACACGAAAATTTTATATATTCGAAGACTTTCAGGGAATTCTTACCACAAACAGTGTTGTAAACTTCAACAGGCGTTTAACAATCGACTCTACTGACATAAAACAAAAAATGGAACACTTAAGTTAAACTCGCATTAACTCTGCCAAAACCCTTTGCAAAAGCACAAATCACGACAGCGCCCTAAATAAATAAGAAAACAACCACAAATTCATACACGTGAGGTCGATGTCTTCACTGTTTTCTTCCAGAGAGAACGACAATTTAGGAAAATATTTGAAGTGTTGCAGTAACAATCATCAATAACAAACGTTTTCAGACATTCAAATTAATGCAAGTTCACTCTATCACAGACCTCAAAACCTTCCAAACCACAAAATCACGTATATATTTCAAATAAATCACAAACCACAAATTCATACAGAAATCGAAACCTCAAAGAAAATAAGCTCCATTTCTTCGCGAAAATCATCAAGAGCCTATGATTTTCGAGTGAGGAATTATGCACACTGCTGTGAGCTTGAAATTTAAATCAGAATAGTTTAAATTATCAGCCTGAAATTTAAATCAGAATAGCTCTAAAAAATCAGAAACAAGCACAAATTCTAAAATTAACTGAAACCTCAACTAAAATAAGCTCCGTTCAGTTTGGCGATATTCTTCCCCATTTAACGATTGCAGGCAGTTTCTGAGGAACTGATGCCCAGTGCTGTAGACTTTAAACTTACTAAGAGTGCCTTAAATAAAGCACAAAAAGCAGATTCATACGTTAACTGGAACTTCAAGGAAAATAAGCTCCATTTCTTAACAAAAAAATTCCAGAATTGACGGCTTCATGGAGTGCGTGAAGCATTAATGCATAGTGCCGTAAATTTCAAAGGTAAAGAAAGGATAACTTTCAAATAAATAACAAACAACCACAAATTCATAAATCGCATTGAAACCTCAGCAAGAAACCCTTCCAGAATCGACGCTTTCGCGAACGCTTGACACGTGCACAGTGCTATAAAATTCATCAGACATTGAAAGGCTGACTCTGCCGGCAAACGGAAAAAAAATACAATGCGTATTAACTCTGCAAAACCTTACAAAACCAAAAAATAACGAAAATACTCCTAAATCATTAACTACCACAAATTCATACATCAATTACAAACTCGACGACGAAAATAATGTTGATTTCTCCGCGAAAAATCATTCAAAATCGACGTCTTCAGGCAGCAAATTTCTATTAATGCGCACTGCTGTAAATTTCATAGTTTAGACAAACAAGAACATATTCTGATACCTCGTTGTGAATTTCATCGTTTAAACAAACAAGCAGAAATTCTGTAACCTCGACGAAAATAAGCTCTCCTTTTTTTTATCCTCGGCATTCTTCCAGAGAATACTCGACAATTTAACAACACTAAAACATAAACCTTCAAATGAATGCACATTAACGCTTCCAAAACCAAAATATCATGACAATACTACAAATGCATCACGAAAAAACACAAATTCATACCTCAGCAAACCCTCGCCAAAATAAGTCTCTGCAAAATCCTTGTCGCGCTTACAATTTTAAAGCCTGTAGGTAACATACTTAATCCAAAGCTAGATAAAGCTTTTGCTTTGTCGATAATGTGATGATATAATCAAGGTCTGCGTAGTAGTTGACAGCAATTAAGGTCCAAATTGAATGCTAATATTAAATTTCCACGTCGTTCGAAAGCGAGCTCTCTCGCAAAGCTTTTCCACTTACAGTAGAAATCTTGGAACTTTGGCTGACCTGCCGCCTCCGTCATTCATTACGCTTCCATTTACGTAAGAGCATTGTCAGAGAGACTGGTGTGAAAATTATTATGCGAGACAGGTTTGCCTCAAAGTACTTGCACCTCCTTCTCCATGCATGAACGAAAGAACTTACCAGTTAAGTATGACCGATATTTTCGTGTAATAAATATATACAGAGAGACGGTACTGTTAGCACGTACATAGCAGCATTGGTGAGCATATACTCATTTCGTAAATGATTATTTATTGAGGCTTGAAATGGAATTTTATTGTTTAATTAGCTAAAAATATGCTACTCACCTAAATGCCCGCGATATTTTTGACGGGAGTGAAAAACTTTCTGAATGTTACGAATGCAAAAAAGGTGGTGTTGTGCTTCATATGATTCCCGACTCGCGATTAAAACATGTCACGCTACAATGCCCTCCACAAGACGGAGGTGTTCCCTTTCTCAATTTTATTGTGCAAGTAATTTGTTGTGAACATGTGAACCGGATCTATGTTAACATTAGAGTCACGTTTCCAACAATAAGCTTCATTTATTTTAAACAAGATTTGAATTTAAGTTGGTGAGGGGCGCAACTAACCAATCAACATATTATTGATTAAATTGTCAATTTATTATTTATTAGAACTTGCACCAAAAAAAAGGAGATGGAATGTTACGTCAACAATTAAATATGAGATGTATTGAAAAGGAATGTCCAACCTAAGTCATAAGGTATGTAAGGTTTGTGAAGTCATAAAAGTAATTCCAAAGGGCACAAGTTTGCAACATCGACGATATATGTCACCATCGCCTTCGGCAATATTGACGATATAATCTGATCTTAAGGGAGAGGTTAGGATGTCATCATTATCGACATACTATATTAGTGAGAGGGTCACCTCCATTGCAATAGCACCTCTATGGGCATATGAATCATGATAAACTATAATCAAGTATAAATATTCGTGGCACCGTATGTCACCTGTATTAAGAAACTTACAAAGAAAGCTATGAAATTATTGATTATTTATTGTTAAAAAGACATAAACCGTCAATATTAAACATAGGCTAGAGTCGTGGCCCCAAAATCTCCCTCACCCTGGACGTATCAAACGAGCAACACATTAATAAATTTCCCACCAACAAAATGCATCCTATTATGCATAGTTTCTCATTTATGCTTATTGTAACCACATTCCATCATGTTAAGGTACCTATGGGTAAACAATCTCAATCATAGAGATCTTTTTTTCCCTATAACCTATTGTATATTTCATTTTTCATTTCGACCCCACTGTTCAACAAGTTTTTCTTAATTCACTTCCAAGTCGAGGCCTATTTCAGACAAAATATCGGAAGAAGAGGCGTAAATCTAATACATAAAATAATAAAGTCTTTACGATCTCTAAGTGAGAGTTTGAATCCAACCACTTCTTGAAATTTCAGGAGACGAGTCATAAACACTCGTGTTCAAAAGGCAAGGTGAAACGACCATGGGATCTCATCTAGGTTTTAAACTCCCACAACAACTTGAAGAAACCATAATCCGCAAAGTTGAGAGTTCGACTCATAACATTACACGTCTGTACTTTTTTAAAGGGAAGTGAATGCCATTACTAGTCACCCTTACAACCCCCAATGTTCAACAATCTACTACAATTTGGGGATGTAACAATATATGCATCTATATTAACTACTTTTATTGAAACGCTTAATTGTGCAAACATCCTTAAGATAACAATATGTAAATGTTCAAATATCAATTACAAATATGCATTTCTTATTCAACTTGAATCAATTGCACATCTACTACTTCTCTTGAGTAAGCTTTCTAGTAACTTTGTAAATTTCTTATAATTGTCCACCAATATTAGTCAACAACTAACACAAACTAATTACAAATTTAACTAAAATAATATTTAGTTCATTCTGCTCTCCACTCTCACACTCCCTTTGGTAGGATATGTCATTCCATGGCCTTGTTAATTATTAATTATTTTATTAGTATATAGCTAATTATTATTTACTAGTTAATTATTATTGTATTGTAATTTTCTATCTTAATAATTATTGTAGTGTATTTTAATAAATTAAATTGGTATATAATTACGCCGAAGGCGTTCCCCCTATGGGAAAGGCCCTTGCGGACGTTTCTATGACTATCTTAAATTCGATGTTTTGACGGCCGTCTGGACGTTTTTGCGTTTTCTGGCTATTTTAAACAGTTTTTTGATCCCTGCATGCTCGGCTTCATCTGCACTACTTTACTCCCATGGTTCGAGCTCTTTTGCACAGTTTCCCTTGATTGGTCGCGTTTTTCTTGGCTCTCAAACATACCGCACAGCAAATTCAAACCATATCAGGGAGCAATGGGTTGTGTCCAATCGGCCTCAACTTCAGTTCAGACGCACTAAACTACCCCTCCTTTACCACAATTTTCGACCAAAGCTCAACTGTACCCATTTCAAAGACATTCAAAAGGACTTTTACAAATGTAGGAGACGATATATCATATTATAATGCAGTGGTGGAGGTCCCAAAAGAGCTTAAAGTGCAAGTCCTTGCAGACATTCTGGAATTCAAAGAAAAGTTTCAGAAGTTGAATTTTATTTTCACATTAGAAGCGGCGATGATTACGGGTGTTGGAGAAGAATTGGTGAAATACAGGAAGCGGCGATGATTGCGGCTGTCCAGATATGAGATTGTTGTATTGAAGTTATATTTGGGTGCAATACAAAATTAATGTATTTGATACAGTATATCCAAAATATCAATATCAGGATACGTTTGATACATCGGAGTATCCAGTAAATTGGATTAGATGTTTTTAAGAATTTTTTGAGAAGACTTTGCAACTCTCCCTGTTGGGTTGCAGTTGGCTATTCAGAAGTTGTGGATGGAATTTGTAGGAGTCTCCCGAATCATAATGGGTAGTATGAGTAAAATAAAATCTAGGTAAAACTAGTGTTGAACATTCTTTCAGAGGTAGTGTTACCCCTCTGTAGGTGCACTAACAGAATATCCTTCTTCCATGTCAGAAAAGGAGGCATTAGAATAGTGGATATGTTTGATACCTTGGAGTACCCAGTAAATTAGATTAGATGTTTTGAAGAACTGTTGAGAGGACTCCACAACTCTTCCCATTGGGTTGCAGTTAGCATTTCAGAAGTTGTGGATCTCCCAAATCATAATGGTTATAGTATGAGGGAAATTATTCTGGGCATAACTGGTGTTAAACATTCTTTTAGAGGTAGCATTACCCCTTTGTCAGTACACTAACAGAATATCCTTCTTCCATGTTAGGGCAATAGATAGTTTGTGGGAATCATAATCCTTATAAGTAGACATTGAGGGTTGTCTCTAAAGCTCTTGCAAGGAGAATATTGGGATGTTCATGTTATATGAAACAGAGAGATTAAAAAATTGTAACATGTCCTGTAAGATGTTCTTTGGCCTTCTATAAGATTTACATGAGATTCAGTTAACAATCCCTGAGTGGGGTATGTATTAGTGGTAGCTTAGGCAGCAAATTTTCTAACCATCTTGGACTTCAACACCAATTTTCCTTGGGTGGCTCTTGAACTAGCATTCCCTACCATAGAAACTGTAGTTGCAAGCTCTATGGAGTAGCAAAAACGTTTTTCCTTATCCAAAAATGGTAACATGGTAGGTGATTAATTATTTCCTCAGTGTTTTGGGACCCAACAATGCATTTGGAACACATATAGAGCTGTTCCATTAACTATAGTGGATATGCTTCTTGGTTTGATCCAGGTTGAAACCTTTGTACATGTTATGACAGAGAAGAACACCTTAGACATAAACTTGTGATATGGTACCAAACACTGGACAATCTAACCCAAAATAGGCCCCTATGTAAAATAGTGTTAGTCATGTCAATTTCATTATTTTAGTATTTTACCTATTTGCCAACCAACAATTTCAAGTCTATTCATGTAAGTCCTTTGATCCTTACGGGCCACTTAGTTGCTTATTTTGGTCTTGGATGTTTCAAACATGAGAGATATTTGGGTCTTGGATGTTTCAGACATGAAAGCAAATTCAAACTGCTATTTTTTGGTAGAATGCATCTCAAAAGTCAGGTTTTAGTAGCTTTTGATCCTAAAAAGTTTGACCTTCAAATGTTATGTTTCTTGATAGCAATATTCATTAATGACCATCTCTATGAAAACTTTGTATCGATTATTTACCTTTAATATAATGTTGGGTGAACATTAACTTATGATAACCTAAAGAAAGTCAACTACTAAAAAACTTTTGTGACATGTGAACATCAAGAATGTAAATTTATATGGTAAAACTCGAGCAATGATAACCCTCTGTTAAATAACAATAGTAGTCTGCAACACTTAGACAAGATAGTTATGGATGTGATGGTGAAAATTAATTTTAATTTAAGCTATGAATGTCAGACCCTGCCTTTCAGTGGTTCCAATGTCGACAGTTGCTATGTGCAAAGTAAGTCTCTGGGATTTGTGGATAGTAAATTCCCATGCCATTTTAATCAGCAATTGTCTTCGATTCCCTCTCAAAATAGGGGGTATGTGAATATGTAACGGGTTGGAGGTATCCCAACATGGGTTGTTGTATCTATCAAATTTGAATACAAATATATTAAAGGTGATGATGGCGGTGGCATTGATGCATCGTACACAATTTTGTTGATTGTTCATGTAGCACCATTCACGAGGCCTGTGTCAACCCATAAATTTGCTATAAGCATGATTTTTTGTTATTAGCACAACAGAACTTTGTGTTCCAAGTGATCATCATCAGGATCTCATGTTGAGGTTTGTGCTGTGTTGCCACCCAAATATTGTCATCCTCTACATCCCAACTGAATCCCTGCCACAGTGCTCTACACATCCAACTCGATTTCCTCTATCAAAAGCTCAGCAGTTGTTTAACAACCCTCACAGCTCGACGCTCTCCTCGGGAAGTGTTCCACATTGCATCGTTTTTATAAGAACAAGAATTGGAATCCAACTGAAATAAACGAGCGAATTCAATGTCGATCTGTGAGACTCTCAAATAACCTACCTGCACCCAAGGTGTGTTTTAATTCCAGTTTGAATAGCCCATAATGAATTTTTTTAGGCTCCCCACAAATGAGATAGAAATAGACCATTAGGAGGTTGTTATATTCATTAAAATTAATATTTAATAGTTTATGCACTTTAGATATAAATATTAAGACAAATAAAGGCATCAAGTTCAAGTTTTTAAATGTTCAAGCCTTTAACTATGCACTTGTCTGCTTCACTGTTTGAATCTTGTGCTTTGGACAACATGCACAATTTCATTGATTTTTTATTGTTTCAGACATGCTTTAACCTTATTTTAGAATTTGTCCTTTGTTGTGTTTGCTTGTTTTCGAATGAATTGACTTCAAAATCATCCATTTCGTAAATGGATGTGCTTTCTAGATCATAAACTTATGGGCCTATTATTATTCCATTTAAGATTTTGAAGCATTCTTCTTTGTGCATTGAGTGCAGGTTTCAAGATTAATCTATACTAATTCAGGAGTTTCTATCTTGGCTTTAGCTTCTAATGTTGTTCACAAGCTCTGGAAATGGCCATGAAATGATCGTACTATGAGTGGAAAGGTTTTAATATCCATATCTATTTTATTAAAGTTATTGTTTTCATTAAGAATTGTCAAGTTGATCATGTATATGCCTGAAAACACTTCTCATATTTTTTCCGTTGGCCATTTGTGGGGGTGTGATGCCTCTCTAGAGTGTCTAAGGTACCTGCCAGCAATACTAGATATAAAACAAAGGAAAAGATGAATACCATATTCTTTTATTAATTTTTGGTCTCTTTCTAGAGTTTTGAAGGTAGCACTCCTACTTGTTTATTTCATTGTTCTTCAAATTTGTTTTCACTCTTACCCTCCATTTTCTTATCCTATTCATGGTCCTCTGTTTCAGTAAATTTCTTGTAATGTCTTGGAATCTACCCGGTTGTATATATTTTATTCCTTGGAAATGTGTGGGTTAAGTCTATTTTGTGTTGCTATTTAGGAGTTAGTCTTGAGAGTTTGATACAAGTACCCATTCCCAGGCCATATTTTTATCATTCATTATATCTACCCAAAGTGGAAGGATTAATCCCATTGCTACACTAATGATCATTTCACCAACAAGACTTTGTGAAATCTAAGACAACTCCTTCGTCACTTGCATGCATGGAGTTCCTCTCCAATTTTTATCTAGGCTCCATACATTTATATAATCACATCTCCCTTCTCACCAATGCATCTTATTGTGTGCAGTCTCTGTCAGCTTGGCTAGCACTCCCCATATAGTTTGGATCCCTTCCCCTACTATACTCACCATCCTAGAAAAATAAGGATCAATATTAGAAACAAACTAAACAAGGGAAAATACCTATCCCTCTAAAACAAATATCTTATACCGTTCGGCGTTCACATTGCATTGTACACATGCGATTGCTAGTATTAGTGTATTTGCATGTTATTAATGATTATTTATTTTATTGGTATGAGACTAGTTATTATTTACTAGTTAATAATTATTGTGTTTCAATAATTATTGTATTGTATTTAATTAATGATTTTATTAGTGTGGGACTAGTTATTAATTATTATAGTACTCACTTATTTGTAGTTGATGTGATGGATATGTACTTCGCAGTTATGAAACTCATTCAAATGTTTTATTAAAACTATAGTAGAAGAGAAAATGTACCTATTTGCCTTGATTTAATAAAGTGTAAGGGGAAAATTCAAAGACCAAATATGTGTGAGATAAATACTATATATAACTAAATATAAAATATGTATTATTAAAAAATAATAATCCAAACATTAGAATATGTAAACAATGAGAAATGATTGGATAAGAAGAAAGTTAATTGAAAAGTGAAGGACATGTTGTCTTTGGCAACATAATAAAAATTATAATTGGTATATTGTGTAGCATTTGTATTTGAGTCTCTTTACCGAGTATAAATGATCATGAAGAGTAGATGTAAAATGTTGATGGGAATATTTGAGTACATGTATTACGAAAATTTTACAAATCACCATGGAAACATTATATATGTCACGTGGCTTCTCTCCTTTATTTCTTAGTGTTTAAGTTTTGTATCATGTTGACATATGTATTTTGTTTAGTTAAATATATTTAGGACTACTATGAACAAGTGAAGAACTACTATGAATAAGTTAAGAAGGCCTTTGATCTTCATCTCTAATATAACCATGAGGAGCATCAGTTATTAAATGATGAGTCAAGGTTATTCTTGTTTATGATCTTGAAATGCTTTCAAAGATCAATCCATGTTGTTCGTAGATGATGTT
Organism: Taxus chinensis; assembly: GCA_019776745.2. Classification (NCBI taxonomy): domain Eukaryota; kingdom Viridiplantae; phylum Streptophyta; class Pinopsida; order Cupressales; family Taxaceae; genus Taxus; species Taxus chinensis. The sequence goes on along the minus strand of CM034153.1, from coordinate 721,066,785 downwards.
ATTTCAAATGATCGAGTTTAATACCTTTAAAAATGCTTCTGCAAAATGAGTTTAGTATTTATCATGTGTGTAGCTGGAAGAGGGAAGGAAACCCAGAAGTCCGCCATTTTTAGATCAAAAATGGATTTGAAACATTTGAGTGATTGTAAAATTGTTTGATTTTTTATTGAAGTTAGGTTGTCAACTTTAATTGTTTAAAGAATGGACATGTGTTAGCATGAAACATCTCAAAGCTTTTCGATTAGGGTTGCTTTAATGTTTTTAAACAATCACCAGATGGGTGGGAGATAACTAGCCTAGGCTAACATGTGGCGACAATCAAAGTTCAAGATTCCCATAGAGTTGTGCCAAAATTAATACCTATCACCTTAAAGTTTTTCACTTTACAGTGCTTTGATTGATAACAAGTGACTACGAAGGACACATGGAACTCGTCAACATTCAGAGTTCTAGTGAGATTTTCCCAAGGATAAGATCCACGACTCATAAATTTATAGGCCACAAATAAAAGAAAAGTTTGAAAGGATGGTTGACAGAAATAAGTATCCTTCCCTTCCCCCTCTACTTGAGGCAACGTTGAAGCACTGACTGAGAGCACATATCATGGTGTGCATGTGGTATAAATCAAAAATATTTGAAATTCGCTATAGGGATGATTTATGAGCTTAAATTTGATGATTTGGCTTAATGCTAAAATGATCCCAGGGATTTCACAAAGGCATGAATAGAGGCCTAATTTTCTGGTCAAATATTATAACTGAGTCCTCCATTTAACAAGAGACTGGTACCATTAGGAGCGTAATTCAAAAAGATATGATTTGAGATAAGTCTCATGGAAAATAGTGTTTTAGTTGGATATTCCATTCTTGAACCCTTTAAAACACAAAGGAAGAATTTAAATGAGTTATTGATCAATGAATGGCTTGTTACAATGGTCCCTAGTGTAATCATGATCTATTTAGACAAATGGTGGCTTAAACTTCATTCATTCTCACGGTCTCGTGGGATAACATTCATGCCCTCTAAAGGATCAACTCCCAAACAAATATCTACCTGCTCATGGAAAAGTGTCATCATTTTACCAACAAGGATTCTAGAATTTTCTTACATTAATGGCTTTCAAGCCTTTAATGTTTTTATTATAATATTGGGTGGTTATCTTTGATTCCTTTCCTACTTTTCTATGTAATTTGAAAGATCCAAAACATGTAAAGGTGGTGGCTAATTCTAGTCATCTATAAGTAGTCTAGATTTCATTGTAAATATCATCTTGTTAATAGTGAATCAATACATAAGAAGGATTTGGAGATCCACATGGTTTTGTGAGTCTAAATTATTTTAATTGTCGATTTAATTCTTGATGTCTAGCTAATAAACCTATTCCAGGATGTATTGAAAAAGTATGTATGACCTGGACTGTAAGACATGTAAGGTTTGTAGAGTCATAGAGGCAATTATATAGGGCATAATATCACAATAGTCAAGGATGTCTTGTTTAAACCTTGCCTTCGAAGATGTTAGCGATATCACCCAATTTAAAGATGGAGGTTATAATTTTATCGTTTTCCGGCATACTATATTGATGAGAGGCTCACCTCCATTGTAGTGTCATCCCTATTGGCATAAGGACCACAATAAAGTATGGTCGTGCATATAAATCTTTGTGACACCATCTTTCACCTATCAATAAGAAACTTACAAAGAAAGTTATGAAGTTATTGACATGGGATATAATCCTGACCCCAAAGTCTCCCTCACGCTAGACATATCAAATGAGCAATACATTAATAAATTTCCCACCGACAAGATATATCTTATTTTGCATAGTTTCTCATTTATGCTTATTGTATCCGCATTCCATCATGTTAAGGTACATATGGGTAAATAATCTCCATCATAGAGGTATTTTTTCCTCGTAACCTATTATATATTTCATTTTTAGTTTCAATCCTGCTGAACATGTTTTTCTTAATTCACTTCCAAGTTGAGGCCTATTTAAGATAGAATATCGATGTTTAACCCTTAATTAAATTTTAGGTCAATTTAGTTAGGTGTAGAATATATTAAAGTTGATTATAGATTTTACAAAGATGTTACATTATGAACACTAACTCAAATTTACAACTCATATCAAATAGAAAGAATTATGCATACACCAATCAAACTAACATACAATTGAAAGCACAAAACAAATGTATAAAATCACTTAATTGATTTCGGATGACTTATGGAGAGATCTGGGACTGAGAAATGGTGAAACTGGGATATTTGAACCTTATGAACTTTGCAATTGGGACCGTGGTTGTAAATCAACTTGGGGTGGAACTATACCAAAATGTTAGGACCGTGTTGTATGGTCTTGACCCTGTTATACAGTCTTAGACCTACTTTGGATCAACTTTTGTAACTTTTTGGATTATTGATCTTCTTGGATTAGTTTTTCACTATCAAACCCTAGTTATCACACATGTAGTGAGGATCTCTAAATGGAATAAACATCATTTCAAACCTTATTTGTGTATGAATAATCCTACAAAACAAACTCTAGAAGGGTTGTGGGCACCCTCGTGCACTGCCGATGTTGGCACTACTCTGAAGAGGCCTTAAACCACACATTGTTCTCCAATTAGCATGTGATATCTAGATAGATCGATCATATTTGGAATTTTTTTTAACCGTGTTTGCTTTGACTTGGATCTTGTTAAAATACTTGGAGAGAGCATGATTGAGAGCTAGTAGATGAGAGATATGGTTCCTTAGACATGTTATCTAGCTTCAGACCTGATGTGGGTGTTGTTCTAATGACTTTAAATGTGTTGTTGTGAGATTTAGGGAGCTTTAGATGCCTTTTGCAAGTGTATGAAGTGAGTGGTCTAGTACATTACCTTAGGAGTTCCAGATTAGCAAATGAGGTAGTGTTTACTTACTTATATATGGTTTCGTAGATGACTTATCTAAGAAAGGCCAACCTAGATGAAGTATAAGATCCAACGAAAGATGTCAATTTGAAAGTGTAGTTGGAAGACATGTCATTCCAAGACCGTAGAGATGGGTCAAGACCGGATATAAAAACCCAAATTGTACAATCCTGAATGGGGATAGAAAACATGTAGAATGAAGTGACTATTATTTCAGTAAATCTAGAGATATTCCAGTGAATCTAGATTCCAATATTACAAATTTTGGTAGAAATTTATCACTTTTTTGTGTATAATGGATTTCTTTTTTTACTATTGGATTCCATTATTACTATTATTGGATTACATTAGTAGTACTATTTGACTCCAATATTGTTGTTATTGGACACAATAGAGTTCCAATATCACTATTTTTGAATGCCAATATTGTTGTTATTGGACACGATGGAGTTCCAATTTTGATATTTTTGGATTATAATTTCACTATTATTGGATTCCAATTTTTTTATTTTTAGATTCCAATTTTGCTAAGTGACATAAGGCTAGTGGTCGTTAAGTTACATAAGGCTAGCAGCCGCTAAGGCATTTTATTACTGAAAAGGTGGGGATTTTAAAAAAATTCACCCAGATTTAGGTATAATGGGTTCTCATATTTTAATTGTTGGATTCCAATATTCCAATTTTGCTATTATTGGATTCAAATTTCGTTATTTTTTTATTCTAATTTCACTAAGTTACATAAGGCTAACAATTGCTAAGTTACATAAGGCTAGCAGCCGCTAAGTTACATAAGGCTATTATTGGATTCCGATATTTTAATTTTTGGATTCCAATATTTTAATTTATGGATTCCAATATTTTAATTTTTGGATTCCAATATTTCAATTTTCGGAGTCTAATATTTCAATTTTCATATTCCAGTATTCCAATTTTTGGATTCCAATATCTATAATTTTGGAGTATAACAAATTCCAATATTTTCAAACGTTTTGAAATCCAAAATCAGTAATATTGGATTCCAATGAGAGCTATATTTTTTAGCTGCTTGGACTTGAATATTTCTATATTTACTAAAATAAGCGTTAAGTTTGGAACTTGTCAAGTGGTGTTTTCTTATGGATTTTGTGCATTATATTCTTAGAATGTGCTAACATGTCAGTGTGCAAGGATAAACAAGGTAATTAATGGACTTGAAAAAGTGTTAAGTGGGAATGGGGAAGTTGTATTTATAATAGCAAGAGTGCATAGACAAATCAAGGGTCGCTAAAGTGAAAATTACAAAATTTGAGTGTCTACATTTACCCCCCTTTAAGTATAAAATTGAAGATTGCATGCTTAAATTAAATTGTACTGGAGTGGTAAACACACTATTCCTTTGTTTGAGTTTTAGTTTTACAATTATGTTGTTGTGCTTGGTGTTGGCATGTTGTACGATCAAAACTTCAACATAGAGTGTAGTCAATGTCTGTGATAGATAATTGACCATGACTCAAATAAAACAGCTAATAGAAAATATTTACATCCACATATATGTGTAGTAGAAATATTTAAACAAGGAAAGAATACACTTGTTTACGTCATTGCTTTTCTTTTTCTTGGAGATTTATATTACTTTAACTTCACTAAAGGATTGAGGTGATCAATCCTCAAATCAGTGTCCGAGGATAAATCAAAGTGTTAGGATGCATGCAACTCAACATTAAAATGTGTAAGAGAGAGAAGAATAAAGAGGTACAAATGCACCCCTATGAAGGAAGAAGGTTGTACCAAATTTATTTAACAACTCTAATATATTCCCCTTTAAGTGTAATAAGAGAGGAAATCCTTCCTACATGAAGCCCTTAATTGCTTCATTTCCTTCCATAACCCCATGGATCACATTATTACAGACAGATCTAGACCTTGATTTTATAAACAAGGACATACAGTACAAAAGAGAATAGGTTCCCCCAAACTCTCCCCATATGCTAAATAACTAATTATGAACTTAAATAAATGTTGAAATATGTTGAAAGTGTTGTAACATTTTCAAACTAGGAAGGAGATCCATACCCCCAAGATTCTTGAAATTGCGACTGAATCTAACTGTTGGTGCGAAGAAGGAATGAAAACTTTCATGTCCCCTAATTTAAATCAAATAATTAGGATGTAAAATTTTGTAGGATACGTGAATATAAAGGTGAAAATATGAAAATGTTGAAAATCTTGATGAAATTTCCCTAAGTCAGAAAAGTGTGTTGGGGTCAGGATCATATTGTATGGTTCTGACCAAAGTGTATAGTTTTGACCCTATGTTGATTTTTTCCAAACTTTTGTGTATGAATACATTTATGGGTGTTTGTACCCTATCTATACCTACATATTCTCCCCAAGTATTATGTTTGTATTTCTTAAAAATGTAGAATAAACCCATATAGATGCCCCCTTTTTTGAGGTGTGTGCAAAACCATGTTTGAGCATGTGGCTCAAAATAAATAGGTGTGTACTATTAAAGGAGATGTCTGAGAAGTTGTGTAAGGTGCTGAAGAGGTGGCCACCTTAGAGAACATGTACCTGAAAAATTAAAGGTTTTGTGCATGGTGGCAACCATAATCACACAACAAAACCAATGCTAGCAAAAATAATGATAGTAGAAACTAAAGAAACCAATAGGAATAACATGTGTAGTCTAGAAAACAAAAACACATCGATGCATCCAATTGAGAAAAATGAAATACAAAAGCTTATAAAAGGCTTGGAGATTACAAAAATGGTATACCCATGGTGTCATAAACAATCAAGGCTCATAGGCATAAACAAGAGAAGGTAATAATAAACAAGATAGGCATGATGTCACAAACATGGGACACCCATGGTGTCACAAGACAAATCAAGGCACATAGGCCATAAAAATAAGGAAAACAAGTAAGTAACACACACACAAGCACATATGCATGAAACAAGAGTGTCAAAACATGATAACATGATGTAGTAACCAACATGAGTGAATATGTGAAACAATAGATGTCAATTTTGGACATACGACACATGTGTTAGTCCTATTAGTCTGTAAAAATATCAAGTACACAATGTATATAATTGACCGTAAATGAGGAAGTGAAAATGAACTATAATAGAACAATAACACCTATAAAATATGGAGGACATTTCCCCCCAATGATGAGAATGTAAGGAAACATGAGTGCTCATATAAGCATGTATCGATCTGTGTGTCATGCATCCAACTCAATATACCCAGTGAATGCACATGTGTGTAAAGAAATAAAGCATGTTATCTATCAAATCCAAAGTGACAAACAACATGTGTAATTAAAGTGTACTAACAATGCAAGTAAAATGCACATGTCCTGATTTTGTATTTTTTACAAATATTTGAATGTTTTTGTATTATCTTAGTGCATAGCTATATACAAAAGATGTGGGTAGCAAGAGATTTATCCAATGAGAACCTCTTGAGGAGGTGAAGGAGATATAACTATAAAGATGGATATTCAGGCATCAATAGTGATGATGCAAATACTAAGTGGATTGTTGTAGTAACATGTTCCAAAGAAGGATTAGTAGATGTAGAACTAACATGTAAAGAATGGTGTCGATGTGGTGGACTAGAGGAAAAAGTGTGACAGACCACTAGGAGGGTATCAAGAAGCTATGGAGGTAGTATGTGCACTAGAGGACCGATGTAAAACTCTAGGGGAGTGAGAACAATGAGAAATAATTCCTAGATGACAATATTTTATGAGGAGGCCTAAATTCATGAGATGTAGAGTGTGCAACTAGAAGGCCTATTAGGAGACCTAAGAGGAACAACACTGGAGAGGAAGTGTGTGTAACAAAGGGCCTAGGAGAATCCATGCAGAATTAGAAATAGAGTGCAATAGTACTCACCTAGGGGGTAATATAGAAGTGTTAGGGCCATGAGATACATTGTGCACCACCAAATATCTATGTGTAGAAGGACTAGGAGAAGAAACTAAAAAAGGATAACTAGACAGTAGGAGGGGATCACCTCAAAATGGAATACCTCTAATGGTGAGGACATGTTGATTGTGAATGAACTTAACACATTGATGTATAATGGAGGGAATGGAGAGTGTAATAGTACGAAGATGAGGGAGACCTAACTACATGGCACTAAAACTGAGAGTAGATACAACCAAGAATGAAATGGATGTGGTAATAGCCAAGGGAACAAAAATGATGTGTAGAGTAATGTGATGGTAACGAGGATAAAATGTATCAATTACAGGTATATTGTGTAATATTATGCAAATAATTCCCAAATATTGAAGCAGCATGAGAGAATAAACATTTTCCTTATTGTGTGGATCGACCAAAACACCCCATATGGGTATGTGATTAATAGAAACACGAATGGAAAAGGTATCTGAAATAAGTGTAGGATCAATATTAGAGTCATCAAAAGTGATGATCAGAAGTAGAAGATAGTGTATGATTAATATGTTCTAATCATTTCATCCAAGGGATGATCATAAGAGGGCAGTGGAGGAACTTCACAATAAGCATTATGTACACCTAAAGAAGATTTTGTAGTGTCATGCTTATAAAGTGGATCATTGAAAATTTTTAGTTTAGAGTTATCATTGATTGGATTTGAGGGTCTAATGGGCTCATCCGCATTCAATATCTTGAGAATCAATAAGATCTTGAATAATGTGATGAAGCTTTAAGCAATTGTCTATAGAGTTCCCAATACACCGATGATAATCACAATGGGAATTGCATTGAACTTATTTACCTTGAGTTATACTCATATCAACCTCAAATAATGGAGGAAAGATATGATATTGCACTTCAACAATTTTTTCAAGAAATGTGAGGAGAACTTGGAAAGTGAGTAAATTGACGATGCATGGTTTGTAATTATATTTCATCAGGTTGCGAGATTGTATTAATGATGTCTTTAGAAGCAAATTTGACATCATTAGGCTTGCTTTTGAATGTGGGTTTTCTTGAAAACTTAGCAGTGGATGTGGGAGGATAGCTAACAAGGTACTTGAGTTTGTTCATATGTAACAATTTTAGCCTCGTTCTCTTTCAAGGTATGACATAGATGGTTGAAATATATAAACTTGTCAAACATGACTTGAATCTTACAAAAGGGATAATAATATTTGTGTGAATAGGTCTTGTAATTCATTATCAATAAGATATTCTTCATCTTGGTGAGAAGGAGTCTTGTAACACAATACATAGGCATTAAGAGGTTCAGTAGGTCCTTGTCGTATTTGAGACAATTGTGCATAAGAAAAAAATTGTCCTCAATATTGATAGAGAATTGTGTCAAAAATAGATTTTTTAAAGCAATGAAGTACATGTACAAAGTGAGTGGGAAGATCCATAGAACCACTGTAATGTGAAGTCCTTAAGAATTTGGGGAAAATCTTGGTAAGCGAGATGTCATTAGAAGCATAATTGAAACAAACAACATGGAATGAGTGAAGATTCTCAATGGGATCCCCTTTTCCATCATATATAGGTAATTTAGGAGAAATAAACCAACATCTAATGGATAAGAAACCACTTCAAGTGCAAGCAGGTTGTGAGGTAAGTGTGTGGAATCCATAGCATTAGAAGAAGTGGATGCACCTTGTTGCAACTCTAAGGTTTATGCTTGTAAAGTATGAACAAGGGATTTAAGAGCTTGTGTGGTAGAAGAAGATACATGTGAACCATGAGGAGTAGATATGGGATGTGTAGTGACAATTTTGGTTGCAAGAATAGACATAGAGAAATTTGGGTATTGATATATGAGGTCACCCAAAGGGGTGGGCACCATGGATGTGGGAACAAGGGATGTCGATGGTGTGTGATACCGAAACATGCTTAAGAAAATATTGCGTAGTGTAGAGTAGAATATCAATATATAGAAGGTTTCTTGCAAAGAATTGATCAAATTTTAGGGCATCCTCATCAAAGAGACCTTGATCTTGTACTGGTCATGGTGAGAATTAGATCATTAGGCTTGAATGTGATCAACAATTATAACAAAGGAAATATTAGCGAATAGGTCATGTGTTGGATCATAAAATGATGATGGAGGAAGAAAGAGGAAGTGAAAACATCATGAGTGGCACATTCTATAGGAGAAGAATCAATGGAAGCGATTATGATTGTATTTGATGAGGCACATGATACAAGGCTTTTCAGTATGAAGTGGTGTCATATGATGAGAATCCTGAAAATTAGGCATGATGATTAACAAAAAGAAAGCACGGACCTTAGAAAAATATAATCATGCATGTAGATAAAAATCAAAAATCAAATAGGGTTTAGAGATCACCATGCATAATATGCAAGGAACGAAGAAGGTCCTATATTCGGTTAAGGATTCGATCAAAAAATGGGTTCACCAAAATGTTTAACCCTTAATTAAATTTTAAGTCAATTTAATTGGGTTTTAGATTAGATTAGAGGTGATTAGTAGATCTTACAAAGATGTTACAATATAGAAATAATAAATCAAATTATATAGAAATAATATAGCATACACCAATCAACCTAACATGTGATTGAAATATGAAATGAATGTATAGAGGCACTTAGCTGATTTTAGATAACTTCTGGAGAGATTTAGGATAGTGCAATAGTGAAACTAGAAGATCTGAACTTGAATAACCTTCACAACCGGAACTATGACTGTGAATCCACTGGGGTGGATTTGTACTAATTTTTCAAGACCATATCATATGGTCCTAACCTTGCTATAAATTCTTGGACCTCTCCAAATTAGATTTTTTTATTTTTCTATGTTGGTTGCTTTCTTGGATTTGTCTATCCCTATCAAACCCTAGTTGTCACACATTCAGCTAGGCTATCCAAATGGATTGATCATCATCTCAAACCCTATTCATGGATGAATATTCCTACAAAATAAACATTATAATGGTTTTGGTCACACCCATGCAGTACTGACATTGGAACTACTTTGAAGAGGTCTCAAACCACATGTCGTTCTCCACCTAGCATGTGGTATCTAGATAAATCAATCAAATTTGGCATTTTCTTTTACCATGCTTGATTTGACTTTTATATTGTTAAAATACTTAGAGAGAGGATGTTTGATTGCTTATAAATGATAGATATGGCTTCCTTGGCTTGGTTTGTAGCCTCCAAACCTAATGTTGGTAATTCCCTAATGACTTCATATGTGCTATTGTGAGATTTAGGGAGCTTTGGATGCCTTTTACAAGCATATAAAGTGATTCTCTAGCGCATTATGTTGGGAGTTCCATGTTAGTAAATGAGGTAGTGTTTACTTTCTTATATAGGGTTTTGTAGATGATTTATCTTAGAAAGGGTGACCCATACAAAGTATAATACTTAAAAAAATATTTCAATTTGAAAGTGTAGTTGGAATACATGTCAGTCCAAGACCATACAGATGCTTCAGGACCATATATAAAATCCCAACCAAACTATACAACCCTTACTAGGGACATAAAACATGCATAATGAAGTTTAGAGCTTATGAACTGGTGTTTACTTATGCATTTTTTAGATTGTATTTTAAGAATTTGCCCACATATCAATGTGTAAGAATAAACATGATAAACAATGGACCTTAGAAAGTTCTAAGTCATAATGGAGAGGTTACATTATCACAGCAAGAGTGCATAGTCAATGAAGGGTTGTCAAAGTGTAAATTACCAAATTTTAGTGTCTACAATAGGAAAATAATGTTGCACATTTATTTTAAGACTACACATGTGTATTATCACACTAAGAAAGGAAACCTTAGCATGCTCACTTGGGGCACGAGAAATTCTTAGTTCCCATCATGTCTAGCATGTAGATAGTGAAGTGTTTTTAGTAAGATAATTAAGTAGAAAAAATCACACTAAAGCAAGTTTTCACACTTAGCATGAATCCATAATAAATTCCTCCATATAGATAAATAAAACTTTGCTTCCATAAAATAATCATCTATGTTGTCTCTTTATATATCATAGACAATTAGAGAAATTGGTCTCCTCATGGTGTTGTTAAAATGATCCCCTAAGGGATATATATATTAGTGTTTACACCCTTATTAGATTATAATAGATTGGTGAGTTAAGCACACTAAAAAGATGTAAAGGGGAGCTATATGAGGTTATTATAATCAATTAAATTCCAACATTAATTATGCAATATCAGAACAACACATTAATTCTTGTAACTAATGTACATGATATGATGTAAACTTAAAAACACAAGAGGATGAGTGTACTTAGGTGATTACAAATGGATATTGGACGTTTTGGGTGTGCAGAGTGCTAGAACTGAGATATCTAAACCTAAGAGTGCTTTATTCCTAGAAGTGTAGCTGGAAAGTGACTTGGTGTAACACCGTACATATATATCGGGACAATCTATATGATTTTACACCTATTATATGATACTCAAATGTAGATGGAGAAATGATACACATGCCCCTAATATCCCTGAAAAATGTAACTAAAACTAAGTTTCATGGTGAATGGATGAAGTGCTTCATTTATGCGCTAAATAATATAAACTAAGCGAAATGGATTTGAAATTGTACTTACAGGTGGAAATTTAAAACTGTCGAGAAAGTTGATGTAACTATTCCTGGTTAAAACTATGTGAAGAGGTCAAAACCATCCATGAGGTCTTGACCAAGCTGTATGTTTTTGAACCTGTGCATGATTTTCTGAATTTTTGTATGTGATGTTATTTATATCTACCTTATGTATACATTTGCCTAAGCCCCTAAATCTCATTGTGTTTGATGTAAGTGTATAATATACGTGGGTGAATATTCCCACTTTGGAGGCACGTGTGATTAAGCATTTGAGCATGTGAATCAAAATAATAGATGCATAATCATGTATGATGAGTGTGATAATCTACATAGAAACACATGGAAAGTTATAGTGGTGGCAAGCAATGATGGGATCCAAAGCTTGTAAAAGGGGTTGTACATGGTAAAAACAATGGCCCACAACAAGAGCAACAATAATAATAATAAAAATAGTAAAAAAATTAGTAATGATGCATGTATAAGACAGAAAGTTAAAAAAAGATAACAACAATAATGTCAAGATCAATAGTATGCAAATAATGTCACAGAAAAGGTGTAGAGCTTCAAACATGGGACACCCACAATGTCACAAGACAATCAAGACCCTTAAGGCTACATGAGAAGAAAAATCACATAAGATATGCATAAAACCTCAAACATGGGACACATGGTGTCATAAGACAAGGCACATAGGCCGTAATTGGTGAAGAAAGAAATTAATAAAAAACACAACTAACAAGCATGTATAAAAACAAAAGTGTTAGAATGTGATGAAATAATATAGATAAAACATGTGAAGTGAGATGTGTCAATGCTGCAAAAGACACGTGTGTTAGTCATGTTATCTTAAAAGATAACATGTAAAAAATATATGCAATCGAGTGTTACGAGGAAAAATAAATGAACTATAATGAAATAATAACACTTGTATGTTGTGTGTAATATATGTTGCCAGATGTATAGAAAATATGGGTAAATGGTCAACCAATGCTTATCATCGTGTACCACTTTTTGTATGTCTTGCATTAAGATCAATATACCACATGAAATTATGTGTGTAAAGAGTAAATATATATGTTATTTATAAAACCCTAGTGACAAACAACATGTAGAATGTAAAATGTTGACAACACAAGCTATGTGTATAGGTCCAAGTTTTGTATTTTTGTAAGTATATGAATGCTTTATCTTTTGGAATGTTTAGCTATGTGTAGGGAGAGGGGTAACACAAGAACTACCTGAAAAGAGTAGAAGAATATGGGGAAAAAAGAGCCCCAAATGATTGTGGAGTAGACCTAAAGTATGTGTAGAAACTGTAGATGATTCATAACATAATGGAAGGTTAAAAGAATGGTAGAGCCATTAACAATAGTAGGAGTATAAGGATTTGAATTGAGATTTGTGACTAGAATACCATGTCATGAAGAGATTGCAATTGATTGACATTAATTTTTATTGATCCCACCCTTGTTAGATTATAATAGATTAGTGAGTTAACCACACTAAAAGGAAGTAAATGGGGGATATACAAGGTTATTCTGATTAATTAACTCCCAACATTAAGTATGTAATATCAAAATAATGCACTAATTCTTATAACTAATGTACACAATATGATGTGAACTTAAAAACGCAAGAGGATGAGTGCATTTAGCTAACTACAAATAGATATGGGAAGTTCTAGGTGAGAAGAGTGTTGGAATTGGGATTTCTAAACCTGAGAGTGCTTTGTTCCTGGAACTATGACTAGAAAATGGCGTGGTATAAGACCATATAGATATGTTAGGATATTATGTATTTTTAGAACTGCACTAAACCTCACTTTGTAACTTACTGAGGTTGTTTCCTTCCTAAAAATATTTGTCATTGTAAAACCCTAATTGTCACTCATGCTACAAAACCCTCTAAATATTCTGAGTGAGGCATCAAACCCTACCCATGGATATGAGACCCTTCAAAACAAACATTAGTTGTGTTTAAGTGTAATCATTGCACCACCGATATTAGCATTATTATGAAGAGGCCTCAAACTACACGTTGTTCTACACTTAACATGTGATATTTGAATGGATGCAACTAGATTTGGCAATTAAAAACTCCTTGACAATGTTTGAATTGAGTTTGGATCTATCTAATTCTTGATGTGGGGACCTTTGAGTGCTTAAAATTTAGGGAAGATGATTCTCTGGGATATTTCCTTAATATTATACATGATCTTTTGTGAGATTGAGGGAGTCTTGGGTGCCTTTTGTGTTAGCTTTTACGATAAGAGTTCATGAGAATGCTAGGGTATTTGAGGTCCTTAAACAAGGTGAGTTTAACTTTCGTATATAGGACTCTGAAGGTAAATTATCATGGAATGACCTACCTAGAGGGATTAAATGACTGAACGAATAATATAAAATTGAAAGATCAGATGGAGGATATGTCGGTTTGAAACTGTATAATTTGGTCAAGAAACAATTCGACAAGCCAATTAAAGAGGACAATTTTGCAAAGGGGTGAGACATATGAAAACTAAAGGTTGTATCCTATAAAGTTGATTTTGTTTATATATTTTATGCATTTAACTCTCCGAACCTCTCCACATATCAATGTGTATGAATAAAAAAGTTAGACAAGATACCTCAAAATATATTGAGTGGGGATAGAAAAAATGTGTATTCTTAGCAAGAGTGCATTGTCAAAACAAGAAGTGTCAAAGAGTAAATTGCCAAATTTGAGTGTCTGCATCTAGTGGGGACTTTCCATTCACTTATTTAAGAAGAAATATAATTAGCCTTGGATTCTATAAATAACACCTAACTATTCCATAGGGGTGGTGTTCTTACCACATGTCTTCATCTCCTAGCTCCTTTACCTGCACAAAAGTGCTACCACTCCTAGATGCCCACTCCTCCACTTTGCATGTTTTTTAGATCTATCGTAAAGATCTCTATTTTTAATCCAAACTACTTTTCCTTGTGTGCCGCCTACTTTTATTTTCCATGCATGTGTTCATACTAGTTGTTTTTCTATCTTTATCCCCTTTAGTTTGGTGTGCTAACTTCCTTTCCCATGTAGTGTTTCTATTTATGTGCTTTTTTTTCCCACTAAAGTCACACGTCTTTACTGAACCTCTTGTTTTACTTCTATACACAAGGTTTTTTCATAGATGTTACATACAACTCTTCATTCTTCCCCCAAAAATGTCACGTGCTTTAAAGAATATTAAGAATAAAGAATAAAGAATAGTTCCCAACATGGGACTTAACTAATAAATAAATATACAATAATTTAGGTGCTCATCATCACCCCACACTATCTTCATTTCCCACCCTCAGGTAACACTTTCTCTACCGATTCGAGCAATTACTATACCTCCTACATGACCAAATATTTGTGTATCTTTTAATGATCTAGGGTCTTTTGGACAAGGGGGACATCTTTTCTAGCCATATGGTGAGTTACTTTGGGGCCTTAGTCATTTTTTTGGTCTTATGCTTCAACCTAAAATTTATGCAAGCTCTTTCCTACCTCTAGTTTTACTACTTCTAGTGCACTTTCCTCCTTACAAGTTATTTTATGTAGCTCCCCCAACCACTACTTTATTTTACTCTTTTTCACAATGACCTCTTCCTCTAATTGTTCAATATCCTCTAGGAGTCAGTCATGCCTATTCATGTTGATGCCATCATTTTCCATTTATTTCTTCAAGGATTCTTGCTTTTAGGTTTTAGGAACATGTGTATGTTAATTAATTTGGACTATATGGATAATCCCTTCACCATTCTATCCATGTATGCAACTTTGTCCCCAAGCTTTGCAACCAGGTCCTCACAAGTTTTTCTTTACACATAGATCTCTAGCTTTGTCTAACTTCTTACTCTATTGTGTGTGGCCATACCCTTCTTCTTCCCATAGATTTATAAGCATGTTGATCAAGATTTAGAGTTTATCTACACATTCCCCCTGATATGTTTATATACCTTTACTAACTAAGGATCATTGGTGACAATACTTTGGTATAGGATTAGCACCTTAAGATCATCATGCATATATTTTTCAATTAAATCTTTATGCTCTATATAAAGATCTTACATATTCTTATTTTTTTCTCATATATCTTTGTTAGTTCTTACACATTTTGGTGCTACATGTGGATATCTTGGTTATTGAGGAGGTTTTATTCAACCACCTCTCATGTTATCTTCAAAAATGTTTCACTAGCTTGGGTTTTTGACATCCGATAAGTGTTTGCAAGGGCCACTCATCCTTAATATTAAACTTCATCGAGAACCTTGTGTAAGATAACATGGTATAATTTGAACATGGGCTCCTTTGTGTAGGCATCTAGATTGAAAAAAATGCCCCTTTACCCCTATCGTTCCCATTGTATACCTGAGATAATTCCATGAAAATGGGTCTTTATATGGCTTTCCCTTTTAGAATATGGAGTGAAGAGTCTTAAGAGGTTTCTTATCATCAAACTTTATTTATTCTTCCTTCTCGTCTTTCTAGTATTCATGTATATAATTTACCTTATCATGATGTCATTCTACATCTTCGTCTTCATCCTCAACACTTATCCATTCTTCATCGTCACGTGTTTCCTCCTCCTCCTCATGTTCTTCTTCTTCATCATGTCCCTTATCTCCCCTCACCCTTTTTCTCCTCCTTCTCCCTAGATTTAGCTTATTCCATCATCTTTAACATGTATCACTTTTGGGTTTGTACGCAGGGGTGGATTGGTTCTTGCATTGGAGTTGATAAGATGTTCTCCTTTTTTAATCTCTTATGCGCATGAGTATTTTTGTAGAAAAGGGAACCTTTATAAGAGTAGTGTGTGTTGGTCCATCTATGCTTGTCTTATCTCCTTTCCTGGAGACACGCACTTCTATTTCATTGAATTCAATGTAGCACCCCATTGAAAAACACCTCAAAATCATTCACATGTCCCCAATGTTATCCCAATACATCCTGTTATTCACCCATTTGTGATTAGTTAATTAAATTGATTAATCATGTGCATTGTACCCCTTTGGATTAATTAAATTAATCCCTAATACTCCTTTAGCTAAGTTAATTATCATTTGCTAATTAAATGATTAATTAATTAGTATTCACATCCTAGTCAACTACCACTCAAATTTTCAGTCAACAGCCACTTGGACCCCACAACCTTATCCTAATCAACTACACTTCTAGAATCCTAAAAAGGTGGGGGCAATTCAATTGCACATACAACCACCTTTCCAAATGTAACTTCTGCAATTAATTCCATTACTGCCTCTAAATGTCCTGAAAATGCTGTAACTTCCTCAAATGCTATTTTTAACATGTGCATTCAAGCCAATTCAACCAACTTCCAACCACTTCTGCTTCTATAAAATGCAGGCTTATACTATCCCAAATCCTCATGGATTGTTTGCAAATAAACTCTGTTCATTTACATACTAAAGCTTTTCAAGCCAACCACTCGTAGCAATTTGCATCCCCAATTTGGAGACCATTCAAGAGCACCCACATCCATTTACAATGTTACACAAATAAATTTTCTACAACCTTACTGAGGTTTGCATTGGAAGCTTACATGAAGGTTTGCACACTTAGTTATTCATCTTCCATTACTATTACTTTTATCTGTTTACATTTTGGCATGTTTGGTGGGACTCACACTCCCATTTTAATTTCCTTTCATTTCAGATGTTATTTACCTTGTTGTGTTATTCTATTTGCAAAGTATATTGTGGGAAGACTTGATAGTTGAGTTTCATTTCTAAAATCACAAAAATAAACATTGTTTTTACTGATTATCAATCATTGTTCGATAGTACTTTTGATAGATTTTCTATTTTTAGTGGTAAAATTCATCATTTTGTTGTTTTGTTCTTTACTTGTGCTATTCTCTAGTTTTTACAAGCATAATCTCTGTTTTTTCTGCACAAAATTCTCTAGTTTTCAAAAATTACTCAAGTTTGCTCTCTGCTATTTTCTGCAAGAAAATCAATCCACACACATAGAGACATAGAGACAGGCCATTAGTTCCCATTTTCCTTCTAAACACATAACATATATATTCAAAAATAAAAATAAAAATAGATTTGTTTTTGTGTTTTAGTCGGTCATGCCCAATTTTTCGTGCCACTTCAACCTGTCAAAAACACACACAACCAAAGCCCTATCACACAAATCAAACCCCAACAGTAATCAACATGGACGCCTTTA
This sequence comes from Taxus chinensis, assembly GCA_019776745.2. Taxonomy (NCBI): domain Eukaryota; kingdom Viridiplantae; phylum Streptophyta; class Pinopsida; order Cupressales; family Taxaceae; genus Taxus; species Taxus chinensis. Next base: position 721,049,112 of record CM034153.1, on the reverse strand, counting down.
TGATCTTATTTTTAGGTTTCTAGCTATATGTTTCCAAACTTAGGGTTATGCATAATTTTTAATCTATCCTTATATTTTATTTCTTTTTAAACACCCTCACCTGGCTTTCCCTCTTTTATGATTATTTTATGTAGATTAGTTTATTATCAATTAGTATAGATTAGTATATAGTCTAGTTTATTTTATTCTAACCTTTTTTTCGTTGCTACTCATTTGTTTTTCACTATTTTCACTAAAATAGACTAATCTTCACCTAGTTTGATTTTTAATTATTTAATAGTTTGTTTTAATTAGTAACCTGCTCACTAATTAATTTAGGACTTGTAAACTACACGATTAGGCACTTTTTCATTTATTTTCCACTCTTTTCACCACAATGGACAAATTATCAAACTTGTTTTTACAGGGTTACTTGGACCTTCTGGTCTATTTTTTGTCACATTTTCAGCAATTTCTCCTAACCAACTCATCGTGTTCTTTATATCGCTACTAATGTTTTGTGGTCATTTTCACTTAAGTTTATTGTCGTTTATTATGTTTTGGGAATTAACGATTTCCTTTTCTATTTTTAATCAAAGCTTATTTTATGTGTATGCTCTTTCCCTCATGCTTTTTTAAAGCAATCTTGGAAATCAAAAACATAAACTTGACTTCTTTTGTCTCGTATCTTTTACCTACTTCCGGAAAACATTCTAATCCATTGCTTGTAGGACCCGCTCTCACGATGGTTGGTAAAACAATGTAAAAACTACTAATTGCAGGTTGCCTTTGCTCACAAGCTTCAAACTACTCATTCTTGTGTGCAAGGAATTACTAATAAATAAGATAAAATGAACATTTTTACACACTGTATTTGCAAGTTTGGGTAAGGGTAAAAACATGTTCGCACTTAATTATGGGAAGTGCCTTGGCATAAGCCATAAAAATCATTTTGAAGATTACCACAAGAACCCCAAAGTAGTTGATCACCTTGAGGGCACTCGCTGACGAAATGGGTACCCCCATCCCAACTGATTAGTAAAGACTTTTGTGAGTTAGAGTCACAGTATATCCAGTAGTGGTGACCCCAGTGTGATTCTTTTTGAGCAAGGTCTTTGCTCAGAGTTTCAAAGGGGGTAAAGTAAAGTCCGACAGCTAGCAAGAGCACCACGCTCACTTCGGGTATACTGCTGACACCTAGTTGAGACAACCACCTAGGAATCCAAACATTGTCCAAGCCAAGCTAAGGTAGAGGCCACAAACAAATAAAAAAAAAGGCTCTCTTTCTATTTTCTTCTTGTCTTTTCTTTCTTTTCGTAGTAGTGTTCCACACTCACTTTTTCCCAAACACTCCTTGTTTGGGATCCATCGTTACACATTCATATATTCTCATCAGTTTTCAAACACTCTTTGTTTGAATTCATCTTTTACATTTGTAATTTTTCATTGTTTCCAAACACTTATTGTTTAGAATCATTCTTTTATCCTGTTTCCATTTTTTTTCCAAGTACTCTTTATTTGGATTACTTTTAAACCTTCTTTTCGAGTACCCCAAATACTTCTTATTTGGGCTCATTTTCTATGTTTTGTTTGTTATGTCCAAATTTATCCTTATTTGGACTTGTCATTCAAATATTTTTCTTGTCATATTTTCTCTTCATCTTCAGTCATTCACTATCTTTAGTTTTACTCTCAAAATTCCCATTTTCAGAGCTTTTGTCTCTTTTTTCATCATTTCAATATTTTCATCCTCATTCATGCACTTCTCATTTGATCTTATCTTTCATTCTCTTTAGAATTCTCATTTACCTATTTGAGTCTTCCCATTTTCGAGATCATCAAAGTTTTCCATATCATTCGTACTCACCTCATTTTGAGTTCATCTCCCATTTCGTCCTTGACTTAAACATTTGTATTACATATTCCCAAATTTTAAATTTCCAGCTTCCTTCTCCAACATCAAGTCTTGAGTTGTGTATATCCACGTCCTCGCTCAAGAACTTTCATCTTACGACTCATGCACCTTGACATTGTTATATTCCACTTTGTCATAATTAATTACATCACATATTATCTTTCATTAAAGATTTGATACTTTCATCCTCTTCTTATCATCCTTTAGTTTGACATCATCATTGTTAAACTATACACATTTGTCTTTCTTCACGTCTCTAATTTGAAAAATTATTTGTTAAGTTTTAGACACTTCATCATCTCATTTCCCAATGTTTACGTTGTCAATATTTAAGTCTTATCCTTTCATTAGCTCTCTTCCTTCTTAACTATTTCTTGTTAAGGGTATGAGCACATCACATACAATTTGACTCCTTCTTCATATCCTCTTCCATTCTAACATTTAAATTGTTATAGGTTGAGCACAATCAAACCTTAATCGCAAAAACCCTCTTCCCATCTAGCATTCACTTTACTAGCGATAGAGTACATTCAACATCAATTAATACTCACTCCTCCATTCTTTCATTCACATTGTAAGAGGTTGAATGCATTTTAGCTTTCATTACTATAATCTTCCTCCCATCTAACATTTACTTTACTAAAGGATAAGATAATTTCACCACATTGAATCCCTCTTCCATCTTGGCATTCACCTTATCAAGGGTTGAGTTTATCAATCACTCTCGCATGTTTCCATCTTGACATTCACTTTGTTAAGGGTTGCATCATTCATATCTTCCAAACATCTTGTCCATCTTAGCATTCACTTTGTTAAGGGACAAGTTATTACCAAAATTAATCACACGCCTCTCTTCCATCATAACATTCACATTGCTATGGGTTGAGTTATCTTTCGCATCTCTTTTTGCTTCCCCCGTTTTTTAAAAATGATGGGAACACGCCAAAGAGATTATAGTATTTTTCAAAAGAAATGAATGACATCAAAATACTTTTGGAAATTCCAACAGTGACAATGAACAACACTCTGAGGATGATCAGAATGACATCTCTCCTGAAGAACAAGCCCACGTCGAAAATATCTTACTTATGAACAAAGACCAATTTTTGCTTCGTCTCCTTGAGATGGGAGGAAAATTACCCTTTGATTTTGACGAGGATGTTCTATGAACATTTCTTGGAAAACCAAAACCAAGAAAAGTGACCCATTCATTTCGACAAACAATGATGATGCGTGTGGTCCTATCCATTCAAACCACGAGGATAAAGGCAAGTCCACCTCAACCAATGAAAATGATGACGGTTCAAACCCAAACAAATAAAATGTTGGGAATAAGGGAAAATATATTGACTCTACCACCGAACCTACTAAGGTACTTATGGATCAAATCAATGAGATGACTAAACAATTAGCTCTCATATCCTCTAAAGTCACGACATAACCTCATAACAAAGATTCTACAAAAAATAGTGACAACTCATCTAAGATACATATTGCGACCAACAAAGAGAAAAACCAACCTAAGAATGATGGCTCATCATCATCCATTTTACACCATGAATCTTCATTCGCTCGTGAATGATAACTTATGAAATACACAATCTCGGTTATGCAACACCAACACAAACAATTTAACTTTGACAAGTTGTGTCCTTACCCATTTGATAAGGACATCTTATGCATCCCCTTTCCTAAATCATTTGAAATGCCTAAGTTCAATCAATACAAGGGAAAAAATGATCATAGAGAACACATCAAGGAATTGTATATGGATTTCTAAGAGGTGGCCTATATTGATATATTTTTAATGCATTTTTTTCCACAAAGTATAGGTGGACAAGCTTTGGACTAGTTTTTACACCTCCCCAAGGGCTTTATCCATACCTTTGTGGACCTCTCAGAGAATTTTTTCAAACATTTCTCATTCAATATAGACTCTGAAATAATCATGATGGAATTGTGTAATGTTAAACAACACTCTAACGAAACCTTTGCACAGTTCTTACAAAGATGACATGGAATCAAAAGTCAATTCCCATACTCAATCCCTAAAAAACAACCAGTGAGTATTTTCGTTCCAAGTACCACTGACGAGTTATCCTTTCACATGTAAATGCAATGCCTCAATACTTTTGAGGAAGTTATCTAGAAAGGATCCCAAATTGAAAAGGCCTTTGTCACAAAAGGTTTGATAAAACCTCATTCAAAGGACAATGGGCATCACAATAATCATAATATCTCTCATTACGATAAATACAAAAACATTAATCGAAATCACAATGTCATTAATGACAATATCACAGATAATCAAAACATGCATAACATTAAGAATAATCAATATAAGTCTAACAAATATAAATAACCACTCCTTATTACAACTAAATAGGCTTCCCATATCATGACTCAAAGTGACACCATTTCACTCCTTGAGGAGAACCTCTCTCAAATGTCCTACAACAACTTGTTAATAACAACATGGTGACCTATCCCATCACAAGACCCTGGGTTGAAGGAGAACCCAAGCCCACTTGATATAAAGCTGACACTTACTGTGACTTTCATCGCATTGACAGTCACACAACTGATCTATGATTTCTCTTACGTCACTTTGTCTAAGATCTCATCGACAATGGGGATATCATTGTTAAAGAACCTTTGCCAAATAAAACACCTAATGAAATTATCAAGGTGTTCTCAAACCCATTTCCCAAACACGGTGATGATGATAAAAATGCTAACAAAGGTCACTCCACCAATAACACTAACTACAGTTCAATTATTTCTTTTATTGACGAAGTATCTTCTATAGTAGCGGCCATTAAATTCAAACCTACAAGTAATGGCATAGCCACACACCAAAATAAGATTTGGGTTCCCACAACAAACCAACCATATAATTCTTCTGCAGAGCCTCAAAAGTCCACATCAACTCACTCGAATAAGAAGTCAACCTCTAATGCTAAATCTTCCACCCCTTGTCAATATGACCTTATTAAACAATTATTAACCACGCCAGTGCATACCTCTTTGATGTAACTGTCAAAAGAATCGCCTAGCCTTCAATATATCCTCACTTGTGTGAAATATCCCTTGTGGGATACCACTCAAAAATGCATGAAATATAGAAAAATTGCAGCAAAATAAAATATATATTTTTGCATAAATTAAAAGCTAGGGTATCGAACTGATTTAAATCAATAACTCATAAAATACTTGTTCAAATCACTTGAAAAATTATGGATATCTTGTTAATATGATAAATAACACAAGAAAATTATTTTTGGAATTTTTGGAATAATATGTCGCTTCCAAAAAATTATAGAGTGCCCTAAGCAGCTAGAAACTTCAAAAATTCATATCTTCTCAAATAAACATGCTAAAATTCTTTTTTTTTGAAATAACATCTATTAATAGTGAGAATGAAAACCCAACCTCCAGATATGAAAATATCAACCCGAAAACCCTCCAGAAATTGCTGCAAACTTCCAAAGTAAGTCTCCTCCCTTCAAAATAGGTTGAAACCCTTTAAAAATGCCTCTAATAATGGTGTCAAACCCTGCTCAAGTCACTGCCACAAATATAAACTATAAACCCTTGAATCTTCTCCACAAAAAGTCCCTGAAACCCTCTAAAACCATCTTCTGAAAGCTTTAAACAATATCTATGTAAAACAGCTCTGAATCAACTTCAAATTTACAAGCTAGGGTGGATTTCACACCACCAAAGCTAGGGTCCCTGTGGGATCTTACTCCATAAGCTGGAATTTTGCAAACAACAGTTTCACAAAGAGAAAATATGAGTGTATGCAAGAGTGATCTCCCTTTTCCTCCCCACCTCCTTTTATAATTTTTCCAAGGCAATAAGAGGCCTAAACAGACCTAATCGACCCCCCTCTAGAAATAACCACCAAATAATAAAGTAACTAAAATTACTTTACCCCCTTCAAGTCGCTATAGGACATAAATGACCCCTAATATAATATTATAACATTAAAGTGTTATGAGGTCCCCCGTTAACGACAAAATATAACATCTAGTCCCACCAAGCCACTTTATGCTCATGTCAATGAAAAATTAAAACAAATGAAGTAGGTGGTAATACATATTCATACCCAATAGCCTCCAATGTCCTTAGCCCCTTGGGTATGACCAAGGCTAGGACTCAAATTGGCCCTTAGGCCCTTTGCGAAGGAAAGGGGACATTGCAGTCCTCCCTTCATGGAATTTTCTTGTCCCTAAGAAAATGCAGACTAGGATGTTGTCCCATCCAAGTAGCATCCTCAAGTGGCAATCCTTTCCACTGCACCAAATACTTTTTGATCACTCTGCTCCTGAGTTTCCTTTGTCTCACCTCAATAATAGATTTTAGCTCTAAAACCAGCTTCCCCTTGTCATCCAATGGTGGAAACTCTATAGAAAGTATAATATACTACCCAAATTCCCTCTTAAGGCACAAAACATGAAATAAATTATATATCTTACCGTGTTCTAGAAGTTCTAGCTCATATGCCACTGCCCCAATTTTTCGTGTTACCTGGTATGGACCATAAAACCATGTTTTTAGATTCTCTGTACCCTTCTACTTAAGTGAGGACTACCTATATGGCCACAAGCATAGGAATATTGAATCCCCTACCTCAAAATACCTCTCTATCTTTTGCTTATCTGCATATATCTTCTATTGATTTTGTGCCTTCTGAAGGTTCTCCTCGAGAGCTTTCACAATATTTTGGTTCTCTTGTAACCAATCACGAGCTTTGGGAGCTCAATTATCTGATAATACCAAATCCACAAATGGCATAACATCATAACTATACAAAGCTTGGAAAGGAGTCATGTCGATGAGCATTTGATAGGTGGTATTGTAACAATACTCACCCATGTGTAACCATCTAATCCATGCACCTTAATGACCTTTCACATAACTCCACAAGTAACCCTCTGTCCACTTATTAACTATTTCCATATGTCTGTTCATCTATGGGTGATAGCCCATGCTAGGGGTCAACTCATTACCTACAATCCTAAAGATATCCTACCAAAATGTGCTCATTAAGATCTTATCCCTGTTACTAACAATATTTTTAGGTAAATCATGAAGCCTAAAAACACCTTTATATAAGACCTTAGCCACATTTGTTGCCTCATGCCCCTTGGGTAGGGAAAATAAATGAGCATACTTAGTTAACCGATCAACTACAACATAGATGTAGTTATGTCCATGCACTAAGGGGAGTCATGTGATAAAATCCATAGATATACTTTCCCACTTCTACTCGAGAATGGGAAGAGGCTGAAGTAATCCTGCTAGAAAAGAATGCTTGGATTTGGTTTGTTGGAAAACTATACACTCTCTGATATGATTAAGGACATCATTCTTCATTCCCTTACATGTAAATCTCTCTCTGATAAACATGTATGTCTTGAAATATCCAGGATGTCCACCTAATGGTGTATCATACACTTCCCGAAGGATCTTTTCCTTCATCTTGGACCCTAGTACAAGGAAAATCCTATCCTTGTAGTATATGAGATCATCCAAAACTCTGTACCTATCATCTTGTACAATGCCATCCATGATCTCACAGGAAAACTGATATTTGGAATACTCAAAAAGTATGTGAACCTTCCAATCTGTTGAAATCTCAGATATAGAACTAAGTATAGAGGTAAGGTAAGGTCTCCTAAACATATCATCAGCAACAACATTATTCTCCTTTGGTGTACTCTATGTCAAATTCATAAGTTTGTACCTTATTCACCCATCTATGTTGATGATCGTTGAGATCCTTCTGCCCCAGGAAGAACCTTAAGTTGTTGTGATCCGTACAAACCATGAATTTTCTTCCCACAGGGTACTATTTTAATTTGGCCAAACCATGCATAATGGCCAACATCACCTTATCATAAATTGAATACCCTTTCTCCATAGGGCTCAATTTGTGACTCTCATAAGAAATGGGGTGCCTATCTTGCATAAGAACTAATCCAACACCCTCTCTTGATGCATCACACTCAAGTACAATTGGGTGAGAGAAATTCTGTAATGCAAGAACAGAACATGCAATCATCACCCCCTTGAGGTGATCAAAAACCTGTTGTGTTAATTCTAACCGAGCAAAATCCCCCTTCTTGGTCAAATATGTCAATGAAGAAATCAACTAAGAGAAGTTCTTTACAAATCTCTTGTAGTATGTGCACAGTTCCAAGAATCCTCTCAACTGTGTCAATGTCTTGGGTGGTGGCCTATCCAAAATTGTATGTATCTTCTCCCTATCAACTTTCACTACCCCTCCACCAATCACATATCCCAAATATAATATCTATGTTATGCCAAACTCACACTTAGAAGCTTTCACATATATCGAATTAGCTTCTAATATCCCCAATATCTCATCAAGGTGTTTGATGTGATCCTTCCAAGTCCTATTATAGACCAATATATCATCAAATAAAAATACAAAATTCCACAAGTGGCAGTAAAACACATGGTTCATGTAAGACTGGAACGTAGCTGGTGCATTAGACAATCCAAATGACATCACTAGGAACTCAAAGTGACCGTAATGACATCTGAAAGTTGTCTTATGCATGTCCTGCTCTCTAACCTTGATCTAGTGATATCCAAATCACAAATCTATTTTAGAAAAATAGATTACCCGCTATAGCTCATCTATCAAATCATTGATACGTGGAACTGGATACTTGTTTTTTATTGTCTTCTTGTTTAAGGCACGGTAATCTATGCACATCTACATGGTCCCATCCTTCTTCTTCACCAACACTATTGAAGAAGCAAAAGGACTGTAACTAGGTATAATATTCCCCATATCAATGAGATCATGGATAGTCCTCTCAATCTCATCCTTAAACCTCTTGGGGTGACGGTAAGGAGTTGTAACCATAGGTCTAGTGTCCTCAAGCTTAATCACATGCTCAAATCCCCTATCTGGAGGTACGCCTAGAGGTATGTCACTAAAAACTACACTATGCCTATCCAATAGGCCCTGGATATCCACATGATAATTTGACTGCGCATCCTTTGATTTCTTAGTAGAAACCAAGCACTATACTACCCAATCAACCCCATTGTGCCTATGAATCCTTTCAATCCTCTTAGCTGTAACAACCTTAGGTGCATATGAAGATAAACCTCTCAAAGTCATATTCCTCTGTTTGGAGTTAAAATTCAACTCTATTGTCTGAAAGTTAGTCTAAAAATCACCAAGGGAATGGAACTATTATACTCCAAGCACAAGGTTGGTCTCTCTAATACCAACCATATACAAATCATCATAAATTGTATATTTACCCATCGTGATGCTCAACTATGGAACTCATTGTCTGCATCTCATAGAATCTCCATTGGCTATAACTACGTTGAATCCTTGAAAATCTTCTACCTGTAATCCTCGCTTCTCAACTAATGATGCATCAATAAAGTTGTTGGTTGCCCCACTATCAATGAGTACCACTACTTGCTGACCCTATAAAACTCTCCTAATTTTGAATTCCTTGTACCTTAGGGTACTAGACAAAGTGGCAATAGTCTCATGGGGAAAGGTCTCATCCTCATGCTCAACCCCTATACTATTCAATGTCTCTCCATCTCAATCCTCCAATCCCTGCGTATCCAACTCCTCATCACCATAACTCTCCTCAAAGACCTCTATGAATTGGGCCTTCCCTCTACCTTTACAATGATGTCCTAGAATGGAAGGTGTGCAATAATTGAAACATAGTTTATTTCACCTTAAGTCCCCTCTATCCACTCTAGATATGAATGGTTTCTTTGTTATATCTTGCCTAAGTTGGGGCACCTTTAGCTGTGAACCATCAGGTCTAGATGGATGTACCTTAGGCTGTAATCGAGGTGGGAACCTCAAATTTAGAGTGGATAACTCTAAATCATGTGCTCTCCTAATATCCTCATGTAAAGAAGAAGGCTCAAATGCCTTCACAAATCCAGCTAGAGCATCCATCAACCCTACCGTGAAAAGTGAGGTCAACCTCATCTCTGAAACATCAAGTACCATAACTGATAATCTCTAAAAATTTGTAATGTACTGATCTAGAGAGCCTATCTGCCTCAAATGAGGCAACTCTCTAAAATGCCTATTAGGGTCCCTCCTGTCAAATATGCTCATCAGCCTTTGCGTGAACTTTACCTAAGTAGTAATATGTATGTGCACCTGTGTAATCAATCTATGATGCCACCAGGCATGAGTGTATCCCTCGAGATGTAGGATTGCAAACTTAATTGCATCATGTTCATGCATGGGATTCAAGTTGAAGTAATTCTTCAAATTTTGAATCCAAGATTGCACGATACACTTCTTACAACCATCAAAGTGTGGAATGGATATTTGTCCCAATCTCCTCTGTAACTCAGGTACTTGTATATGATGATATCTCTTGGGACTGCTACCAATATTCATATTGCAATACTCGTAGAATGACATGTTAGCATGAAATCCCTCACTCAAAATCTGGTACCTCTCCCAACAAGACCCCTCATCCAAAACATCTATTGGCTTCCGTACCTGTGAAATTTTTAGGTCATTCAAGAAAGAGGGTTCATGAAGCCCCAAAGGTGGTAGAAGAATAAGGAGACCGCTTCCCTGAATATCCAGTCTCAATTCTTTGACCCTGTTGTCCCATATTTCTATTTTCCCCTCTATCTGTATGAGTCTCAATTTTTCCCTATGCTAATATCTCAATGAGGTGGCTCAAATAGAGATTAGTCATTTCCTATTGCTTTACCATGTTGTTGAACAATTGTTTCATCAATTCCACACCCATGTCCTCACTGCCTTTGTCTCCTATCTTTTAACCCCATAGGCTAGAGAAAAAATTGCTCTGATACCACTAAAATATCCCTTGTGGGATACCACTCAAAAAATGCACGAAATATAGAAAAATTGCAGCAAAATAAAATACCAAGTTTTACAAAAATTAATAGCTAGGGCAACAAACTGATTTAAATCAATAACTCACAAACTACTTGTTCAAATCACTTGAAAATTAATGGAGAGATTGCTAATATGATAAATAACACAAGAAAAATATTTTTGGATTTTTTTGAATAATATATCACTTCCAGAAAATTACAGAATGCCCTAGGCAACTAGGAAACTTTAAAAACTCATATTTTCTCAAATAAGCATGCTAAAATTTTGAAATAACATCTATTCATAGTGAGAATGAAAACCCAACCTCCAGATCTAAAAATATCAACCCAAAAATTCTCCAAAAATTGCTGCAAACTTCCAAAGTAAGTTGCCCCCTTGGAAATCGGTTAAAACTCTTCAAAAATGCCTCTAATAATGGTGTAAAACCCTGCTTACCTCGCAGCCACAAATTTGAACTGTAAACCCTTGAATCTTCTCCACATAAAGTCTCTTAAACCCTATAAAACCCTCCTTTAAAAAATCTTAAAAATATCTCTGTAAAACAACTCTGAACCAACTCTAAATTGACAAGATAGGGTGGATCTCACACCACCGAAGAATGTCATGCTAGCTAGGGATGGATCTCTCACCACCGAAGCTAGGTTCCCTGTGGGATCTTACTCCACAAGCTATAATTTTTCAAACAATAGTTGCACAAAGAGAAAATATGAGTGTATGCGAGAATGATCTCCCTTTTCCTCCCCAACTCCTTTTATAATTTCTCCAAGGCAACAAGAGTCTCAAATGGCCCTAATCAACCCCCTCTAGAAATAAGCACCAAATAATAAAGTAACTTAAGCTACTTTACCCTCTTCAAGTTACCATAGGACATAAATGACCCCCAATGTAATATTATAACATTAAAGTGTTATGAGGTCCCCCCTTAATGACAAAATATAACATCTAGTCCCACCAAACCACTTTATGCTCGTGTCAACAAAAAATTAAAACAAATGAACTAGGTAGTAATAGATATTCATACCCAATAGCCTTCAATTTCCTTAGCCCCTTAGGTATGACCAAGGCTATGATTTGAATTAGCCCTTATGCCCTTAACGAAGGAAAGGCGATATTACATTGTGTTATTCATGAATGTCGTGTTCCTCCAAACCCTTAATGTTCAACAGTTTAAAGATGTGATTGCAAACATTACGCTTGAAAGTCCTATCTTGTATTTTGGCCCTCAAGACATGTTGAACCCTAACCTCCAAAACAATAACTCTTTGTACATCGAAGTGTATATAACAAACCACAAGGTCAAAAGAGTTCTTATTGATAATGGAGTAGCTCTTAATATCTAAATGCTTTGCTGCCTTGGTCATATAACATACAACTTAGATGTTAACGTTATTACCATTCATAGTTATGAAAATATTGAGCTCCAGTCCTCTGGTACCATTACTCTTCCTATACAGGTGGGCCCATTACTCCTTAAAACCATATGTCATGTTATTGATGTAGACATGTCGTATAACCTCCTTCTGGGTAGACCTTGGACACATGCGATGTAGGTCATGCCTTCCACCTTCCATCAATGCATAAAATTACCCAATAATGTAAAAGAGTTCACCTTGCTCGAAAATGCTAACCCCTTTAAATATTGCAATTTTTTCAAAGAAAAGTACTAAAATGTAAATTATTGTCCATATGTTGATGGCATAGCTAAACCTCGTGTCATCCCTATTGCTACCAGTTGTGTTTACCCCAAAATATTGTTGCACCCTCATGTCTTCGTGTCTTCTTCTGAAGCATCTACATTTAAGGTATCACCCAAGATTCAATTCTGTCATAAAGGTCTAGGTGATTACACACTCAAAAATGTATTTCTTGTTGGCAAACTCCTATTATCGCCTCGCAGCTATAAGCATCCTAACACTCCCCATCTATGAGAACCTCAAACTTACTATCTAGGAAATAATATTTGGAGACAATATAGATATCTAGAAGATGAACATATTCCAAGCTTTGATGGCTCTTGGCTATATGAATACAAGATGGTAGAATTCTACGAATCCACTGACTACACCAAGGCCCATAGAATGATGAAAAACATGAACTAGAAAGGAAGAGGCCTTGGCCCATAAGGACATGGCGTTCTTGAACCTATAGAGATCAAATCTAATGTTTACATGCATGGTTTAGGATATGAGACATTTGAGAAGAAACCATTTGTATTCAATTAATTAACTAGCGACGGGGACTCATATTTTGAATTTTATACCGGTTCCACATATAGCCTCTTCGAAGACCTCACCGAAACTACAATTTTCCTCAAACACCTATCCATTCGAACCCTTGATGTTGTTTATCCTTCCCTCGTTGATCTCAAGACAAACAATGTCATAGTTCCATGGACCTCTTTTGAAACGATGAGGCAATCCAAGAGTTCCTTAGGGCTTAAGATCCTTTTCCCTTGTCAGACCACAAGAAGGCTTTCGATATAAACCTTGATGCTACCACCCACTTTGACAAAAAACTTGAAATCTCCAGTCCTCAAGAAAAATAAATTAAACATAAGAAGAAAGAAAAATCATATCTCGCATAGTGAAAACCTTTCTGAGGGGCTACCTGAGCAACCAAAAATGAAAAATAAAAATAAAGAAAAGGACACATCTCCTAGTGAAAACCTTTTTGAGGGGCTATGCGAACAAAAAAAAAATGAAAAATAAAAAGAAAGAAAAGGATGCACCTCCTAGTGAAAACCTTTCAGAGGTGCTAGAGAGAGGATATTCAGATCTTGAAATATCATACAACTTACACAAACCTACAACACCATTCCAAGATAATGACACTTCTAAGTTGTTGGTAAAAGATATGACAAGTATCAACATTGAGACCAAAGACCAACCAAAATTGTTACAACTAGGTGCCAATTTATAAAAAACTAAAATCAAGGTCTTCACAATGCTTTTAATAAAGTTTCAAGATGTATTCAGTTGGTCCTAAATAAACATGTCATGCCTTGATCCCTCTCTTGTGGTTCATCACCTTGTGGTGCTCCCAGATGCCAATCTTGTAAAGAAAAAGTTTTGTAAGATGCACCATGAGGTCGCATTGCTTATTAAGGTTGAACTACAAAAATTATTAGATGCAGGCCTCATACGATCTATTGACTACTCAGAGTGGATATCTATTATGGTACTAGTTACGAAGAAGACCCTCGAAATACGTACCTATACAAATTTCCGTGACATTAACCATGCATGTCATCTCTTATGGATGGCTTTTCAGGATATAATTAAATTCAAATTTCCAAAGAAGACCAACATAAGATAACTTTCACAACGCCATGGCGAACATTTTGTTACAAGGTCATGCCATTTGGCCTTAAAAATGCCGGTGCAACTTATCAATGTGTCACGATTGTTATCTTCCACAACCTTCTTCATGAAATAATGGAGGATTATGTACATGATATTATTGCTAAATCAAAGACCAAAGTAGATCATCCAATTGTTTTTAGACGTATCTTTGAGTGATTAAGAAAATACAAGGTTTTCCTTAATCCAACAAAATGTGTCTTTGGTGTCACTTCGAGAAAACTTCTGGGATTCATTGTCTCATGAAGAGGAATTGAAGTGGACCCTACCAAGGTCAAAGATGATATGATAGGTATGTCACCTCCTCAAATTCCCTATTAGTTAAGAGGTTTATAAGGAAAGATACAGTCTATCTATCACTTCATCTCTCAATTGGCAGATAAATTCCATCACTTCAACTAACTGCTTAAGAAAGACGTTCAATTCAAGTGGACACAGGAATGTAAAAAATCCTTCACTAAATTAAAAGAATATTTTTTTGCTCCACCCATACTCATTCCGCTGATACAATACAAGCCTATGTTGTTGTACACTTCTACAACATAACATTCCATTGTGGCATTATTGGTGTAACACAATGACAAAGGTTAGGAACAAGCTGTTTATAATTTTAGCAAGACTCTCCTTGAACATGAATGCAAGTACTCGCATGTTGAAAATGATTGCTTAGCTATCACTTACAATTTTAGTAGTTTGCAACATTACTTGTTGAATCATACTATCAAGTTAAGTGCAAGGGTTGATCCTTTTAAGTACCTACTTTCGAGACTAGTCATAACAGGACAAATGTCCAGCTGGATTGCACTCCTCAACAAATTTGACATTGAAATTGTTAATCAAAAGTCTATAAAAGGTCAAAGATTGTTAGATCAACTGGCCACAACACCATTTCTAGGTTCATAGCCATTAAAATTTGAATTTCTAGATGAAGACCTATTGTACATAAAAGAAGTCCCCTCATGGAATTTATTCTTTGATGGATCTTGCAATATCCATGGTTCAGGAGCAAGAATTGTCTTACAAACACCTGACGGGGATATTATTCCTAAATATTATCGCATCAACTTCCCTTGCACAAACAATATAGCTGAGTACAAAGCATTGATATCGGGTTTATGCTTTGTTATCTCCTGGTACCTACAATAATTTGCAATTTTTAGCGATTCCCTTCTCATCATTGATTAAGTCAATGGAGAATATAAAGTCAAGGATGAGAAAATATTAACCTATAAAAGAATGGTTGATAGTCTTAAAGGGTATTTTCAGATTATCAATTTTGAACAAGTTCCTCGTGTACAAAACAAAGTAGCGGATGCTATGGAAATTATAGCATCACTTCTTTTGTTTGACACTAATCAAACTCACAACAAATTCCTCGTTGAACATTTGTTGTGCTCACATGAAAATTTCCGGAGTCAACCATGGTTTGTGAGATTATTGGTCCTGAACATACCTAGTATCAAGATATATATACCTACATTTAAACCAAACCCTACCCTCCTAATTTAAGTGCAGCCAATAAAAGAGCCTTGACACAACGTGCTTCGCGCTACACCCTTATTGCTGATACCTTATATCGAAGAGGCTATGATGGGACTATATTAAGATGTCTTAATCAAGATGAAGCTAATTAGATGCTAACATAAGTACATTCATGTATTTGTGGCGCGCATACCCACATAATGGTCCTTGAAAAATATTTTGCACGTTGGATACTAGTAGCTAATAATGGAGACATATGCATGCAACTATGTGAATAAATGTCAGGCTTTCAAAAAACATGATAATCTCATTTATGCGCCTTCCCAAGCCTTGCAACCTATCACTTTGCCTTGGCATTTGTGAAAATTGAGGCTAAATATAATTGGAAAAAAAAAATCCCACATATTTGATAGCCATACATTCATAATAACAACGATAGAGTATTTCACCAAGTGGGTTGAGGCTATGCCTCTTACCTACATTTCTTGATGCAATATTTCTAAATTCATCTTCAACCATATTATCTATCGTTTTGGCATTCCCACTACTATTACCAGTGACAATGGTGGTTCCTTCAAAAATAAGAATGCCAAGGCGCTAGCTAAAATATATAATATCTACCTAAAATGGCATACACCCTATTATCCACAATGCAATGGCCAACTTGAAGCGTCAAACAAGACTATCAAATGCATTCTGGGAAAGACAATAGATAAACACGGATGTAATTGGCATACGTAGTTGTTCCCACCCTCTGGGCCTATGACACTTCCTTCTGTACTCCTACAAGAGCTACTCCATTCTCCCTAGTATATGGATTTGAAGCCATATTACCTATTGAAGTTGAACTGCCTTCACTTCATGTCTCTTTGTTGGACCCCTATATATTGACTAAGTACCAAGAAGTGCACGCGCACAAGACAGAGAAAGGGTTTTTATGACTTAGCCATATTTGGTGTCATGGAGTCACTTGAGGAAAAATGTGAGGACCCGACTAGGCATGATGAGTGGATAAGGTGCCAGCTTGGAACCTTGGAGGCCAAGAAAAGGATATTCCACGTAGGGAATATTCCCAGAAGTATCATTATAGTTAGTGGAAGGTTTTTGCAAAGGGGATAAGCATTCAACTATGGAGGACCACATTGACACTTGGCACATGATATTCTCATGAGAGAAGTCATGGCAGTGGATTCTGATCCTATTTAAAGGAGTGCTTGGGCCAGAAATAAAGAGATGAACAAGGAAGTGTGAGTTCTACCGTAGGTACTGTGAGAAGAAGAGGGAAGGTAACGAAGTGCTGCAGAAATGCTAGGCGATGCTAGGGTTTAGAGTTGTTGATGCTAGAGGATGTTAAAGGATATTAAGCATATGGGTAGGTGCTTGGGTCTGTAACAAGGGATATAATGGGGGAAGCATAGATAGGATCTTTGATCAGACTAGTTTGTAGGGGATGGATCTCTATTATTTGATGTATATGGTCTGAGATGACCCTTTTGGATGTAATGTGGCTACTAGAAACTATTTTAAATCAATATATATGGGTCTATTCTGTACATCTTGTTCATGGGTGTAAACCCTTATGTTATTTGGCTTGTCATGACTCAGATCTGGTTCTTTGTGTTTAATACAATGTTTATTTCCCTTTGTGATGCATTGATGTGTAGATCTATTAGTTATATCTTCTGCTTTTAAGTAGATACATGTACTTCTGTTTCTGCAAATAATCCTCCATTAATGGTGGAAACTCTTGCAAATCTCACATAAAGGAGGGGCTTGGGGCCCACGCGCACCTTGGGTGATCTCCCAACGCATATTGGGTGATAGGCCGACGTGCTTGGGGTTAGAAAGAGGTATTGAGGGTAAAAACAATGACTACATCTTGGTTCCGTTGTCGGGACCTCTTTTGAAGCTGTTGTGAGAAAGATGTGTAATGACGGAGCGCTTAACCTTGGATAGTGTTGAAGCGTGGCTCAAAAGCACTAGAGGATGAGTTTGGCTCAAAGATTTAACACTGGACCTGAGTTTGATGCACGTAAATGGGTAGAGGATCACCTATATCATGAGTTATATGAGACATTTTTCTATTGTTTCCCAATAGAGTTGTATAAATGGCTATCAACATATGCATAAAGGTCAAGCTGGTATTATAGACCTTGTGTGTGGACCCAGGAAGAGTTTCAGAGGCTGCATGATGGTGATTTGACTTGGACACGTGTTATTGATCATTGGTGGAAAGGTGTGTAGACAAGTTATACCCCGAGAGTACGTGATCTCTACGTATTCTTGCCTAGAGGTTGTTGAGTTTGAGTTCTTGAGGGAGCCAAGAGGATCGTTCTTGCTGAGCTATTCCTCTAGCTATAAAGATCTTGATTATTACCCTAAGTTTGGAAGCATTTCCTATGGCCGGCTAAAATTCCTCTAAGCACTGGGCGCGGAAGCTAGAGTGGAGAAAATATGGCAGACCTTACGGCTGAAAAAAGGAGAGAGAAGAGAGACAACTCAAGTATAATGAAGCTCGGGAGAGGGAGTTGGTAAGACAACATGAGATTGTAGGAGTGATGGATCTATGGAGGCAGACATTACGGGAAGGATTTGAGGTTCGTATGGAGGGCATGGAACCTGAGCAGTCTGTGCTACCCATCTTGGAAAGCACGGGAGAGAGACCCCCTCAGCTTCTGGTGAGAGCTCATCGCTTGGAGAAAGGAGATCCGTAGGCACACATCTAATCCCACCTTGTGACCAAACCTTGACGCTTAGTTTTCCAAATCTGGAGATAAATATTGTTAACCCAGTTGGTATTGGTATTGGTGATCGATCGACACCTAGGAGGTATAATTTTTCATTTGGTACATCTATGGCTACACAGTCATTTCCTATGTTTGGAGGCATATTGTCTTGAACAACATTTAGGAAAAGTATGGGTACACAAAGTTTGGGTATCGCATCTGCAAGTGGTGTGGGAAACACATCTGGGAGTGGTGTAATATCATAGACTATCGGCGCACAGTTTAGCATGATAGTGGGGACACAAGGTGTGACCACTTCAGGACCCTTACCTGCTATGAGAGGTGGATCTAGTGGGTCAGAAGGAATAGGAAATGGTGAACTTGGATCTGGTGGGTCAGGAGGAACAAGCGCCAATGGATCTAGTGGATTTGGTAGTGGAGGCAACATCGGAGGGAATCAAGGTCCTGGATCAGGGGAAAAGGGCCTCAACCACCTCAGTAAGTATTCTTTGAAATGTCTTTGCATTTACCGGATTATAAGGGTGTTGAGGATGCTGCAGAGCATGTACACAAATGTGAGTTGATATGGCACCCGAAGGGCATCACTGCCCCAGAATGCAAGGAAAGTCAATTTGCAACTACGTTGCAAGGGCACACGTGCATAGCTGGTACCAGAAGTATGACCCTCACCAGACAACAGTGGATTATACCATGCTGTGTAATGCCTTCTTAGTAGAATTCCATATTCCTAAGTTTGAGAAAAAAGAGCATTAACACGTTAAAGGAGATTCAACAAGGTATGATAGAGAGTGTGTGGGAGTATGATGCACACTTTAAGACTC
Source organism: Taxus chinensis (assembly GCA_019776745.2). Taxonomy (NCBI): domain Eukaryota; kingdom Viridiplantae; phylum Streptophyta; class Pinopsida; order Cupressales; family Taxaceae; genus Taxus; species Taxus chinensis. The sequence goes on along the minus strand of CM034153.1, from coordinate 721,029,898 downwards.
TCTTGTCAAAAGTGTCTTATGATATTCATCCTTCTTTAGCATGCTCAATGGTTTGTTGGAGGATTGATAACACCTTTCAAGAGAGCACTTTCCCATAAAACGTTCACAGATCTGTGCAAGGCCTTGGAGGTTTCCCTGCATGCTGAGGCTGTGGGAAGCGTGGATACTAGTGTTAGTCCATTTCTAGAGGCCCAGAATTGTTGTCATGGCAAAGTAGCTAGAGAAATTATCTATGAATTTGGCTCAAGAGACTCGTAGTGGCCTATGGTGCACTGATTGTGAGGTAGAAAGGCATATGAAGGACAGTTTTCCTCGGAGATCGGTGCACGCCATGTCAATTGAGTGTGAAAATTTCCACAAAGATCATGATGCAAGTAGATGTCAGTTGTTGCAACACACAATCTATAAAAATGTGTCTTGTTATTGCAAGATTTGCACTTCTACTACTCATGACACCAAGGATTGTAGATTGATTGACCAAATACATGATGCCATTGATACTGGTGTGCATCAGACTAGTATTACAAACAGTCTCCAAGGATGATGGTCATCATTATGAAGGGTGCACAGATGGAGGAGCTCGTGGAAGGGGCTTTTGGGGAGGATTTAGAGGATGTGGCAATCGCGGAGGAGGAAGGAGTGAATTTCCTCGTGGAACCTGTTATAACTGTGGATCTACAGAGCATTACAAGGTGAGTGTCTAGAATTGTTGCAATGTCTCATGGTGTGGAAAGAAACACAAGTATGAAGAGTGCTCGGAGTTATATGAGCACATGAGCTAGAACCAAAAGAAGGACATGGGCGCGGGGATGGTAAGTGTAAAGCATGTTGATCCACAGTGGATGCCAAGGTTGGCGCAGAACCTTGAATTAGAACTTGTCCTAGTGACCACGTGAGCTGAGGATGTGTGCGCAAGGGATATTCTGAAGCAAAGGCCTCTCATTACAAGAGAAGAAGTGTTGCATGGGAAGTATCTTGATCTGACTCATCAGAAAGAAGTATATCAAGAGACCATGGAAGTGATCAGAAGTCTTTAAGGGGAAATTCAATGTCTAAAGGAACAATCCCAGAAGTTGGAGTAGAAGAAAAGCACTGAGGTCCCTCAAGACGGATATAGATGATGTTAGAGAGGTGTGTAAGATGGTGCACCAAGAGAATATCATCCCTCTGTTAGGAGAATGGTTGAGAGACAAAGTATCAAGCGCTGGAGGTGAATGCGAGAGGTAGGTCTTACATGTTAATCTGCCTCCTCACAGTATTGACTATGACAAAGAAATCACATTGAATGCAGTTGTGGATAAATGGCTCTTAAGTAACATCCTGATTGACATAGGCGTGGAAGTCAATGTTCTCACTTTAGATGCATGGAATCAGATGGGAAGGCCCCCATTGCAGCCATCTTCGAATGTGTTGTATATGGAAATAGGACAAAGGCTATGCCCATAGAAGTATTAAAGGATGCATCCATAACAATTCAAGGGGCGAAGTTCACTGGAGATTTTGAAGTTTTAGCGCTTGCAGAGGTAGATAACTTTCCAGCATTACTTGGGATCCCCTGGTGCTATAAGAATAATGTTGACTTGTGTTTCAATAAGGGGTACATAAGTTTTGAAAACAAACATGAGTGCATCATAATTCCACTGACAGATGGGAAGTCAACATCCTATACTAAGCCCTTGGGAGAAGAAGATCTGGATAGGATCTATGTCCGCACTATCAAAGACCCTGAGGTTGTTCATCCATTAGGAGAAGGTATCATTTAATGGGAAGATGCTCAATCTATAAGTGATACAAATAGTGTGACATGTGACAACTAGGCACATGGGACCTATGAGTTAGTGGGGAGACAATTGAGAGGCACTGTAACATGATTGTCAGGGCACGCTCACTTAGGTGCCTAGGAGGAAAACAATTACCAAGATATACTGGGGAAGGCAACCCTGATGTTTTTATGAGGGAAATGGAAGTTCAGTGGACCTATCAGATTGAGAGGAGAAATATGTTGACTTATACCTTGTGCGGGACAACAACACATTGGTGGCAATGCATCGACACAATCTTCTAGAGTGGCATGAAGTGAGGATTGCACTCTCTGTTAGGTTTCTCTAGAGTAATGCACCTACTAAAATTTGTGGCTATGATGGAAGGGTATCCACCTTAGATCATTTTTAGGAATGTGAGAAGACTTGGATGGGAGGCAGTGGAAAGCTTTACCCCCTTCCCTATGGGTGCATAAGTTTTATTCCACATTGCAGGGCTGTGTGCATGCTTGGTATATTCATTCAGAACTACAACGTCAGTCAGGGAACTGATAGGAGTTGACTGTGGATCTTGTTCAAACATTTGAGTATCAAAGTACTAAGCCATTGGTGAATGAGGCATTGTAGGTATTCAAATTCCTTACTTTAGGAGATAGTGCCATAGTAGAGGACAATATTCTAGAATTGTTGGGTGAACCAGAATTAGGAAGCGCATGCTTCATGGAGGAAGAATCAAAGGAAGTACAACTTGAATGTGCTTGCTTGGAAAAAGAGAGAGGAAAATTGGTTTACTTAATAGATGATGAAGAGGTGGGAACTCTTGATGTTAACCAGACTAAAGGTACACACAAAGTTATGGATAAGGCAGATGAGCAAGTGTGTGCCTACCACAAGCCATTAAAGACTAAGAAGATTAATATTGGTACAGAGGTGGAACCAAAGGAAGCTATTATTGGGTACTACTGGATGGACCAGGAGGTCTCAAAGATTATCGAGCTTTTGCGTGACTTTCAAGACTTATTTCCACGTAGGTACCATGAGCTTAAAGGGTTTCACCCCTCGCTAGGAGAAATGAGGATCAAGTTGAAGGAGGGTGCACGCCCAATTTAGAAGTGACCTTACAGGATGAATCCAAATTTGAGCATCAAGGTGAAGGAAGAGATTGATAAGATGATAACATCTAGGATATTAGAATCCATTGAAAAATATGAATGGGTAAGCCTGATGGTCATCAATATTAAAAAGGATGGAAGGATAAGGATTTGTCATTGATTATAGGGATTTGAATGCGGTATGTGTCACTGATCCTTTCCCAATCCCGTTCACTAAGGAGATTTTGGAAGGTGTTGCTAGGTGCGAGATCTACTCTTTCATAGATGGATTCTTGGGATATCATCAAGTTAGAATCACCAAGGAAGATCAGGAGAAGACCACTTTTACAATTGAGTGGGGAAGATTTGCTATACAATTATGCCTTTTGGGCTAAAGAATGCGCCTGTTATGTTCTCGCACATAGTAGTACAAGCTTTTCAAGAATTCATTCATAAGTTCCTTCAAGTCTACCTAGATGACTAGAAATTTATGGACTAGTAAAAGACCATTGTGACAATATGAGGGTGATGTTTAAAAGGTGTAGACAACTAAGAATCTCCCTTAACATCAAGAAGTGTATCTTTTTTACTCCATTTGGCACTTTATTAGGTCATATCATATGTAAAGAGGGCTTATTGGTAGATCCTACCAAGATTGTTGTTATTTTGGGATTAGAGGAGCCTACCAATCAAAGCACAATGTGTAGGATTTCTAGGGCATACAGGATACTACTAAAAATTCATTAAGGGCTATGCCAAGATTTCTACGTTGTTGGAAGATTTATTGGGACATAAAGGGAAATTTCATCAGGATGAGGTGCAACAGACAATTTTAACACATTGAAGGACAAACTCACTACCGCGCTCATCTTACACTTTCCTTCTTGGGATAAGCCGTTCCATGTACATGTTGATGCTTCGGGTATGGTGATTGGAGAAATCTTAACACATCCTGGAGAGGGGATTGTTGATCATCCCTTGTGGTTTTCAATGTAGGAAGCTTACTTTGGTGGAAACAAAATTATACCACCATAGAGCATGAGGCATTATCAATGATCTATGCATTACACAAGTTTAGGCAGTATTTGCTTGCAACTCCTTTTATTTTCTATACAGACCATATGATATTGAAGTACTTGGTGAACAAGCCCATCTTGGAAGGGCACATATGCCATTGGATACTATTATTTCAGGAGTTTGAGTTTATGGTTGTGGTGAAACCAGGAAAAATAATTTGGGACCTGATCATTTGTCAAGGATTACTTCAGGTGAGGATGCACAAGAGAATTGAGGATACAATTCCAGATGCACAATTGTTTCAGGCTATAGCAATGCGGCCTCAAACTTAAGAAGATTATTTTTCCTATGAATGGGTGTGGCACCAGAAGGGATGAACACATTAGAGAGGAAAAATTAGCCATATGCATTGAGCCCTATGTATTAATTGGTGGAGACTTATACAAGCTAGGCCATGATGAGGTTTTGCACCGGTGTGTACTAGAACATGCAGCGCCTTGCAATCATGGAAGAGGCTCATGGTGGAATTAAAGGAGGACACTATGCAGGAAATGCAACCACACACAAGATCCTTCTAGTAGGCCTTTGGTGGGAAATGGTTTACAAGGATTGTATCAAGTATTGTAAGGCCTGTGACCATTTCTAGTGCCTTGGTAAACCAGGGAAAAGAGATGAAATGTCATTAAGACCGATTTCCAATGCAAGATTCATTCGAGAAATGGGAAATTGATTTTTGGGCACCCTATTTCTCTAGCCACGTGAAGGACAGGTTTGTGATATATCATTACATGCACATATCACCTTACAAGGTGGGTAGAAGTGACACCTACAAGGGATTGCATGGAGACAACAATCAGCTAGGTTCATGTGGGAGAATATAATCAAGTAGGTATGGATGCCCACTGAGCTTAACAAGTGATATGCGTACTCATTTATTAAATGAGACAGTTAGAATTTTATTGGCAGAATTCATGGTGGCCCATCACAAGACTACCCCTTATCACCCACAATCTAATGGGACAACTAAGGCTTTTAACAAAATTTTGAGTCATACATTGACCAAGATTTGTGATGTGGGAAGAAAGGATTGGGATGACAAATTTTCTATCGTGTTATGGTCATATCAGACTACTTATAAGAGACTAAACAAGGCCACACCTTTTCTATTAGTGTTTGGTGTGGAGGTTGTGTTACCTGTTGAATTTATGTTACCATCATTGTGTATAGCGCACGTAGGAGGGTTAGCTGATGAACAAGCACTTGAAGAGAGGATTGAAAAGTTGTTGCAGTTGGATGAGAGGTGGGATATTGCTCATTGGAGTTAAGAAAATAGAAAAATCTAGGAAGAAGGCATGGTATGATAGACACATCAAGAATAAGTAATTTGAGGTTGGGACAGATGGTTTTCCTTGTATGATTCCAAGTTTCTATACCACCCAAGGAAATTTCAAAGTCCATTGGTTGGGCCCATAAATTATATCCTATATGACTTGCTTCAGGCACTTATCTAGTTACAAGCGCAAGATGGAACACATTTTCTAGGCCATTTCAATGGGAGTAGGCTAAAGCCCTACTATAAATAATTCTTGTTTGTGTCTGTAAATAAGTTAGTATTGCTAGTTAGCCTAGGATTTCCATTAATGTAATTTCCTTTGTTTATGGTTCCCTTTCTTATTGCTTTGTTTTCTTTTGTGATATTTTTTTGTGTGCATGTTGTGTGCCGATAGCCACTTGCTATTTCAAAAAGTGTTATATGCGTAGATGACTGTGCATCTATTTTGTGTGGGGTTGAGTGAGTAATGTGACAAGTGTTGAAGGCTATGTTTGTTGAATGACTCAGGTTGAAGAGTCAAAAGCGCGTGGATTGAAAGATCAAACGTAGAAAAGGTGAATATGAGGGAAGGTTGATATCAAAACCTTTATAAAAACCACATACAAGAATGAAAAACACAGGAACAACATGAGGTAGGTGATGTCAAGAACCATGATTATGACACAGACAAAGAGAGCCTTTGGCACTGTACACGTGCGCGTAAGAATATGTGGTCAGTAAGGGTTTTTATGCACCAAAAGGTTAAAAAATATTTCACGTAGGATTGAGAATAGAGGAAAAGCACTAGACAAAATGCAAAAAAGGATGGTGTTGGAAAAATCCACCTTTAATGTGGAAGTATGTTGGTAGGTGGCATGGCGTTTAATGTGGAGAAAAGAAAAATATATAAGTAGAAGGTCGGGGGCGAGTTATTATTTACCTTATGTTTTAAGTTATAGAAGAGCTCTCACAAACTAAGGCATCCTTGTGAAGAAGATTTGAGAAGACTTATGTGAAAGGAACTTGTGAAGATTTGTGTGCATAGTGATTTTGATTGGTAAAACAAAGTGGAAAGGAGTACACGGGCACGAGCGAAGAAGGTTGTGTGGAAGGATTCCTGCGGATGTTATGTCATCTTGTGGAAAAATAATTTTCCAGGTTAGGGTTGCATAGCTAGGGCATGAGATTTGGAGGAATTTTTGCAAAGGAGTGGAGCTACAAGGTTGAGCAGAGCTAGGAATAGAAGATAAGAAGTTTCAAGGACCTGACAAAGGAATGACACCAAGGAAAGGAGAAAATGTTTCACCAAAGAAGGGTAAGGGAAAAGGAAAACAAGCCATTTCTACCAGTTTCAATGAAGAATGATAGGTGGAAATTGCAGTACCTAGACAACATATTGCTTGGTAAAGAGTGGGTGTCTCACATTCGTAAGATGGCCATAAGTGATTACAATCATCAAACGAGCACCACAGAAAATGAGATGACACTAGAACTAGTTCACCCTATAGAGAAGAGGACACCGGATGGAATGCCTATCTATGATGATAAAGTGAAGGTTAAGAAGGAAAAGGTTGGGTTATTGCAACTATATGAGTTACCCTATTTTGGCAAGCTTGAGTGACTATACCCATGGTTAATGTTGCACGTGCATGAAGACCACTTCTATTTCACAAGTCAGAGGATGTGCATAACCCACAATTGATTTCTAAGTTCATCGACCTTATTAACGAAGGAGAACCATTGGATGATGATTTGGATGACAAGGAGGCCATTAAGAATAAAATTGACACATATGACTACAAGAAGAGTCCACGTTACTTTGAAATTTCTACAATCATTGACCCTATGATGAGAATGGCCACATGCTTGGTCATATAGTTGAATGGGCAGGAGAGATGGACACAGATCAATAAGGCCTTGTTGAATGTTTCTTGAAAGATTTCAAAGGGGACCATTATAACCTCTCAGCATTTATTGCAGAGGAGATGATAAATGCTGTGTGCGATGGAGAAAAGATCATGTTTGGTAATGTCCTCCTCACCATTGTCTTTTCAGAGATTGGAGTGCCTGATGGACCGATTAAATTTGTTTGGGAGTGCCTAGAGGAGAACCCCTCCCTTGCCAATAGGTTTGAAAAGTATACTTGTGACACCATGACAACCGCTCATAAGGTCCACCTGGAAAAATGGTATAAACGGATGCGCAACACATTCAGGGCAGAATGGAGAATACCCAAACAATTACCTTTGATAGTATAATGAGAGGTTGAGTTTTTTGTATACTAGCATTTTTGTATCGACATATTTACTCTGATAGATGGCACTAAGATTCCTTGGTGTAAATTACCTTTCTCCTTCACGACGCAATACTTCTAGGCCAACGTCAACCGATTTAAGGAGGCAAAGAAATTCAGGTTTGATCTAAGTGTGGTAGATCAAGATTACCGCGAGTTGTGTAGAAAGATGATATATCCCAAAAAGTGCACTTATGTGGAGAAACATGTCTCCCATGACATGCATATGTTGAAACCAGTAACATTTCCTTTTGTAGGGAGAACATCGTGCGAGGGTATATTTGCAACTGAGGCCTAAGTATGAAAAAGGTGCTTATGTTGAAGATGACGTCTCCATTCTAGAGGACCCTAATGCAAAGAAAAAGGTTGTGCCAAGGAAAAGAGAACAAGAGGAGGATCTTGAGAAGAAGGCACCGAGTGCGTAGACAATGCAAACTATAGGGGCACAGGAGTCAGGCACGGGAACAAGTACTTATGTTCTCTGGAAGAAGTCTCCTATTAGAAAAAAGTCACCGCAGAAAGAATAATTTCCCGTGAGGGAATAGTCGCCCAAGAGAAGACAGGAAGAAAAGTCTCTTATGTTAGAGTCACCAATAAGGAAGAAGCAGAGGGTAAAAAAGGGTCGGACTTAGAAGAAACAAAAATCATGGAGGGTGATGAAGATGATGAAGAGTGCAGTGAATCTTAGAACCTTCCTATATATGATGTACATGAGTCAGATGAAGAAGGAAATGAAGAGAGGGATGCGGATGAGGAAGGTGCTCATGACAAGGGGGGAGTGAAGAACTAAACATGAAAGATTAGAAGACCTCGACTCTAACTAAGGTGCAAATAGAGGATTTTGTGGAGAAGGAGGTGACAGACATCATAAATAACTTAGTGGAGTAGGAAGTGGAGCACGATGCCGATGAAGTGTTGCAAGAAATAGAAGGAAGCGTGAGCATTGGGAAGCAATATGGAAGCATGGGTAGAGATCCCATTCTGGTAGTCAGTGTCCCCAAAGTAGTGCGCACAAGAGGAAATAGCATAGTAGTGGCACATGATCATGCCATGACATAATTGGATGACCCTAACAAGGTACTACATGCACACTTTCAGAGCTTGGTGCCCAAAGAAAAACTCTTATGTTGGTCCTCCTTTGATGAAGAAAGCGCCTATGTGTGCACAAGGAAAATGCTATCCCGGGTGTTTGAGTCCCACTTTGATGAGCCCAAATTCAAGGTAATGATGTAGACTATAATTTACAATAAATAACCTAGGCGCGTTGGCACATCACTCAGCCTAGAATGAGTGTTTACCAAAAGCACGCAAAGGTATCAGGCCCCTCTTTACGGTTACTCATGCAAGATTTTTAACAAGATGAAGAGTTGATGCATTCAGATCCATAAATAGTATAAGCATTCTACAAAGCATATTCTAGATCTAGATCTAAAGAGTAACAGATTTAAACAATAGCCATAATAAACTCAACCATGCAAGAACTAGTTACAACCATATCTAACACCTTTATTTCGCCAATACACTTCATTATATTAAGCACAATAAATACACAGAAGCTTATTACAATAAGTAGTACCATAAGTTCATGCCTACATCAGAACTGGCAGCGTAACTTTGTAATGGCTTATACATAGTCTTCTACCATTGTCCTGATTCTGATTACAGCTTCTAGATTTGCACAAATATTTAATTCTTGGTCTGATTTCTTCAGCTCTTCCTGCAAAAGTTGGAGCAAGGCTTCATAAGATGAAATCTTTCTAACTAATGAGGCCCTCTCTCTCTCCACTTCTTGCTCAGGGTCCTTTGGTTATGGAATTCGAACCGGTCCATCTTCAAGCAGAAAATCCACTAAGGTATGTACATAATGCATAACCAAAGGGAACCTTTTGGGTACCTTGGACTCTAGGTACGGTCTTGCCTTCAGGACATGATCGTCGATCTCCTCTACCATGGTGATGAGAAACCCATTCTTCTTTTGTCTAGGTCCTTATCTCCTTTTAGACGCGTTATTTGTACATATTTAGCTTTGATATGTTCTCTTAGCATTCTAATAGTTATAGCCTTATCTACATTCTACCGCGCAACCTCTGTGGATACCTTCACCAAGGCATTACTCACATGTTCATTAGTCATAATAGTGGGATTAATAGTTATGTACCTATTTTTGCAATGCCTTTCTCATTCTTCTTGACACACAAGACTCTTCACATACATCAAATTCAAGCTCGTCCATGTGTGTTTGTATGGACCATGACAATTGTTTCCTTGCGTGAGTAGTAACCATGTTTGGGTCCATCAACTCCCATCCATACAACTCGTTGAGGTCTAATGTATTCTGGAATCAGGCGCAGACAATTTTACTTGTGTCTTCATCATAGCCCATGATTGGTGCACCATACTCCCCACTTGCCCTTTTTGTTCTTGGCCCCTTAGGAACTTGGGCGATAAGGTTTGGAGTTGGATCTTCTATGCCCTGAGTAGTATCTTGTCCTGTTTCTCTTGTCTTCTTTAGTGCTTCTTCTTCATCCTTCATTTCTTTTTCCTTGGGTTCCTCCACATCCTCTGGTAGTACAAGAGTTCTTGGCGCGCTCTCTGTAGACTCCTCTACCTCCTAATTCAATTTTAACTTTCTCCTTCTCTTCTTAGTTGTCTCTTTTCTAGGGGAAAGTCATGGAAACCTCCTGATAGGCTAAGGAGTTCCTGCGCCTTGTGTTCTTATTCTTCTGAACACCCTCTTGAAACGGTGCTCTCCTTGGACTGCTTCCAAATATTCTTCTTCTTCTTGTACCTGAGGAGGGGTAATTGTGCACTCAGCCTCTACTATGTCCATGGGTTGCCTCCTGCCCCTATGCTCTAAGCTTCCACCATCTTCATGCTCTTGTTCCTTATCATCTATCTCTATAGGTTATGTGGGTTTTGGAGCTGATACTTTCTCCACTGTATGCTTTCTCTTAGGGGGCCTTGGGAGCACAAAATCATTCTCCACATATTTTTATTCTCCATCTCATGCTTAAGATGAAGGTATACGAGTGCTACTCTAGTGTCCCCAATTGTCAAGCTTACAGGATTCATGTTTATAACGTTTGAAATGAGCCTTTCAACATAGGCAGTAGGACTTGGAAAGAAATATGTCTTCCTTAGAGTGTGGTAGTCACAGTCTACCTTATCTGCAATAAAATTTAGGCAAGGCGCATCAGTAAAATGGTGGTCTAATTCCTGAAAGTAATGCATTATGAAGGCATACAACAGTTTGCACCATGGGATCCATGTCCCATCCTTAATAGCAAACCGCGCGATGCAGAAGTTTTGGTACATTGCGAATTGTACTACCTTTCCCACCACTGATGGTAACTCCTTATGAATGCGCCACTCCTCTTCAAATTCCACGTGGAGCCTTTCATACCACATCTCCACCCTCTGTTTGAATGGCCCACTCATCGAACCTTCACATAAATATTTATCAAACCGTTCTATAAGGGATTTGTTCTCTATGAGATATTCCTAGATCTTATCCTTCGGCCCATCGGGCACTCCAATATCCATAAATACTAAAGAAAGTAAAATAGCACCAAAGCTAATTTTATCACTTGTGTGCACTTCCTTGATAATGTTCTCTACAATGTAGCCTGCTATGTTGTAGATCACTCCCTGTGACATGCTCCTCACGATATGTAGCCATATTGTATTCACTTGTGACCACCTCTCTTGGCCATTGAACTTTCTTACCAGATGCGTAGCTACCTAAACCACTGGGTACTTCTTCAACTTGTCAATGTCCATCCCATGTGGACCCTTTATATATCCCAACTCCTTTCGTGTTTCCATTATTGCTGCTTTATCAATTAGATCATTGACAAGGTCTATTTTTGTGCCTTTTAATCCTGTCAGTGTTGTAATCAAGGCAGCTGTGATTCTGACCCTCTGTCTGGTAAAATAGAAGAAGTCCTCATGGACTATGCTCAGTAACCACATGTATAATGGTTCATATTTTCCAAAATAAGGGAGCTCGTACAATTGATAGACTCCAACTTGCTTTAACAACTTCTCCCTAGCATCATCATACACTGGCATGTCCTCTATTCTGTTCTTGTTGGTCTTCGTGCTTAACAACGCATCTAACTCCTTCTTATTATCTGATGTGTGGTGGTTGTAATCACTTATTTTACACTTACGGATGTGGGAATCCCATTCTTTCCCAACTATAACACCTTCTGGGCACTACATCTCCGAAAAATTACTTTCGGGTGCAACTTCAACTTCTGTCTCCACTTTCTTCTTTCCTTTGGCTCATGTTGTAGGTACTTTCTTTGGTGCCATCTAAAAATCTCACCTTTCTATCCTTTGTAATGTGTAAATGCTTCACTTTCTATCTTCTATAGTGAGCACATTGAAACCCTAGCTTGAATCTGCATGCCCTAGTTTGTAATCCCGTGCCCTAGCTCTTTCGTGACATGTTTGCTTTGCTCAAACCCTACACCAATGGGGATGCAAGCTTCTTCTGCGCAAAAATATGCTCTCCACATTTGGTTTTGCAATCTCCGTACCTCAATATACGTCACTCAGCTTGATTACACTTAGCTCTTTCAAATTCTTGTGATCACAATGGTAAAAATGAACTCGCATCACATCCTTATATAGCACACTTTCTCATGTGGTACATCTTCGCACCTCAGCTATAACCTTCTAGTGTGTCTTCCTACCTTCTAGCTACAAACCTCTCTTCAGCGCGCTTCCATGCACTTGAGTACCTTGCCACTGTGCCTTCTCCTAGTAGTCTCCACGACCGCTGCTTACCTCACGTTATATTGTTCCTTCATTTCTCCCCATCTATGGTCATCATTTAGAAGCAATCTCTCTTCTAACCAACTCCTTTATAAACTCAAATAACACCTACAATAATTTGTTCTTTTATGTGTACCCATTTTTCAATAGCCACCCCACACAAATGGTATGTGCAGTCCTCTGCACATATAAAATTCTATAAATGGTAATTAGCTTCCAGCGCACAAACACACTTATTACACAAAACACCAACTAAAATGACAAAGCATAGCGATGAAGAGGGAAATTCATTAAGGGAATACATAAATGAAAACCTACTCTAAATGGAAACACTGCCTTATTACAAAAACCAAGAAGACTTATTTATAGTAGGGCTTCAGCCTACTCCGGTTGAAATAAATGGGTAACTGTATTCCATCAAGCGCCTCTAACTGACAAGCGCATGTTTCAAGTATGTGAGTGATAACATACGGTCCTAATAAATGTACTTTAAGTTTTCCTGGATGACACAAAAACTTAGAATCATAAAAAATCACCATCTGTCCAATCTAAAACTTTTTGTCCCTAATGTGCCGGTCATGCCATGCTTTTTGCCTTGCCTTTTCTTTCTTTTGACTCCAATGTGCTATTGCTCATCGCTCATATAGTTTGGTCAACTTTTCAATTCGTTCTTCTAATGTTTGCTAATTAGCTAGACCTCTAGTGCACGCAATACGCAAAGAAGGTAACATGAATTCCATAGGAAGAACTGCTTATGCACCAAACACTAATTGAAATGGTGTAGCTTTGTTCAACATCTTATATGTTGTTCTATATGCCCAAAGCATGGAAAAAACTTTATCATCCCAATCTTTCCTTCTAACATCACATATTTTTGTCAACGTCTAGCTCAAAATTTTATTAAAAGCCTCAACAGTCCCATTTTCCCTAGGATGATAGGGGGTAGTCTTATGATGTGCAATCATAAATTCATCCTATAATATCTTAATTGTCTCATTCAAAATATGTGCACCCCTATCACTTGTCAAGCTTAGCGGGCATCCATACCTTGTAATAATATTTTCCCATAGAAACTTGGCTGTTGTAGCTGTTGTAAAATCCTTTGTAGGTGCTACTTCTACCCACCTTGTTAGATAATCTATGCAAGTGATGATGTAGCGTGATCCAGTCCTACGCACGGCTGGTGAAAATATGACCCACAAGGTCTATAACCCATTTTTCAAATGGTTCTACACTTGGAATAGGTAATAAAGGCATTTCATCTCTTTTCCTTGGTTTTTCAAGACGCTGATAGTGATCACATGCCTTGCAATACAGATTACAATCCTTATACAAGGTCTCCCACCATAATCCAACGAGTAGAATCTTGTGTGTAGTGGCGTCACTTGCATAATTCCCACCTGCAATAGCCTCTTCCATGATATCTGTGCGTTCATGTTCTAGTACACATCGATGCAATACTTTAACTTGGCCTAGCTTGTATAGGTCATCGCTAATCAACATAAACGGTGTCACGTGAATGGAAAATTGTTTCTTCTCTAAGGATCTCATTCCTTCTGGAACCATACCTGTACATAAAAAGAAAACAATGTCCTCTAATTCTAATGATGTGCATTGTAACTGGTATAACTGTGCATCAGGCATGGTATCTTCAATTGCTTGCACATCTTCTCCTAACTGTATTACGGATAAATGGTTTAGTCCATAATTACTTTTCCCTAGTTTTACCAAAAATTTAAAATAAAATTCTTAGAATAAGTGTACCCATCAACATATGTGCCCCTGTAAAATGGGCATGTTCACAAAATACTTCAATGCCATGTGATCGGTATAGAATACAAATGGTGTTGCTAATAGATATTGTCTGAATTTATGTAGCGCATAGATCATTGACAAAGCTTTGCACTCTATAGTTGTATAATTTTTGCTTCGCATGTGTCAACTTTCTACTAGAAAAATAAATAGGATGATCTATAATACCTTCTACAGCCTGAGCCAACACCGTGCCAATGACCATGCCAGAAGTGTCCACATGTACATGAAACAGTTGGTCACACGAGGGAAAGCACATAATAGGCACTGTAGTAAGTTTCTCCTTCAATGTCTAGAATGTGCGCTCCCTGGGTTCCTCCCAGTAGAATGTCCCTTTTCCTTTTAGTAACTACCCCTCTAAGGGCGCAACAACCTTAACACACCCTTTAATAATTTTTCTATACTACCCAGTGTGACCTAAGAATCCACACACCTCACTTTTACTGGTAGGATCTTTCAGGACGATAATGACTGCAACCTTAGTTGGACCAACCAACAAAACTTCCTTGCAGATGATGTGCCTTAACAATGTGCCAAATGGTGTAGCAAATATGTATTTCTTGATGTTCAAAAGACATTATTAACTGTCAACAATCTTTCAAAAATTAAGTGTAAATTGTCACAATGATCCTTAACAAGTCCATATACCTTCCAGTCATCTAAATAAACCTCCAAGAAGTTGTGAATAAAATCTTTGAATGCTTGAACAACTATGCGTGAAAATACAACAGGTGCATTTTTTAGACCAAAAGGCATCACAATATAGGAAAAACTTCCCCATTCAGTGGTAAAAGTTAGTCTTTTCCTGATCCTCCTGTGCAATCCTAACCTGATGATACCCAAAGAATCCATCTGTAAAGGAATAGATCTCGCTTCCTGAAACACCTTCTAATATTTCCTCTGTGAATGGCGTAGGGAAAGGATCAGTCACACATGCAACATTCAGCTCTCTGTAGTCCATATAGATCCTAATCCAACCATATTTCTTCATACTAATCACCATTGGGCTAACCAATTTTGACTCGTCCAGGGGATTGATGATTCCAGACTTCAACATTTTTTCAATGTCTTCCTTGACCTTTTCACGCAAGTTGGGTTTCATTCTATAGGGTCTCTTCCTGACTGGGTGTGCACCTTCCTTAAGCTTTATCTTCATTTCTCCTAATGATTCATGCACACCTTTTAATTCATGGTATCCCCTAGGAAATAAGTCCTGAAAATCTCGTAGTAACTCAATGATTTTTGCCACTTCAGAGTCAGACCAATAATCCTTAATTATGGCCTCCTTAGGCTCATCATCCGATCCAATATTCACTTTCTTTGTTTTCATATGTTCATGATAGGCGTGTGTGGTCTTATCTACACTGTCCAAAACCTTATGCCTACCTGTTGAATGGTCTACATCCAATTTTTCTACTTCTTCATCATCCACTAAGTATACCATCTTTCCTTTTTCTTTCTCAAAATAAATGTGCTTAAGTAGTGTGGCATCTATCTCTATTTCTTCAGCAAAATGTGCTCCCGAGTCATTTCTATCAAATAACTCTTGAATGAGATATATCACCTTTGTACTATCTCCCATAGTTAACCACTTTATAACCCTTAATGCCTCTTCTACTGGAGGTTTAGTATAGAAGTAGTCAAAATTCTAGATCATTCCTAAAATCAAATCCTACAAATTTCCAGTCTCTCTATAGAGTTCCACATATACATACCAAACACGCGCACAACCTTATAAAGTGGAATAAAATTTGTGCACCCATAGTGAAGGTGGTAAAGATTGATGCCCCTCTATCTAGAGTCTCTCACACTACTAAACATGGTGTTGAACAAGTTGATTACCATGATAAGTGATAATTTTAGTAGGTGCATTGCTCCTGGAAAACTGGGTAGAAAGAGCAATCCTGATTTCATTCCAGCCTACAATATTATCCCTGTGAACCACCCACCAACATGTCATTGTCCCGCGCAGGGTATATGCTAGCATATTTTGTCTCTCCAACTGGTCTATCTAATGTTCCTCCATGGTGCACAAAAATACCGTAGGATCTCCTTCTCCAGTGTATTGAGGTACTGAGTTGTTACCTATTCTCTTGATATAACGAGGTTTACTATTCCACACAAATGTGCTTCTTACTTCGTGCCCTACCAACTCATAAGTACCATGAGGCCACAAGAAATGCTTGTACTATTGCTAATAGACTGTTTATCTTCCCACTGAAGGATTCCTTCTTTATATGGATTGAGCACTTTTGGGTCCCAGATGACGTGTACATAAATCCTATTCAAATTTTCCTCACTCAAAGGATTAACATAGGGCATAGATTTCCCATCAGTTAAAGGGATAATAACCCTTTCCTCTTTGTTCTAAAAACTAATATATCCCTTGTTGAACTGAAGATCAACATTATTTCCATAACACCAAGGGCACCCAAGTAGAGCTGGGAAGTATTCAGCTTCTGCAAGTGCCAAAACCTCAAAGTTCCCTATGAACTTAGCCCGCTATATAGTAATGGATGCATCTTTTAAAAAAATGATAGGAGTGGCCTTAGTCCAATTAGCTATAAATAATACATAAGATGATGGTTGTAATGTAGGTCTCCCCATTTGTACCCATGCATCTAAAGTAAGCACATTAACTTCCACACCTGTATCAATCAAAATATTTCTCAAAAGACATCCATCCACAACAAAATTCAGAGTGATTTCCTTGTCATAGTTGAAGCTATGGGGTGGGATATTTGCATGTAGGATCTGCCGTCTAGTCTCAATACTTGCACGCAGAGTGTTTCCCTTTAGCTAATTCCCTAACAATGGAATGATATTCTCCTGGTGTAACATTTTGCACACCTCCTTCAAGTTATCAATATTAGATTGGACCATATCTACTACCTTCTTATGTTCTATCTTCCGTGATTGCTCCTTTAAACACTGTATTTCACCCTGAAGATTTCTGAGTACCTCCATGGTTTCTTGATAAACATCCTTCTAATGGACAGGATCTGGGTATCGTGCATATAGAACCTCCTCCTTAGTGATGGTAGGCTTATGCTATAATGATTATTTGGTGCATGCCGCTTTAGTGCGGGTAGTGATATTTACAGGCAATACCTTGGATTCTGGTTCCAACTTGGGCATCCACTAATTTTCCACAGCATGTTGTGTCCTAACCATCCATGCGTTTTTGTTTTCTTGTTTATGTTGCTTACTAAGATGCTCATATAAGTCTGGGCATTCCTCATAGCTATGATTATTTCCACATAAAGACCATGTAATATTATGAGGACATTCGTGCCTGTAGTGGTCAAGAGATCCGCATGTAAAACATGTTCCGTGAGGAAATTCACCTTGTCCACCACCACGGCCTCGGCCTCTAAATCCATCACAGTATACTCGACCTCTGCCACGAAATCCTTCAAAGCGTCCTTCATTCCAGTCATAGGGCACTTGATTGTGATCCCAATCCAAGTGATCATTCTTTCCTTTAGAGTTATATGATACTCTTGTTTGTCGCACACTAATATCTATAACATCATGGATCTAACCAATCAATCTACAGTCCTATGTATCATGAGTTATGGACCAAAAAATATTACAATAGTAGGATACGTTCTTCCTTATCGCCGCGTTGGAATAATGGGAAATGGATAGCATCATGGTTTAGATGACATATCTCACAGTCTAGCAATAATAAACATATGGATATGTGGGGACAACTATCCTTGGTGTGACCTTCCACTTCAAAATTTTTACACCAAATCCCCATGCGTATCTCATGTGCCAAATTTTCTGATAGTTTCTCCAACTGCTTCGCCATAGCTGCAATCTGTGCCTCTAAGAATGGAATTAATCTAGTGTCTATACTCCTGATTACCTTAGTGCGCAAAGTTGCTTCAAGTGCTTTGCGTAGATCAATGTATGTCTTATGTGACAAATCCCTTCTAAAAGGTGTGATCCTTTGCACAGATCAATGTATGTCTTATGTGACAAATCCCTTCTAAAAGGTGTGATCAGACCTCCAACGAACCATTGCGCGTGCTAGCTTGTGTGAATATCATAAGAAAGCTTAGATAAAATTGTTTTGAAATGGGAATCATAATCCCTGACACTCTTAGTATTGCCTTGCTTAATCATACTTGTAGTGAGATTATACTCTTCTGCATCCTACTGATGGAATGAGGAACTCTTTAAGCAAGGCCATATTTTAAAGATGCATAGTCTACTCCAATGGTGGGATCATTGTGATCCACCCTTTAGGTGTGGCCTATTATTTTGTATTGTAGGAACTCCTTGTTGATGATAATGGCAGGAATTGACTCTTCCTTGAGATGGAGATAAGTCATGATCCCTGTTTGCATTGCCATCATGTATGGTCATACATGTGCACGTATTAACGAAGGCAAGTTAATGCCATGACTACATAATTTCTTATTGTAAGGTTAAATCTCCATGTGTATAATTGAAGGCATTGGGCCTAACTTCGTGGAAACTTGTATATTGTTAGTGATATATCATTCTATTTTGTAATATTGGTGTTATGGGTGATGACCTAATGGTCTTCTAGATGTAACATGATTAATTGTTAAACTATACAATTTGTAATTTATCTACCTTGAAGAGATCATGGAAATCATTGTGTCCTCGCACCCGACCTCCCGAGGTCATGCCGTTTAGACAACCGGTGGGGATGGAATATACGTAGGGTGTAGACAAATTAGTTAGGTAATCTTATGTCTTCGATGCGCACTAATGGAATCTACGAATCTAAGGCAAAGAAGGCCCTCCTAACCTAAACTGGCGCGATAGATCGTTCGGCAAGGATGACTTCTCGAAGGTTCCAATCAATATCGAGCTCTGGCGTGATCCGATCTATAGGTTGTGGGATACGTGGAAGATAACCTATGGGTGCTTCGTAGATATCCCCTGACAGGGTCATGAAAAATGGATGATGGATGTATGGTGGATTCTATGGGTGATTCTCTGGTCTAGTCCAGAAATCCTTAGCTTGATTAGCTGCTATGTCTAGTGAGGATAGTTGTGCGATAATGATTGGTGGAAGTGGAGAGGATCTAAATATTAATGTGCGTAAATCAGCATCAACGTCTGATTGACCCGTGGGCCCATTGGGTTGTGGGACCTATGGATCACAACTGTAGAGTTCGTGGTCGTTGCGGGCCTCCTATGGTCATGTGTAGAATCAATCCCTAATCCCTAATATCTAGTAGTCATATGCCTTTTCAGCCTCTATGTTTAGAACTAAAAGTTACGCAATCTTCTCAGAGTACCTTACAGGCATTCTGACAACTTGAATTCTTAAGCTAATGTCTATGTCAATGAGGATGTCTCCTGCGTCTGGCTATGGGACCAAAGGATCACAACCGAATGTTTTCTCTCTTTCAAGCCCTTCTACAGTCATGCGGATATTTATTAGGGCAATCTGTAGTTTGGCTGGTTTGACCAAAACGTATGCGCTTTGTCATCTTCTATGTTTAATCCTCTTAACTGTGAGCTAATTTCTTGTAGGTATGTTGTTGTTCGGAAGACCTGAATTATGATATTTTGGTCTATGTCAGTTATTGCTGCAACAAGATTGGGTTGAGGCATGATTGGCTCGAATACGTATTCTCTGGGCTCCCTAGGTCCCGTGATTGTCATACAAAAGAAACAATATAAATCTAACTAAAGCAAAGTAAACTAATTATGCAAAGTATATCCACAACATATATCTAAATTCTCTATTTTGGTATTTTTGACAGAATATTTAACGGAATTAAGATAACAACTATTTAATATATCTAGAAAACGACAACTAACCTAATAACAGAATTAAAAACAAACAAGGTAGCCGAGTATAGCTATTTGTCTGTGCAGTTGTGAATCTATTCTAAATAACTAAATAACTGATCTAATTTAATTGAAAGATTTTCGATCCTACCTCAGAAGTGAGGAACGAATCATAGTTTCTCAGAAACTATCGATCCCCACAGCTTCCCTTGCAATATCGAAAATGAACGTAACCGAAATGAAGTAATTCACTACTCTATTTGGTATATTTTAACTAGAACTTTGAAAGCTTGAACTTGGATTTTACAGAATAGTGGCGAATCCAATTGTGTGTGGCTTTGTCCCCTTAGTGTGGTCTCCTCGTTCCTTCGTGCTCACGTGAATCCAGAAAAGCGTGTAATGCTAGCATCAACAGGAGTAGGTATTGGAACAATGGCAGCTTTGGATGTAGACTGAATACAATGCGAGTAGGAGAGGGATAGAGCAAGAGAACAGAGCTTGACTTATGCAATTCCTAGCGGGATTTATTGTGAGTCATACAACACAAAACATCCAGAACCTGAAACTATCCTTCTTGACGAACAAAACCTGCAACTCTAATGGCTTCAGACTTAAAATGAAACTATCCTACCTTATTTGATTGTATGAAACAATGGTAACACTAGAACAAGAAGATCATGTGGCTTCTAAACAGTAAAATAAGACTAACTATGCATGTAACAAATGAAAACTATTGAATTCCTAAGCAAGAACTGAAAGACTAAACTATTGAAATGAGAGGATGAGGGGTAGTTTTGAGGGGCCATTTGCTTGTAATCAAACCAGCTATTTATAGAATTCCCATTCACCTAAAGGTAACTCCAACTAGGACTCTTTTACCATAAATAATGGAGAAACACTATTACAGGGAACCAAAATCATAAATACAAGCAAAAATGGATGAGAAAGTTGGTAAAAGTTGAAAATTTACGCGAGTCGCGTTCAAAGAAATGTGCTGGAAAACCCGTGAAGGACCGCCGCCCTGAGCAGGGGGGTGGTTATAGGACCGTTGCCTGGGCCTCACGAGATTGCCACCCAGGTGGCAGTTTCATCACTGAAGACAAAATGCAAAGGAAAAGAGGGGAAAAGAGAAAAACAAAGCACATGGAGGCTAAGCGGGGCATGCGGGATGTTAATGTATACACTTGGAGAGCTTTTTCAGATCTTGAACACCTTGCAAGGAGACCTGTATCATCATTGGGGCATGTGTAACATCGTTCTGGCAGTGCGGTATACCCTTACAATTTTGGGTACATACATATTGCCCCCTCGGAGAAGCGTTTTAGCCATGAAGAGGCGTAAAATGGTGGGTCCAAGTATGGCGGTCCCGAAATGGGAAGCTAGAAATTATACCTGACACATCCATGTGTCGAAATGACGCCATCCAAAATTCCCGCTACCTGCAAAATGAAAAGAGGACTCAAGTGTAGAAAGATAAAATAAATCAAAAAATAAATACTAAAATAATATGAAGTGAGGACTTACCATTTGCGTAGGGATAAGAACTTACCTCCGTCGGCGCTCCAAACCTGCGAAAAGGGGCATCCAAAATGAGTCAAAATGCTATATATATAAAAATGGGCCCATTTTCCTATTCATTTACGCGTGTCGATTTGATTGATTTTGAGCTCTGGGACCCACGGTGATGGTTTTTGATGAGAGTATAGTTGAAACGTTCATGACGAGATAGTGATCATGCCTCTGCGAGCAGAACATCGACCCGCGAGATCTCAGGTTAGTTCTTCTCGATTTACCGTTTTTATACCAAAAATGTAAAAATGATGAAATCTTCGCCATGGGGGGGTAATTTTTGAAATTTCTAGTTTTAAATGTGTCCTTAGGGGGGGACGCCTAATGGGTAGGCTCTCATTTTAGTCAAAATGGTCATTTTTTGTGTTTTTGAGCATTTTTTAGGGCACGTGACCCGTTTAGAAACGCGGGACACGACCGCCGCCCTAAGCAGGGTGGTGGTTACAGGACTGCCGCCTTCAAAGGTGGCGGTTACGGAACCGCCGCCTGCTCAGGGTCAGAATGTTAAAACTACATTAATTTGAGTTCATTTTTGCAATTTTAGTATTTTTACTTGCTTTAATGATTTTTTCAATGTGATTTTGGTACTAACTTACTCCTTTTTACGTGTTTTTTGTGTGTTTTGCAGAAGAAGGAAGAGTACATCAGATGGAGCCGTGAGAGAGAGTGTGATTGGCTTCCAGCAATGTTGGATGCACTTTCTCAGGCTGAGCAGGATACTCTTCAGAGGGCCGGCATATTACGTATATCACGGGTTCCTCATGTCACACCTTCTAGTCACATACTATGTGACTTGTTTTTGTATTGGGATGTTGATCGGAACACTTTCCAATTTCTAGGAGTCAGGGGTGAGTGGACTATCACCCTGGAGGATGTCTACCACATCTTGGGAGTCTCGATCATTAGGAGACGACTTACACTTGAGACAGTGGGGTCGCGGGCTCAGATAGCTCAGTGGGCTACATATATGGGAGACACAGTTGTCTCCACTGGTTCGAAGAAGGGGGTGAGGGTCCGTTCCATTCCTAGCTTGCCTATCCCTTTGATTCGTCAGGCCATTATGGGGATCCTTGCCTTGAGATTGATCGGGGACAAGGGAGGGGACACCTTACTCTACTGTTGGTCCCCTATTATTGCACAGATTGAGGCACATGGTCGGATTTATGCCTGGGGAGCCGATATACTTGGGACCACCTATCACGACTTGTACAGGGTGGTTCGCTTATAGGGACAGTCTTTGAGCCATCCGACCTTGGTTATGAGCTGGGTCTATGAGCGTATCATCCCTTATGGGAGAGGCATAGAGGTGGCGGATCCCGGAGCCGTGAGGGTAGCTAGATGGACAGAGATGTCGGTGCTTAGAGCACCCCACCAGCCAGTTGCTTCCCTGAACTACTGATGACATGGAGGCCACACCTTATCAGGCCATGGCAGGGTTGTGGGGTGAGGAGACCTTCACTTTGATTTCCTGCTCTACTACAGGGCAGCTTGTGGACAGGACGGGGAAGGTAAAGACACACCCCTTTGATTGAGTGCCTCAGCAGTTCGGCCTTGCCTACGTTGATATGCTTCCCCCAGTGGTGCCAGTGTTCAGATCAGTTCAGGAGGCTAGGGGAGGTCCTAGAGGCCGGGGTTGGACTGTTGTTACTCCTAGCATCCCTATTATAGCTAGGCAGGTGGTACGTGCCTGAGAGAGAGTCGATGCTCCTCAGGCACCTTTACTTCAGATTGCCGCCAGTCCTGCCCATAGCAGTGATGACCCTATTGATATAGACTCCGAGTCTGAGGAGTTCACAGGGGGAGAGATGGAGGAGGAGACCGAGGACATGGAGGTCACCAAGTCAGGTGGAGAGGAGGATAGCGATCCTGAGTGGCATGACACTCAAGAGATCTTACAGGCCGAGAGGGCAAAGTAGAGTGCGGAGAGGGTGACTCTAGTCTTAGAGGAGTTACCCTCTCAGGACCTAGGCGGAGAAGGATGAGTCTCTAGTAGGACGCTATGTTTCCCCAGACACAGGAGGAGGACATCAGTCAGCGGCGGCATCTGTGGCAGGCGTTGATCCTAGGGATCCCTCTTGGAGGCCCGAAGATCTGAGTGAGTTGTCACTCTTCTTTTAATATTTGTTTTTAGCTAGGATTGCCTTAGTTGTTATCTCTCCTTTTGTTCATTTTTGTTTTTATCTTTTGATTATTTTTAATTTGTCTTCTCCTTTGCTTGCAGAGACTGCTGATGAGTGGCGAGACTTGATTCACTGGGTATGTACTGATACCCTGATGCTCCCATGGAGAAGACTCGCGCGAGCTGTCGGTGGATGCAGGGGAGCCTTCAGCAGCTGGTAGGCATAGTGATGTCTTTGCCCCTGTCTGGCATGTGGCCAAGATGGTGACTTCCCTCTATACCGAGTTAGCTAGGTATAGGACTGCAGAGCACCTGATGAGGAGCCGCTCTCATAGCGAGGCTACAACTACTGTTCGGGACCGTGAGCCCTCAGTGCACTCAGAGCGCCGGCATAGCCAGAGTCCTAGATGTGGTCATGCACCTTCTGAGGGATCTCATAGGGGTTGAGAGGCCACTTGGCTCTTTTTGTAGTGACTCTTGTTAGATTGTTTATACAATCATTTTGTATTTTCTGGGCTCATTGAGCGTTTTGACCATGCCTAGCGCATGATGGCATTGTACATAAAACTTGATTATATATATATATATATACTTCTATTTGGATCAGACTCTTGGTGTCTAGGATTTTGTGATTTATTTCCACATGTATATTAGATGCTTATTAGAATTCTTGTTTTTATATGCTTTTCAGAATGTATGCAATGGAGAACAAATGACACAAATGCTTTCTTTCTTTTTGTATTTTGTGATGCTGATGTATGATGATGCAAATGAACTTGTGATCTTGAACTTTAGCTTCTATAAGCAATTTCCTGGTACTTCATATTTGTTTTGACAAAATGTGATGACGAACTGGTACGATGAGCAGATGCACTTGCCCCACTCCTAACTCCACGCAACTAGTAAGATGCGAGGGCTCACCACCGAGAGCTAGAAAGGGCACAAGCTATGAGGTGTGTTGAAATGGTAATGATGGGAGATAGACAAAGAGTTGGTGGAACCAAATTAGGACGCTACAAACCTACCCTACTCAAGTGACTCCATAGTTTAGAATGTGACTTGCTTTGCAGTTTATCTAGACTTAGATCCGTAGATGGCCACTTGGTTGACAAAATCTGGTTTTCAGGGTTTTGAACTCTCTTGGAATTTTGGACATCTGATTCATTTGTTTTTGAACTCAAGATTTCAAAGGTTTATTTGAACTATTTGCTTATGACCTTCAACGTTTACTGTCAAGAGGACCCCCTACACCTTGCCCCATGCTACTAGTAGGAAGCATGGGCTTATCACCATGGACAAGGCACAGGCGAGTAAGGGCATTCCCATCCTTTCCCAACCCTACGTCACTAGTAAGAGATGCAAGTTCATCACCGAAGGTTGGTAGGGCAAGGAAATGTGTAAAAGTAAAATTTTCTGTTTGATCTATATTCGACTTATTTATTTGAGCAAAATGTCAGTATGTTCTTATTTCCAAAGAGATCTATATACGGGATAGATGTGACACCATGAAGCTTCTAGAATAGACCATAGGCAAGACACCTATCCTAGGAAGAAACAAAAGTGAGAACAAGCATGCAGGCCTTGGTATGGCTACCGTTAAGACTTTGTCATATCTAGCTTTAATTGATGAAATGATTCTGAAACAGTTGATGATGTTATGAAAATGAAGAAGTATGATTTGAATGCTTCTGCCAATACCATCAGAAGTTTGTAATGAATTGCTTAAGAATAAGTCCCTTGATCACCAAATTTTACGAAACGAGCGAACAAAATGAACCTATCTAAATGAAGATGCAATGTAGATATAATTATACAAATAGTGCTAATGCTTCATGCGTAAAACCGTTTAAGGTGCAAGGAATTGACAGTTTCACCAAATTCCTCACCTTCTAGTGTGCACAAGAGATACGCACCATTTCCGTAGTCCTTCATAACTCGATATGGGCCCAACCACTTGGGCCGGAACTTTCTTCCTTCGCCGATTTTCTTATCGATCCGGCTGTCTAGTCTTAGAACTAGATCTCCTTCATATATTTCTCACTCGTAGACCTTTTTGTTATACTGCCGGCACATCCGGTCAGCATAGACTCTATGCCATTGTTCAGCATTTAACCTGGCCTCATCTAGGCTTTCTAGTTGGGAGAGGCGTGCCTCTCTATAAGCTTCCTCACCCATAATCCCTTGTAGTGAGATGCGGAGACTGGGTATTTCAACCTCAAGTGGGAGAACTGCTTCTACTCCGAATACCAATGAGAAAGGAGTTGCTCCTGTTGGTGTTCTTATTGAGGTTTAGTGGGCCCACAAGGCTGGATATAACTTTAAATGCCAATCTCATTTGTTTTCTTTTATGGTTTTTAAGAGAATGGACTTTAGAGTTTTATTCGTAGCCTCAGCCTGTCCGTTGGCTTGAGGGTAATACAGGGAGGCCGTATGATGGTTTATTTTAAATTTACTACATAGCTCACGAACCTCATCATTCTTAAAGGACGTGCCATTATCTGAGATAATGACTTGTGGGACACCGTACCTATAAATGATCTGGTTCAAAATGAACTTGGTGATCACGGCTCCTGGTACAGTGGTAAGAGGCATAGCCTCTACCCATTTGGTAAAATATTCGGTGGCCATGATTATGAAGTTATGGCCATCCATTGATGAGGGAGAGAATTTCCCTATCAAATCTAGGCCCCATGTAGAAAAGGGCCATGGAGTCGCGATTGGTTGTAGAGCTTGTGCCGGCATGTGAATCTCGTGGGAAAATTCTTGGCATTTATGGCATCTGCATACAAAATCTACTGCGTCGTGTTCGAGAGTGGGCCAAAAATAGCCCATTCAATGTATTTTGCGAGTGGTGGCGTGACCACCGAAGTGGCCTCCACATATTCCACTGTGAGATTCGTAGAGAATCTTCTTGGATTCTTCTGTGTCAACACACCTTAGAAGCATTCCATCGAAAGCTTTATGATAGAGCACTTGTTCTATAATAACGTATTTAGCTACGATAATGTGTAACCACCTTCTTTGTTGTGTGTAGCACCCTCTGGATACGTATGGTCCATGATAAAATTGATAATATCAGTATACCAAGGACATTCAGAGATGGGAGGTCTAGTTTCGATGTAATATATGCATTCATTGGGAAAATCCAGATCTACTAGATCGCCTCCGTCTAACGGGTTGTCAGCTAACCAATCTACAATGATTTGTCCCTTAATGGACTTCTGGTTTACAAAAGTTAATTTGAATTCACCCATTAAGGTTATAAAGCGTCCAACCTTTTTAGACAAAGACCCTTGCGTGAGGAAAGTTCGTAAATGGTCTGTTTTTACAATGACCCTTGTTTCTTGATTTAGCATGTAATGTCTTAAGCGTTTGGTTGCAAAGACTATGGCAAGGCATTCTCGTTCTGCCTGTGTATAACATGTTTCATAATCGAGCAACGTTTGGCTAATAAAATAGACCGCACGTTCTCGTTTATCGTCGTCTTCTTGAGCCAACATGCAGGCTAGCGAGACATCTGTAGCTCGTGAATATAAGATCAAAGGATGATCTGGTCTAGGTGGCATTAACGTGGGAGGAGACAGTAAGAAGCGTTTAACTATGCTTTGAAGGCCTCATGGCATTCCTTTGTCCAAATGATGCAGTAATCCTTTTTCAACAAATTGTTGATCGGATGTACAACAAAACTTAAGTCTGGAATGAATCTCCAGATTGCACCGAGCTTTCCAAGAAACGATCTAATGCCAGAGTCATCTGATGGTGGGATCATCTCAAGAACAACCCAGATTTTGGCTGGGTCTACATCAATCCCTCATGATGATATAATGTAACCTAGGAGTTTCCCTCCTGTCACACCAAATACGCATTTTTCTGGGTTTAGTGTGACTCCGTATTCAATCAAACGTGAAAGAATGATGCAGAGCACTTCCAGGTGATCACGGCTGCTTCCTGGCCTTGGCCAACAAGTCATCTACATAGGATTCCATGATTTTATGAATAAGATCGTGAAATATGTATGTCATTGCCCGCTGGTATGTAGCGCTAGTGTTCTTGAGACTGAATGGCATAACAACGTAGCAATAAGTTCCCCAAGGAGTTATAAATGTGGTTTTGGCTTGGTCTTGTTCAGATATTCTGATTTGATTGTATCTCGAGAACCCATCCATGAGGGACAAAAGCTCAAATCTAGCTGTTGCGTCAACGATGACGTCAATGGATGGTAACGGGAAGTCGTCCTTGGGGCACGCCTTGTTAATGTCTCAGAAATCTATGCAGATGCATATCTTCCCATTCTTTTTGAGAATGGGGATGATATTAGATACCCACTGAGAGTAATCGACCGGTTTGATGAACCCTACCTAGAGAAGCTTCATTACTTCTTCCTTCACCATGAGAGCTACCTTGGGTTTCATTGGTCTCGATTTTTGTTTAATTGGCTTTGCATCTGATTTGGTGACGAGGTTATGTACCGCGATGTGTGGTGTAATTCCCGTCATTTCTTTATAATTAAATGCAAAAGCCTTTTGATGTTCTTTGAGGATTCGAGTGTGTATTTCTATTTCTTCTGGAGTTAACGAAGATCCTAGTTTCAATATCTTTGGTTCTTCCTCTGTTCCGATGTTTATATCAATGGTTTCTTCTATCAAAGAAGCGTTACCTTCTTCAAACTCAGGCGGGGCTGGAGGTAGTTCCAGATCTTCTCCATTCTCTACCGTGTATATGTCGAGTTCCTTTTGTGGGGGAAGCTCTACCATGGGGATTTCCAAAGTAAGAAGACGAATGTGGGATTAAGGACAAATCTACCATGTGATGGGTGAGATGTAACTCTGCATAGGCATTTAGGTAATCAAGAGTGGCTCTATCACTGTCAACGTGACCTAAGATAGTAGATTTATTCTCAGCTATGTGCATTAGAAGAGGGTTTGTTGATGTTTTCTTTACTAACGGTTCAGTACGAAGGGATACCATGAAACGGGTGTCTTCCAACTCACTGTTTGGAGTGAAACGTGAAGTTGAGGTTGCTATCGAATCTGCGAGAAGGTTTTGTTCTCGCGGGATTGCTTCAATTGATATGAAGTTAAATCCTTTGCTCAAATCTAATACTGCTGTTTTGTAGAGCTGTAAATGTTCAGACTCTAGTCTCATACACCTCAGAGACTTGGTTTGCTACTAATTGAGAGTCTCCTAACACTCTGATGTCATTAACACCGAGCCTTTTAGCTATGATGAGGCCAAGGAGGAGGGCTTCGTACTCAGCGCCATTGTTTGTACATTCAAAATTTAATTTAAAGGCGAACGGTAGGATCTTTCCCTCAGGAGAAGTAAAGATCACACCTGCCCCAGCCCCATAATGACATCTAGCTCCATCAAAGTGGAGAGTCCAATGTTTATTTGGGAAGATGGATGTTGGGACATTTGTTATGTCTATTTCTTCTGCTTCGGTTACTTCTACCATGCAGAGTTCCTCTGCTGGAAGAGAACCAACTCCTAGGGTACATCCCATACCTATGGAATCAAACGGTAGGAAAATTGGTAGATCTTGTTCTAGCAACTCAACAATTTTTGCAGTAGTTCCTAATGACACTGTTTCTACAACTGTTAGCTTCATCCTTGAGGGTTGGGATGCTCTTGACTAGGTTCGTAATCTCTAGTTCTATTGTAGGTATTAATTTTTCTTCTGGTTTTGAGTTGGTTGGTTTATTAAGTTGGTTTGTTGGGAGTTCAAACTCAGAGTGAATGCCTGGCCTTTTCTTCAGGTCTGCTAGGTGTATATCGAATGGTTTTGGATCACCTTTTGCTATGAATATCTTTCCTAAGTGCAAGAATCTTATTTCCTGAAATAACGTAGAAGGGATTGCCTTCATACGGTGTATCCATGGTCGGCCGAGGATCATATTATAGTTGGTTTCCCGATCTATAATATAAAACTCAGTGAGGATTGTTTTGGGTCCTAAGGTGACTGGTAGTATTATAGTTCCAATCGAAGTGGCTTTAAGGCTATCATAGCCTCTTAGTGTATTCTGAGTCGTGGAACAGTTTGTCTCTCCATACCCTAGCTTTTGAAGGAAAGAGAAGGGGACTATGTTAACTGCTGCCCCATCGTCAACCATTGTGTGTTTAACGTAATTGTTATAAACCCACACTTGTAAATGTAAGGCTGGATCACCTCTACGTGCAATCTCAACGTCTATTGGCATTTTGCTTATGTCGAATATAAACTCGGTATCCCTATCCGGCTGCCCCGGAGGGTGGATATCAAAGTCTATATGGTTTACCTATGTTTCGGGAGGAGGAGTGATGTTAATTAAATGACCTAAACCTAATGCTTCTAAAAGAGTAGCCCTATGGGTAGGAGAGTTCTTCAGCAAGTCCAAAAAGGAGATGTGAGAGAAGGTCTTTGTTAGGTCATTAATTAAATCATAGGCACCTACGGGTTTTACTAATGTTTGTTGAATGTTATCTGGCTCTAGTGGGTAACTTGGATTTGGCTGAGAGGAATACTCTCATGTCCTTGTTATGGCTTCCACGTGTAGCTCAGTGTCTAATTCCACTAAACTGACTATCTTGGTTCGTGGCTGATTTCCTAATTGTGGTGCGACAGGTGGATTTAGTGAAGTCGAGGCTTCATGATCATTGTTTCCTGTCATTACACCCTTGTTCATCCCATTTGGATTTAATTTGTTGTTATTGTGATTTGGGAGCGGATCATTGAAGATCTTGAGGGGTGCGTTTTGAGGGGAGACTGCCCCTGTGAAAGTATTTGCGCAGGTGATGTAGGATCTGCTAAGAACATATCTATGAAAAGTTGTCTTTGTTCCTCTGGAAAACGTTGCATGAATTTATTGTAGTCATGGCAAGTCCTAGTGTCATGGCCTCGAATTTTGTGGAAACCACAATACGAGTTGGGATTGTAATTCCTAGGTTGTTGGTTTGGCATGTGTTGTGGTCCAAAACTCTGATTAAACCGTTGACTATTAGGATTAAAGTTTTACGTTTGTTGCCTTTGGTTTTGATATCCAGTTGAGTTTTGACTTGGACCCTGTGTCTGGATCTGCCATTGTTGTTGTTGTTGTTGTGGATGATTAAAATCCACCGCGTTGATTATTGGGGTAAAATTGTTGTTTCGTTGATTGTTAACCAGTGGTGGAGCATTTACAACATTTGCCTTTTTTGCTTGGTCAGTTACTCCATCTGTTGTGACCCCACGGTTTTTGTTAAGGATTTTAGGTCCTTGATTGGCATTTGTGGTAGTAGGATAAGTCGTAGTATTTTGGTTGGGGATGATTAACCTCCCATTTGTTCCATATGCCTTGCGACCGCTATCTATTGCAGCTTGATCTATTCGGAGGGCACTCTCAAGCACTTCATCGTAAGTTCTTAGTGGGAACTTCTAGACTTCTTCCTTTATCTCTCTGCTGAGAGAATGAAGGAATAAATCACATAGTTCCATCTGATCCATGTTTGGAGCGCTTGCTGAAGAATAGAGGACTGTACGCCATCTTTGGATGAAATGAGCAACAGATTCATTGTGTTCTTGTTTAATATGCAAGAATTCCCTGATTCCTGTTCTCAACAATTTGTTCATGTCGAACGCCTTGATGAACTCTGAAACAAGTTGTTTAAATGAATGGATGGAGGCTTCAGGTATTCTGTAATACCAATCGAGGGATGCCCTCTAAAGTTTTGGGGAATATTTTAGCAACAACTCCATCCCAAGGGAGCAGTTCTCGAATGGCTGTGGCATAGGCCTTAATATGTGCATTCGGATCTCCCTCCCCTTTGTACTTGGGAAAATCAGGAAGAGGTCTTGGAAGCATGACACTTCGTATAGTGAAGTCTAAGGGCTCTTTCAAATATTCTGAATAAGTCCCTATCGCATAGGTTTCGACCATCGATGATGCCTGCTGAGGGGGTGGAGGTGGAATGGGTTGTTGATATGGCGTAGCGTATGCATTTGCAGGGACATAAGGAAATCCCTGTGGTTGAGAAAACATGCTGGGAGAAGAGAACATATCTCCCTGTGGTGACTTGGAATACATGTTTAAATATGGAGGAACATTGTTCAGAAATGGATTGTTTTGTACTAAACTGGGAGGTATCATATTTTCCACTGGAGCGGTGTTAGAGAACACAGTTCTAGTTGGCGTTTTTTGTGAATACTGAGGAGGCATGCCAACGTGCCTGTTCCTGTGAGGAGGTCTACTTGGCTAGGATGATGTGGAGGATTGGAATTTCCTGCCTGCATGAATTGCAAATTTTGACTTGCTTGAGAAAGTTCCAACCCTCTAACTTTCTCAACTAAGGCTGAGATGACCTCGTTTGGTGAAGTCACGGTATTTTGTCCTCAGTGGTGTTTGTTGAGGTTGTATAGGCATATGGTACCCAGCTATGAATTGATCGGTGCCCTGCCAAGTTTCACCGAGGGTATTTCCTATAGGTGGAGAATGGAGGTGTTTTCTTGAAAAGAGACCTCGGGTTGTGTTTGCAAACCTCCTATAGGTGGGTACATACTTTGAGAGCATTGTTCACTCCTAGCATAACGCGCTAAATGTTCATCATCTAAAAATAGATATGGATCTGATTGTCTACTGATTTGTGGTCTAAGCAACACCTGAGGAGATGAACCAGATTCTCCAGTGAGCGTCATGTTGTTCGAGCCTGAAGGCTCTGGTTGTTGCGTTTGAGTGAGCTGATCCAACTCCTCTATTTGGAAAGAAGAACTATATCTAGTCCTTTGAGGTGGAGTTTGTGTTGAAATCCGGTTAATTGAATAGTTGTCACCCCATGCTAAGAGCGAGGGTGATGGCTGTCTATTCAGTTGATCGTAGTATGCTTCAAGACCTAGGAGAGGTCTGCCATATGCATCGAATCCCGACATATTCGGGGGGTATATGAATACCCATAGAATAATGGGAAGAAGCAAAGATGGATGAAAGAAAATGAAACACTAAAAGGGAAAAGGTGAAAGTGAAGCAACTGTTCCTTTCACGTTGGGTTCACCAATTTTGTTGGTGAAGCTGATGTGAAGGCTAATGAGGTGGAAAAGATGAAAAGTGTACTAATTGGAAGAACAAGTAGAAATAAGATTTTGAATTAGGAAGTTTCACGTTGGGTTCACCAATTTTGTACGATGGAAAAGTGACAAGTGAGCATGGGAATCTACAAGTAACTCTTCCTCGCACCCAACCTCCCGAGGTCATGCCGAGACAGCCTGTGGGGATGGAATATACGTGGGGCGCAGACAAACTAGTTAGGCAATCTTATGTCTTCGACGCACACTAATGGAATATGTGAATCTAAGGCAAAGAAGGCCCTCCTAACCTGAACTGGCATGATAGATCGTTCGGCGAGGATGACTGCTCGAAGGCTCCAATCAATATCAAGCTCTGGCATGATCCGATCTATAGGTTGTGGGATACGTGGAAGATAAC
Source organism: Taxus chinensis (assembly GCA_019776745.2). Lineage (NCBI taxonomy): Eukaryota > Viridiplantae > Streptophyta > Pinopsida > Cupressales > Taxaceae > Taxus > Taxus chinensis. Next base: position 720,996,928 of record CM034153.1, on the reverse strand, counting down.
CTGTGGGTGCTTTGTAGATATCCCCCGACAGGGTCATGAAAAATGGATGATGGATGTATGGTGGATTCTATGGGTGATTCTCTGGTCTAGTCCAGAAATCCTTAGCTTGATTAGCTGCTATGTCTAGTGAGGATAGTTGTGCGATAATGATTGGTGGAAGTGGAGAGGATCTGAATACTAATGTGTGTAAATCAACATCAACGTCTGATTGACCTGTGGGCCCATTGGGTTGTGGGACCTGTGGATCACAACCGTAGGTTTGTGGTCATTGCGGGCCTCCTATGGTCATGTGCAGAATCAATCCCTAATCCCTAATATCCAGTAGTCGTATGCCTTTTCGGCCTCTATGTTTAGAACTAAAAGTTGTGCAATCTTCTCAGAGTACCTTACAGGCGTTCTGGCAACTTGAATTCTTAAGCTAGTGTCTATGTCAATGAGGATGTCTCCTACGCATCTGGCTGTGGGACCAAAGGATCACAACCGAACATTTTTCTCTCTTTCAAGCCCTTCTACAGTCATGCAAATATTTATTAGGGCAATCTGTAGTTTGGCCGGTTTGACCAAAATGTATGCGCTTTGTCATCTTCTATGTTTAATCCTCTTAACTGTGAGCTAATTTCTTGTAGGTCTGTTGTTGTTCGGAAGACCTGAATTCTGAGATTTTGGTCTATGTCAGTTATTGCTGCAACAAGATTGGGTTGAGGCACGATTGGCTCGAATACGTATTCTCTAGGCTCCCTAGGTCCCGTGATTGTCATACAAAAGAAACAATATAAATCTAACTAAAGCAAAGTAAACTAATTATGCAAAGTATATCCACAACATATATCTAAATTCTCTATTTTGTATTTTTGACAGAATATTTAACAGAATTAAGATAACAACTATTTAATATATCTAGAAAACGACAACTAACCTAATAACATAATTAAAAACAAACAAGGTAGCTGAGTATAGCTACTTGTCTGTGCAGTTGTGAGTCTATTCTAAATAACTAAATAACTGATCTAATTTAATTGAAATATTTTCAATCCTACCTCAGAAGTGAGGAACGAATCATAGTTTCTCAGAAACTATCGATCCCCATGGCTTCCCCGACAATATCGAAAATGAACGTAACCGAAATGAAGTAATTCACTACTCTATTTGGTATATTTTAACTAGAACTTTGAAAGCTTGAACCTGGATTTTGTAGAACAGTGGTGAATCCAGTAGTGTGTGGCTTTGTCCCCTCAGTGTGGTCTCCTCATTCCTTCATGCTCACGTGAATCCAGAAAAGCGTGTAATGCTAGCATCAACAGAGTAGGTATTAGAACAATGGATAGCTTTGGATGTAGAATGAATACAATGTGAGTAGGAGAGGGATAGCACAAGAGAACAGAGCTTGGCTTATGTAATTCCTAGGGGATTTATTGCGAGTCATACAACACAAAACATCCAGAACCTGAAACTATCCTTCTTGACGAACAAAACCTGCAACTCTAATGGCTTCAGACTGAAAATGAAACTATCCTACCTTATTTGATTGTATGAAACAGTGGTAACACTAGAACAAGAAGATCATGTGGCTTCTAAACATCAAAATAAAACTAACCATGCATGCAACAAATGAAAACTATTGAATTCCTAAGCAAGAACTGAAAGACTAAACTATTGAAATGAGAGGATGAGGGGTAATTTTTGAGGGGCCATTTGCTTGTAATCAAACCAGCTATTTATAGAATTCCCATTCACCCAAAGGTAACTCCAACTAGGAACTCTTTTACTATAAATAATGAAGAAACACTATTCCAGGGAACCAAAATCATAAATACAAGAAAAAATGGATGAGAAAGCTGGTAAAAAGTTGAAAATTTATGCGAGTCGTGATCAAAAAAGCATGCTGGAAAATGCATGAAGGACCGCTGCCCTGAGCAGGGGGGGTGGTTACAGGACCGCTACCTTGCCTAGGCGGCGGTCACAAGACCGCCACCCAGGTTAGAGGGCAGTGGTTTCGTCACTGAAGACAAAATGTAAAGGAAAAGAGGGGGAAAGAGCAAAACAAAGCACACGAAGGCTAAGCGGGGCATGCAGGATGTTAACGTACACTTGGAGAGTTTTTCTGGATCCCGAACACCTTGTGAGGAGACCTGTATCATCATTGGGGCATGTGTAACATCGTTCTGGAAGCACGGTACCCTTACAGATTTTGGAGCCCCAAATTTTACGCGCTCACATTTTGCATAAATGATGCCCTGAAATTTTACCTCCAAATAACAATGAAGACATTTTCCCTGCCATCGATGTACTTGCTATGTGACTTACTCCTGCTCTCCCATTGCCTAAATTATCTTGTTGACTACTTATCATACTAGATATTGGAAAACCACGCACAAGGCTAGGTTTCTAGGTAGATTTAGATACATGCCCGCAACTTAGGTTGTCTCTACTGGCACACTTCCATGTGAGGCCCAGGAGGGTTCCCTGTCATGCTTGCCAAATGAGGGAGTTCATAATGCTCCAGATCCAAGCCTTCTGCGTGAGCTCCAAATCCTTCACGAGCCATCTCTCTCCTCAATGCCATTTACTCTGCAACATCCCACTGCTTATCTATCTCTCTCTCATGCACCTCGTTATACTTAAGCTACCTTTCTTCTCTCTTCCTTTCTACTGCTAGGTCTGCCATCTTCCACCAAACCTCCTCCTACTCCTACCCCCATGCGTGGTGGGGTTTTGTTAGCCATCGATATGATTTCCAAGTTTAGGGTCACCATCAAGGTTTTGATTTCCAGTGGAACGTCTTGCAAGTAAGTTTCACTGGGGTACTGTAAAAAATGGAATTTTGTTACCTCTGGGTAAGAATAAGTGGAAATTGATTACTCAAGAATATAGCTGTTCAGAACACCATGAAACCAAGAATCTACAACGTGTGTCCAAATTAGATTAGTACCATAAAGGGCTTGAAATTCCTCCTACATTTAGACAAGTGCGTGATACCTCTAATCCCTTGTAGATGCATAAACAACTAGCCACTCATACAGTCCTACCAGAAAAATAACAAAGAAGCTCTCGTAAAAACAATCATATAGATTCTGTTCTAGCCATTCGTGTGTGTTAAACTCAGATCCTATGTTGAACCTCCATGCGTACTCTTCTTCTAGATCTTGTATCCACTCCTCAACACTTGTTAGGGTCAACCAGTACGTCTTCATCGTGAACCATCCTGAAAACAACTGAAAAAGAGGTCCTAGTAATGGAACCAATGATGCAGGCTAGAATCTACCTAAAATAACCCAGGCGTATTGGCACATCACTCAGCCTAAACTAAGTGCTCGCCCGAAGTGCGCAAAGGTACTAGACCTCTATTTAGGGTTACTCATGCAGGATGTTTAGCAAGATGAAAATTTGATGCATTCAGATCCATAAATAGTATAAGCATTCTACAGAGCATATTCCGGATCTAGATCTAAAGAGTAACAAATTTAAACAATAGCTATAATGAACTCAACCATACAAAAACTAGTTACGATCATATCTAACACCTTGATTCAACTAATACACTTCATTATATTAAGCACAATAAATACACATAGGCTTCTTACAATAATAGTCCCATAAGTTAATGCGTGCATCAGATCTGGTAGCATAACTTCGCAATGGCTCATATATAGTCCTTTCTAACCTACACAGATTATTACATATTTATAAGTGTGGGAACTTTCCCTTCACCACTTAAATAAATCCCAAAATAGGTCATATGCTAAAAATAGCCACACGCCTTTACAATAATAGACACACATGCAAGTGCGCTAATAATAGATCTCTTCTTGTTAACTGGTAGTAATAATTCTATTATTAACTCGAACCTATGCAAAGCACTTAGTAGACGCTCTTCCAAAAATATCCTATGCGTGTCATGCAAGTATTTATCTGGTTTGCGTGCTTTGCACGCTATCTCCAAAAATATCCCGTAATCATAAAAATGGCTAAGTCTGAATTTGTCTTTGTCTTTTGTGCACGTTTACTTCCCTATCCTTCCACGCCATTGAACGCGTCCTGTTCCCATGCGCGGACCTTCTGTGTGCCTTCTGCTAAGAGCGATGAACTCAGTTTTGATGAAGTGAGCACATTGGTGAGTGATCTACTTTAGTAAGCATAAGGAGAGGTAGATGCTTACGAGAAGATTGAAGCATTTGTGAAGAAGGATTTCCCACTCCTCATGTAGTAGTAACAGATTCTTCTATTCTTCCATTCTTTATTTAAATTATTTCAATACCCCTATTCTTTATTCTTTGAAAGAGTAGAATGTTTTCGAGGACAAAGAACATGCATAGTGTGGGGTGATGTTGGACCCTAAATATTGACTAAGTACTAAGAAATGCGCACATGTAGGACTAGTGAATATAAGGATGCTCAGGGAAAAGCGCATAGGAGAAGGATTTAAGAAGGGTTTAAGGGAAACTAGGGCACTTGCAAGAGACATAGCAAGAATTTGAAGGACTTAGCCATATTTGGTGTCACAGAGTCACTTAAGGAAAAATGTGAGGACCCGACTAGACGTGACGAGTGAATAAGGTGCTAACCTAGAACCTTGGAGGCCAAGAAAAGGATATTCCATGTAGGGAATATTCCTAGAAGCATCATTGCAGTTATTGGAAGGTTTTATAAAGGGTATAAGCATTCAACTATGAAGGACCACATTGATACTTGTCACACAATCTACTCACGAGAGAAACCATGGCGGTGGATGATGATCCTATTTAAAGGGGTGCTTGGCTAGAAATAGAGAGATGCGAGTGTGTATGCTAGAGTAGGCGTGGGTGGAGAAGAAGAAGGAAGGTAACAAAGTGCTGCAGGAATGTTAGGTGATGCTAGGGTTAGAGTTCTTGATGCTAGAGGATTGTAAAGAATGTCATTAAGTATATGTATAGGTGTTTAGGTCTATAACAAGGGATATAATGGGGGAATCATAGCTAGGATCGTTGATCAAACTAGTTTGTAGGGGTTGGATCTTTGTTATTTGATGTATATGGTCTGAGATGACCCTTTTTGGATGTAATGTGGCTACTATAAACTCTTTAAATTGATATATATATATATATATATATATGGATCTATTATGTACATATTGTTCATGGGAGTAAACCCTTATGTTATTCGGTTTGTTATGACTCAGATCTGGTTGTTTGTGTTTAATAAAATTTTTATTTACCTTTGTGATGCATTGATGTCTGGATCTATTGGTTATATCTTCTGATTTTAAGTAGATTCATGTATTTCTACTTCTACAAATATTCCTCCATTAATGGCGGAAATATCTTACAAAGCTCACATAAAGGAGGGCCCCGACACTCGCGTGCACCTTAGGTGAGTGCCCAACTCGTATTGGGTGATAGGTCAGCATGCTTGGGGTTAGAAAGAGGTATTGAGGATAAAAACAATGACTACTATCCCTCCAACACCTCATTCATGAAGAAGATTATCGTGTTGCACACCTTGTGTAGATGGAACTATTGGATGAGCGACGTGTTCATGACTTGGACCATTTGTAGGTATATAAGAATCAAATGCTCTATAATTATAACCACAAGATAAAACCTTGATAGTTCAATGATCCATAGAGATCCAAAATGACTCTACTTCATCAAAACAAGCAGCACAAAGAAGGAAAAATGATACACGGAGGTTCTTTCTTTTTAGTAATAGGACCACCACTATGTGCAGAGTAGCAGTTATAGAACCGCCGCCCAACTAGGGTGGCAGTCCTAGGACCACTGGTCTGCATTGGATGACGGTCTTGACTCTTCAGACAAAAAACAAAAATATGAAACGAACCACCCAAAATTTGAAGGTTGTCCGCGCCTCTTCTCCTTCATGGCATTTCACATTCTCCAGTGCATGAGAGGACACGAGAAAGGCTATAAATACATGTTTATAGAAGAGAACAAGATCATCAGAGTATGAAAGCAAGTGAGCAAGAAGTTCTTAGTGCTAGAATTATGTTTTGTAGAAGAAAGGAGTGTTGAGACAGAGAAAACAAGTATTTGGGAGGAAGTGTGAGATATTATCTACTTCTCTTTCATAATTATTGTAAAATTATGTACTTGTTATTTTGAATAAGCCAATAAAAGTGGGAAGAAAGAGCAATTTCCCTTCCCGACTGGTTTTTCCTCCTCTGGAGGTTTCTAAGATAAAACTTGTTGGTGTTTATGAGCTTAAATTCTTTCATTTCCTGTAATTATGGATTCTAAGCATAAACATGATTCATTCACTAGCTATCTCTGTCATTTTCTAATAGAAAGTAGAACAACATTGTTTAGTTTTTGATTCTGTGGATAATTCCAAAGTTGAAGAGTTTACAGATCATTCAAAATTGGTGACTTAATTTTAAATGAAAATAAGAAGAAGACAACCAAACCATGAGAAAAAGGTAGAAAATTTGAGCCTAATTGGTTGGGTCATTATGTTATAACTGTCAAATTTGGATCCAACACATACAAAATGATTGTTGAGGATGGCAACGAGTTGAAGAAGCCTATGAATTCCATTCATGTGAAGAAGTTCTACTCCCGAGTATCTAAAGAGTAACCCTTGTGCTGGGGGCATATTAATGTCCTCACTTGTTTTGTCATTTCACCTTATCTCCTGCTTGTATCTTTCCACCTCGCGTTTTGTCACATCTTCTCCTTAGTGGGTCATCATGCCCATTTTATACCCCTTTTGTTCACCTTCCATTATGCTTTCGTCCACTATGTTCATACATAGCACGTCGATTATGGCTTAGGAATTCCTCTTTTCCTCTTCTTTGGTGTGTGGTTCAAAACTCCAAAATCCCAAAACAATTCACATATGTCTCACAAAATAACCAAAAACAATATAAAATTGTTTAGAAAATACCAATATATATATAGATAAACACACACACAAAACGTTTCGAAAATGCTCGACAAAAAAAATCACAACTATATACCTTAGTTTGCTAATTTCATCATTTGATTTTTCCCAATCATTTGAATTCTTCTAATAAATTAAACTACTCTTTTCAATCTCAGTTTTCTTGAGGAAAACACTCGGCTTTGGCCTTATACATAATCATGCTTCAATGAGACCTTACAAGAGTATATTTGGAGTATCTAAGCATCATTCCAATCTTTAGCCTAATCTAATCCTCTCAAGTTCTCATCTATCGCTTGGGGGAACATCGACATATATCTATCTATTCATTGTGGAACACATTAGGAATGCCTTCAGAAATTGTTATTGCGAATTGTGCTATTTGTTACTTACTTGTTAGTTCTAACATTGGTGTGCATCGTTCTCTAGCTTGTTTGTAATCTTTACATGTCTGGTGTTTGTGCATATAGAATGTTGTCTTGTATATTCTTAGCTTGTTCTCTTATTTTCGTTAGTTAGAATAACTAGTGCTCTGTGCATCTAGATTGTTGTTGCGATAATAGACCAATCACATGAAATTTATTCACATCTTAGTTCACATATAACTTTGGTGTGGTTTCTTCATGTTCATATTGGGTTTGTTTACATTGCTTGTTTTGTGTCTTTTATTTGCTTGCTTGTGTTGTGTTTTCTCTTTAGTTTATTAACTAAGCCATGGAGTGTTTTCATCTTTGTTGTGTATTAATTTATTTGCATTTATATTTTAAAATTTTCAAAATCTTGCAAACAATCATATATTTAAAAAATCCAAAAACATCAACAAAATTTTCGAACAAAAATTCACTTATCATAGAAATCCTACAATTGGAAAACCCTTGAAGTGAATTTTTCAACATCTCCGCACAATCTTGGAAAAGTCACACTTTTTATCTATTACCCTAGTGATTGTTCCAATCTTAAAAATATCATTGTCTTCCCTTTGCATGATTTCTACTTGGGGAAAGTCATAAAATTGTTTTTCCTTCATGATATAACTTCACCTAGGGAAATTTCAACTCTTATCATTTGCACAACGGATACAAAAAGAGTTTCATAATGTGTCACTTTACTTCGATCTTCCAGTCTAATCCTATTCCCACTTGGGAGCATTTGCATCTATTTAATCTTCATTGTGGCATGCATTAGGGGCATAGTTGATTGTCTTCTTTTTAACTTTGTGTTGTATTGTTGATTTTTACTTCTTTTTGGACCACTTACACGTAGTGTGATTACATCTTGGTTCCTTTACAACCATGATGTAGGTACCTACTTTGTATATTGGTTCCACTTTCCCTTTTTATCTTTTCTTTGTTGTGTGTGTTTGTTTACACGCATCTAGGTTAACCATCTTGATTCTTTCATAATCATGGTGACAACTCTATTATGCAATAACAAAAATAAGGTTGTTCTAAAATTATTCTCCAAATGAAACTCATGTTACGAGCACAATCCTTTCCCATTCTTGCTCCAATCCCTTATTTTCCTACCTAAAGTTTGCCTACGTAGTTATATTATTAAAATTTTACTAATTACCCTCTTTCGCATCATTTTCATAATAATTAGTGATTTTCCACTTATTAACTATCATTTCCCTCTATTTTGATCAATTAATGATACTTCTTTAATTAAATAACCTTTACTTCACTCTGGATACCAATTAACGACACTTCGTTAGTTATAATCCTCTTCTAACCGAGTAATTAACTATTATTAGTTAATTAATCCTTTTTAACCTTGTGTTTAATCAATAAACCCTCTTTTTGGTTAAATCCCCCTCTTAAATCATTATAATTCTACCTATTTCTCTCTAAATCAATTCTAATAGCTTTCTAATCTTATCCTAACCTATTAATTAATCCTAGTTGATTAATTAAATCATTCCTAACTCCCATGAGTTGCTAATCACCTGTTAATTCTTCTAATCAAGCTTATTTCTTCTAATTGCACTTTATCATTTATCCCACATGCACTAGGATTGTAACTTTTCCTAAATGAAAAGCTGTACATAGAACCCAGTATCCCACTCACACAACACACCACACTTTGAATAGTGGAAACTATAGGCATATGATAAAGGCATTCTCCATTGTTGGAAATAGCTCCTGTTGTATATATATTTCCCCCCGGGTAGATATAGACAAGCAGAAGAATATGGAAATCAAAGAAACTCAAAGCCCGATATTTATTGTATCACCAACCACCCATGGCACAAGTAAGGAGATGTCGACACACAAAAAGTCGCGCCCATGTCGCAGGTCAGAGGCGCATAGCAAGAGGTGTCGACATGAAAATGGATGCGCCCATGGCGCAGGTAAGAAGATGTCGACACGTAAAAATTTGTGCCCATGGCACATGTAAGAGGTGCACAGCAAGAGGTGTCGACATGAAAATGGATGTGCCCATGGCGCAGGTAAGGAGATGTCGACACGTAAAAAGTCGTGCCCATGGCGCAGGTCAAAGGCGCACAACAAGAGGTGTCGACATGAAAATGGATGTGCCCATGGCGTAGGTAAGAAGATGTTGACACGTAAAAAGTCACACCCATGGCGTAGGTAAGAGGCACACAACAAGAGGTGTTGACATGAAAATGGATGCGCCCATGGCGTAGGTAAGGAGATGTCGACACGCAAAAAGTCGTGCCCATGGCGCAGGTAAGAGGCGCATAGCAAGAGGTGTCGACATGAAAATGGATGCGCCCATGGTGCACATAAGAGTATGTTGACATAAAGATGGATGCGCCAAGGCGCACCTTTAGGAGGCGCAACATTTTGAGCACTGACAGGAAGTAGACCCCGGCGCAGATATTCAGATGGCCATAACTTTTCATAGGGAGCTCGGATTCATAAAAGGTTCAACTTTTCGGAAAGATTACGAGGTCCTCTATCTAACTACGACTGGATATCTTTAATTGGGTGGGAACAAGTTCTTAAAAATGCAAAATATAGTTTGCCACTTTTTGAGTTTGCTAGGGTTCTCACCTACCACCATAATGAGATGAATTAAATGCAACCTAGAGGTGGTTGGGGTAGATTTGAAATTCCTCTCTCTTTTCTCTCTCATTCTTCCTATAAATTGTAAGGAGAGGATTCTTTCTAAAGGTTGGAAATTCTTGTTTTTCCCCTCCCTTCTTCTCTTTGGCAGGTGAATTTGTGGAGATAGAACCTCCCATTCAAAACTGTAATGCAACTTTTCCTCTTGGCATTTTGTAGTGTATTGTATCAATCTTTGGAGCAAGTAATCCATGTCTATGGATGATTCTCAACCCTCTCAATGTTCATTTGCATCCTCCTAATCTTTCAGTGCAAATTTGGTTATCTGTGCATGATCTTGCATTGCATTTTTATGGTTTGTGTTTATTGGCAAGACAGGTGTTCTTCATTCCTCGGTGCATCACCTTTGTTAGTTTAGGTTTGTTTTTATGCATCTTCTTACCCTATCTCCTTGGAAAGTTAGATTAGGTTTTTAGTAAACCCTCTGCATTTTTATGTGTGCATCTGAACAGAGGAATAGGAACCGGCCTTCATCCAGAGAGATTTTCTGATTTCGTAAGGTCCCAAACTTGGGAAAAGCTCCATGTTATGCAATCGCACCGAGAGTCTCAACCCGTCGAGTTGCAGACATTCAGGGGTGTTGTGATTCGCCATCAATAGCTCCTTCATCCTTGCATCCATTCTCTCATTGTTGAGTAGAAAGGAAGATCTAAGTATGGCCTTGTAGCCATTTCTTGGTGAGATACTTCCCTCTTTTTAGAGATTAACACAAATTTGATTTCTTATGATCTAAATAGGCTCATGTTTAGTAGTAATCATACATTGCAAGAGTAGGAATGGTTAGCATCAGATGATTTCATTAATGTTTATGCATTAGAGTAACTATTTCCTTTAAGCTTTTATCTTGATGTTATTATTAGATTAACTTTGCTTTGAATCTACTTGGTGTTAGTTTCATTCAATCAACTTAGTTAGTTTAGTATGCTCACATTTGGCACGCCCAGTGGGAGAGACTCTATTGTCTCAAGCATCTAATTTCAAGTTTTGTAGATTAGTTTCAATTTTTTCTTATAAACCCTCTCTTTAGCATTTTTTAGATAAATCTTGAGTTTATTAACTAGTTTAGTTGAGTTTCCTTGGTTTTCATGCTCTTTATAGGTATAAGGGAGGTGAGGTGTTACCATAATTGAAGCAAATATTTGAGATTTTTAACATTCCTTTTGTCAAAATCCCATGTTTATGAAGTTCTACATGTGTCTTACGCTAGCGTCAAACCCTCTGCATTAGTGTTGAAAGGTGTGTACTAATGTCAAAACTCATGTGCTAGCATTTCTAGGCTTGCGTTACTATCTCTCGACCTGCGTTACTATTGTCTTGAAGTTTACTCCTCTATGTTAGGCTTGTGCTACTATTTCCAGGCTAGCATTAGTGTCTCTTTGCCTATGCTAGCGTTACACTATTTTCCACTATTCTATTTTTCTATCACAGAATTGCATTTTTTTAATATGATTATGCTAATGTCAAGATGCTTGCAATACTATTCATAGGCTTGTGCTAATGTTAAAAGGCTTGCACTTGTGTGTTGTGTTAATTTTTGGCTTAGTTTTCAAGGTTTTTAGATTTAGATTTTTTTTGTTTACTTTTGTTCTACAAGTTTTCTAAGTTTGTTTTGTAGGTGTTTCATTTAAATCAAATTTATAACAATGTTTTCAATACTTAATGAATGTTATGTTTCCATTCTTTGTTTAAGTTATGATAAAGTTTGTGTATGCTCTTCTCTTGCACCTTTGGGTGATATTGAGAATCAAAAGAAACTTTAGACCTTTTTCTAATATTTGATTTAAATTGGAAACCTCATTATTCATTTTTTTCTTAAGGGAATAAATCATTTTATGGTTCTTTAATTTAGAAGTTTTTCCATTTCTATCTAGTTGGGTTACTTGTTGTGTATGCTCTTCTCTTGCATCTTAGGATGATCTTGAGAACCAAAAACAACATTTAATTCTCTTTCATAATATTGTAGATCTTTTGGAAAACTACTAACTATTGAGTGTAGAACCCTATTGACTTGTCAAAGAAAAGGGATCTAAAAAATACTAAATACAATTTGTTATAGGTTTCCAATGGTTTTCTAAAACTCATTAAGATCAAAGATAAAAAACACACCATTTATTAAAAACATTGTATTTGTAGGTTCGGTTAAGGGTTAAAACACATCTGATTTAGACTGTGGGAAGTATCTTGGCATAAGCCATAAAAATCATTGTGAGGATTACCACAGGAACCCCAAAGTAGTCCACACCTTGAGGGAATTGGTGGACGAAACGGGAAGTGCCCCACTATCCAATTGACTAGTTGAAACCCTTGTTAGTAAAGCTTCAAGTTACCCGTATGAGGCCTCTATCATTAATTTGATTGTGGGATAATGGTCCATTATCTAGATTACTAGAAATGTGTACCTCTCTTACGTAAGAATTGGTGAGTTTTTGGAAAAAAAGCTTAGGAAACCATTTGGCATTGGGGCTAACTTGATTTTATCCATCGTGTTCTAAAGATCTCTCACAAAGCAACAACTTTCTCGGAGTCAAAACCTTGTTATTCAAATAAGGGAAGAGTCCATTAAAGTTGGAGCCACGTGACATTCATCAAGAAACTTAAAAAGCACAACTTTTTCTTAGTTTCTATCTTGTCATAAGACAAGGTGAAACTCTGCCAAAGTTACGCTAAGTATTTTTCATCACCACTTGTTCTATCTCCTTTGTTCTCTTGTTTCCCTTTTGGGACAAAAGAAAACATACTTATGAATTGTTTGCCAAAATTGTGTCCACCACTTTTGAACCCGCTTACATCCTTCCTTATTGTGAATGTGATAGTAAGTGTTGAAAGTGTGTTGGTACATATTCATATTTTGGCAAACCTTTGTCTTGATACCTACGTCAAGACTATCCCATTATAGCTAAGGTGCCCCATCACTGATTTCCTCTTGATTTGTTACACTGCTCACATCATATCAATAAAATTTTGATACTCACGTCTTGTTTTCTTTCTAAAAATTTAAATAAGTCTCTATATTTTATCGTTACGCTACTCACGTGTTATCAACTTCCTGTTATACCTAGACCTTGTTTCCATCCAAACATTGCCTCGAGTTTTGAGAAGTGTCATCGTTACGTTGTTTGAATTATGTCAATACCATTTTGATACTAATATCTTGCTTTTCCTAAAGGCTTGATTAACGTATTGAAGTTGTATTGTTACACTGCCCACATTTGTAGTATCCATTTTCAATACTTGGACTTTGGTTTTGTTTAAACAAGTTTGTGTATACCTTGTTTTGGAATCACTTCAACATCATTTTTTATACTTAAGTATTTTTATCCCAAACTTGATTTAAGTATTTACGTTGTTGTGTCATTTTTAACCAAACCAAATTTAAGATGTAGGGAGTAGTTACTTATGTGATGAGGTTACGGTATAACAATAGTTACAATCTATTACTCATCAGTTGGTGAGTTTAACTTACCATGTTCATAAAAATCCAGAAGTAGTTAAAACTCCACGTCAGGAATATCCTAGAGATATGTATCATGAATATTATACTAATCCTCCTCACAAGAGAAACCAAAATCTACATACCATGAGTTATATACAAATAATAGAGGTGGTAAAACCTTCAAGGATAACCATGTATATATGTCTACCTCACCTACACGAGGAAAAATATTTGACCATGAATGATAATATATGAATAACACCCTTAACACTTTGCAATAAACTAACGTAGGTCATAGTAAAAAGTACCAGTTTGAATAACTATGCCCATAACCTTTTTACAAAGAAATGTTAAGAACACCTTTCCCTCCTCATTTCAATTATCCAAAGTTTGATAAATACAAGGGTAAAGGTGATCCCAAAGACCATATTTAAGACTTCTTTATGGATTGTCAAGAAGTTACCTATAACAAAAAAATATCTCATTTGCCTATTCTCATTGAGTCTTAGGGGACAAATGGTAGAATGGTTCATCCACATACCTAAAGGGTACATCTCCACATGGGCTGAATTAGCAAAAATATTCGTACATGAATTTTCATTTAACATGGAAAGTAATGTTACCATGTTAGACCTATGCAATGTGAAACAATGTAATAATGAGAACTTTGCTGGTTTCTTACAGAGATGGCAAGGGTTGCCTAGTCTCTTCCTTTGCTAAATACTAAAAAACAACTTGTTAACATTTTTATACCTAATTTACACCTCAAAATTGCTTTCCACCTGCAAATGCATTTTGTGAACAATTTGGAAGAGGTTATAGAAAAAGGTAGTCAAATAGAAAAAGCATTGTTAGCCAAAGGGACTTTGAAACCCTTTCCACAAGAACATCACAAATCCAAACCTACAAATAAAACTAACTTCTTTAAAACAAGAATAAAAACATTGTAGGTGATGGTATAACTGAAAATAAACGTGTGCAGGCCAATCAAAATAATGCTCCATTGAAGCTCGCTAAAGGACCTGCAGTATTTTAATTTAAATGTCACGTGGTCACCCCTCTATCATATTATTTGTTATCTATATTAAAACAATTAGATGTGGTAAACATAATCGAATTCCCTAACATTGTACCCTTTGCAGATGATGCAGTAAAACTGACATGGTACAAAGACCATGAATTATGTGCATATCATCGCATTAAGAAACATAACACTGACACATGTTTGAAGTTAAAAAACTTCATACAAGATATCATTGATAGTGGCAAGGTTGAAATGGACTCACCTAGACCTAAAAAATCTTCCAACGCAAAGTTGGGGATGTATAAGGAGCCCTTTACTAAGCATAATAAAGGGGACAAAAATCTAGATTAAGGTCAGTATTCTCAGAATAAAAGTAACAATTATGTTGGTGAATTTTCTAATCCGTTTGAATCCCTAATTAGTAGTGTTTAACCACCTATTGAGCATGCCAACACTATTAATATTAAATCAAGAGAGTGTGTCATGGCAATACGATGTGCTCTCCTTGTTATTATAGAACCTTCTTTTCCTACCCCTAAGGATAATCGTTATGACATTCTAAAACAAATTGAGAAGACCACTGTTAAGATTTCAATCTTATGTTTTCTTAAAATATCTAATGTTCATAAAGACATCCTTTGCAAAACACTCCATGGGTCAATATTTTTAACTGATATAGATCTTACACGCTTATAAGCCTTGGTTGTGTAGATTGCTCCTTCTGAACACATCACTTTCAGTCAGCATGAAATCCCTATTGATGATCATACACACAAACTACCCTTGTATATTGAGGTCATTGTAAACCGTAAAAAGATCAAAATAGTACTTGTGGATGATGGATCGAGGCTAAATATTTGCACTTTGAAGATGGTTAAACAACTAGGTCACACTAGTGTTGATCTGGAGCCTACAGTTATTACTTTTAAGGCTTATGAAAATGAGGAGTGACAGTCAACTGGTATGATCTCCTCACCTATGGGAGTTGGTACTAATCACGATACCCTATTCCATGTCTTGGATTTGGACCTACCTTACAATATGTTCCTCGGTGCCCATGGATCCATGCCATGGAATCCATGTGCCTTTGAATTATCCATCGGTGTATTCAAGTTGTGTCATGAGGGCCAAGTATGTCACTATTCCTAGGGATGACCTGGAACCCCTTTCACACATTGTAGAGCATTGCATCTGGTTATTTTCCTTGTGGATCTTATGAATGTCCTTCTACAGATGTTGTTATTTTGGTTACAATCAAAATCTATCAAGCCTCTGGGAGTTGATTCAGATTCACTCACAGCTCTCATGATAATCAATGACTCTGCTTCCATCTGGTGAACCCTTTCACATCATGGGAGATGAAACATCATGAAACCGACTATGGCCCAGGTGAGCCATTCACTCTTGAACATGATTTATTAATATCTAGATTCTACACAATATCTGCACTAGGACATGTGGTAAACCCTACTTTCAATTATCAATGAGCACTTAGGATAAATTCCCTAAACCACTAGATAAATTCAGTCCCTAGTGGAATTTCCTGGTCCCAGATGAAAATATGCTTAGAGTATCCCACCATCAGAGTCTCCTACTGAAGGTACCATGACTTCATGTCATCAAGCCCCTGAGTACATAAAAGGCCATCCGCTAATGAAATGATGTCATGCCATCGGATTATCAGTGGGTTTGGATGTACAAATCGAATGCAGCAAGGTGTAGCTAGGAGCCTCATTCCCAAACCCTCGTCATCAAGGTCTAATAAACATGGTCTTGGGATAAGACTGTCATGGGTCATCCATCCTTTTGAGATTGATGCCACCTCTTCTAAACGTGAAGATAGACTCATCTCATTCTGATAGCGATACAAATTCTCAATACAACCTCTATGAAGGATCTTGCCTCCATGTAACCTATTCCCTGATTCAGATGTCCTATACCTTATCTGGATCCAACCCGCCAACCAATTACCAATGTAGACCCTTGTATATTCTAACACCTTCATAGATTGGGATCACCCCACATTTCATCATGCCACTTGACTTCTTTGCAGAATGATGAGGCATTTTCCTCTTATTTTCATGGGACTCATGGATTCTATTCCAGATGGAGATCACAAGAAAGGCTTCACATTTTATTCACCATTAGACTATCTTATGTATACCATTCAGAGAATTAGGTAGAGATATGTAATCCTTCCTTGATCCATAGAATTTTATTTATCATAAATAATTCCTAAAAACACTTCAGAGAAGCCTTGTGGGAAGGATAAACGCTAAGTACTCATCATGAAAAAATCCCCTATGAAGCACTTCCCACCCCTAAGCAGGACAAAGAATCAATAGATTCCTCCCTAGGCATTCCACCCATTCAAATATGATCCCTGAGATACCTAAGGAAGTCGATCTTACTCTTTCCCCTGATCCTACACAGATGGAAGATTTTTCTACCCCCCTTTTTTGAGGTCTAGAACAATCAGTGTCAGACTTATGTGTGATCAAAGTGAACATATTGCCTAGAATGATAAAGTTGGGAGCCTCACTCTCATCTCAGTTGAGACATCTTGGTGTCCTATTTTGCATTGAGAGCTTGGAGTTGAAGAGAATTATGCAGATATATTTGCATGGTGCATACACTTGATATGCTTTACAGGTATTGGTAGGTGTCATTCAAGCTCTGATCTAGCACTTCATGATAGATTCAATCCATCGGGAACTCCAATCGTGCTATGATCCCATCTTACTAATTAGCAAAACATCTTTAGTTTGGTGGATGTAAATCAGACCCGGAAACACAACAACAAACATAACCTGCAATAATACCATAGACTATCGCCCTATGAAGGAATGATGAAAAACTCTGAAATATAAGTGTAAATTATACCTACCTCAACATGAAATTGATTACAATCTCACCCATGAGGTATCTTCATCATCATGTTAGCCTAACTTATCATCTATTGTAGCTTCCAACAATAACTATGGGAGATACTTCACGATGGCTTCTTTAACACACCTCTAAATCGATTTGCTTCCTTTCATCATCGACTGTACTGCATACAATATTTCTCAGGTACTTCCTTCTATACTAAATGAGGGGGGTGGCCTCTTCTATTCTATCAGGAATTCAGGCTTAGTCCACCCTATCAGTCTAAGATCATCTTATCAGGAAATATCTTCCGATTTTGCCATTATCATTCCCTTTCCATTATCATATTATCACTCTTTGCCTATTATCTTGTAGGCTTATCATTGTCTAAGATAAACCTTATGCATCTCACATGGTTTCCACTCTTGTTGGGTAGACATTTGTCCACAAATAAGGACTTTAATGACAAGCAATATTTAGCGGACATCACTCTTTTTCCTCTATTACAAATGATAGATATTTCCTAATTCCTAATCATGTAGAGCCTACTTCTCTAAATGTACCCCAACTTTTATATTTTAACATTACCGGACCACTTACGATATCATGAATATTTACTTTTTAAATGACAACATTATCTATTGTACTTTGATTGTTACCATAATCTACTTTATTGGCAGCACCGTACTGAATGGCATTCGTTATCTTCTATCAGATAGCCACTACTAATCATACTTAACAACATACCTAATTGGGATAATACATACATACTAAAATCATTCGAAATTACAGAGGATAAGATGTTATTTCATAGACACAAAGTTCAATAGATGACATTCACAAGAATACAAAGCTTCTTAATGCAAAATAGATTAATGATTTAATAATTTTTAACAAATAGGAAAGAATGAATAAGCACATATAGAAATAGAAAGGGAAATCTTCTTGTATTGATAGCTTTTGACTCTTTTACACTTTCAAAAATAATCAGAGTCTCAACCCCATA
Organism: Taxus chinensis; assembly: GCA_019776745.2. Classification (NCBI taxonomy): domain Eukaryota; kingdom Viridiplantae; phylum Streptophyta; class Pinopsida; order Cupressales; family Taxaceae; genus Taxus; species Taxus chinensis. The sequence continues at coordinate 720,978,635 of CM034153.1, read as the reverse complement.
AAATGGCATGGAGAGATCATTATATAGCTTACAAATTGGTTACATATGGTAACCGTTTCTTTTAACTAAAAGATTAATTAAGGAAATTCACAATACAATGTCCTTAATTAATTTACAAAGAGCTCGACACTAAGAATAGATGAAGAGAAAAAGAAGCTAGAAGAAGAAACATCCGTTTATGGCTGAGGAGGGCCCACTGATTTGAGAATTCGATGCTTGAATATTTTTAATGCCTCAGCTATTTCCAGGCCTCTTGGAATTGTTGTGTTGGCGAGTAGCATGAGTCCATGTTCCCAGACATTTCTCCATATCCTTATCAAATTCAGTATGCTCCAAATATTCCTTATTGGCTTTGGTAATAGCTGAATGAAGGGAACATATATCTTCCATCTTCTCTTTGGTAAATGACTCCTCTTTGAACAAGTCTTCTTTGAAAAATGTTCTTAACTGAGCTTTGCTCTCTTGAAGAGAGAAGGGAACACCTGAAGTTTCATCATGAATATGGCAATGAATATCTTTAAAGGCAGATGAAAACACAAGTTTTAAAAGACTCTCCTTTCTGCCATACATTCCTTAATTCTCCATTGCTTCTTCAAGAACCTTTATTTTCCATTCAATACTGAAAATCCATGTCTTTGACAAGTTGTTCTTGGCATCATAAATTTTTTTTTGACCAGTAGGATCTTTTTATCTGTTTGGCCCATTAGGCGAAGATCTGTAATACAACTACTCCAAACCTTCAGCGCTTTGTCCATAGCTTCAATTGAGGATGAGAGTTTCTGCTACAAGTTGGCCACCTTTTCAATGGTTTTGAAGGCTTCCACAATGAAGTTCAAACCTGCTATGGTCATATCATCAACCATGGCTTCCATAGCCTTTCCATAAGCAGAATACCTATATATGTCTTTGATGCTTTAAACTTCATCCTGGTTGAGAATCATGGGGGGTGGAAGAGTAGCCAATGGGGTAGGATCTAGAACCTTATCCTTGGCCAATAATGATTTGATAAAGTTGGAAAGAACTTGGTTCTGTTCTTCCAACTATTATATGGTCTACTTGCCCTTTTCTACTCATTCAATAACCCTTGTTACTGTTTCCTGAAGGTTATGAACCTTACTCTCAGGAGTGGATTCTCCCATTGGGATTCTAGAAAGTTTCAAATCAGAGACCAAGAGATCCTACTCTACCTTATCAACCTTGGGCTTTGCAACCTCTCAGAACTGTTGGCCCTGAGCATCAGTTACTAACCTTGAAGTGGTCCTAGCTCTCTTTGCTGGAGGAGGAGGAGAAATACCCAACAGAGATGCTACAACATCAAAATTTGGCCCTGTCAAACGAGAAGAAGATTTTCTCTTCTTGTTATCAACCAAGGGCTGCACCCAGGCAAAGGTAGAAGAAGAAGAAGAGGAAGGAATAAGAGGCCCAAGAGCAAGTGAACTCATGACACTTTAAGTATTAACCACCGTTGCCTCTAGTAAAGAAGTGAATGAAGCATCATGAGCTTCTTTTGTAGAGGAGTTTGTTATACTAAGAGGTTCAGTACTTGACACCTCTTTTTCTTCTTCAACAGTGATTTCAAGAGCTCCTACAAGATCTGGAACTTCACCATCATACTCTCAATAAGAACAATAATGTTCTCTGGTCCTGAAGGCAATTCTAAATGCTCTAGAAGAGATTCTTCCTCAATTGGTTCTTTCTTAACCTCTTTAATCTTCTTTTGATAGAGTTGAGTAGAAGAAGAGGGAGTAGACGATTTAGGCACTTTTATTGAGTAAGGAGGAGGGGTTTGCTCAGGTACTGTTGTCGCCAAATCACTGCACCCTCCGAATGGCTAGGATGTGAATAGGACGTTCGGTGTGATTGGGACACATGGGATCACCTCTCAAGCTATGGGACTTGGGCTCGAGGTGAACCTCCGGAGAAGGCCGACTTCCTCTTCCTAAACTAAGTGTTGTACTACTTCTAGTGTAACAAAAATGATTATCTAGTCCTATGCTAACATTTTCATGGGGTTTTAGGGAAAGAGATTTACAGAAATGAAACTATACTAGGGATGGTGATGCACCAAATAAAGGGTATTTCTAGACTCAGGAAGGGTTAATTTGAAGAGGGTGTGTGCACCACAGGTCAACTTCACCTACTGGAACGTAGAGAGGGTACATGATACCACAAACTAAGAGACACGCTTTCCCTTTGTTAAACTTTATCAGACCAAGAAATATACCAGTTTCCTAGTGAAGAAGGATGAACTCAAGAAGGGTGAACAGACACCACAACTCAATTGCATGCAATACTCCACCACTCGATAAGCACAGAACTCCAAGAACCTGCAATAGAAACTTAAAATTGCACAGTGTACCTGCAAGTACGAGAAAGGCACAAAGAAGCACAGAAGGATGGAAGGGTCGAGATTAGTCACAAACACACACTTTTATTGATTCAATAACATGCAAAATGCATCATACATTCAGAAGAGGCAATAGTTGCCATTACAGTCTTGAAGAGGAGGCTTGAAAGTTCTCTCAACACACAAGAACAACTTGCAGAAGAGAGAGGATTCTTGGAAATTATACACTCGCCTGAGATATCTAACTGTCCAACCTGTCTGAACTGTTGGAACCCTTTGAAATGAACTTCCAACTTACATTTATAGAAGAATATGTGAGAAAGAAGAGGAAATGGTCATAATTACATTCCTAAAATGAAGGCCCATGATGTATTTATTACAGTTAGTTGAACCACCTAAGAAGGTTCCATCATGGGTCATTAATTGCCTGATGACCTAGTCTTCTCAATTAATTAAAAGAATATTTAAATAAAATATTTAAATAATAATAATAAATATTATTATTAAAATATTTAAATAAAAATATTAATTTAATTAACATAATGTCGGGACCCCCCGTTGACCCGTTTGACTGGAAGAGGAGGGGGGTCCATGTAGATAGAGTCTGCACAAATCCCAACTCGGTGAGTTTCGAATCCTCTAACTCGGTGTTGCAATTGATTTTGAACCCCACAATAACTCTTTCCTTGCCTTGGCAATCGAGCTCGTTTGCATTGAGTCCTTTAAATGGTGAGCTATCAAATTTGATTCTCATCGTTTTCCTTGGTTAACTCGAGGCCATTTATGCATTCCACATTCAAACTTCATGAAACAACACCACGAGCTCCCTGCGAAGTCACCGAGCTCTTCATCCAGCAAACGATCTTACCTTTCCTGGGCTCAAACTCACTTGAATACCGAGCTTAACCCAACATTTCTGAAAAGAATGGTTTTACCACAATGCTCAGGATTCTTCCTCATCATATAACACTTGTAGTAAAAATGTTTTGGCTTTGCCATAATAAGCACAATTGTACCTTCCAAACGATGAGAAAATGCCATTACCAATAAAGACGTAATGCTGCCATGATGATGACCCAGGTTCATGCCCATAACATGTCGATAGACACCCTTAAAACTGATTTTTGGTGAAAGATCCCTTCAAAAAAATACATTGAACAACTGGGGCAACCAAGAGGACCTTGGAAAAATGTACAGGTAACAACCATATGAATTTTTCCTTAGTCGTGGATCAAAGCTAATAGAAATAAAGCTAGATAAAATTAGCTTGAAACTATAGTATAATCATCCATTTGTAAAAAACAAGTTTCTCTGAACCTGGTAAAGGAATACTTTTTATTGTCTGATTGGACATATAAATATTTCCTATTACCCTCAGAGTTTCTCAAAGAGACCATTTACGAGTAACAAGGATGTAGCATGCAAAACGGCCAACCAGGTATTTTCAGAGCTGACATTCACATTCAATTCATTTCCAGGAGAAAACATACTGAGCAATATGAATCGTTTCATTCTGCACCGTAATAAACCTTCATCTCTTGATTCAGGGAAATTTTATGAAGCCTTGAATAGCGTGACTCCAATCCATTGTACTTGGCAATGAGTATTTGTTTCCTGCAGCTGTTATTCGATCTGAGTTCAGAATAAGGATAAACCTACGAATTTGAGGATGCATTTGATACTAAACAGATAACAACACAGTTAGACAACCTGCTTGCTGGAAGCATTCAAAAAGGCTTCTACTAAACTGCAACATGTCAACTGCCTGGTGTGTGGGAGTTTCTCTCGCATCCTTTCCATTTGGATGAGTTTTCAGCATTGCTTTCCTCGTCAAACTCTTCACACATGAGCCACGACTGAGCCATTAACGCATCACCTTAGTTGGGTCTGCCTGTAGCCTCCGCTGAAATTGGTATCACGTCACGTTTTTTAACCAATGACCCACTCCAATTCACAACTGTCCTATTAATCCTCCCGGTTGACTCGCACAAAGACTCGGACCACTCCAAGCTGCGTGGAATTCTGTTTACATGGCCCGTGTGGAAGTCTCATGACGGATCACCATCGTATGATATCCACTTGACAATTTGATCTGATTTCTCCCATTCACGGAAGTTTGATCATGGTTTTCCATCCCAAAATTTCCACTTGGTGGTGTATTCCCTGAGTTCCCCTATTCATACCTTATCGCGGGATTAACAGCTTGGCCCTGCCATCATCATATTTCTGACCTCGGCATACTAGCTCCAAATCCCCGCGTAACGGCTCAACCACATAGCCGAGTTGACAGGTTTTGCATGGAAAAAGTAGTTTGAATTTCCTTAGTTCAACCGACTTGAATATCCCTGTTCCATGCCAAATCCTCCTTTTACCAAGTCAAATTGGCATGGCGTTTGTATCAAGGAAGTCCGCAGGATTATGTGTGGGGATCTCGGACTTATGAATCCAATTTGCCATACATTGCCTTGGCAGGTCGGTTCCCAATTTTTGCTTCTTGACTTGGTCATACCACCCCAAATCTCCCCCACATGGAATTCCTTCTTTGGCTTGCCATCCACGAAAAAACCACTTGGCATTAGGCTTCCCAGATTCCCATTTTAAGCAAATAACTCATGAATACCTTAGTCCGGGGTTGAGGCATTATTTATTTATTTATTATTATCCGACTAGGCAAAGAGCTGAAAATATCCCACGAGCAGAACTTTCATGTTGGCGCTCCACCATAGCACTTCCACCTGGAAATTGGTGTTCATTTCTCTAACTCGCAGAAATCCGATTATGGTTTGCCACGGTTTTATCACGCCTGGCAATGTTTTCTAAAATTTCCACGTTCTTCGGCAAGATGAAACTCGGGGCCCCCCTTGTCCAATCTTGCCATGTGTGCAAAATTAGATAACAGGTACCTCAGTGATGGGTGTATGTGCTTCCTTCCCTAGTGTGGAAGTTTCTCTAGAAGAAGATCTACCGTGATTCTTCTTGAGCTCACGAACTTTCCTGTCAAAGCAAACCTTAGTTCTTACAAGAACATGGGCAATAATCTCAACCAAATCATCTCTCTCTTTCTTGTACCAATCTAGATTTTCTAGAGGAGTGTGTTTGATTGATGTTTCATATTCAAAGGATTACAAGTCCTCATCGTCATCCTTAAACTCTTCAGGAACTTGATAGAGATTGATATCTATAATTTGGTTGCAGAGAGAGTCTGCCATAGTGCCCTCCTTTTGGCTTCAAAGTCATCCACACAATCAACCCAATAATCCTTAGTATCTGGCTTATGATGATAAATTATCTTGAGGTTCTGATCAATAAACTTCTTCAGATCAAAACAAGTCCTAGGTCTATAGAAATGGACAGTGAGAGAAGCAATATCCCTTTCTACATTTTAGGCATCTAGGGTTGTATTACATGTATACTTTCCTAAGGAGATAGGGAAATGGAGACCAGTGATCTTATTGTCTTTGCAGGTTCTGTGTAGTTTATCAGGCTACCTGCACACTTCAACCAAAGCCATTTTATCATTGTAAAACATGGGAAGCTTGAGGGGTGTACTTTCATAGCCAGCCAACCTGATGTATGAGAACCTTCTGAATTGGATGAAGAAAGCCCCATATTTAGTTATTAGAGTCATAGCTTCATTAGAAAATATCCTAGTAGTTTCACCCTCCAAGAGTCTTACAATATACATGGTGAAAGAATCATTGACTCTTTTGAAATTGTGATTGCTAGCTTCAAGGGTAATTTGAGGACAATATGTGTAGATAGGCTCATCCTTCTGGCCCTCTATGTATGTGAAACCGAATCACTCCCAGGACGTAGCTAGGGTATACATGAGATAAGAACTCATATAAAACTTCTTAGTCTACTGAACACTTGACAATTTCTTGGTCAAATTCATACAAACAATTTTGGCCTAGTTAATGTTCTGCTTGCCCTCGCAGATGATGTTTATAAAGGGGCACATCTAGAAATGAAATTCATTGGTAGAGGGAAACACCATGATACGAGTGAGAAAAATGATAAAATTAGACATCTCCTCATTAAAATCAAACTTGAGTAATCCTTTGGAGAGTCGGGACTCTCCCTTCTTATGGTTCTTTAACCATGATTTTGCTATTCATGCCTTGTATTTTTCACTATCTTGATCAAACAGGGTTTGAGCTTGAGCACGAGTGAGAATGATGGAGTCTTCAGTCTCTAGAATGTGTAGGGAAATAGCAATGGAGGGGAGCATCCAATTTAGCAATTAATTCCCCATGCACATTAGTAAGCTCCTTGGTATCTGAGTTAAAATGGGCTCCGCAGGCAAGCACGGTGTCGACACACTGCACAAAGATGGGAAAACCAGCCGCGTACGCAATTCCATTGTCACTAATCATCTGGGCCATAGGAGTAGGATTGGCACATGTTAGTCTACCCCAAAAAATATCTAAAATATAAGTGCTAAACCTCACTATCCCCAATATCAGGTACAAAGGTCTCGAGAGGTGACAAATGTTCCTGACCTTGAAACTTGATCTTCATTTTTGTAATGCGTAGAGGGATAACCTTCTAAGATCAAATTCATGATGAAAATGCAAAGAGATATAGGGAAGTGAACAAATGACTTCAATTGCAAGGATTTGGGCAAGAAAAAGTAGATGAGCAATGTGACAAATGCATAGGTAGTAGTCCCTTTAAATAGCCATTCAGGAGAGAGAAGGTCATTAATGAGCATTAAATACACCTCCCACTGACTCAAGAAGATGAGATGTGGGAAAAGTGGAAAAAATAGCCCGGATAGTCTTTGGGACATTGGGACTATATGGGATGCGAAGATGCGATCTGACCGACGTGGGTGATGTGGGGGAATGTGGGCTAAATGAGCACAGGTGGTCCAAAGACTCAAAAATGTGAGGGACGCGAAGACGTGATTCGGCCGATGTAGAAAATCAGCGAATAGAAAGCTTGAATGCATTTGGGATAGATGGGACAAAAGTATGTGAAGAACCCGATGTGGGTGATCGGGGAAAAGGAAGTCCGGGTGAACCTAGGACGAATGGGCCAAAAAGTTCCGATAAAGCCGACAGACAAGGATTTGCGGGAAAATTGGCCGATCGGCGAACAGAAGGCCCAAATGTATTTGGGATAGATGGGACAAAAGTGTCCTATAGACCCGCAAATTACCAAAATGACTCCAATAAATGTGAATTTTCACCATCTCTTCAAGTTTTCATTTCATTATAACATTATTGAAGGGTGCCAACTCAAAATTTTCAAAAAAAAATTCGACTTTCAAAAGAGGGAAATTTTGAGAGGACAATAGTAGCCCACCATATATTTTACTAATCCTCTTTCCTATTTAGTCTTTCGCTGTTGTGCATATTGAAGACTCACTATGAGGAGGATAATTTTGTGCACCTGTACCATTTCACACCATCCACATCAAGAGGTTCCGTAAACCCTCCCATATTTATAGGTTTCTTGATTTCTCGTTTGGTTTTCATGAATTTGAAATAGGTAGTGCAGAAATATTGTCAAACATTTTGGCATGCCCGGTGAGACCCCCTTCCTTTGGTGAGGTCTCTTTGTTTTTCATTTCTTCCTATTTCATATTCTTCTATATCTCCTTTTCACTAACAACGCAGGTAGGAGTTTACTTTTACTTGCTCGTGTTGGCTCAAGATTGCTTGGATTTTCCTTTTCACGCATTTATTTGCTTCTAAAGTCAGATAAATAGGAAAAGTGAATACCAGGTATTCCTCATCTTTATTTTCTTCTCCTTTCATTCATCGCACTGCATATCTTGTCTGTTATTTTCATCGAATCTTCACACTTCATTTTTGGGTATTAAAAAGAACCTCCTCATTGTTTGTTTGTTCACATAGTATAACTAGGAGGTACTCTTTTGCATTCACTTTTTTCCACACACATCCAAACAACACATACCAATCACACATCTAAAAATCCCATACCAAGTGGACCTAATTGGGATTTGATCACCCAATAGGAAAGTTTGCCACGGTGTTTTGGTCACGTTATAAATCCTATACAGTCTTGGGCCTCATGTACCTTTGGGTATATCGAGGAATCCCTAGCCATAACAACCCGAAACTAGCCTTAGATGTCCATCTCTTAAGTACCTTTGTTATCCACCTTTTCTTTTTCTCACACCTTTTAATTAATCATGTTAATAAAAACCTTGTTGCTTGATTTGTTTGTTAACAAATTTCATAAACATGTCTTCTCCCATTTCATGTTTGTCATTACCCCTTCTCAAGACAAGACAATGCCACAATATGATCTATCCAACAATATTCCTTCCTCCAACGATCTCAAGACCTCACCTTGGGTCTCCCAAACCTTGTGTTTCCATGGTCTCTCAACCTTGTGAAGACCATGTCATCCAAATTGATCCCCCTTTTGAAACCAATTCTCTTATCTCTCATCAGTCTATACTCCCCTCACCAAATACACCTCCATCTCCCACTCCTTTAGAGACTCATGGGCCTCCTTCTAGCCCCATTTATGACTTCCTATTTCGTAGATCTCCCATGATCTCTCAATCCCATCAATCCACTCAATTGGTGGATCCTATTCCACCCCCATAATCTCATATCAACCCCATTCCTTACTCCATCCGATATTATCACTAGAATGCCTATCCAACCATCCCAATCCACTAACATTCACATTTCTACTTCTCATGTGCCTGTCAATCAAATATTCCCATCCAATCCCAACCATCCTATCATGTTCCTACTTCCCAACATCACACATTCCTCCAACCAATTCAATCTCCACCCCTTAATTATATCCCCTCTTATCAAACATTCCCTTCAACTTCAACATACCCCCAAGCTTTCTCAACATCCTTATCCATCCACTTCCCATGTCATACAACCACAACCATCTACCTCTTACGTAGTGCCTTCACATGAAGCTTTTAGACCATCTTCTAATTATACCCCCTTGGGGGAATCTTACAATTCAATCTTTGACAAGTTGATGACAGGTCACCTCATCGACTTCCTCCCATCCAACCTATTGACAACTCACACCCCAAACCCTCTTGGTATCACAAGGTTCACTATTGTAAATATCATCAAGTCATAGGCCACGACATCGAAAAGTGTCATTCTTTTAAAGATCATGTTAATAACTTATAAATCAGGGGGACCTACAAATAGAAAATCCTTACCTCATCTCTCAGCCAACCCCTTGACATCTTCAAACAACCCTTTCCCAATCCACCACCAAAAAATCAATCTCCACCTTCCACAACTTACAAATGTAAGCCTTATGTAGTCAATATTATACATCAAACATCTTCATCCTTACCTATCTCATCTACCTCATCATTTACTCCTACCTTAGACATTGTGCCTACGACTTCCTCAATATCTACCCCCACATCTACATCAACCATATCACGACTATCACACCTACCACATCAACTTTTATCACTTGTTCTACATCTACATCTATTCCTACCTTTTCCACGTCCACATCCACATCCACATTCATCACAATATCATGAATTTATACCTATCATTTCATCAAACACCTATTACTATCATGCCCCAACTTATCCCACCTCTCTAATCCCTCATCCACATCTACATCAAACATACCTATTACTATATCTACATCACTCATATCCCTAAACATCCCAATTATACCCACCTACTCTATCTTAATCCCAACCACACCTCCTATATCTACCACATCAAAAAACTCACTTACATCTACCTTGACATCTTCATCACATATAACCTACATCTTTTCCCATGGCCACATCACCTATTTTATCCCAGTCCTCTACACTTAATCCTCCAACACCCACCATTTCTACATCTACACCCACTACCACACCAATCACCTCTTCTTGATTTGCAAACATATCAATGATACCACTTGAAACATTTGTGAAAAACTCACCCCCACCTAAGACAAACACAAAAGGTATTCATGCCTCCCTACAAAAACAACTATTTTTACATTAACCAATCCAAAACCTACACAACCCACATCTTGCATAGACCTCATCAATTGAATCATTCAAACACCTCTTTCCCCATCAATATCCACCCTTACACCACAATCTTTAGATCCTCTAGTTAAGATTATTATCATCCCTGCCAAGGGTAAACCTTCTTGATCAAAACCTAAGACTCTTAGTAAAAATCCCTAAAGGTCTCTCATGCATCCTCGTAAGAAGTTAGATTTTACCTCTCCTCAACAATCCAATGTCACAACATCCATCCTAGGAGCACCCCCATCTATTTTAGGACCAGGCCCTTCATCTAAGACATATCCCAATGATCAATCCAAATCCAAACAATCTAATCCTCCTCCCAACTTAGATTCATCTTGTAAGACTTCTAACTTACCCCTCCAATCTACATCCACTCCTTCCCCTAAATCCAAGTCAAAATATTCTATGAAATCCCACCAGAGCTACCTTCCTCCCAACACTCCAATTGGATCCTATAGGTACCCTTCGGACATTTAATTCAAATATATTTCATCACGCTTCGTCCTATTAAATATTTTGATCCTCATAGTAAGAAACCATCATGATTTGACCCCAATCTCATTTCACCTATCATTGTACCCAGGGTCATGACACTAAACATTTTAAGGCCCTCCAAACCATCATCCGTAATCTTATTAAAGACGATGAATCTCTCATCTAGGGGGATCTTCCTTCTCCATCCACCATAACTAGTCCAATTCCCATTTCTACACCTCCATCCATCAAATTTTCTAAGTCTCCTCCTTCACCCACATCCTCCATTATCATCTCTCCTCCGCATATCATTCCTCCTAAGGAATATCCTCCCTTGTTCAATGATATTGTTTGTCTTGCCAATCACCCCTATGATCCCCAATCATCTATCCAATCAAAATCCAAATTCATCACCGATACTCCTTCTAACAATCCCATCCAATCCCTTTTGCCATCTACTAGCCCATCTATATCTAAGATTCCTAATGTAATGCAGTCCTTTTCCGCTGGGGGAGTATCCTCCCTTTGTTATTGATCCTCTCACATCTTCCTCCTCATCCACAATCTTATCCATCTCCCTATTAATCCAACAACTCCCTTGACATGAGGGGACTTCATTTTAGGATCAGTGTAACATCAGAACTAATTCCTTTCCTCTTCATCCTTGACATTGTCTTATTCACCTATCATCCAATCTTATCCAACCCATCTCATCCCATCTTATCCAGTTCATTGTCTCTTCTTAGCCAACCAATCTATCTATCATCCCATATCATCCTAAGTCCACCTATTGTGGCCATGTTTGTGCCCTCTCTTGGGGCACCATATTCTCATCCTAAGTTAACCCTTGTGGCTATCTTTAAGTCCACTTTTGTGGCCATTTTCTCATCTCCTAATATGAATTTTTCCTCGTTTCTTCATTTTTGAAGGTGTTGTGCATATATTTATGATCCTTTATCATACCTATCTTATCCAATCTATCTTCATCCAAATCTTATTACATCTATTATCCTCATCCTAAGTCCACCTTTGTGGCCATCTTTGTGTCTTTGTTAGGGAACCATATTTTTTTCCTAAGCCCACTTTTGTGTCCATCTCTTCATCTCGTTAGGGTACGCAATCATTTTATTCTCTTCCTCAAGGATAACAAATACCTTTTTATTGTTTCCACATCCCATTTTTTTAAAGTTGTCATCCTATCCTACCGCGACTTTAATGCTGAAAAAATCGTCCTTAAGAAAAATCAGAACATCACTACTCTAGAGAGGAACCAATGTGGAAAATTTTCCCCCTTAACTGGATTAGACCATACATTATCACACACAAGTATGGATTGGGAGCCTATGGATTTGGCATCCCTTGATGGTAAACTGGAAATGGAGCCTCTTAACATTTTGTATTTACGACCATTCTATTATTAGCTTATCTACCAATGAGAACTTGGTCATATTATGACCATTCCTTCCATCCTTAGCCTCTTCCATATATCACTATATGATTTTTTAATAATGTGGTCTACCATCACTTTCCTCATTCATGACCTTAAATATGAGCACCATAGCTCTGTCCATAGAATTTTCCTTATGGATAGGTTCTCCCTTCTTTGGTGAGAACTTTTTGATCATTACATTAATCACCCTCTTGTTTACCTATTGAACCACACTAAGGGTCCTAAAGATATCACTTATATATCCTTCATCCCCTCCTAAGTGGTCTACCTAGCTATTCCCAACTCATCCCCATATGAAAGTGTAAAATTCATGGATGCTCCTATCAAATTCAAGTTATCAAAAACAAACTACTCCCTCAAAGGAAAAATGTTCATGTAAAAAAAAGGCCGATCCCTTGAAGTCAATGGATATCACTCCTGTATATCATCTAAAAATCATATATGTGTAAAAGTAGACCATACCATCAAAGGATGGCTACTCTCTTGTATCATGGCAGTGAAAGTAAGATTCCCGCATCGATCAACTTTCTATTATCAAGTTTCCATAACAAACTTCCCACAATGAGAAATTTGCTTTTTTTCCCCCACTTAGAGCTAGGGAATAGATTTAGGGAAATACACTTATGGAGAATCTTAAATTCCATTTGTTGTGTTGACATTAGGTTTATGAGTTCATTTCATCCATATTTTCCTCATAAGTTTTTAGTATAACTAACTATCATTTGTTATGTGTTAACACATGTTTTGGTCGCATATGTGCATTACGTTACATGGATCCTCTTCATTTTTACCTCCACTGCAGTTGGAGGAATCATTTCCTCACACATTCCTTTCTATGACATAGTATTGTTCGTACCCTTTGGTCACCATCTATTGAGTTTCATTTCTTTTCTTCTATCTAATATAATCTTGTATCTTTCATTCCATATCTATTATCCTAACATCAATTCTACATCATATGATCCATCATTTTGTCTATGTGTGACTTATCTTATCTCATCTAAAACTCATCCAATTTGACATCTTATCTAATTTTATCAATCTATATTATCTATTATCTCATCTCATCTAATATATTGTCTCATTTATCATCCTATCACTCCTCATTCTTATAATTTCTCATCTTAAGTCCACTTTTATGGTCATCTTTGTGTTCCCTTTTAGGGCATCATATCTCACATTTTCCTATCTTGCCTTTTATGGCCATATTTATGTCCTTTGATGGGGCACTATTATTTTCATCATCATCCTCGTCTTGTTGGACTCATATTCCATACTGATTCCTCATGTATGAAGGATATCACATTTGGTTGCAAATAATTTTGACGTGTGCCTATCACCCTTTGGTGCCCACGGATTACATCCATTTGAGGGGTTTCCCATTGGATTCCTCTCCATTTCACAATGATTTTTTGTCAACTCATAGGTCTGTAGGACATTACGGTCATCTCCTTGAAGACCACACCCTTTGTTTCCTGCTGAAGTGAATCCTAGAATCACTTTCATATTTTAATTGTTTTCACTTGAATCCTTCTTGCTTGGGGCATCTTTCCTAGCCTCGTTACTTCCCCATCATTCTTCCTAGCCCACCATTCTCATTCATCTCATTCAAACTCGTGATTGATTCCACTCTTTTAGTTGTCATTAATCCCTAGTTTGAGGGGGAGCACCTCACCAATCATTCTTCAACATCAAGCCCATCAATCACTTCTTTTTTTTGTCTTGCAGTTTGCTATTACAAACCCCTCAACAAAAAGGGGAAATATGTAGACACTTAATTTTGACACCTTCCCATACATTCACCCTGCATTCGTCTCTCAACCTTGCCTAGTGTGCCCGTTTACCTCTTATTTTCAAATTATCTTCTTTCACTCTTCATCATCTTGTTCCCATTTTATTCACCATTATCCTATCTATTTACCATTTTTATTATTATCCCCATTTTAATCCTTTCTTATCCATATAATTTAATTTATCCTAAATCATTTAAATATAATAATTCTACCCTAATTACTCTCATTTAATCATCCCCCATGGGATTCCCACCCCTCTTCATTACTATGCTTCATTAATTCCTCCATAGGATTCCCACCACTCAACTTATCTCTTCCTAATATTATTTCCATTACACCCATTTAAACCCTCTTACACACGCATAGTCCCAAAAATATCCGGCCACCCATTTGAAAGGCTTTCTCGTCCTCATTTCTCATTCTAACGTTCAAGTGGTAGTCTGATTTCCCTTAGTCACTGATGACTAACCCGGGTCACTAACAACCCTACCTTGAGCTATTTAACCATCCCTATCCCCCTTCTCAAAGGGTCAGAAAATATTGAGACTTCTATGTGCTTTTGCGAATATATTACCTTCTGTGTTAGTTGTGAATCCTTGTGATCAATTGAGATATCTTGGTGTCCTCTCTCTTATTGATAGCTTGGATTTGAGGATTATTGTGGATATTTGGCTCATGCATGTGCTTGTTTTATTTTACAGGTATTTGTAGGTGTTTTTCAAGATCTATTTTAGTCTCTAGTCATCTTCAATCATCCCCAAATCAAACAACTTATTACATATTCTTGTTAGTATCCCATCTTTGGTCTAGTCGCCGCTGATCAGACCTACTCACCGTTTTCGACCCATAGCATACATTTTTCCTAACCTCACCCTTGATCCATCCTATTGACTTTTCATGCAATACCACCTGACCTACCTTGCATCTTATTCATCTCTATGACATCTAGACCATCTTGTTAGCCTATTGCTATATCTTGTAGATTATCAGTCCATATTTTTTTGTTGTCTTACACATCTCTACATGGTTTTGTTTGGGTCACTGTTTCTGATTGTCTCTACTACTTTCGGGTCATCGTCAACCCTCTGTGGTTTGTTCTTGATTTCTATCATTTTCCTCCTTAATCATCATAATAATTACATCATCTTATCATATATTTGTTCAGATTATTTCATCAATATTCCCTTTCTATAGGGTTCATTTTAAGACACCTCTATAAAATTGTATGTGGAAAATACTTGGCGAATATCCTCGGAACCAATTTTAGCGAAAGGTGAATTTGACAGTATTCCAAAACTGAATTTTCACCTGGTTTTTTGAGCCAGAGAAATAAGAGTTCTAGACATGGTTACACCATTGACGCCTGACAATACAACATCAATAACCATCCTTGACATGCGTCAAGACAACGTCAACAAATCCCATTGATGTGCGTCAATGGACTCTGTTGACACGCGTCAATGGCCTCTATTGACGCACGTCAATGGGAACTATTGATGCACATCAATGGCCTCTATTGATGTGTGTCAATGGCCTCTATTGACATGCGTCAATAAACTCTTTTGACGCACGTCAAGAGAGCCCATTGATGTGCATCGACAGAACCCATTGATGTGCGTCAACAGATCCCATTGATGTGCGTCAATAGAAGCCATTGATGTGCATCAACAGAGGCCATTGATGCACAATTTGGCCTATAAATACCCTCCCACCAGTCATTTTCTCATTTACACTTTCTGACTCTCAATTTTTTTGCAGGTATCCCTCATTGTCAAAGATGTAAGCACAACTATAATGTCGACTTCACATGCTTCCCAACCACAAGCTCAGGAAAAAAATCAAGAAGAGAATCCAGTCCAATCCATGGTCAAGATCATCTACAGGAATCCCTTATGCCCTCACATCAATACTGTTTTAAAGATGTCTTCCAAATATAAAGATTTGATGGATGCATGTGGTTTACAGGGGTCGTTGATATGCCCCATTTCGAAACAGATCCAGATATTTTGAATTACCTTCTCTCGTCCTACAATTCAGAGGATGACCTTTTTTATGTGACTCTGAATGACGGCCAAATGTTCCAATTCAGTATCGAAGTAAATGAAATCCATAGGTTTACGAGCCTCCTGTTTAGAAATTTACCAATTGCTACAACGAAGGAAACACTCCTAGAAGAAGACAAGAAATTTCTCAAATTAACGTTTGGTTTCCATGTTGGTTGTAAGTATAATTCATTTTAATTCATCATTTTTATTCTGATACAATTTGGTGTTATAAATTTATATTAATTTCCACTATTTGGCATTTGCAGCTCATGTCAATAAATCCAAGCATGGTGTCGATATGCAATCAATTACACACCACTTTCTTGCTACAATGATTTCATTTTTTCAATCCAGAAGAGTTTTGCAGGGTCGGAAAACATATATACCAAACTGGGCCATTGCATACATAGTTGCCACTATCTCAAAACAAAAATTTGATTGGTGCACCTATCTATAAAAAAATAGAACTGACATAACAAATTCAAAACTTTCAGAAAAACCTGTCATTTATTCCACAAACTATCTCCTCGGCCTTTATTACGAGGCACTTTTAAATTTAAAAGATAAAAAAATTCCTACTTACACTGACAAGGAGTTGATGAAGTTGTCAATTCCATTTGAAGAACAATAGGTATAAACTATTTAGTTTGTATTTCAATTTTCGACATTACACTGCAAAGTTATTAACAATTTACTTTTGCAGAGAAGATTTATTGAAGCCCTTCCCCGAAAAAAGGCGTTATCAAGAGGAAGAGGCCAACAACATGCTGAGGCTTCGGGAGACTCCCAATCTGAAATGGAAGCTCACTCCTCTCTGAACCCTCAACAGTTTGAACTTGTTAAATGCCAGAGAAGTAATACCTTCTCATATATTATTTACAAATTCCAAATTTGTATATTTATTTTTCAATTTAAATTTTAACCAAATGAATTGACATAACATTTAATGTTGATGACATTGCAGGGACTTTGGACCATACACGTGTTTCAGAAACTCAACCTTCTTCCCCAACTCACTCCATACAATCACATGCATTCGAATCTTCTGAACAACCACCGAATACAACTCCTACATGGCCACCCTTAGTACCACAAAAAACTACGCCTCGACAACAAGGTACAACTTTTCAATAGTACATTTAATTTCGTAGTTTTTGCCTTTTTGGATTGTTTTCCTATTTTTCATGTTTTTTCTTGTACTTTTCAGCACATTGCAATCCTTCTGATCAAACAGTGGCACCGACACCCACTCAACCAATCATTTTTAAAATGCCAACCAGAGGAACAGTGAAAAAGAACATTGGTAAATGCATGCCAATTGCTCCGGCCCCTAGCGGGACACTAAACATTGCCTCCTCCTTTTGAATTCCAATGCTCTCACTTGGTGGCTTGCCCAGTGCAACGGGCATATCGGTTTTGAACAACATAAATTTAGATGAAGATTATTTGGGCATTGATAGCAATGACCCAACTGGTTTTTTCAATACTCGTGAGATGATTCAAGGCCAACATGTATACTTCAATTTAAATATTCTTTACAATATTGAATTACATTTCAATTTAAATTTATTTACCTGAATCTTGATTAATTTTATCACAAATAGGATCAAGCCACCCAAAGGCAGAAACAAGTAGCAGTTGATCTTGCCGAAAGCCCCCATACTTCTTCAGCAAGATCATCTTCATCAGATTCAGATAGTGAACAGTTGCTACCTTTTCCTTTGGAAAACTTAATTGGTTATGATTGTCAATCTCATGTCAGTGAGTTTATTCTACCTCATATCAATCAACTTATAGAATGGTAGAGAAGGGCTAAAGTTCTTATCAATGAGATTATTAGTCGTTATGAAAATTATTGGCAAAGGGATAGTTTATACGCTGCAGTCTAGAATCAACCTGTGAAGATGGATTCCTTACTTACCCAAGTAACAAGTGGGACTGTCACGTATAACAACAACTATAAAGATGACATTTTGGATAAGTCATTAAACAAATTGGAAAAAATTAGTGCCGAGGCCCAGGCATATTTTAACAAATGGTCTAATGATAAGGATCTGGTAGCGATTGTAAATGCCGAGAGAGATAGAGCGGTTGTAAGTACTATCACTTTCAAACAATCATTCTTGTTAATTTGAAATTTTCATTTTTTAGTAATATGTTGAATTGACATTACTCTTTTTGTGTAGTTGAAATATGAAAATTTGAAGAGTCAAGCAAAGGTATTCCAAGTTCACTTGGAAACAACGAAGAACAATTTATCTGCATCAAAGAATTTGAAGGAAAATATTGTTTTGGTTAACAAACAAAACAATACACTAAAGCAGATAATTAAAGAGAACGGCTTCGAATATGAAATATTATTCAAAGCTAAGGCAGCAGCTGATCTAAATTTTCTGTCGCATGGAGATGCAACAAATCAAGAAGAAAGAATTTTAAAAAATCTGGATAGTGTTGTGGAAGATCTTATAAGTTCTGGGGTTATTTCTGCTGTTGGGGAAAGGGGTACAACCACAGGGGAAGAAACCATTGGGGAAAGAAGCACAGGAGTAGAAATGGATAAAGAAAAAGAGGGTTGAAAACTTGAAACTTTTATTATTGTGGAAACTTTAAATATTGAGTGTGGAAACTTTTAATATTGAGTATGGTATTTGAATTTAATTATTTGGATTTGATATCCTTTTAAAATTTGAAATACTATATAATCTTTAATTTTGATTGCATATGGATTTGATATGGAGTTTATGTTTTTTGGTTTACTCTTAATGGTGATTGCATTAGATGGGGATGAATCACGATGATGTATGTTTCTTGTTTACTTGGATTATCATGAATTGTATGTGGACGTAGATGATGAATGATATAGGTGGATATAGATGATGATGAATGATGATAATGGCTAATTGTTTTACAAACATGGAATGGTGATAGATGATGATGAAAGATGATGAATGATGATAATGATATGATATATATGGACGATGATGAATTTAATGTGGACGTAGATTTAGCATCAAGCATGATAATTCTTCTTCTCTAGACATTTAAACTTGTTTTACAATAATTCTTCTTCTCTATACTTGTAATGATATGATCATAATGTCATTAGAATGGATATAGATGATAAATAAATGGAATGTGTTATAATGGATATAGATGGCATTAATGATTAGAATGGATATAGATGAAATTAGAATGGATATACTTGGAATGATATGATTATGAATTGTTTTAAAAACATGGAATTGTTTTAATAAATTTAAATTAGATAAATAATTGTTTTAATAATAATTGTAGTGCCAGGACTCAGGATTATGATAATGATATGGTGATGATATGATATATATGGATGATGATGAATTTTATGTGGACGTATATTATAAATTGTATAATGTATCGTGGATTATGAATTGTATAGTATAGAAATATCTTCCTTTGTAAAATTCAATTGTCATTTTATCCCATAGTTAAAAAGATATATCAAAGCATTTTGCAAATATAAAAAATAAATTAAACATAATTGTAAGAAATCAAGAAAGAATCATCACTGATAAGAAATTAAACATAATTGCAAATATGATAGGGTTTAACTTACCTCTTGTGTATTATATTGCTATGAAATCATCAATGGTAATGTGCTAGATCTTTGTTTTAAAAAAACTCAACATGAGAAATGGATTAGTCGATAGAGGGGTGAGTTGCCTGACATTGTTAGTCCCGAGAAGTACCAGCTTCCTCGGATGGATGTCAACCCACGTTTTCCAAAAAAATAAAATATTGTATTTGAATAAATGTAAATATATAGACCTGTAACATCTTTAATGATAACAAGAGCTGAAAAAATGTAAAGTAACAAAAAATAAGATTAAGGTGAAGAAGATACCTATTTAAAATTGAAATCATCACTGGTAATGTGCTAGATCTTTGTTTAAGAAAAAACTCAACACAAGAAATGGATTAGTAGATATATGGGTGAGTTGCCAGACATTGTCAGTCCCGAGAAGTAACATCTTCCTCAGATGGATGTCAACCCATGTTTTCAAAAAATAAAACGATTGAATTTAAATAAATGTAAATATATAGACCTGTAACATCTTTAATGATAACAAGAGCTAAAAAAATGTATAGTAACAAACAATAAGATTAAGGTGAAGAAGATACCTCTTTAAAGTTGAAATCATCACTGCCACTGGTAATGTGCTAGATCTGTGTTTTAAGAAAACTCAACATGAGAAATGGATTAGTGGATGGGTGAGTTGCCTGACATTGTCAGTCCTGAGAAGTAACAACTTCCTCGGATGGATGTTAACCCACATTTTCAAAAAAATAAAAAGATTGTATTTAAATAAATGTAAATATATAGACCTGTAACATCTTTAATGATAACAAGAGCTGAAAAAAATGTAAAGTAACAAACAATAAGATTAAGGTGAAGAAGATACCTATTTAAAGTTGAAATCATCACTGGCACTGGTAATGTGCTAGATCTATGTTTTAAGAAAACCCAACACGAGAAATGGATTAGTAGATAGATGGGTGAATTTTATGACATTGTCAGTCCCAAGAAGTACCAGCTTCCTCGGATGGATGTCAACCCACGTTTTCAAAATAAATAAAAAGATTGTAGTTAAATAAATTTAAATATATAGACCTGTAACATCTTTAATGATAACAAGAGTTGAAAAAATGTAAAGTGACAAACAATAAGATTAAGATAAAGAAGATACCTATTTAAAGTTGAAACAATCCATTATCAATAGCTTCATCAAACTCGATGTTGTCTTCTGTAGAATGTGACGATGAGCCAATTACACTCTCAAGGTTGGGAATATTTGTACTTGTAGCTGTATTATTCACACCTCTTCTTTCGCAAAGGGAATTCCAATGCGTAATTACTCTGTCGAACAGAAAGCTTTCGATGGAGTATCGAGAAACAAACACCTCATGTAGCTTTCTAGATTTTTATCCAACCTATTTCTTAGTTTTAATTTTATAAATGATAATGCACTGAAAACCCTTTCGTCCTCCACAGACCCCAAAATAATTATTTGGCATAACTCATATAATCTGAAATATTCACTGATATCTTCTTGTAAGATAGAACTTTGATAGATTCCTTACCACAACCTTGTAATAGCACCACTTTCAGAAGGTTCATCTAAAATTTTATATTGGTTCCTCATTGTTGTTGCAAAATTTGTTGATTGAAACTTTAATAAATCAACATTTAGTATACCTTTGATATCCATACCCTTGATCTCTGAAGTCTTTGTAAATTGTTCCATTATTGTCCCCATGGATTTATGGAAATGCTTTCTACCAAAGTCTGCACGGCCACCTTCAGTATTCGAAAAATTAGGATTCATCACACCCATGGCTTCCAGAATTTTATCTTTACAGAAACGTTCCCTAATTTTTGATGACAAGGTTTCTGAAAATTTTTTAAGCTTTATTCTTGTTTCAACTATAACAAACTCAAAGAGATTACATGTCATGGGAACTGTTGTTGCAGACTCACAGCACCCTTGGATGCAGATCAGGATTCTAGGTTGATGTTCAGGCATCCAGTGTGATTGCACAACATGGAATCTTTTCTCCAAGTGTGGGACTTGTAAAGATGAGAAAAAATTCTCCAGAGAAGGCTGGTTCCTATTCCTCTGTTCAGATGCACACAAAAAATGCAGAGGGCTTGCTAAAACCTAATCTAACTTGCCAAGGAGACAGGGTAAGGAAATGCATAGAATAAAACCTAAACTACAAAGGTGATGCACCGAGGAATGTTAGACATTCGTTTTGCAAATTTAACACAGACCACATAGATGCAATACAAACACCATGCACAGGTAACCAAACTGTAATAAGAGATCAAAATCACAACAATGAATACATGAGAGGGTTGAGAGTCAATCACAACACATATATTATTGCTCAAGAGTCAATACAGTACATTGCAGTGGCCAAGAGGCAAAAAGACTGGCATTACAACCCATATGGGTGGTTTGAAAGCTCCACAAATTCTTTGGAAAGCGAGGGAATAAGGGAGGATGCAAAACAAAAATGTCTGACCTGTTAAAGGAGCTCTCTTTACAATATATATCAAGAAATGAGAGAGGGAAGAGAGAGGAAATCCAGAATCTGCCCCAACCACTTCTTGGTAGCATTAAAAATCATCTCATTATGACAGAAGCGGCAAATCCTAGCAAAACGGCAGGCTGTCTAACAGGAGCAGTGAACTGTTTGCTGCATTAAAGTTGGTTGTTGAAGCATTACTTCTATCTATCACCACGTGTCAGAGATGTTTTCTTAATTTTCTCCCTCCAAACTACACCAAAATGTGAGATTGATCCCAAAATCATGTAGAGAATTTCAACAGCTTTCCGTTGATATAAAGAATGTGCAAATCCGAGCTCTAGATCGAAAGATACGAAGGTCCGAAGATTTAGGGCACTAAACAGGCAAGAACAGGTTTTAAAATCTTTTCCCGCGCTCTGCCATCTGGACGACACGTGGCAGGCCCTGATTCGCTGAGTAATTCCCTCTCTCCACCTTTTCACGGGATTTTCTTGTGCACCCCTTAAACTTGGACACGTGGCACTATTTCATTGGTTCGGATCAGTGCTCGAAAACTCGCCCCTTTGACTTTTTGGACCTTTTTCCTTGGCGACACGTGTCATGCTGTGATTTGTCTACGGGCCTACCGGATTTTCGTGTCCACTGCGTCCTTTTGTCCCAGATGTCCCAGTGCTTCGCGAGGATAGAATCCTCTGATCCGCCTGAAATGGGCTTCCATGTCCCTTTTCTGCCGGTGACACGTGGCGTGATCTGATTGGCTTTCGGCTCCTTCGGCTATCCACGTTCCGCGCGTCCCTTTGTCCCACTTGTCCTTGGGCTGAAGTTTCCTGTTTCGGCCGAACTGGCTGGTTCGCATCCTTCACGTCCATTTGTCCCAAATGTCCTAGTGCTGTCTGAGACAAATTCTTCCGGTTCACCCGATTCGGCCGGTTCGCGTCCTTTGCGTACTCTTGTCCCGCTTGCTCCCGGTAAAGGACTTGGACAAATTTTCTTTCTTTCGGCCGATTCGGGCATTTCACGTCCATTTGTCCCAGATGTCCCTTTTCTGTTTGGGCTGCCTGGAGGCTTTTCGGCTGATCCGCGCCTTCCACGTATAATTGTTCCAACTGTCCCAAAGGTGGCCTTGAGCAGGACTTAGCCAATTTTACGATTTTCTCCTGAATCAATCTACTTGCTTGGAACTAAAAACTCTGATGCATGTTATCAAATTAACTCTGGGGGGTGAAATTTGGATAACAATTTGGTGACTTTTCAGGGTCACCTGCCTGCTAGGTAGAAGATCAGTGGCCTTTTAGCGATCCATTGGGCATGGAGTCATAAGCAATAACCTGAAATGAGCCTGATGCTGCAACTCCCTCTACGAGAGCACGCTGAACTGTAAAAAACCCAATCTAGGAGCGACAAAACCTGTGCCAAAGCACTTAGGGAAACTGAAACCTAACTACAACAAGACAATGTGCATACACACTTAGAGGAATTGAAATCTAGGCTAATATTTACAAGGGTGAACCTCTTATTTTCAGTAGCAATGTTTGAGATAGATTCCATTTACTGGAATCTGCAGTTCTTCACCGTCCAATGAGGCCAATTGGAAAGCATTGCTGCTCTTGCACTTTGTGACCATGTATGGGCCACTCCAAATGGCATCAAATTTTGAATGTCTTCTCGGTTTTGCTCTGTCCACATCCCATTTCAACACTAGATCTCCAACTTGAAAAGATCTATCTTTGGCCTTCCTATCAAAGGTCTTCTTGATCAAAGCTTGATCCTTTTCCATTGCTTGGGATGCCTGATTTCTGATCTCTTGCAGCTCCATCAACTCTGCATACCTCACCTCCATGGGCTCAAATTCAAGTAACTCCAGCTGCTTCATGAGTTCCAATGTTGGCAACTCAAGTGACATGGGCAAGATTGCCTCTCTTCCATAGACAAGCCTGAATGGAGAGTTACCTGTGGATCTTTTGGGAGTGATCCTATCAGCCCATAAGGCTGATTTCAGCTTGGTATGCCAAGACCTCTGATTCTCATCAAGAGTTCTCCTAATGATTCTTAGCAAATTTTTGTTCGTGGACTCTGCCTGTCCATTACCCTGTGGGTAATAATTGGAAGAGGTGCTCAAGTAGATTCCATTCTTGACAGCCCATTCTGTAAACTTGGAACCTACGAATGCCAATGCATTGTCTGATATGATAGTGGCCGGCACACCGAACCTGGTCACTATTCCTTCATAAAATTCTAGTATATTAGACTCGTTTGCCTCTTTGAGCGCTACTGCTTCAGTCCACTTGGTGAAGTAGTCCGTTGCCGTGAGAATCCACTTGTGGCCTTGGCTTGAGTTTGGGTTGATGACCCCGATGAAGTCCAATCCCCATTGCAGAAATGGTTGGTCAACCAAGATTGGGTGCAATGGAAGCACTGCTAGTCTTTCTTTTCCTGTGAAGAGTGCACATTTCTTACACTTTCTTATCCATGTATAGCAGTCATTGAACACCGTGGGCCAATAATACCCTGCCTTTATTATCTTGAGAGCTGTTACTCGTGGGGCAAAATGTCCTCCAGAATCTCCATCGTGAAAATCTCGTAACACCCTCTCAATTTGACCAGTCCCAATGCACCTCAATAGAACCCCATTGATGTCTTTCTTAAACAAAACACCATCAACAAGCACATATGGAATGGCTTGTAATCTGAAGTATCTCCTCTTTGCTTTGCTCATTTCCAGAGGGCATAGTCCTGTCTGTAGGAAGTGTATCATATTCTGAGTCCAACAAGGGGTAGGCACATCATCATTTTCATGTTCTTGGCCATCCTGTAGTACCAAGACAGTCTCTTTTTCATCACCTGCTTCAACCTGTTGACTCAAGGCTAGCTGTTCACATAGTCCCTTTCCACGTACTAGTTTGGTGACCTTGATCTCGATGTCATATTCCATGACACGAGTTATCCACCCTGCACGCTTCTCATTCAGATCCTTGTTTAGAAGGAAGTCCTTGACTCCTGCATGAGAGACCAATAATTAGATCTTGTTGTTTGAGACTAGGTGCTTGAATTTCTTTAAACTCCTGATCACTGCAAGTACATGCTTTTCAATGAAAGAGTATCTAGTTTCGTATTCCTCCAAGCCTTGACTGAAGAAAGCAACTGGTTGTTCTAATCCTTCTTTGTTTTGTTGTGCCAGGATTGCAGAAATTGTGTCTCCACCACCGAAGGCATATAGCACGAAGTCCTTGGAGAAGTCTGGATTGACGAGAGTTGGGGCTTGAGATATAGCCTCTTTTATTGCCTCAAAACTTGCCTTGCCTTCAGATGTCCACTTAAATGCCATGCTCTTCTTTAACATCAGCGTTATTGGCTTTACGAGAGCTGCAAAGTTTGGAACAAACCTGCGGACAAAATTGATCCTTCCCAAGAAGCTTTGAAGAGCCTTCTTGTGACTTGGCAATGGCAATGCTTGAATTGCTTCAACCCGTTCTGGGTCAATCGTCAACCCTTCCTTTGAAACAATATGGCCTAGAAGTTTTCCCTCGTGAGCCAAGAATATGCACTTTTTGGGATTCAATGATACCCCAAATCTTCTACATCTCTGAAATACTTGCCTCAAATGACAGAGGTGATCCACTGCATTTTTTGAGAATACAGTGATGTCGTCAAGATATATCAGAACTATTTTGTTGATCAACCCCTTAAATGCCATATCCATTGCCCTTTGGAAGGTGGCTCCAGCATTTGATAGTCCAAATGGCATCTTCTTGTAGGCATAGGTCCCCCATTTGGTGGTGAAAGCCGTCTTGAATTGGTCATCTTCTTTCACCATCACCTGATTATACCCTGAGTAGCCATCTAGGAGAGAGAATCTCTCTGAACCGGATACTACTTGCAATATTTGTTCCATTGAAGGAAGTGGGTAATGGTCTTTGAGAGATGCCCTATTGAGGTCCCGGAAATCTACACACAACCTGATTTCTCCGCTCTTCTTCCTGACCGGAACCAAGTTTGCAACCCAGCTTGAGTGCTTGATCGGGAATATAATGCTTGCCTCTATTAGCTTATTAAGCTCTTTCTTCATTAGAGGCTCAATGTGAGGGTTGACAGGTCTCTGCTTCTGCCTGATGGGTTTAGCATCTGGATCCAATTCTATGGTATGTTGTGCCAACTTCGGATTGAATCCTCTCAAGTCTTCATAGCTCCAAGCGAAGACATCTGGAAATTCTTGGCAAAGCTGTATGAAATCTGATTTCTCTTGCTCAGTGGCCACTTTACCAATTTGAAGTGTTTTGCCTTCCCCAACTAGAATTGGCTCTGAATCTTCCCTCTTGACCTGTATGTTAGCCTTTTCTTTACGGAACTGGTCGTTAGGGTTGAAGATAGACTCCAATGTTACTAAACCCTTAGGAAGCTTGTTTGTC
Source organism: Taxus chinensis (assembly GCA_019776745.2). Taxonomy (NCBI): domain Eukaryota; kingdom Viridiplantae; phylum Streptophyta; class Pinopsida; order Cupressales; family Taxaceae; genus Taxus; species Taxus chinensis. Next base: position 720,952,037 of record CM034153.1, on the reverse strand, counting down.
CGCAGCTGCACTACTTGATCCCCATACTGCTGCTCTAATCTGTCCTGATTTCTAGCTGAGAATTCAGCCTCTTCCTGTAGAAAATTGATGATCTGTTGATCGTTCTCAAACACCTGCCAGCTTGTGTTATTATCTGGAACTGCTAGCCTCACAATCACATGGATATGTGGCTGTGTTTTTTCCCTTTTGATGTTGTCAACCACATCAAACGTTGCTCTAACTGCTGCGAGCCTATCCGCGGCTTCATTTTTCTTCCTGGGTATGGACACAATGTTGAAAGCTTCGAAATCCTCAATGAGGTCCCATACCCTATTCTTGTAGCTCCTCAGCAAGTCGTTCTTCATAGCATGTTGTCCTCTAACTTGGTTGACGATTAGCTCGCTATCCCTGAACACCTGCAAGTTATTTATCCCCTTTTTCCTAGCCCAATGAAGTCCATGAATCAAGGCCTCATATTCAGCTGTGTTGTTTGAACAAGAAAACTGGAAACAAAAAGCTGAATAATATTTTATGCCTTGAGGTGAAACAAGCATGGCTCCACCTCCTGCACCTTGCCTACTCCTTGATCTGTCAAAAAACAGCCGCCATACCTCATTGTCATCATTATGGCTTGGCTTGGTGATGCTAGGAACAGGTTGATTTTCTTCGTGTATACAATAGACTCCCAGCTCAGATTCTTCTACTTCTTGATAGGGATCAAAAGCATGTATCTTGTTTGCCCATTCATCGAGAGTTAGGTCCGGGATACTTCCAACCTTGGTGTCAGCCTCACCAGTACTAGGGTGATCTTCTTGATCAAATGCTGAGCAATTGGCATTAATCTGACTAGGAGTGTAAGGCTCAATATGGAAGTTTGCAATAGGTTCAGACCTAATTGTAGCCTTAGTTCCATACCTTGTTCTAAACAGCATGTGAGACCAATCAACAGACAAATACCCCCCAATCTTGGCTGTGAAGTCCCTTGACAAGCAAAGGGCAAAGAGTGGTGGAAGGTCTATGATTGATATATCTTGTAAGACAACAACATTTGGACATGCATGCAAGGTAAGACTCAAGTTTTTAATCACTCCAACTGTTGCTATTGTTGTCCCATCCAATTGCACTACCCCTTTAGATATTACTTCATATTGGAGACCCAGCTGATCAGATATTTGCTTGGGCATCACTGAGCTACTAGCCCTAGAATCAATCATGCAATTGTGTACTAGTTTATCCCCAATGATTAATGAAACATAGAAAGGAGGGGGCTTCAACATTTTACCTTATTGCCCTCCATGGCTTCCTTCAGGCTGGGTAGCATTTGTAAGCACTTTGTCTTGCATCTGAACCTGCTGATTCAAAGTTGTCCAATCCTTCATGGTAGCTTGCAGCAGATCTCTTTGTCCTGGGATGGATAGGGATTCCCACATTGATATATTGACGTTAGTCTTCTTCATCTGTTCAATGATACTGAACGGGGATGAAGTATCCTTTTGTTGTCCCTTGGTTTGTACACTTACTCCTTGTACATGGGCAGCAACAACTAGCATTTGAGTTGGCCTAGGGGCTGTTCTTGGCTGCCCTTGTGTATTTGAAACTGGACTCTGCTTGCCAATCATTTGTGGAGCCGTGGAAGGTGGTGGATTGGTTGGGGCTAATGGCTGTTCTTCACCCAAATTTCTCCTCTTTGACCTTGTGTCGGCTGCGACACCTTGAGAAACTACTTGATTCATGCCACAGAAATCTTCTGCTTACCAGTTCACCAACGTGGTGTCATTTGGGGCTGATTGTTGTTGGAATGTTTCTTGTTGTTGAGCGTTTCCTTGACTGCCCTTGCCCTCCACACTAGTAGTTGTCACCATCAGTGCTTGATTGAGAGCACCATTGAAACACATGGATTGGTTATGAGGCTCGTTGCATAGAAAGCACCAGTCATATTCCTGAGTAATGTTGTTTTGTGTTGGCACTAATGCCTTAGAGGTAGATATAGCATTTGGATTATAGGGCTGGAATGGTCTATTAGAGGGAGGCCTTGTTTGATTTACATTTGCAACTAGATTAGGTGGTCTTTGTGGTTGGTATGGCTGCCTATTAGGCTGAGCTTGAGGTTGATAGGAAGGTCTGAAACCTTGGGCTTGTTGCCTCTTAATAGTAACCAGCTCATTTCCCAAATTTTGCAACTGTTTCATGACCTCTTGGAGTTCATTCGAAGCACTTGGAGATGAAGTGGAAGCTTCACTTGAACTCTGATTTCTAGGAGTGGGAACAGGAGCTAAAGTGGGTGCTTGACTAGTGCTTGGATTTTCTAAGTTTGGATACAAGGGCATGGGAGGCCTAGGAGCCAGTTTACCAGCTTGAATAAGACAATTTTCGGCTCTAATGGCAATGCTATAAGCCATAGGGATTGTTGTGCCTCCCATGGACTGAATTAACATAGAAATATCAGAATTCAAAGCTTTAAGGTAATATAGAAAAGCACCTTCTGCTGTTGGCCTGACTGCCACTAGAATCCTATCCCAAGACCTTTGAAATCTGAAGTTGAAGTCAATTAGCTACTCGTTGGGGGTTCTCTTGATAGTTTTCAGCTGCTCCAAAAGAGACAAGTTGTCTCCCTTCTCTCCAAATTACTCGTGAAGTGCAATACACAGCTGATTCCAGTTTGTGATAGAACTAGCTCCAAGGCTCCTAAACCATTGTAATGCTTTACCCTTGAAGGAAGATTCCAGTAACTTGACAGCCACTTACATTTCATTGATTTCATGGATTGCACAAAGGTTAGCAATATCTTTAACATGATCACCTGGAGTAGTCTGATTTTCTCCAGTGAAGTAGGGAATGTTCTTCAAGGCTGCAATAGGAACTGGATGTTGTGCATTGAGAGCAAGTGGGCTGCTGCCTGTGAAGTTGACGTAGGGATTGTTCTGACCCATTCTAATCAGTCTTAAAACCCTTGTATACTGAATGAAAGGCCTATCAGGTGGAGGTGTTGAGAGAGTTCTGTTTGGTGGAGATGGAGACCTTTGAATCCTTCTTCCTCTTTGCCTTCTTCTTGGAGATAACTACAGGTATTCAAACAACACTTCTTCTTCTCTGACTCTTAACCTTGTGGTGATTCTTCTCATGAGTTTTCAGGCCTGCACTGCTGAAACCAGTTGATTCTTCCCCTTGGAGTCACTAGATATGCAAATAATAGCTCTTATAAGCAAGAAAACTGCAGCAGATGCATATCAACTTTGCTGCAATAAAAATGAAACCTCTAAGTCCCACCGGCCATGCCAAAACTGTTGTTACAGACTCACAACACCCCTGGATGCAGATCAGGCTTCTAGGTTGATGTTCAGGAATCCAGTTGCACAACATGGAATCTTTTCTCCAAGCGTGGGACTTGTAAAGATGAGAAAAAATTCTCCAGAGAAGGCTGGTTCCTATTCCTCTGTTCAGATGCACACAAAAAATGCAGAGGATTTGCTAAAACCTAATCTAACTTGCCAAGGAGACAGGGTAAGGAAATGCATAAAATAAAACCTAAACTACAAAGGTGATGCACCGAGGAATGTTATACATTCATTTTGCAAATTTAACACAGACTACATAGATGCAATACAATCACCATGCATAGGTAACCAAACTGCAATAAGAGATCAAAATGACAGCAATGAATACATGAGAGGGTTGAGAGTCAATCACAACACATATATTATTGCTCAAGAGTCGATACAGTCCACTGCAATGGCCAAGAGGCAAAAAGACTGGCATTACAACCCAATTTTATGGGAGGTTTGAAAGCTCCACAAATTCTCTGGCAAGCGAGGGAATAAGGGAGGATGCAAAACAAAAATGTCCGACCTGTTAAAGGAGCTCTCTTTACAATATATATCAAGAAATGAGAGAGGGAAGAGAGAGGAAATCCAGAATCTTCCCCAACCACTTCTTGACTACAGGTACATTAAAATAGCATGGGGGACCTATGACAGAACCGACGGATACCCTAGTCATTTTGACCGGATGTCTAACAGGAGCAATGCGACCCATCTGCTGCATTAAATCTTGGTTGTTGGAGCATGTCACTTCTGGCCATGAACATGCGTCAGAGATCTGTTTCTCAATTTTATCTCTCTAAGACTACACCAAAATGTCAAGATTAACCCCAAAATCATGTAGAGAATTTCAACAAGCTTTCCGTTGATATAAAGAACGTGAAAATCTGAGCTCTGGATGGAAAGATATGTCGATCTGAATATCTAGGGCACACAACAGGCGAAAACAGATTTTTAAATTTCTTCCCGTGCTCTGCCATCTGGACGACACGTGGCAGGACCTGATTCACTGAGTAATTCCCTCTCTCCACCTTTTCACGAGCTTTTCTTGTGCACCCCTTAAACTTGGACACGTGGCACTGTTTCATTGGTTTGGATCAGTGCTCAAAAACTCGCCCCTTTGACTTTTTGGACCTTTTTCCTTGGCGACACGTGTCATGCTGTGATTTGTCTACGGGCCTACCAGATTTTTGTGTCCACCATGTCCTTTTTTCCTGGATGTCCCAGTGCTTCGCGAGACAGAATCCTCTGATCCACCCGAAATGGGCTTCCATGTCCCTTTTCTGCCGGTGACACGTGGCGTGATCTGATTGGCTTTCGGCTATCTGCGTCCCGCGCGTTCCTTTGTCCCACTTGTCCTTGGGCTGAAGTTTCCTATTTCAGCCGAACCGGCCGATTCACGTCCTTTGCGTCCATTTGTCCCAAATGTTCCAGTGCTGTCTGGGACAAATTCTTCCGGTTCGCCCGATTCGGCCGGTTTGCGTACTCTTGTCCCAAATGCTCCTGGTAAAGGACTTGGACAAATTTTCTTTCTTTTGGCCGATTCAGGCATTTTGCGTCCATTTGTCCCAGATGTCCCTTTTCTTTTTGGGCCGCCTGGATGCTTTTCGGCCGATCCGCGCCTTCTGTGTATAATTGTTCCAACTGTCCCAAAGGTGGCCTTGAGCAGGACTTAGCCAATTTTAGGATTTTCTCCTGAATCAATCTACTTGCTTGGAACTAAAAACTTTGATGCATGTTATCAAATTAACTCTAGGGGGTGAAATTTGGATAACAGGAACATCTTCTCGTTCTGATCCTGTAATATCTTGACGTTTTTGCAAAATGTGCATTGGTATTTCCCTCCCATTAACAATGATGCAGAGGTGATCATGGATATTAAATATCAAAAAGGTGCTAGGATTTTTATGATCTAATAAAGATTTCCAATTCTCAAAAACAGGTGCATCAAAACTATCTTGGGAATAATACAATATATCAAGACTTTGACATACCATTTTTCTCATCCATATAAAATCCACAATATAGATTAATCTACCATGTGCATGCTTCATCAGTGTATTAATCTCCTTTAACATTGGAAGAATACCAACCAATGTAAGCAATGTCTCCAAATCAGTTAAACGGAACAACAGGTCCCTCGCCCTATCAACTTCATGATGGTATTTGTGCATGAAACCAACCAACGAAGGATACTCCTCATGAACTCTGCATGCAGGTTCATACAAAGAGATCCATCTAGTCTCGACATCCTTCAGAAGTTTTTTGCCATCTGTAATTCCAATTGCAAATTTTTGGAACTCGAGAAATCGCTTTGGGCTGCTTGACATATAGGCATGAATTTCTCTTATAAGGTCTTCTAATTTAGAAACATTTTCGTGGTTGCTTACCATTTTATATGCTAAATTCATTTTGTGAGCCATACAGTGAATTGGTAGCATATATGGGGCCACTATTGTTTGTAATCTAACACACAACCCTATTCAGTGGCCCTTCATTACAGATGCACCATCTGCTCCAATGCATACCAACTTCGTAGAAATTTCATAATCAGTCATTCCAGCAATATCTTTCAAATGAGAAACAACTATTTTATGTAGGTTTTCGGCATTGCAGTTTTCAACCATTTTCATAACACCCAACAGATGAGGTGTCCTTATATGATTTTCTAAAGTATAGACGTGGATACATACCCATGCAGTGTTGTCGACTGTTGTCACTTCATCAATTAAAAGAGAGATAAACTTTGCTTTTTTTACATTCTCTTTCAAATCTTCCTTCTCTATCATTGAAAGGCATTTTGCCATTTCCCATCCACTACTTTTAGACCAATGAGACCGAGGTACATTCAACATTCCATTAAATTGATACAAAACTTTGAAATCAAGGAAATCCAAAATCGGTCTTCCTTTTTTTAGTATGTGGAATAGAGTAGAGAATTGTATGAATTTTGTATGTAGATTTGTTTCTTTCATCTTACCAATATGTGATGTGATCGTTCCTCCCTTTTCCAAGATATGTCTGTGTTTTTTTCTGCTATACCTCATATTTTGCTGTGTATCTAACATGCATGCATTATTTTTCAGTTTTCCACCTGTGTGTTTTGATTTTCTGGCCATCTGCCACCGTTACAGTCAAATATTGTTTTCCACAATGTTTTTCTATAGTGTCCAGCTTTAGTTGCATTTTTTGTTGCTTTCCCAATTTCCACGTACATATTGTACATGTACATTCAGATGGGATATCTTCAAAATTAGATGATTGTACAAGTTCAATAAATGGAAATTTAGCTACCCAATCAAACTTGTATGTCCTGCCAATGGTCCACATATTCTTGTTTGTTTTCAATGCTTTACTTTTTTGAGTAGAATTTTGAGCAATATCACAATCACCTGGTTTCCTCTTTCTTGGAACGGAGTTTGAATTTGATTTCTGTGTTCCATTTTGCTGAGTATTTGTATGTGTGATATCTTGATGCACTTCTGGTTACACCCTAACAGGAACAATATCTTCAAGATCTGGCATATTATCATAGGTTTCATTTGTTTGACTTTGATACTGTGTAGAATGCATGTCCACCTCAATAATACCTTCCACACAGTCAGTATTCTGATTCTTTGTGGTGGCATCTATATGGTTGGTATTTTCAATATCTGTATCCGCAGAGTTTCCAAAATACTTGAAGAGTGATTTCTGATATTTCTTACTTACTTTCAAGTTCTTCACATTCTTTGAGCTAGCACCTTCCATTATTCTAAAGAGAGTCCTGCGTCAGCAAAAGAACCAAGTAGCGACTCTGTCCACTGTCTGAGGTCTCTGTTGCACGTCAACTCTACACTTGTCACGTGTCAACTACCTATGCCCTGTCGCGCATCCACTGTCTGAAGTTACTGTCGCGCGTCAGCTCTGCCCTTATCGCGCATCAACTACTATGTCCTATCATGCGTCAACTCTCTTTTTTACACGTCAAACCTATTTCTTTTTCACATGTCTACAATATCTCCTTGTCACACGTCTACAATAACTCTTTGTCGCACATCAACAATGTCCCTGTTGCACGTCAACAACTAACCCTCACAGGCTAACAAAAATCTCTGGTGCTTAAGAGTATGCGAGCTCAAACTTCATAGTATTAGTAAGTTGGTAAGCTACTTGAGGTATACTACCTGGTGGATCACCTAGGTTTTTATAGGAGATGTTTTCAAATAAAGGCGAAGCCGACCCCCCCAAAAAAATATACTATATATTTTAGGTGAATAGGACACCGACCCTCTCTGAAAAAATCAACTTTTCAAAATTTCCTAAAATATTACGAATATTCGCCACTAAAATTATCCCTGCCTTTCTATTATCATATTATTGCTCTTTTTTATTATCACGTGGGTTGACATCCTCTCGAGGAATTTTTCACTTATCGAAGTCGACTCTTGTCGGGAAACCCACCATAGCTTTTACTAATCCCCTTTTGTTTTTAGTATTTCGGTGTTGTGTAGATTGAAGACTCAAAGCAAGGAGGATAATTTTGTACGCATGTACCATTTCATCCCATCCACATCAATAGGTTCCCTAAACCCTCTCATATTTCAAGTTTTCTTGATTTCTTATTTGGTTTTCACTAATCTGAAACAGGTAGCGCAAAAATCTTGTCAAACATCCTAAACTAAATCTTTTCCATCCTTCACTTGTTAACTGGGACCAACAACGACATGTACCAATTAAATTCTTTTAAAATGATGAAGAAATTGGCCAGTTTATGGGTCTTCATGATAACATTCATGTTGGTGACCATAAGAAGGGCTTCTCCATTAATCTTGACGCATACACATAATTTGGGGAGGAGGTTGAAATCATTGGTCATCAAAATTTAAAATAAAACAAGGGAAATATATCATCCAAGAAGCCCTGTATGAAGAAAAATTCCAAGTCTCATAAGGAAAACCTCTTTGAGGCACTGACAAAAAAATAAATTGAAACATTGATGGACACAAAAAGTGACCACTTTAAGGGTGAAAATTTTGTTGAGATGACCTTAAAGGGGGATCTTAATCTCCTCCCCCAATCCTACAAATGTGGAGGAAGAGTCCAAACTACTCATTAAGGAGACTATATATGTGAATATTAGAACATAAGAGTAACCTTGAATGGTTAAGCTGGGAGCTTCACTCTTATATGAAGAAAAGAAAACATTTGTAATGATCCTAAGATAATTTTCGAACATATTTTTTTGGTCCTATGTGCACACACCAAGGTTAGATCCATCATTGCTAGTGCATAACCTAGTTGTGCACAGAGAAGAAAAACCAATCAAGCCAAAGCTCAGAAAGATGCATCCGCATGTTGCCCTTTTGGTTGGTAAGAGCTGGAAAAAATATTTATAGTTGACTTTATTAGGCCTATTGATTATTTAGATTTCTAATATAACACATGTGTAAAAGAATCCTATCGACATTAGAATTTGTACGGACTTCAGAGATATCAATAAGGCATGTCCCAAAGATGATTTTCCTCTACCTAACATTGACATGATTATTGATTAAACTTTTGGTTTTGAAATGTTATCCCTCATGGATGGATTTTTAGGTTGCAATCATATCAAATTGTAGAGGAGGATCAACATAAAACTACCTTCACAACCCTTTGGGGGAAATTTTGTTATCAAGTAATGCCCTTCGGTATCAAGAATACAGGAGTAACCTATTAAAGGGATACGACTATCATATTTCATGACATTATTAATGATATAATGGAATATTTTGTTGATGACATCTTAAGCAAGTCCTAAAGTAGGGTAGAGCATCCTTAAATATTACGATTCATCTTCCAACATCTCAAGGATTACAAGGTCATATTAAATCCAAAGAAGTGTTTCTTTGATGTGCTACCACAAAAGTTACTAGGTTTTATTAGATCAAGGAGATGGATTAAAGTTTACCCAACAAAGGTCGCTGCCATTACATAAATACCTCCTAAAAACCTCAAGCAACTACATAGTTTACAAGGAAAAATTTAGGCTATTCATCGATTCATTTCTCAACTCACAGACAAGGGCCGTTCCTTTACACATATTCTGAAGAAAGGTGTTGCCTTTCATTGGGGTCCTAAACAAAAGCAACCATTTATCTTTCTTAAATAATATTTTTGTAAACCCCCTATTCTCATGTCACCTACTCCAGGCGAACCATTGCTATTATACATTTTTGCTACCCAGTTTTCCATAGGCACGCTGTTAGCTCAGTATGATTTAAGTTAGAAAGATAAGGCCATCTTATACCTTAGTCGCACTTTGATTGCATATGAGCTTAACTACCCACAAATTGAGAAATATTTCTTGGTTGTTATGTTTTCGTTCTAGAAACTATGACATTATATATTAAACAACAAGACTAAGTTCATATCTAAAATTGACCCACTCAAGTACTTATTGTCTAAACCAACACTTACTAGGAGGATAGCTAATTTGATCATCTTACTCAGTGAGTTTGATATTGAGTATGTCAATCAATGATCATGTACTTGCAAATCAGTTAGCAGAAGCCCCTTTACTAGGAACCAAACCTTTGAGTCTGGAGCTCTCAGACACTTCTATGATGTATATCAAGGAGCCCACTACATGGAAAATTTATTTTGATGGATCCTTCACTTTTCACGGTTTAGGAGCAAGAATAGTGCTTATTGCTCCTTCAGGAGATTTGATTCTGTAAGATTTCTGACTGGGTTTTCCATGTACAAATAATATAGCAGGATATGAGGCCCTTATATGAGGGTTAAAGATTTCCATCATATGGGAGATCATATAGATTAATGTAATAAGCGATTCTCAGTTAATAATCAAACAAGTTAATGATGAGTACAAGGTTAAGGATGAGAAGATCATTCCTTATAATAAATTGGTTGATACTTTGAAGGAATTATTTATATAGATCACATTCCAAAAGATACCCAGATGATAGAATCTCTCTATCGATGCTATGGCTACCATTGGGTCTATTTTGTGTATCCCACCTTGAAACAAAGACATGCCTTTCTTCGTGGAGCATATAACGACATCAACATATGACATACCAATGTCTTGTTTGGTATGTGAAGTTGTTGGTCCCATATCCCCTTAGTATAGTGTCATTTATAATTACCTCCATGATGGAACCTTCCCTACTAGCATTACCCAATCTGAAAAACAAAACCTTATGTAGCGCATAGCCCGCTACACCCTATTTGGGGGCATGATCTATCGTAGAGGCTATGACGGGAATTTTTTACGTTACCTTAATTTGAAAGAATCTATTTTAGTGGTCAAATAGGTGCACAAAGGCATTTGAGGGGCCCATACAAGTGGCATGGTTCTTGCTAAAAAATTGTTAAGAGTAGGATTTTATTGGCCTACCATGGAAATTGATTGTTGTTAGTATGTTTAGAAATGCTTGTGCCAAAAGTACATAAACATGATACATTCCCCAACATAATATTTGCAACCAATCACAATGCCTGGATTTTTTCAAAGTGGGGACTCGATCTCATTGGAAATCTTACCCTACTTCATCTGATGGCCACATCTTCATTATTACTGCCATTAAGTATTTCATGAAATGGGTAGAAGATATCCCTCTTACCTATGTTAATGGTGCACATATTTCCAAGTTCATTATGAACCACCTCATTTTTTGTTATGGTATCCCCTCTGCCATTGTAGCTAGTGGAGCCTTCATCCCCTGCCGTCAGATCAAGTGCCACATGTCATCTTCTGTTGTGCCATGAAATTTCATGTCCCTCATGTCCATTTGTTATGATGAATATCAAGGTCTGAAAAATTCACCTAGCCCCTCCAAGAAGCCTCATGGTTCTTCATGTGACCAGTTTCTAGCCCCTGAGTGCTTTAAAGCTGTTTTTTTCTCAAATCCCCTGCCATAAGATCTCCGCCACATGTCGCAACCAGGGACCATGTGAAATTTGATGTCCATCACATCCATTAATTATTAAGGTACATAAAGGACATGAAATTTCTCCTCACTCCCATATTTTCTTTATTTCAAATTTTTAAAAATCCCTCCTGCTTCCTGCTTCTAACATCTAACCTTTCGTGCACAACCTGCTCTGTAAAATCTGCAACTTCTTACCATCACTCCACCATTGATGAACTCCAAAAAATATTTGATACAAAAATTAAATCCTCTACGCCATGGTAATATTCATGTCTTAGAAGGAATATTGATCAAATGAAGAATGAAGAAGAAGAAATAGAGAAATATTCCATAGCTGTGAAATAGAAATTTGGAGAGATCTTGCAAACCACTTCATGAAATGAAGAACCACATGTTGCTGAGTTTTTCTCTCTCAAAAAACATCAAAACCACACCTTCAAACCCTCCTTCCATGGCACATAATGTTCACAATGAAGAAATCCACTTCTTTTCACAACGGAGGAAAAAACTCAGTTTCTTTTCAAACCGGCAACCATATCGAGGAGAAATTTCACTCGTGAGATAAGAAGAGAAAACCCATATCAAAAATGTAATTTTCATCGCGAATGGAGGATAAAACTAGACCTTCAATTTTTGAGGTCCATCCATGGTTGCCATGTCCAGAAGCATTGCCTGGTCAAAAATTTAAAAGTTTAAAATCTCCTAAACTATTGATCAGGTAAGCTCAAAATTTCAAAGGGGTGATATTGAGAAAAAACCCATATTGAAAAACTTTGTTCAACGTAAATCTGAACCCTAGAAGTTCACTTTCTAAAAATAGTAGGTCTTCTACATAGATGACTACTATTTTGGGAAATTCATCAATAGAAGAACCTGCAAAGCAGACGTTCAACATAGAGGATGCACTATAGTTGAAATTTCATCAGAACATGTATCTTGGTCCAAATTTGACACTTACTATAAATAGTAAGTGGTCCCATGAGCACTTGCCAAAAATAGAAAATTGGTCCAAAAGTGGGAGAAGCACAAAAGGAAGGAGATTCTCAGTAATCACAACTAGTCAAGGATCGAAGGGGCCGATTTTTCACACTGCCAAAAATATTAAGTTGTTTTTTTGGCGCTTACTTAAAATAGCAAGTTATCCAAAAAGAGTGAATTTCTCAGAGGGAGAATTTTGGGAGTTGAACATTCATGTTTCCATCAACAATTAGAGACCAGGGAGGGAAAATCCTGACACTTAACAAAAATAGTTTCCCTTTCTAATATAGTAAGTGTCAAGAAACAATGAAGTTCATATTTGCAAAGGTGGAACCAATGAAGTATCTTTCATGATGGATCTCAAAAGTGTCTTTTGACACTCATTTCATACTTCAATCAGTATGTATGAGGTGGAATTCACAATCAACTCCATCAGAATGTTCATTAGGATCATGTCCAAATCAACTAAGTAGTGTGGCAGTGTTACATGGGATTAAGCCAAGGTCTGTTTCAAAGTTTTAGTCTTTTCAGAATGGATCTTCATGAGTGATGCTCACAGTCACCAATGGAATCATTCGACAATGTTTTTAAACACTTATTCATGTGCCTTTCATGGTATAAGACATTTGAGGATCCAACTTTCACTACATTAGAGAATTGCTTGGTTTGGGTCATAGGTATGTCATACGAAGGGTGGAAGTTGCGGTCATAAGCAAAACAAGTCCATTCAACCTGACATAATCGGTTTCGAGTTCCTATCTCTTCAGAGGTGAAATCTGTCATTATGAACATCATTCTTCCTTCTTCATTTTTCTCTCTCCCTTTCTTCTCTCTTCTCTTCCCCCACTTTATCTCTCCCCATTCTAATTCTTTGTTGGGGTTACACTTTTTCATAATGCCTTTAATTGATTTAAAATGACTTTTTTTAATGTAACAAGTCACCCTTAAGTCATAAAGGGGGACTTAATCTTTTCCTAAGAATGTAAAAGGTCACAAGTTGTAATAATACCTATGAAAAGGCATTGGGGGGTAAACGAAGAGTCATTTCTCTTCCTATAAATTGTAAAATGATTCCCATTTCAAAGGGTTGGTGATTGATTTTGTAAACTCAGAAGTGCATTGAGAGAACAAAGGAGATAGCCAAATTCTTCCATTCCCTCATTCTCGAATTTCCTACGTTTCTCCACTATGTACAAATTTTGTTTGAGAAATCAATACAAGAGGAAGGAGTTTCTAGCTTTCTTTGACTAAGGGATTTCTTGATACTTTTTGTTAACTTAATTCTATTTGGTATTATTGCTACTTGAAGAGTTGTTTCCTCTTAATTATTAGTACATGTGATGAAACTTATAACTAGTGTGTGTAGGAATCTAATATTCTACCTACAACATTAGTTCTCCTACATCTTTTCTCACTCCCTTTTCCTTCTCTTTAGACAAATTATTCCCTAGCAAGAGATTGCTAGCTTTTAAAAAGGGTTGGTGGGGTGCCCTTGTTGGATCCCCGACCGCAAGGCCACAAGGAAAATCCACCTTTACTCGCACATGCATATATTGTTAGGAAATAAGAGATAAAATATGTGGAATAATCCCTTACAGAATCACAACAGTAGAAACTAATATGCAGAAAATATTACAGATCTCAAATAAAAGTGTAGAATAAATAACACAACACAGAAAGACAAGATTTAATGTGGTTCGCCCAATTTGGGCTACGTCCACCAAGAATCACTTGCTCAGATTTTATTACAAGCCTCCACTCTCTCAATACAACACCCATATCCGTTTGGAGCTATGCTCAACAAACTCTACAGAATTAACACCCGAATTCAAAACACATCTGCAATACATTTTCTTGTTTTTCTATCATATGCATAAGACCATATAAATAGACAACTACTTAAGCAGTTTTACAAAATCATGGGTATCAAACAATGGGGAAAAAGAAAACTGTCCCATAAACCTATGGGTAGCCGAAGAGGCGGTTTTACAAAATAATGGGTACCGAGAAACCATGTGCCCAAAAACAGCCCATAACGGTTACCCATTACCCATGGGTTAATAAACCACCCATGAAATTTTTTTCGGGGGCTTCACCCCCCTGAACCCCCCTGACCCGCTCACCAGTGAGCGGGACCACCATAAAAATACCCGAGTGTAACACATAGAAGGTGTACCACATTCTAACATGAAAATACACTCCACAAACATAACATATATGACAGTTGCACTAGTTAAGTAGAGGGACTTAAATTCCCACAGTGTTGGCAAGAAATCCACAAGTTTTTCCACCCGAAATTTTTTCTTGCCAACACATGTATTCATTGGTTGTACAGTTTATTACCATTTTATCATCCATATCATCTATCGTCACATCTAAATAAAATTTTAAGCTACATTATAATGAGACTGAAAATCAACATGTAAGCTAAGCTAGTATCATATAATATCATCCGTGGGTCAATAGGGATTATTTTTACCCCCCTCATCATATACCATAATAAAAACATGGGATAAACATCACATCTCATAGAACACAATGTGATATCATAAACATTATATCTTATATAAACAAAATGCAACAATAATGAAAGTCCATCATCATCATAAATCCATATAAAATGTCAACGTCCATATACATAAAATTTTCTTGATATACATCAGATAAAAAATACGCCATCATGGGCATAGATAAAAAATATGACTTCATCTTGAGGCATAATAAAAAACAATACATATGCATCCAGTATAAAAATTTTCCTTCATCACGAGGTATACATCAAAGTAGTACATGCATGAAGAGTCATTGATGACTCTCATAGGAATTCCTGGCCTATGACTCAGGCTATAATGCCTTTGACTAGGTGGTGGCATATGAACTGATCTAATAGATCTAGAAGGCATTTGTCACTTGGATCTTGAGGGGCTGCCGATAATATGATTGTATGGGGCTACCCTCTGTCCCTCTAATACTACAACATGATATAGGGCCCTATATTGAGTTTCCTCACCTGAAGCTGCTGCACAATCATATGCTAAATCACCTGATTAATCTATCTCAGCTGTGTAATAAAGAACATCATCCTCTCATATATTCAAATCAAATCATAAGTGTAATGCCTTCAACAAAGCATAACGAAGATGTATCAAGATGATAAAAGTAGTCTCATAAATATCCAAGAATATATACTTCTTCAATAGTGATTACAACACAATATCAGTTATGAAGACACCTTAGAAACCTGCAAATTTCATCATAATTCTATAAAGATAGCATCCAAACTCAAACATCCAAATTTTCCCTCCTTCTCTAACTCGCTCTCAAAGAAACAACACCAACATTGCACTTGCTCAAATTATCCTCATGAAAACTCAACAAAAAACTTTCCTAGAATGATTTTCTAGGATTTTTGGTCTAGGCCCAAAGGTTTTTGGTTTTTAGTAAAATGGTTCTTCAAAATAAGGTACAAGGGGTTTTCAAAAGCTAGAACCAATATGCCCATAACTTCACTTTTATAGCCTCTCCAAGGATCAAATTAAAAATAAAACATTTTCCCTCCTTTAGCTCAACCCATGCATCATAGAAAAAATATAAATTCAAATCATAACATCCAAAAGTTGCCGAAGTAGGTTGGCCTAGCCTAAACCATCATTTTATGTGCCAAAATGGCTCAAAACCCCATAGGCACAAAGATAAAAATGCCCTTACTTAAAAACCATCATTATTCATGACCCATAAATCCCCAAACATGTTTAAATAAATATTTAAACATCATACATGGTCACAATTAATATCAACCCAAAAAATTATTTCGTTTAATGGGCACAATGCTCTTTGTATTTCTCAAAATTGTTGTTTCATGCACCCTTCAACACCTTTTAAACTTTATAATGCCACCAAATCAATTAAAATAAACTAAACCATGTTATGTAACCAATAAATTTGAATTTAATAACCTGTATAACTCTTCTAAGAAAGCTATAAGTCATGAAACATCCTTCAATTAAAACTACAACTACTTTTGCCTTCACCAAAACAACCTGCTAAAAAATCAGTTTCCAAAGGTTAGCTCATGAAACCATTTATACATACATTCAAGACCTAAAAATGGATTCATTGGATGAAAAATTCATACCTATTCACATTTCAGGTAATAGGAAGCATCACCCA
This sequence comes from Taxus chinensis, assembly GCA_019776745.2. Lineage (NCBI taxonomy): Eukaryota > Viridiplantae > Streptophyta > Pinopsida > Cupressales > Taxaceae > Taxus > Taxus chinensis. The sequence goes on along the minus strand of CM034153.1, from coordinate 720,935,677 downwards.
ATTCATCTCATTCTTCAAATAACACCAAACTTACACCAAAATAGATGTTGTCTTGAAATTCCAAAAATAGTCATGATCAAATATTGACCTGTAAACCCTATCCTATGACCTCATCATGAGGAAATACATATATTACTAGAAATATCTTTGAATCTAATTTCCAAAAAAACTTTAATCACCTTAAAAATCCACCTGTAGCTCAAGTTATGATCAATTTACTGTACCCTACTATTTGAGACCCCAAAATTGCCCTTTGACCAGTCAACCTATTTGGACCTCAAAAAAAAATGTACCTATAATATATTTCCCTGAAACTTCATGGAAATCAATATTAGATCCCAATCATCATGAAACATGAATTTTGCATGCTACTCCTTTGGACCATATTTCCCTATAACCTTATTTCCTAGAAAATGTTATTTTTAGGTAAGGCTCACTCATCACCATGACCTTAAAACATACATTTATGGAAATACTACAGAGTCCTCTACAACATAAAATCATCATTTTTGACTGAGCAATCAATTCTGGCTCAGTATACTTCTTCTTTTGCAAATTGGTCATAGCTAGGGTTTTAGACCACTTTATCTTCTTAACATTTGTTCATAAAAATGTGACCATAAAATGACTTGATTATTATTTTAAAACATTCTAGAATCACCATAGAAAAATCTTTGAAATATGCAAGGTCCCATGCAAAGCACACAATTCATAACGAGCATATGAAGTTCAACTTTGAGCTGAAATTTGACTTGTTTTTCAACCTGTCTCACAAAATTAGTCATATCTGACAAAATACACAACATGGGAACCTAATTTTTTTTCTGAGAGCATCATGAATCATCCCTTTAACATATCAAATCATCATAATATTAATTCTATGGCTCAAAATATCAAGTCATTAAGACTTACCTATGCTTGCATGCTAGATCCTCATTGTAGAAGCTAGAGTCAACTGAAATAATGCAATAGCTCATCAAGTAACCTCTAAAAATTACCCAATAATACCTCATATGCCATGATACACTTGAATGTAAACTTCCATGAGCTCATATATCTCCAAACCACTCTTTCACTCCTCCAAACAAGCATACAAGTTATCAATGAACACATGTAACCAAGTGATACACCTGTATCTTGCCATACCACTATTGTGAATGCTCAAGATCCCTCAAATCATGCTATAAATCATTCCAACATACTTTATAAGAAACCAATAAGCTCATACTTCCAAGCAACACCTCTTAGGCACATGTATAGGTTTGTTAGAGTAAGCAGACCTCACTAAACCCCATAGTAATAGCTGATATACATATGAACCATCATGTTAACATCACATACATTATCATGACATCATGCTGCATAATTCAATTTTTCATTAATGTAGTTTTGCATCAATGACAACACCTAACATGACACTATGCCAACAATAACATCATTCCTAGTCAGGTCTGACAACTACATAGTCCCAACTATCTCCAGTTACCTATCCCTCTCATTTGTTTAGATTTATATATTGTTTGAATACTTAGAATTTGTATATTTTTATATATCATCATTTATATATCATTAGTTAGAGAAGCTACTCTAAAATAATATTTAAATCCATTTTTATTAAATCAACAACCATGATGAGGATAACACTTTCGATCGTGAAAAAATGGAACTTGTATCTCATTTATGTGCATGAATTCATAAGAATCCTCATGACAATGATCCTATCATCAAAACCATTATTAATGCTAATATTTCCCGTGATTAAAAAAAATAGTGAAGAATACCTTTTTGAGAGGTCTCAACCCTCTTCCACTTTACCATCATCTTTTATTCCTACATCTATAGTATCTATATCCTTGGAGGATCCTAATATTTCAATGCATAATGTCTCCATATCTATTCATATACCCATTATTGTTACTACACATCCTCTATGCAATCATAATGGTTTGTGTGCTCTTTCATCTATTACATGGGATCTTGAAACCCTTGTTCATATATTACAAGCTCAAATATTACAATTACAACAAGGTGCATCTGATTATCCTCATGTTATGGATTATACTTGTTTACTTCATAACCAAATTGCACCCAAATGGATTCATATCCTATGCCTCTTGGTTTCATTGCTCCTAAAATTACTATTTATGATGGAAAAGGCAACTCGATTGAGTGTCTTTACTCATTACTTTTCACTTGCATTTGATATACATTTTATGATACCTTTCTCATCAAGATCTTCCCTAGGAGTCTTAAGGATTTTACATTGCAATGGTTTTATGACCTTCCCACACACTTTGTGCACTCTTTCATTTCTTTGGAAAATTGATTTTTGGCACAATTCTCTATCAACATTGGGGTCAAGGTTTCATATGCATAAATGTCCAAGATGAGACAAGGATCTAACTAACCTATCAATGATTATGTCTTATGATACAAAACCATGATTGCTAAGATGGCCAATATATTGGATGAAAATGAATTACAATATCTCTTCACTCAAAGCATATTACATATGAACAAAATTAAATATGTTGTTAACATTCCTAATTTAGTTCATTCCAAGTTTATGTGAAAATATACATTCAAAGGAAAGACTACCAATGTTAAGGATACTTATAAGGACACTTTCAATGTTATTTCTAAACCTTCTAAGATAAAATTACAGTCTGCATAACAAAAACTTACATGCTTAACTTGTACTACACACATTATATTGAAATAATTGCTTGATTTTAATCTCACGTATCTCCATCCACTGTTTTAGGTTCATATGAGCAAGACTCAATGTAAAAGTTTTAATGTTGATGTTTACTATGATGATCATAGATGTATTGGTCACTCCACTGATTGGTGCTTCATTATTTATCATGTTATCCAAGATATTATTGAATCCAATTCCATTGAATGGGATGGGCCCACTAAATCTCCTAAGCCAACCATTGATAACCCCAAGTTGAAAATGTTAAACAATATAATTCCTAAGCATAAGAATGAAAAATATACTTCTGAGGTGCATAAAACACATTGTGTGGTGCCACCATCACCCTCTTATGATCACACTTTGTATGCAATGATTAGAATGACCACTCATATTTCATATCCTACACTGATTATCATCTTAAATTAATCTGATATATATGATGTGTTTATTTCTAATACTTTATCCATTCTTGCCTCTAATCATCAAATACATATACACAATGTGTGGGTTGATCGACCTAGAAAGGATAATGTATGCTCTCTAAAATTACTTAAAAATCTGGTCATTTCCAAAAATAAGTTTTCATTTGATTATGATCCTTGCTATCGTCACATTACTTTCCCTATTACATTTGGCTCTCTTACTATGTTGGTATCATTGTTGGTTGTTACAACTCTTATCTCTGGTGCATTATGCTCATGTCTCCCTTGTTTCCATGATTTTAGGGTTATACCTTCACTCATTCACCAATGTATCAAGTTTATTTATAATGAGCATGTTGTCAACATTTGAGGTATCCCTTTGAGGATTTTTCTCCTAGATTTCCTAGTCAATCTTCTATAGTTTATATCCCAACTCCCAATGCATATACAAGTAGGTATTTGGCTTTACACACAATATCTAGTCATTCTTTCTAACTTAGGTATCCTGATAGGCCTTTGGTTACACCTACTATCTCTCGTATTTTTAGCCCTCCTAGGTCTCCTGGTAGGCCCTTGGTTGTACATACTATCTCTACCAGTTCTATTCCTCATAAGTTTCATCATAGGCCCTTGATGTACACACTCAAATTTGGTAATTTGCACTTTGGCAACTCCTGATTTGACTATGCACTCTTGCTACGGTAAATGTTACTTGTCCATTCTCACTTAGCACTTTCAGAGGTCCATTGTTTATCTTGTTTATCCTTGCATACTGACATGTTGAAAAACTTTGAGAATGCCATGTAAAAAATCCATAGAAAAACATCAGTGGACAAGCTCAATACTGCATTTGGTATGTTTTTTTCTCCTAGTCATGCCATAAGTTTGGTCAGGACTATATCATCAGATCTTGACCTCTTTGTATGGTCTTGGAATGATATATCTTACAACTGCACTCTAAAATTCCAATATTTTGTTGGGTGTTATAATTTATGTGGGTTGGTCTTTCTTATATAAATAATTTATAGAACCCTATATAAGAAAAGTAAAAACTATCTCATTTTCTAACCTGGAACTCCTAAGGAAATGCATTAGAGAACTCACTTTATACACTTGAAAAAGGAATCCAAACCTCCCTAGATCTCAAAATTGAACCTCTAAAGTCATTAAGAAAAAACCCACATCATGTATGAATCTAAAAACTATGTCGAGGAAGTTACATCTCTCATCTACATACATCCAAACATCCTCTCTCCAATTGTTTTAGAAAGAGCAAAGTCAAAGCAATCATGGTCAGAGAAATTGTCAAATTTGATTGATCTATATAGATATCACATACTAGATGGGGAATTACATGTGGTTTGAGGCCTCTTTGAAATGGTTCCAATGTCAGTGGTGCATGAAGGTTCCGATAACCCTTCTAATGTTTGTTTTGAAAAAATATTCTTCTATGGCTAGGATTTGAGGTGATGTTTAGTTCATTCAAAGAGCCTCACTACATGTATGAAAATTAGGGTTTGATAATGACAAATAATATGAGAAGTGGAGCAACCCAAAAAGTTTTACAGGTAGATTCAAAGAGATTACAAGACCATACAAAAGGGGTTATAAATAATCTTGATCGGATGGTACGATCTTGACCCAGGTGTAGTTATAATTCCATTTCAGGTTACGATGGTTATTCAGGTTCAAATCTCCTTGTTTCACAGTTCCATAGTCCCAGAGAGCTTTATAAGTCATCCAAAATAAGTTATGTGATTATATACCACCTCTTTGTACTTTTGATTGCATGCTAGTTTAATTGGTGTATGAAAATGATTAATATTTGATCTGAGTTGTAAATCAGAATTAACATTTGTATTGTACCATCTTTGTTAGATTTATAAATTAAATCTAATATATCCTACACCTGATTAAATTGACCTAAAAATTTAAATAAGGGTTGAACATTTCAGTGAACCCACTTTTGATTGAACCCTTCACCTAGCCTATGATCTCCTTAGTTCCTTACGTATTAGGCCTGTTGATCTCCAAACCCTAGCTGTCATAGGGTTCCATATTCGTATTGTATATTCATATACTCACTTGATTTCTATATATTCTCTGCCCTAAACCTAATATGCACAAAGTTTCATAGGGTTTCATGGTTTCTTGAGTAACTTTCTAAGGCTCTTAATTTCTAAATCACCTTTTATTTTATATCTCGAGCATAAAAACTTTGTTTTCAACTTCTTTTGAGGTTATTTTTAATTTTTTACATATTTAATGAAAAACTTGTTTTTGTTTTCCCTAATTTTTTGCACACAATTATTTATTATTTTTAGTAGTTAAGGCATAATCATAAAAATATACACTTTTGGAAAAATCCCTTGGATTTTTTTATTTCACATAATTAGATTTAAAAATACCTTGTTTGTTTCATAAAAGTTGAATTCTATTTAAATATATGGTCATCTTATTCATTTGATGACGGTCATTTTTTTCACAAATCACATTATGGCCAACCCTCATCACTAATCTTGGGTCCCTTTTGGTGCATGATTCTTCTCATATTTATAAGCTTGATTCTTCTATTTTTGGATAAAGTGATGGGTTCTCCTCCTTCTCTTGTTGAAACTGATCTCCCTCTATATGTTCAATTTAATGTGCACAAGACTTTGTTTAAACATGTTCTTTTTGAAAACTGATCAAACCTCAATGTTTTTGGTATGTGCTTCATACATGCTTTTGGTGTCTCTGTTGTAGATCCATCTACTTATAATTTGTGTATGCATGGATTCGACAACATCCCTCACAAAGTATTTGGATTTATCACTATTCCAATCACTATTGGTTCTAATACCTTCCACACTACTTTTTTATGTACTCCCTGATGACCCTTCATATAATATCCTTCTCATGAAAAATATGGTTGCATGTTACACACATCACCTTAGTACCCACTGATCTAAAAATTTCTCACCTAGGTTTTACTCATATTTACAATTGGTATATTATACAAGATCTCCCTTATGCACATCCTTTTTATTGGGATATCCATTTCGAGTCCATTATGACACCTAATCTTCCTTGACATACAGATCAATCACTCAATAATGTCCCTCAAATTATTTCTCACACTTTTCCTCCCATAGCTATGTATACCATACCCATAATGTTGGGTGCATCTCATATTCTAATTCAAAATGTTCCAATGTTTATGGATTTCAAAATTGTCACTTGTAATAAATTTTAATACACCTTTAATGAGAATACAACTGATGATTTAGATGGGTGTCTCATTATGTCACTTGATGCTACTACTTCATCCCGATTGAGGACATCATCTTCAATGACTCATAATAATTTATCTTCATGCACTCCACCAATAAGTTTCTATTCAACTATGGTTATCTCCATTGATGTTCACTCTACGATGATCACATCTTTGGGGGCAACCCATATTCCCCTTCATAGTATTACACCTATTATGGATTTCAAACATACTACTTGGTACATTCTTGAGTCTCTATATATTTCTCTACAAATCCTTCCATTGTCTCTTCTGAGATTACTTCCATTACAATTAATGCACTTCTCTATGCTATTTTGTCCTTAATTTGTATGTATGGTGACATTTGTGATACTATTCCATATGCTACTTTATGCACACCTCAGTATGCTTTTATTACTCCTAATGCTCATATATCACCTCTTATACTTATGTTTGTCCTTGTGTATCTCCATCTTCTTGAGGTCGATATAAGATATTTTCATTGCATTTAGTCTCTTGTGTTTTTATTATATCCCCATATTCCTCTTGCTAATATAATGGTGCTTAATTCATACATGGTTCAACCTTTTATCGCTATAGGGTTTTCTCCTCATAATCCTATTCAAAAATCATCTAAGTCATACATGGATTCTTGTGGATCTAGTCCACCTTGGTCTCCTTCCAAGGTTTCTATGGCATACACACTTGTGCCACATTCTTTAGCACAACTAAGGCCTTAGCCTCCATCTCCTTCAACAAATTCTCCACAACCTGGGGAGGTTCTTATTAAATATATTTACTACTATTCACCATATTTTATACATAGTTATGCAGTTTGATTAAAAAAACATTTAAATATTTAAAAAAATATAAAATCAATATATGTGCATTTTAGTAGATTGGTTTAACACATTACAATACATATGTTCTTTGTGACCTTGGTTTGATAGATAACATGATTTTTTTTTTACACAAATGTGTTCACTTAGTATATTGAGCTAGATGCAAGACACACATATTGGTACATGCTTATGGGAACACTCATGTATCCTTACATTTTCATCATTTGGGGGAAATCCCTCTATATCATATATGTGTTATTAATCTATTATAGTCTAATCCAACTTTCTCATTTATGCTCAATTATATATATTGCGTACTTTCTTAGTTTTAAAATAATAGGACTAACACATGTGTATTTTATAGAGTTAACATCTCTTGTGTCATATATCTCACCTATGTCGGATACTACATCATATTATCATGTCTTGACACATTGGTTTCATGTATACATGATTTATTGTTTGTGTGTCTTATTGTTTGATTATTTTATTTGATTTTGGCCCATGTGCCTTAATTATCTTGTGACATTTTGGGTGTCCCATGTTTGCATCATAATTCCTATCTTGTTTGTAATTACTTGATCTTATTTGTAGGCATATGTCCCTTTATTATCTTGTGACATAATGGGTGTACCATGTTTTTAGGCCTAAAAATCCTTTAGTATGCTCTTGTATGTAATTTTTTCACATTGACTACATTGATGATGTTTGCATTTTTATAAATGTGTTGAATCTACTAGTTTATTTCATTAATACTATCATTGTTTGTTGCTAGAATTATTTTTGTTGCAGACCATGGTTTCTGCCATGCACAAACACCTTTCCTTTTACAGTTATAGGTTTTTCATAGTGGCCACCTCTTCAGCACTCTACACAAATTTTCAGACATCTCTTTCAATGGTATACACCAATTTATTTTGAGCCACATTCTCAAACATGGTTTTCCACACATGCCTCAAAAGAGGCCGATGTTGATCAAATTTTCTATCTCTTGTTTTAAGTTAATGGAAAGGAATATAGGAAAATAGGAAAATCCAAATGATGAGAGGGTTGAAGGATACCTATTGATATGCAATGATGATGAAGATACAAGCACAAAATATCCTCCGTGCTGTGAGCTAGATAACCTGCACAACAAAGAGAAACTAAACATGAAAAAGGATTAGTAGATAAGATGGTGGGTTTCCTGACAAGGTCAATCCTGAGAAGTGATAGGATGGATGGCAACCAACTTTGATAAAAATTTATGATAAACGATAACAAATAGATGATGGATACATCAAATAACAAGATAAACCATACAAACATGTTTCTATGGGATTTGAGCACAAGTTTTCCTTCTGGGAGGAAAGATGTGGAATTCACAGCAGAAAGAGACAAGGAAGAACCACTTAAGGGGCGCACAATCACGTGAGATAAAATGATTTCTTGTAGGAAACCAAATAGTTATCTTCTTACAACCTACAAACTTTTTGGAATTCAAACGGGTTTTATTTAGACATTCTAGATCAAATTTTAGAGCATGAGTGTTTATCAATGAACAATACCATCCTGGCTAAGATCCTAGGAAGCCGCTAAAATATAAACGAATTTAGGAAATGGGCAAGTCAGAAATGGATGCCTAAAGGCTATATGGATATAGTTTCCTCTATAAATTTCTTTTTCATGGCCACTCTGTCTCTGGAATAATATCTAACTAATATCCTTGTTGGGGGCCCAAGGTTCATTTGACAGACTATGGTGCTAGTTCAAAAGTGGCAACCGACTTTTAACTTACTTGAATCTACTATCAAGGAATACTTGGTCTAGGTTAGACTTCTGGGATTTCCATTAAAGCATTGGGATTTGGATATCATTAAGGTAATTGTGAAAGCCATTGGCTCCTTTGTCATTATTGACCTTGACACTAGTGCAAAATCACATATGTTGTTTGCACATTTATGTGTTAATGTGGTATCGGAATCTGATCTTCCCAGGAGCATTAAAGTTAATTCCAAATGGAGAGTACATGTCCAAAAAGTAGACTATGAGATTGCACCTTTCATGTGTTTTTCTTGTTTCAGAGTGGGTCATAATGTCAAAACGTTTGCAAAATCCAAATACAAGGTGTCCATTAAGGCTCAACTCAAAAAGAACAAAGGGATACCAAGGGAGGAGCTAAAGGGAAAAGGAATCATGAATCAAGATAGGAATGAACCCTTAAAGATTGTTCCTACATGGATGAAAGTTAACAAACCTTATTTTTCTAAGGAGAAAATATTAGAATAGTTTGTCCCATTAATGAAAAAAATTACAGTAGCAGACGGTTAGGAAAAGGAAGTTAAGCTAGAACCCGAAAAATTAGATGAGATGGTGGAAGTTGTTCCAGTTCAGGAAGAAAATATCATTAGATCCATAGTTTTGGACATCATGGATTCGTATTATTTGAAAAAAGACCCGAGGAAGAACCTCTAGAGACTAGTATAAAAATTTTAACTTGTTGGATATACACCTTGAGGATATCTCTTCAGTCGAGGAGGACTTACATCAAATATTAGAGAACAAAACTAATGACAAGATGAAAATTTCACACCCACATGAACCTTTATCTCATACTAGTGAGAACCTTTCTAAGAATGTTGAAGCCGAGAACTTGTCAGTAAGCATCAAGGAAGGGGAGGATGAAGTAATGAAAGGTCACAAATCCTTCGTTCTGAGTATAGTGGAAGGAAAGAAAAGCCCAAGACTATCCCCAAAAATGAAATCTACCCCCAAAACAAAAAGATCTATAAATAAGGTAGATGTGGGTGCTGACAAATCCTCTCTACGTAGACCATTGGAAAAATAAAAATGTGAAAGATCCTCTGGGAAGGAAATCATGAAAGGATGACAAAGACCTCTAGTGGTAAGCCAAAAACCTATCTCTAATAAATGGTTATTCTATATTAGAATATACGAGGTTTAAATAACCCCAATAAACATATGATTATTACTAATATTAAGAAAATAAAAAACAATATATTTTGATGTTACAGGAGACCAAAATGAGTTAGGATATGATGGAATATTTTGGTAAATATTTTTTGAAAGAGGCTGGATTTTACTGTTAGGCTTCAATTGGAGTTTTGGGTGGACTACTTTGTATGCGGTATATGAATGTGTTGGAGGGGTTTCATTTAATTAATATCCAACATCATATATCCATTTGCTTTAAGATTATTAGTTTAAGTAAACAATTTATTCTCTCTAATGTCTACGCCCCTAGCTTAACCACTGGTAGACAGATGCTATAGGGGGAAATGACTGAATTCAGAAAGATGTTTAAATATCCAAGTTGGATTATAGGTGGTGATTTCAATACCCCCTTGATCCCTTCTAAGAAGAAAGGTGGTGTGAATTCCTATACGAAAAGTATGTAATATTTTTCCAACTTCATCAGTTGGAATGGGTTGTTGGATCCTGTGCTTAGTAGACCTAATTATACTTGGACCAATAGATGAACTGGGGATGGTCTTATCCAATTATATTTGACTATTTCTTGGTAAATTATTAATGGATATAGGAACAAAAATACTCTCTTTCCTCTTTGGCTTGTATAGGGTCTGATCATAATCCTCTCATACTAAGATTTGGGGAAATGGTGCAAACTAAAGGAATAGCCTTTAGGTTCAAAAAATGTGAACTTTATATCCAGATCTGGAAAAAAGGATTGAGGAATGGTGGAATATAGAAACTAGAGGAAACAACATGTTCGGAGTGACATCTAAATTAAATAACATCTATTTTTTCTAAAGAAAAGCAAATTTTTTGAGGAACTCCGTGAGCTGGAAGATATAATGGAAGAAGGTGGTTGGAGTAGTGAAGAAAAATACAAGGAGAAAGTCATCTTATATGAATATAACACTATTTTTCACAAGGAAGAAATTTATTGGAATAAAAAGTCCAAAATAAATTGGATTAAGGAGGGGGACCAAAACACTAAATTCTTCCACATTTCAGCTAATATTAAAGCTAATAAAGTGAAGATACAAGAAATAAGAAAACAAAATGGTCATATGACAATATAGGTTACATATATTTTGAATACCATCATCTAATTCTTCAAAAAAATGTTTTCCAAAGGTCTACTCCTCCCGGGAACTCTATCAATGAAACTTTAAAACTTTTTGATCCTGTCATCGGCTATGAGGAAAATAATGAGCTAATTTCCATCCATTCGGTGGAGGAAATAAAATCCGTTATCTTTAAAATGGAAGGGGATAAAACCCCTGGTCTAGATGGATTCCCTACTTTTTTCTTACAAAAATTTTGGGATATTGTGAAGAAAGAGGTGGTTACAGTTGTTCAATATTTCTTCCAATCTGGAAGCCTTCTCAAGCAGTTCAACCATACTTTAATAGCCCTCATTCTGAAGAAACCAGGTGCCAAAGATTTAGGAGATTTTAGACCAATAATCCTGTGTATTACTATGTATAAAATTATCTTGAAAATAATGGCTTTCAGGATGAGGGAGGTTCTAAGAAATTTTATTTCTCCTAATCAAGGAGCCTTTGTTCTGAGAAGACATATTCTTGACAGTATCATTTCTATCTATGAAATGATCCATTTAGTGGAGTAATCTAATAGAGAGGCTATGATTGTAAAAATTGATATGCAAAAATCCTATGACCGGGTCTCATGGAGTTTTAGTGTTCCTACTCCTGCACAAATTAGGTCTTTCATCCACACTTTATCAAAATTTTCCAAGTTTGTACCTCTTCTCCCATATTTTCAGTCATTATTAATGACAATCCTAAAGGATTCTTCAACTCGGAAGAGTGGTTCAAGGCAAGGGGATCCTCTTTCCCCCTTCCTATACATCATAGTGGTAGAAGTCATTAAGCAGGATGTGTTTAAATAGATCATAATAAAGGAGGACTTGTAGGAATTAGGGTTTCTAATGGAGTCGCCAACTAGAGCCTTCAAAAAAATTTATGGATGATATGGTGCTTCTTGGGCATGCAGGGGTTGAGGATGCACATTCTTTCAAGAACATCACTAGTCAGTATGAAGAAGTCTCAAGCCAATAACTGAATTTCTGCAAGAGTTTATGTTTCTTCATCAATGTTAAAGATGATCAGCAAAATAGGTTAGCTAATACCTTGGGGTGTAATATTAAATCTCTTCCAGACAATTACCTAGCCATGTCACTTTGTGGGAGGAAAATGGAAGAGGGAGGATGGAATAGGCTTATTGAGAGGTTCTATAAAAAATTAGCATCTTGGAAAGGCTCCTTGTTGTCACAAGTTGGTAAAGCACAACTCCTTCAATTATCTTTATAGGGAATTACATGTCTACATTATGTCTATATTCATCATTCCTTTAAAAGTCAGAAAATTCATTGAGAGTATTCAAAATAGATTTTTATGGTCAAGATCGAAGGACAAGACAAGAATTACCATTGATTGCTTGGGATAATGTCACCAAACCTAGGGACAGGGGGGTCTTGGACTAAAGAACCTAAAGGTCCATGAATCAAGCCTTAATAGACAAAGGTTGGATTGTAGATTACCACAAATAAGAAGATACTTAGATAGATATATTGAAGGAAAAATATTTTTGCAAAATGTTGACAGCACTTTGGGTTTCTTCTCTATTCAGGAGCTACCAAAAGGATCAATCTTTTCAGAACAACCTCAGTGAAGATAGGACGTTGTCACTGGTTAAGAGGAAATAAATGGAATCTAGGGGATGACATGAGGATAAAATTTTTGGATGATCCTTGGATTAGGGATAAATCCCTTAACACAGTTGAGCCTTGGAGATACTTAAGTAATTTCTACACCCTTGAATATGGTGAGATGGTATGTAATTACTAGAATGAGGAGAGAAGTTGGGTTCATATTTTATCACCCCCAACTCATACTAAGCCTCAACACCCTTTTAAAACTCTCAATCATGATCTTAAGGAATGTCATATACCTCAAATAAATCTCATAGGATGAATTGATATGGAGGTACATGGACTCAGGTAATTATGAGGTTATGTCTGGGTACCTTTTGAGTTTTGAGCACATAGAATCTAACAACTACTGGAAGATGACCTAAAACGAAAACCTTATCCGTAAAATCAACTTATTTTATTGGGAAGTGGTTCAAAATAATATTTTGACAGTGGATAAAATTAGAAAGAAAGGTGTGATTATTATAAACATATGCATCTTGTGAAAAAAAAATGATGAATCAACCAATTATCTCTTCCTGGAATGTAATTTTTTTCTTTTCAGATCTTTTCTGCTATCCTTGATCTTTTCAGGATTCAACTGGTCCCTCCTGGAGATGTCTCTTTTCTTCCAAAATAATGGGTTTTTAATTTACACCATGAATTCAAAAATGAGGTATGCAAATGTGTTCTACTTCATATTCTTTAGGGCATATGGCTAGAGAGAAACAACCAAATTTCTCATAATCAATCATCCAGTATTAAAAATGTTGTTGGGAGAATTGGCCAAACTTTAAAGGAAAATTTGTAGATCTTAAAAACAAATCCTCAAAGAAATTCCTGACATGGGAAAGATCTATCCTAAAAAGATTGAATCTCAGTCCCATAAGTCAGGATTAAAAAAATGAGTATTCATAAAAATTGTACTAAGGGGGAATTCCCTCTTGAAGGTAGCTTCAAATTAAACTTTGATGGATCTACAAAACCGGTTGGGGGGCTTGATGCATTTAGGTTACTGTATAAGAGCTTGTGCGAGGCCTATGGGAAATCACTCTAATAACTACACTGAAGTAATGTCTATGTTATGGGGTATTGAACAATGTATATCACTGAATATTAAATCTATAGTCATCGAAGGTGATTCTCTTTGCATTGTTAAATCCCTTAAAAAAATGGGGGCAATTGGATGGAGATTAAATAAAATCATTATGAAGGCTTAGCTTATGCTTACATAATTTGAAAAATTGGAAATTCATCACATTTATAGGTCTGGCAATAAACCTGCAGATGGTCCAACCAATTATGGGAATAACTTTCTTGAAAAAATTAGATGGCATGGTGATCTAATACCATGGACAAATATTTTAAAAATGAGTTAATGATGACAGGACCTTGTAGGATTTGGAATGATGGTATCCAAGTTTCATGAGTCTTGTACCATGGGACGTTCCATTATTTTTTGGGAAAAGAAACAAAACAACAATTTTTGTGTTTTGTTTTCCTACTCTGGACGTGTGGATCCATTTTGTCTCATTTTAGCAATTCACAGTGAGGTTAATTTAGAATGGGTGGTGATAGAGTAAAAACATAACCAAACACTTAACTACACCTTAAGAATGATGCCACCATGTGGTGGTTCCTGCAAAGAGGGGGGTTTTTTGAACTACATCTAACACCTTAAAGGTAATGATCCTCAACTAGCAATTGATTTTGGTAATGCTTGGGTGGATGGTAGTTTTAATTTGAGGGGGCGGATATTATGTATTACTGAGGATTCCATCATCGAGGTCACAAAATTATCTTTGGAGGGCCCCATATTCTTCAAGGATAGGACCAGACGTAAGCAAAAAATCACCAATTGTTTTGTCCCTAATGAGAGGATACTCATGTATGTTGATGACATTGCTCCAAGTTTTCTTTTAGACCACTATATGGATGTTTTTATAGTGGTAATGAAGTATCTTACCCTTAAAGGAAAATTTAGGAATTTTTTCTCATACCACCTCTCTATTCTTAATTATTTGAGGAGAAATAAAGCCATGAATCTACCTTTTTTCTGTTGATATCCCTAACAACTTCTATATCTGATTTAAAAAATGACAAGGTGGATGTGCCCCTTCATCAAGGTTTAATCATGTTGTTATTTCAAAATGAAAAACATTTAATTCCTACTCATCCCTAAGCCCCTTCTGAGGGGGAATGTGATAATGAAACCCTAGTCATGGCCATGAAACAATTCAAAAATAGTGGGGTGTAGGACAATATGGATGACATTGTTGATTTGTTCTGTAATTTGAAACAGGGGACAAGGGAAGGGGGAATTCTTGGATAGTAAAGATAGAGATCGTAATTTTGTTGAATGGGAGGCTAAATTGTTGAGGGCTTACTCCTCGATAGATACCATTCTTCTTGTTAATCAAAACCTTGTTTAAGAAGTTAGAGAGTGTCAACACAAAATTGAGGTGTAGAGAAAAAGGACTAGAAGGATGGGTGCATAAATTGTGATGTAAGAAAAAAGGATATACATCTTGAAAGACCAAATTTCCAAGGCCGAAGTTGGGGGTGTTAAGAAGAAAATGAATTTGGTGATGAGCAGTTTAGAGGAAGATGATTCCATGGACAATGAAGACAAATACATCACTGAGAAGACTCCAAAAAGGGTCATTATAAAAGTTTCAAGTGCTAATGATAGTGGCCCAAGTACCAGGACCCAGAGAAAATATCCTCATAACAAAGGGAAATGAAGGTTGACCTTTGGCTACCCTTATAGCAGTGTACTATGTTGCTTTATTCTACTATCGTTTTTTGGAATAGGGTAAAAGTGGGGGTTTTTGAAGGCCCTGCATCCTTATACAAATGCCCTTTATGTAGAATAAAGCATTAAAACATGATATAAAAGAATCCTACAAGAATCAAATTACAAATGCCACAAAGGCAGAAAAAGAAGAATAAGAAATGGGGAGAGAAAAAAAGGCGAGTAACACCCACAACTGTAGCAACAAATAAATTACATTAGAGGATCTTGAACATGGGATCATAATCTCATTTTAGGGAGAGAAATTCCTTTCTTTTTTTATTTATGACTTTCCAACCTTGACTCTTATTAGGATCTAAATTTTCATCTGAGTGAGTTGGAAGCTGAATAACAGAGGACTCCATTTTTCCAACATTTGAATCCTCCTTCAAGAAAATGTTTTTGGAACAATTAGAATCCGCCTTTGAAGGGAATGTCACCACTTTTTCAACCTTTATCAACCCAATCATCACATTGGGGAAACATGAGTCTCAACCGATAGTTTATTTTTTTCCTTCTAAACCATGTTCTTCACGAACCTCCACTGAATCTTTCGAAAAGGAACCTAATTCATCCCTAACAACCAATAGGCTGGGATGGGAATCCTTCCACAAAGAATTTTTTTACTTAATCTTCTACTTCACTTTCTGAAATTCTATAGCAAGATGCCCTAGGGAAAAACATTCATATTCAAGAGGTTGTGACCAAACTCTATTGAAAACTTTGAGATCAATAGAAGCAGGTAGATCAAGAGAGGTATCCAGATCCAACAAGATTCTTGCATAGGTAGTGTGAGTGCAGAGCTTCATTTTGGATTCTATGGATAAAAAATTTCCCAAATCATTTCCAATATCAATCAAACACTCCTCCCCCAAAAACTACAACATGAGATGAGGTAAATGGACCCCATACAGGTTTGGCATTGAAAGCAACAATGAGAGGATTGAAGGTCAGAAACCACACTTTCATCAACAAGTGATGATTTTGTAGTTCCCAAAGTGTGGAGAGGATAAAGTACCTATCTTCAATAGAATTTCAAACCACAATAAAAAACCCCCTTACACATGGGTAAATTTCAACCTTACTAGATAAGAGAGGATGCTAGTTCACAGAGATCCACGAATGTAGAAGTAACAGACCAAGCCAGAGGTCCTTGAAGTGGAAGATCAAACCTTGGTTGGAGAAAAAAATATCTTAAATCTAACACCAACTCCCTAAAGGAAACAAAGGGAGAGGATTTAGAAGTAGAAAGAGGTTTGGTAGATGAAGCAGAGGCTACAACATGTAGGAATGAGTACTTCATATCAGATAAACCCACCTTCCCAATAACTGAATCAACAAAACCACCACAACCATTAGCAAGATTGTTGTCTCTATAATCCATGCCGCTAGAGACCTACATGGCCAGGAGAGAGAATGTCTCCATCAGAATGAGTGCCATTTATGATTACAATAGGAAACTTGGGAAGGTTTTGTGGAGACGAGCTACAACTAGGGTTCACAGAAAGAGCCATATCAAAACTAGTTTATTCTACTATCTTTATTATGGCTTGTGTTTTTGTTTTTTGGAAAAACGAATTATGTAAAATTATGATTGGATTGCTAGGGTCATGCTTTCTTTATGGGTTTCCCTTTTTTCACACCTATTTGACTTGGAACCCCTTTTAATTTTTGGGTAGGCCTCCTATCTGTCTTCTTTTTTGTAAGGGTTTTTTTTGGTCCCTTCAAAACCAAAGCTTATTTGCCTTATCTAAAAAAAGATAAAACAAAGATATGAGATATGCTAAAGAAAATAAGATGAAGAAAAAATGATGATAGATGTAATAAATGATACCAAACCTAATCAGGTCAATGGTGACTTGAGATTGATAGGGACAGTCGATGAAGACTGTAGAAGGATAGATCAAAACATATGTAGAAAAGTAAGTCTGGATTTGATGTTGAGCTTTTGGAAAGGATCTAGATCTGATGTGGAAATGCTAATGGTGTCCTTATTCAATGAAGAGGTAGAGAAGACATAAAGAATACAAGAAAATATGCAGATTTGATGAAAATATGAGAGATATTGATTGAGTCGATAGTGACTGAGCTAGATAGATGACTACTGAAATCCAAAAAGTCAGATCTATACTATCAAGTATGTAGAACAGAAAGGATAGAAAGGTCTAAGAAGTTACAGGGATTAGAAAATAGGTGACAAAGAAGGGGGATGATAGAGAAGAAGGTGGATACAAATTTGGTTAACGATGACTAGGAAGATTCAACGACAATCGAGGGTAGATTTATGGTTTTGAGGGGGTGGATGGATGGCAAAGAGGATTATGAAGAAAGGAAAATGAAAGCTGATAGATCTGTAAAGCTCCAAGGTAGTTAATAGAGCTACAATCTTGATACAAAAGGGGATGATGAAGTGATGGTGAGGGATCCCAAGCAAGAAATGGTGGGATTCCCAGTGAGAAAAAGACTTTAAAGATCCCAAGATGGCATGTAAAATCTCCAAAATATCTCCAAGTTGATGCCTATAGATCCAAAGAAGAGAGAAAAACACAACAAAACTCACAAGAAGACCCAAATTCTCTAAATTGCATCCTCAAGAGAGAAGGTGCATGGGTATACTTAAAGGGTCGATGGTGACCCACATGGGTCATCGTCGATAGCAACTAACATTTGATATGGGAAGTGGAGATGGTGATTAACTCGATGCACGGGCCATAAAGGGGTAAAATTAGGGCTTGGGTCTCTTTAGGTGGGTTAGGGGTGCATAGGTAGGATAAAAAGTAGTTGGAGGGTAGAAATTCATTGAATGAGGGGAAATGGGTGTCTAGGAATGATAAATGGAGTTTTTAGAGAAGAGATTAGTATAATATAGAGGTTTAGGATTAATTAAATGTAATTAGGGATAAATTACAGGGATAAAATAATGATAAGGTTAAGATGTGATTAAGATAGGGAAAAGGAAAATTAGATAGGATAAATAATATTTAAGAGGGAAAGATGAATTCAAATAGGAAGAGAGGTATGCATGTGCAAATGATGACAAAGGGGAGTGAACGTGTGATGGCGGAAAAGTGTACCAAAAATTGGAATATATATTTTACCCTGGTTGTTAAGTGGTTTGCGTTTAGCAAACCACAAGACAAAAACTAGAAGTGATGAAATATGATGGTTGAGGTGCTCCCCCTCAAACTAGGGATCGATGATACAAATAAGAATCAAACACAAGGTTGAAATATATATATGAGAAATAAAAAATGATGGAAATGGTAAGACAAGTGAAGATGAGAGAAGATGCCACAAGTTGAGAGGGATAAAAGCAAAAAAACAAAAAATGGCAGTGATTTTAGAATCACTTTGGTAGAGAACAAAGTATGGCCTTAACGAAGATGATGGAAATGTCTTATTGACCCGAGAGTCAGAGAAAACCACTGCAAGATGGAGGGAGTCCAATGGGAATCTACTCGGATGGATGTGCAAGCTATGGGACCAATGGGTCAAAGGCAGACATAAAAAATATGCGTAAAAAATGAGAGGATAGTTTGAAAGGATGTAAGAGAAAAATTGGATTGGATATCCTTCATACATGAGGAATAAAAAACATGTTTCTGGGTGGAACGAGGATAAAATATGGCCATAATGGTGGGATTAAGATAAAAGATGGTTTCTTGAGAGGGAACATAAGGAATGCCACAAAGCGGGTTACTGTATATGATGAAAGATACATGATTATATAGATAGATAAACCAATAGGTAACCAACTGAGCCTAGTGGGACAAGTAAAGGTGTATTATGAGTAACAAAATAATTTTATAAGGAGATTAGATGAAGGGTTGGGTCGATAGCGACTTGGCTCGGGTCGATAGCAACTGGGTGAGTCAACAGAAACTAGCTCAGTGTGCCTATATAAGTGGAAAGTTGACTGATTAATATAATTTTCATGATACAATTTTGATGCTTGAGATTTCAAAAGTGATATAAAAACTTAATATTTGAGTGAAATGGATGCCAGTGGAGAAGGAAGGAAGTGCTAGAGGTCACAGAGAGATAGCAATACTTGCGGGAGGAGAGGAAATAGTACCTGTGGGTGGAGATGGTGGAGATGGAGGTGCAACAATGGAGATATCCCAATTATAGGTTGAGTTAGAAGTTAATCGTTAGGATAAAGATATCGCATGATAAGAGATAATAGGGATGTGATATGAGAGGCACCTAGCCATACAACAACGAGATCATTATTGGAGATAGAGAGAGGCGCTTCGGGCCAAATATGGATATCTGGGTACCGCATTTGAGGTAACGGAGGGTGAGGCTCAGGGATCCACATAGGGAGATGAATAGATTGATCTGCCTAGTACAATACCATTGGAGTAGTATCAGGCCTTAGATGAGGAGGTGTGCTACTATGAGTGCATTGTGACTACCTAATTACCTGATGTACTGCACTACTTGGCACACTTGATAGGAGAGAGGTGATCGGGGATATCAACATGGCAAGTGGCATCAGGGAGTACAATTAACGTGGCATAGATGAGATGCAATGGTGGTATAGATAGTGGAAAGGGAGGAGAAGAGGCCCCCACACCAAGAGCCTCATGACTTAGAGCATCAGATCTTATGTTAACTGAGTAGAGGGTGAAAATTGTATATTAAAACGTGTAAAAAATTAAAAAAAGGGGCTCAAAGGAAACCTAATAAGAGACCAATCTAAGGATGGTTTTAGGTTATTTTGGCTAGCATCCTCGATATACCTGAAGGTACATGAGGAAACAATTGGTGATGATTACTGGTACATGGCTTGGTATTAGGGCCTACCACCTCACTTCACATACCATAGCGATAAGGGTGTCAGGTTCTTAGCCTTTATATCGATAATCAAAAACTTTCTTACATGACCCAGACATCATGGCAGATTTCCTACTAGGTGATGAAATCACAATAGTTCCACCTAGTAGAAGATGTTTTAGATGTGTTGATTGATTTGTGAGTTTTGTTATGTGAGGAAGAAGCATTAATTTAATGAATCACCTCCTAGTTAGACTATGTTATCAAGAAAACACGAAGGTTTTCTTTTTAAATCTCAAAACGAAATGTTATATTTGATGAGATCACATAGATAAAGGAAGGAGAGAAATGTAAAAAGAGAAAATAGGGACAAAATGAGGAATACCTGGATAACGCTATTTTTTTTTAATGTAAACACACATGTTGTTGATCAAAGAAAGAAATACACCATGCATGTAAGAAAGAAAAGTATTACCTAAAAAATTAGTAGAAAGAAAGAAAGGAATGTGAAATGAAATAAAGAAAAAAATCACCAACGAGAAATGATGGGTCCCACTAGGCGTGCTAAAATGTTGATCAAATTTTCTCGCTCCTATTTCAAGTTAATGGAAAGGAATACAATCAAATAGGAAACTCCAAATTATGAGAGGGAAGGGAAAATTTTAGTGGCGACTTTTCATAAACTCATGAAAATCAAGGTTTATGGAAATTTGAATTGGCGAATTTTATGTGTCACAACAGACTTATTCACTGAAAAATTTGACCTACATGTCCTTCGTAATATTCTTTTCACATATATTTCATGCATATATAAGAGCTTATGAATGCAATTTGCCACCATTTCCATTCATTTCATGTGTATATTTGCCAAATTAAACATAAACAACCAGCACCATAAAACTTATGTTGTCAAACTGCAACTGCAAGCCAACCAGACTCTAACCACAAGTTCGTACAACCTTAGACTCTAAGACACATCCAACCCCTTAGTCGTCCAACCCCTTAGCCATCTAACTCGTTAACAGTCCAACCCATTAGTCATCCAACCCTTGAACTATTCAACTATGTCGTCCAACCTCTTAGTCATCCAACCCTTAGCCATCCAACCCCTCAGCTGTCTAACCCTTTTCCATATAACCACTTAGCCATCAAACCCCTTAGTTTTCCAACCCTTTAAATGTCTAACTTTGTCTTCCAACCTACCTGACTAACCTACCCGACCAACCTATCCAGCTAACCTACCCGACCAACCTGCCCAACCAACCTACTCAACCAACCTACCCATCCAACCTGCTCGACCAACCTACTTGTTGAGCCTACCCAACCAACCTACCCCGCCACCTTCCCAACCAACCTACCCAACCAATCTACTTGACTAACCTTCCCTACCAGCCTACACGTCTAACCTACCTGGCCAACCTTCTTGGCCAACATGTTCGCCCAACCTACCTGTCCAGCTATGCGAAACCTTATAAAAATTTCTCCATATGAAATCGCCTTTCCTTGAAATGTTTTTTCATAAATTCACCAACAATTTGAAATTCAAATTTTGAGATTAGCCACAAATTCTAAAATAATTTTTCAAAGGGGGCTTCTTAAAATGAACCCTGCGAGAGGGTTTAAGGATACCTCTTGATATGTGATGATGAAGAAGATATGGGTGCAAAATATCCTCCCTATTATGAGCTAGATAAATTAAACAAAAAAGGCAAACTAAACATGAAAAAGGATTAGAAGATAAGATGATGGGTTACCTAACTAGGTCAGTCCTAAGAAGTGAAAAATTCCTAGGATAGATGCCAACCCAATTTGATAAAAAGATATGATAAATGATAACAGATAGATGATGGATGTAGTAGATAATAAGATAAAATAGGGATCTAAGATATGCTAAAGATACTAAGATGAAGATCAGGTGATGATAGATGTAATAAATGAGACCAAACATGATTGGGTCAATGGTGACCTGAGACTGAGAGGGACAATCGACGAAAATTTTAGAAGAACAAATCAAAACAAATTCAAAAAATAAGATTTGGATTCGATGCCAAGTTGTTGGAAAGGATCTAGATATGATGTGGAAATGTTGATGGTGTCCTAATCTGAGACAAAGGAAGATAAGACAGAAAGAATGCAAGAAAAGACACAGATCTAATGAAAATTTGAGAGATACTAATCAAGTCAAATATGACTGATCTGGATCGACAGAAACTGGAAGCTAAAAATTCAGATATGGATTGTCAAGTATGTAGAATAGAAATGTTGGAAAGGTATGAGATACTATAGGGTATGGAAAAAAGGTGACAGAGAAGGGGGAAGAAAGAGAATAAAGTGGATACAGATAGGGTTGATGGAGACTGGGAAGAGTTGACAGTAGTTAAGGGTAGATTTAGGGTTTGGAGGTGGTGGGTGGATGACAAAGAGGATTATGAAGAAAGGAAAATGAAAGATGATATATCTGCAAAGATCTAACGTAGTTGAAAAATTTGTAAGATTGATGTAAAAGGGGATGATGAAGTGACAGTGAGGACTCCCAATCAAGTAATGCTGGGAAACTAAGCAATAAAAAAGACTTCATATCTCCCAAGATGGTATGTAAGATCTCAAAAATAGCTCCAAGTTCATGGTTGCAGCTCCAAAGAAGAGAGAGAAACATAACACAACTCATAAGAAGACTTGAATTCTCAAAATTGCATTCTCAAGAGAGGAGGGGAATGGGTATACTTATAGGGTCGAAAGATACCCGCATGGGTTACCATCGATTGTGGCTGACCCTTGATATGGGTAGTGGATATGGTGATAAACTTGATGCACAAGGCCATAAATGGGTAGAATTAGGGTTTTAGGCTCTTAAGGCGGGTTAGGGTTGCATAGGTAGGATAAAAATTAGTGTGAGGGTAGAAATGCATTGAATGAGGGGAAATGGGTGTCTAGGGATGATAAATAGAGTGTTTAGGAAAGAGATAATGATAATAGATAGGTTTAGGGGTAATTAAACGTGATTAGGGATAAATTACGATGATAAAATAATGATAAGGTTAAGATTTGGTTAAGATAGGGAAAGTGGAAATTAGATATGATAAATAATTATTAAGAGTGAAAGATGAATTTGAATAGGAAGAGAAGTATGTATGTGTAAGATGACGACAAAGGGGAGTGAATTTAGGATGGGGGACAAGCGTACCAAAAATTGGTGTCTATAAGGGCATTTATCTAGGTTTATTTTACACTTTCAACAGACACAAAAAACATTATGGGAGCAGATGCAGATACATACATGGTGCATGCACCCAAAAATATAGTTACACACATAATCTTATCAAAACAACATAGGGCCAAAACACTTCGGTCAAGACCATATTGTATGATCCTAACCCCTCCCATACAATTCTAACCAAGAAAATTTTAGCATATTTTTCAATATTTTTCAGGTTTTCACTTGTTTATGCAAATTTTTCTATAAAATTTTCACAATCAAATTGCTCAGTTCAAACCAATACAAGGGGCATAAAATTTTAATTTTCCTTCTTCGGTCAGTTTTAATTTTAGGAATCTTAGGGGCATGGGTATATTTCATTTTTCAACATTATTAGCTAAACTTTAGCATATTTCAGTGTTTTTTCAGTTCATACTCAGTTTTTTAGCATATGTGAAGAGTTTGGGGTTGCATATTCTCTTTTGTATTGTATGTTGTTGTTTGGAAAATTGGATCTATATCCATGGTGTTATGGAAAGTAGTGAAGTAGATAAAATATTTGTGGGTTGGCTTTCTTATCCTATTACATTTTAAGGGGAAGATGTCATATTTGTTGAATATCTTTGATACACAATCTTCTTCCTTTGTAGGGGTGCATTATAACTCTTTATTCTTCTTTCTCTTGCACATTTCTGTGTTGTGTTACATGCACCTAACACTTTAGTTTCTCCTTGGTATTGATTGGGGATTTATCATCCCCAATCCTTCAAGGAAATTCAGTAATACAAATCTCTAAAATATAATAAACTCACAAGCCTACAGGTGTATTTTTTCCTTTTTTACATCATTTCACTTTACATATATGAAAATGCAAATCTTTTTTGTTGCAAGTTCTATTTGATTTAGAGTTAATTATCTATCATGGAAATTGACTACACTCTATGTTGTAGGTTTCATCATGGAGCATGCCAACACTAAGCACAACAACACAACTATAGAAAAACATTCAAGTAAAGGCAAAGTCTGTTTACACACTTATGTACAATTTCTTGTGAGCATTTAATTTTCAATTTCATACTTAAGGGGGAAAAATGTAGATACTCAAATTTAGTAATTTACATTTTGGAAACTCGTGATTTGAATATGCACTCTTGCTATGATAAATGCTACTTCTCCATTCCTAATTAGCACTTTCTGAGGTCCATTATTTATCTTGCTTACCCTTACGTAGTGACATGTTAATAAACTATGAGAATGCAATGTACAAACTCCATAGACAAAAATTATTTGACAAGATATAAACTTCATTTGGCAATTTTTTTGCTCATGGTCAAGGTTGTACAATTTTCTCAGGACCATACCATTTGGTCTTGACCTCTTTGTATGGTCATGGACCGATATATCTTCCAACTACACTATCAAATTTAAATATTTATTTGGGTCTTATACTTCATTTGGGTCAGCATTTCTTAGATAAATCATCTACAAAACCTATTATAAGCAATTAATACTACCTCATTTTCTAACTTGGAACTCCTAAAACAATGCACTAGGTCACTCACTTTATACATTTGTTAAAGGCATCAAAATGTCCCTAAATCTCATAATTATGCATATACAATCATTAGGGAAACACCCACATCAGGTTTGAAGATACAAAATAGGTCAAGGAAGCCATATATGTCATCTACAAGTATCTAAACATCCTCTCACCAAGAGTATTAGCAAGAGCTAAATCAAAGCAATCATAGTCAAAGCATTTTCCAAATTTGATTGATCTCTTTAGCGATCACATACTAGGTAGAGAACAACGTGGTGTTTGAGGATTTTTCGGAGTAGTGCTAATGTCATTGATACACAAGGGTTCCCATAACCATTCATAAGACTCTTCATCCATGGATAGGGTTTTAGGTGATGTTTTTTTCATTCATAGAGCCTCTCTACATGTTCGAAAACTAGGGTTTGATAGTGACGAATAAATATAGGAAGGTGAGAAACCTAAAAAGTTATAGAGGTATGTTCAAATTGGGTATGTGGCCATAAAAAGGACGTTGGATCATTTGGTATGATCCTAACCTAATGGCATGGTCTTAAATCAGTTGTAGTTACAGTTCTACTCCAAGTTGCGAGGGTTACTCAAGTTTTGATCTCCCTATTTCAACATTGCATAGTTTCATATCCCTCCAAAAGTAATCTAAAATCAGCCAAGTGCTTATATAACTGTGTAAGTGCATGAAGTTGGGGGACGAAAAAGTGGACAAAAAATCGAAAACAGATGGAACGTGTACGCATTTTGCTAAAATGTGCTCGCATTTTTTTTTTGGTTTGGTAATTACCAAACCTATAATGCATACGCGTTTTAAAGAAGCCAAAATGCTTACACGTTTTAGAGTAGGCAAAAAACGTATGCGTTTTAGAGAATTAAAAATGCGCATGCATTTTAGAGAAGTCAAAGCGCGTACACGTTTTGTATAGTATGGACTATGTATGTGTATTTGGGTGGCTTATACTTACAAAAAAAATGTTTAAGGAAATATACTTAAAATTTATTTTAGTAAATATAAGAAATTAGGATCACTCTGCACCTGATGGAAGTGGTCCCGTAGCTACAACAGTTATAATCTAGAAGATAGTTTTTCAAAATCTACTTTGGTCAGTACTTACTCATTTTCAAGATTTCAGTAAAGGACCTATAACTTTCAGGGCATATATATTGTATTCATTCTTTGTTTTGGGAAAGCATATAGTTGTTTTTTAGGTTTTTTGACCTTCTAAATTGGATTTTGGCCCTACCACTGCATGAATTGGTACCAATTTCTATATTTGGTCCATAATTCACTTTAGTGACCATGAATCAAATCTATGATGCTTGTTTATTTCTTACTAAAAAGAGATCCTCACTTTGTAGATAGAGGATTATTACTTTAATGGGATTCTTGTCCTATTGCCAAAATGAGGTGATTGTAATGTGCCTCTTCCTTCAGGTGTGATAACGCTACTAGTTGTTGAATGAGTTTTTACTAATAGTACCAAGTGAATTGCATCAAGTGAACTCAGATGATTTCTCATTCTTAGAAACACGATGCTCCATATAAAGATCATCCCATCATATTTCCTAGCTCAAAAAGCATCCTTTCATGGAATCAAATTCATGATTCTTATACATATTTTTATTCATATGTCTCTTATGGAGACAAATGATGCCTTAATACTTCACACATGATGTTCCTTGATACCTTAGTGACATGACTAGCTCATTTCAGCTTGTTCTAAAGGGTGTTCAATTAGCTACAGAATGGCCAATAATGCCTTTTTAGGCCTTTAGAGGAAGTAGTCTCTCATCAAAACTAAATGAGTCAATCGATCACCTTAGACACTATTCCCTACAAACTAGAACACGCTGAATGATCTTATTAGGAATTTTCTTTGGGTGAGGGTTTATGATTTAGGGTTGAGGGATCAAGGTTTAGGGTTTAGGACTCAAGGTTTAGAGTTTAGAGTTTAAGGTTTAGTGTTTAAGGCTCATAGTTCAAATTTTAGGGTTTAGGGTTTAGGGCTCAGGGCTTAGGGTTCATGGTTTAGGGTTTAGAGTTTAGGGTTTATGGCTCAGGGTTAGGGGTTGAGGGTTTATGATTTAGGGTTTAGGGAACAGGGTTGAGGGTTAAGGGTTTAGAGTTGAGAGTTGAGGGTTTAGGGTTTAGGGTTTAGGTTTGAGGGTTCAGGGTTTAGGGTTTTGGATTAGGGATTAGGGCTTAGGGCCTAGGGTTCAAGGCTTATGGTTTAGGATTTAGGGCGCAAGGTTTATGGTTTATGGTTTAGGGATTAGGTTTTAGGTTTTAGGGTTTAGGGTTTAGGGTTTAGGATTTAAGGCTTGGATTTTAGGGTTTAGGGCTTAGGATTTATGGTATAGGGTTTAGGGTTTAACACTCAGGGTTTAGGGCTCATGTTTTAAAGTTTAGGGTTTAGGGTTTATGGTTTACAGTGTATAGTTTAGGGATTACAATTTCAGGTTTAGGAATTAGGGATTAAGGTTTAAAGGTAAGGGTTCAAGGTTTAGGGTAAAGGGTTTGGGTTTTAGGGTTTAAAGCTCAGGGTTTAAGGTTTAGGGATTAGGGTTTAAGGATCATGGATTAGTCTCACCCATACATTCATTGTAATGTTATATATCTTACCCATTCTTATAAGTATTGACAGAGAGTATTCAACTAAAAAGGGTTCATATACTTCGTAGGTAGAACATTCAAGGGAGTCATCACAATTTGATGCCTTTCATCTATTGATATTTTAAAGGAAGGAAATTATAGATATCCAAGAATAAATTGGTATAAATAAATTTTACCCAATATAACTATATTCTTTTTCCCATTGCATGCAAACTATTTCACTCACTGTAATGTTATGTGTCTTACCCATTCTTATTAGTATTGATAGAGAGTATTCAACTGAAAAGGGTTCATCGACTTCGTAGGAACAAAATTCAAAAATATTCATCAAAATTTTATTTCTTTCATCTGTTGATATTTTGAAGGAGGTAAATGCTCACCTCTCATAAACAAGGTAGTTATAAAAGTAGACTTAATGATGGTTCTAGGCACAAGACTAGGAAATATGGTCCTAAGATATTCAAAAAGATGAACTCACTCATGAGACCTACTGGAAATATATGACGTCTAGGGTTTAGAGCTTAGGGTTTTGGATTTAATGTTTAGGGTTTACGATTAAAGGCTTAGGGTTCAAGGTTTAGGGTTTAGGGTTTAAGATTTAGTGTTCAGGGTTAAAGTTTTATTGTTTTTGGTTTAGGGTTTAGGTCTCAGGGTTAAGGGTTGAGGGTTTAGGGTTTAGGTCACAAAGTTCAGGGTTTAGGTTTTAGTGTTTAGGGCTTATGGTTTATGGTTTAAGGTTTAGGGTTTAGGGTTTAGGGTTTAGGGCTCAGGGTTTAGGGTTTAGGATTTAGTGCTTAGGGTTTAGAGTTTAGAGTTTAGAGTTTAGGGATCAAGGTTTAGGGTTTAAGGTTTAGCATTTAAAGCTCATGGTTCATGGTTCAGGGTTTAGGGTTTTGGACCTTTAGGATTTAACATTTAGGGATTAAGGTTTATGCCTCAGGACTCAGGGTTTACGGTTTAGGGTTTAAGGGTTAGGGTGCATGGTTTAGGGTTTGGGGTTTGTAGTTAGAGCTCAAGACTATGGATTTAGGGATCAGGGATCAGGGTTTAGGGCTTAAGGATTAGGGTGTAGGGTTCAAGGCTTAAGGTTTAGAATTTATGGTTTAGGGATTATGGTTTAGGGTTTGGGTTCATGGTTCATGGTTCATGGTTTATTTCTTAAGGTTTGGGGTTCAGAGTTACTGGTTTAAGGTTTAGGGGTAAGAGCTTGGGGCTCCAAATTTAGTGTTTAGGGTTTAGGGTTTAGGGCTCTGGGTTTAGGTTGTAGGGTTAAGGGTTAAGGGTTAAGGGTTTAGGGTTTAGGATTTAGTGTTTAGGGCTTAGGATTTATTATTTTGGTTTTAGGGTTTAGGTCTCATGGTTGAGGGTTAAGGGTTTAGGTCACATAGTTCAGGGTTCAGGGTTTAGTGTTTAGGATTTAGGGCTTATTGTTTAGGGATTAGGGCTCAAGCTTTAGGGTTTAGGATTTAGATTTCAGGGTTTAGGGTTTAACATTTAAGGCTCATTGTTCATGGTTTAGGGCTTAGGTCTTAAGGCTCAAGGTTTAGGGTTTAGGGCGCATGTGTAAGGGCTGAATATTTAAGGATTAAGATTTAGGGTTTAAGGTTTATGGTTTAGGTTTTAGGGTTTAGGGTTTAGGTTTAGGGCCTCGGGTTTAGGGTTTAAGGTTTTGATTGTAGAATTTAAATGCTAGAAGATTTAGGTTGAATGCTGAAATTCTTAAAATTACCTATGTACTGAGCATATTATACTATAAAAAACTATCTCCTAAACTGTGACTAATGGAGCCGTGAGACTAGTTCCATAAGGTGCAGAGTGAACCTAATTTCTTATATTTTACTAAAATAAATTTAAAGTATAAGAAATAATAAAATATAAATAATAATAAATGAAAATAATAATAATAAACATTTATATTTGTAAATAGAAGCATGCCAAAAGAATATACAATGTTTATACTGTAAAGAACGTGTACACATTATAGCACGTACGTGTTTTGTGTTTTCATTTTTTCCAATCCATGCCTCAAGGCTTAGGTTTTGGTTTAGATCCATAAGCTTGAGGCATGGACCTACACAAACATAACAAACAACATGTTTTTGTAGGAAAAATGTAAAAATGCCACTTCCTCCATGATAAAACAACATATAACAACTGATTTGTTTAAAAAAAATTATACCACGACGTAGAGTAAAGTTTCTTCTTTCTAAAAATATAATTTTACAAATTTTCTTACTTATATAAGGTTTCCATATTATTTATTTTCTAACTATGCCTTTTTATTGCTATTTTTTGAAATTTAAATATGTCTATCTTTCATTGTGTATCTTTTTTTGGGTCATCAAAATTGGAAAAAAATTATACTAGCACAAACTAGGCCTAATTCTATATATATTCAAAAAAAATCTAATTTTCGATATTTTTAGGTAGATAGGGGGGCACGGTTAGAGCTCCGTTTTTTTTCAAAATATAAAATTTTCTATACTAGAAAAGTCATAAAAAAATATTTGCTAAAAAAATATTAAAAAAATTCTAGCACAAACTAGATGCTCATAGCTATCTTTCTACCAAGGGGGTTTCAAAACTACTAAATGGTGCTAAAAAAATGGTGGGGGCACGAAATTCACTCTGATATGTTTTAAAAAAAAGAGCACTTGTTATTTTAGTTATTTGACCCACTTAAATTTATCCATTTTCAATAAAATTTAGTATCTTAGAAAACTAGACTCAAAATTCTATGATTCATGTTTACACAACATCTTCCAATTTTGAGTGTAACTATTTCAAAAAACTCTTACAAGTTAAAGTTTTTTATATTTCAAAAAAAATTTCCCACTTAAGACCCCATTTGGGCCCCCCCAACTTGGTGCACTTACCCAAATCTGCTTTTTTCTTTTGATTGTGTGAGAAATGAAAATTGAAAGTAAAAGAAGAAGTAAGAAAATAAAAAAACAAAGCTCCCTTACAGTCTTCTTGCTACCTCAAGATGAGATATCTAAAGTGTTAATACACTTCTTGGATCTCTAAGGATTGTCTTATTCTGGATGCTACAATTTGGTCTCCAAATAAATAATAATTGCTATGAGCAAGAGTGAACATAAGGACAACCTTTTGATATGTGGATTTAAATGACACATGAACAAAGTTTTACTATAGTTTCTTAAATCTTCCCGAGGTCCACTTTGAATGAAATAGCCTCATATTTATAATTGAAGGAGAGGTCATGGATTTTGGATCAAGTTTTGAATGAGTTTGTAGGATCATGAATGCATTTTTCTAAAATAGCCATTTGATTTGGTTTGCGTAGTTGAGAGGTTTGAATATCCATTAAGGGGTAATGAATATTTGGTTGACAATGAGTTTTCATTCGAGAAGGTGGTTGTATGTGCATTATTGCTTCCACCTTTGTAGGGTTCTAGAAGTGGAGTGGAGTGGGCTAGTTCAACATGAGTGACTAGGATAGTACAGTGGAGCTAAGTGGAGGGTGAGTGTATAATTAACTATTTATTTAATTAAAAACTAATTAAATTAGCCAAGGGGTATAAGAATATTGTTTAGGAATGATTAGAATTAATTAAATTAATTCTAAAAGATGTGTTTGGCTACTTGAAGCATGGTATAATTAATTAAATTAATTCTTAAAGGGATTTGGATAGGCATATTGTACCAAAGATAGGTATAATTAGGGATGGCTAGAAATAGGTATGTAGACACATGTAGATCAATGAGTGGATGATAGGGAAGTATGGTGGACCTGCTTGATATGCCCCGCTGAAGCATTTGGATTCCCCAATGAGTGTGGATGCTAAGGGGATGAACCCTCAAGTGGATGGGTGATGCAACAAATTGGTGGATAACCACTTTATAGGAAGAAGGGAAAAGGTTAAGTATGCAATAAGTAGAAGGAATATGGGAGGGATTGGACTCGTAGCATGAGTTTTTGTTTAGATAGTGAAATTTAGAGTAACCTTATTTTGTTGTTGCACAATATATTTTTCACCATGATTATTAAATAATCATGATGTTTAACCCATTATGTGTGTAAACACACACACACACAACAAATACAAGATAAAAAGTATAACAAACCCAATATACACATTAGATTTGCACACCATGGCTATAAATGAACAATTTTAACATAATACTTGTAATTGGTCCAAAGAAAAATAAAAGATAAAGAGTAAAACAAACCCAATATACACATTAAAAGTATGCACCATGACTATAAATGAGCCAATATTATAGTGAAATACTTATAATTGGTCCATAAATAATAACAACAATGTGCAACAAAACTTGAAATAAAGATAATTAGCTATGCCCCTAAGGTGTTCCAAAGTGATAATTAAGTAAATTTAGATGCCCCCAAGAAAGGATATTGACATGCAAGGGAATTGGATTAGATTGAAGATCAGAGTTAGGTAACCCATCATGACACTCTTTTTAGATCAAAATTGAAGAATGATATGAGAATTAAAAGGGTCATTGTCCCCAAGTAAGGATACTGGCATGAAAAGGAGAGAATAAGAGTCGAGATTTCCCCAAGTGAGGATGCATGTGAGGGAGATGATTTATTTGACTTTCCCCAAGAAAGGATACATGCAAGGGGTAAGATCATTTGATGTGATATTCGTAAGATGGTTAGAACAATCAATAAGATTGGAGTTAAAAGTTTTATTTTATTGAATTGTGTTGATTTGTTGGGATTTTTGATGTTTGTTTGATTTTTTTATATTTTTTGATTATTTGAATGTTTTGGGATTTTTTTTTGAAATATACAAATGCCAACAAGAAAGACAAGGTGACCTTAAACCATACCAAGAATTGTACAAATGGATAATCTCACTGAGACCAAGGGATGGAATATAATGAATGCATATGAACATAGTTGGTGTAACATGGGATACACATCCTTACTATAAGGAATAGATGACAAAAATGGCTTGGAATGATGCAGTAAGTGGAACAAAATAAAGGGACGAAATAAGTGGTTGTGTTGATATGCCCCCATCATGAGGTATACTAATAAGATTTCATGAACAAAACTTATTTAGATGAACCAAATTCATGGGTTATTTGAGATCTTTTCCATCTTCATAGGATAATCAAGCTCAAAATTACCATGTTTTTCATTCTCCTTGGTTGTATTCTTCTGATTCTCCTTGAGTACTGGGTCTGTCAAAATGTGAGCAATGAAAACTTAAAGTAAAATTAACATTAAGAAAATAACAAAAAATAACCTCCCTTACAGTTTTCTTGTCAACTCAAGATGAGATAGCTGAAGTGTTAAAGAACTTTTGATTATGGATTCTCCAATTTGGTCTCTAAATGAAGAAGAAATGCTATGAGCAAGAGTCAACACGAGGACAACCTTTTGGTATGTGGATTCAAATGACAAATGAGTAGAGTTTAGTTGCAATTTATTAAAGCTTCTCGAGATCGATTGCAAAGTAAAAAGCCTCATATTTATAAATAAAGGAGAGGCCATTGATTGTGGATCAACGTTTGAATGATTCTATAGGATCATGAATACATTTTTCCTGAAATAGCCATTTGACTTGGTTTACGTAGTTGAGAGGTTTGAATATCCATTAAGGGGAAATCAATATTTGGTTGACAACGAGATTTCATTCGAGAAGGTGGTTGTGTGCATTATTATTACTTCCACCTTTGTAGGGTTCTAGAAGTGGATTGGAGTCGAATAGTTTAACTTGAGTGACTAGGATAGTGAAGTGGAGCTAAATGGAGGGTGAGTGTATAATTAACTATTTATTTAATTAAATACATAATTAAATTATCCAAGGGGTATAAGAATATGGTGTACGTATGATTAAAATTAATTAAATTAATGCTAAAAGATGTGGGTGAATAATTATGATAGAATTAATTAAATTAGTTCTTAAAGGGATGTGGATGGGTATATTGTACAAAGGATAGGGATAGTTAGGAATGGCTAGAAATAGGTATGTATTTTTAAGGTGTCTACATATTGCATGTTAGTTTAATTGGTGTATGCAATTTATTCCTATCTAATTTGAGTTACAAATTTGAATTAGTATTTATATTGTATCATCTTTTTTATATTTGTAAATTATCTCTAATATATCCTACACCTAATCAAATTGACATTAAAAGTTAATTATGGGTTAAACACTTAGTTCTATTGTTGGCTGCATAAAAATGAGTAAGTGTTAGGATAGAAAAAGACATGTATGCATGGTATAGAGGTAGTGCACAGACGAATGAACAAGATGAGAGCGTGGATGTGCACAGGAAGACAAACAGTCAGGACTTAGCCAATTTTTTAGGAACGACCTAAGAATAGACTTGAGTACGCGACACACAAGGAGACGTTTGGTAGCTAAGAAGAGATTATTTTTGGGATAAAATCAAATGCACGAGTTTGAATAATAATAGGATTGAAGTGAAGTATAAGATTAAAATAATATATTGTTAGCAATATTGTAGAAGTATGCATGTTTTCTATTTTGAGCATGCATCCTATTTTGAGAACGCATAGGTGGTGAAGGAAAATTCCCCACCCCTATATATATGTGTGTTGTACTACATTGTTGAGGACACCATATGTATTAAATTGTTATGCTGCTATGATGTTCTAGCGTGCATAACCCTGTTGAGATTGGTTTGATATATTGTGTATTCATCTTTTGTGATGTAATTTTTATGTTATGAATGGATTATTGTGGATGGATTATGGTAATTACTATGTTTGAGTATGGTGATCACATAGTGAAAATGATATTATTAATGGTTTGATCTATTATGCTTCCTTATCACATGTGTTTCCTTATGAGGTTTGTGAAGATCTACATCTGAATGTATGCCTGATAATGGTAATAATGACCTTTCATGCTAACATATTGACAAGATAGTGTAAAGGAGGGACTTGGTGGCTTCGTTGTACTTTGGGTGAGAGTTCATATTTGTTTGGATGAGGTGCCAACATGCCTAGGCAATTGAGGGGAATGAAGAGACCACATTTTGGTTCCTTTGTTGGGACCTATTTTCAAACTGTTTTTTAGGATGTTGCATGTAGATGGTGTATTGATTGACTCTTGATAGCATTAGAAGTTTAGTAGAAGATGGAATAGATCAATTTTCATGGAGATATGGTTTTGGACCTGATTTCAATGCACGTAAGTGGTGTGGAAGATCATATATATCATGAGCTCAATGAGATGTTTTTTAGCCTTTTCCAATAGAATTGTACGAGTGGTTATCATCTTACACATCAAATAAAAGCCTGGGGATATAGGCTAAGGGTTGGGACGTAGGAATATTACCAAACTTTTTTTGATGCAGATAAAGCTTGGAATTGTGTCGTAGATCCTTGGTGGGTTGGTGTATTGCATAGTTATACTTTAGAGTAATCTATCCCTACATATTATTTTCTGTAAGTTACTGAGTTTGAATTCTTGTGTGAGCCCAGAGGATCTTACTTGCACATTATTCCTTTGGAAATTAACATCTTGATGGTGTTATTAAGTTTGGAGAAACTACCCATGGCTAGATAAACCCACCACCTTGCGCAGGGGTAGGAGTAGGTGTGGTGAAAGATGGTGGACCTAGAGGCAGAAAGGCAGAGAAAAGAAATGCGGCTCAAGTATAATGAAGCATGAGAGAGTGGAAAAGAAGCATGATGTTGAGAAGTCTATGGAGTTGTGGAGGCAGATGTATCATGAAGGATTTAAAGCTCACGTGGAAGATGTGGAGCCAAAGAATCAAAATCTCCCACACTTAGGAAAGTAAAGTAGATAATCCCCTTCAAATTCGGATGAGAGCGTGTCAAAAGAGGAAATATTAAGGACTGTAGGCATGCATCTGATCCCACTTGGTGACCTATCCATTGCACTTGGTGTTTTAGTTCCATAAGTATTCATTGAGAAGTATATGTGTTTAGGTAATCCAGTAGGTATGGGTTAGTATCATTTTCCTTTAAATATAACAATACATCATAGAACATATACACCTATGGCAGTGTAAATGACATCATTGTTTGGGGGTAAGATTAGAGGAAAATTTTCTGACACGTCATTTAGACAGAGCATGGGCACGTAGAATATTGGGAATACATTTGGAAGTACTAAAACTTTACAAACTGTTGGAGTTTAGTTTAACACTATATTTGTGATGCAATGAAGTACATCAAATGGTCTAGTGCCCACTACAGGAGGATCAAGTGGATCACGAGGATCAGGATCAAGTGGATCTAGTGGGAAAGGTCCACACCCTCATCAACCACATCAATTTTACTACAAAATGTATTTTCACTTGCCATAATATAGGGGTATTGAAGATGTAGCAGATCATGTGGACAAGTGTGAGTTGCTATGATGCACTAAAGGAGTCACAAATGTAGATA
Organism: Taxus chinensis; assembly: GCA_019776745.2. Taxonomy (NCBI): domain Eukaryota; kingdom Viridiplantae; phylum Streptophyta; class Pinopsida; order Cupressales; family Taxaceae; genus Taxus; species Taxus chinensis. The sequence continues at coordinate 720,899,461 of CM034153.1, read as the reverse complement.
GAAAAGCAAGTTAGTTTACTACTACTCTTAAAGGGCACACACATAGCTAGTACAAAAAATATGACCCACATCAGATTGCGGTAGATTATGATGCTCTGTGCTCTGCGTTTTTAGTTGAGTTTTGTAGTCCAAAGTTTGAGTAGAAGAGTATCGGTGAGCTTAAGGACATTAATCAGGGTTTATCTAAGAGTGTAAAGCAGTATGACACATGTTTTAATTTGTTTTTGTCAAAGTTGTCTTATGATATCCATCCTAGTTAGATAACACAGTGGTTTATTGGCATATTGTTGATTTCTTTTAGAAGGGCACTATCCCATAAGAATTTTGTAGATCCGCACGATGCCTTGGAAGCAGGTTTGCGCACTAAGGAAGTTGGAAGTGTGGATATTGGAGTAAGTCCATTTTTAGAGGCACAAATTGCAGCCATGGTGAAGCATTTAGAAAATATCTCTGCTAATTTAGCTCATGAGGCATGTAGTGGCATATGATGCACAAATTGTGAAGTTGAAGGACACACTAAGGATAAATTTCCTCGTAAGTTGGTGCTGGATTGTGAGATCTTTCACTTGGACCATGGTGCTAGTCGATATCCTCCCTTACAACACGTGATCCGGAAGAATATGTCTATGAATTGTAAGATTAGTAAAACCCTTACACATGACACTGTTGACTGTATATTGATTGATCATATTCATGAAGCCATAAAAAATGGTGTGTGCTAGACTAGTGAGACAAGTGGATCTAAGGAACATGAAGGACAACATAATGAAGGACACACAAATGGGGATAACATGAATAGAGGATTTTGTGGAAGATATAGAGTCTGAGGTTGCGGTGGTGGCAGAGGAGGATTTACTCAAGGAACTTGTAATACCTATGGATCTCCTTATCATTATTAACACGCGCCCTTAGAATGTGGTTTTCTCGTGGTGTGGAAAGTAACGTAAATTTGAATAATGTCTTGACTTATATGAGCACATGAGAAAACATCACAAAAAATACAAGGGTGTGGGTATGATTAAGGTACAACGTGTAGTTGAAGACCAATGTATGCCAAAGGTAGCACCTAGTCTTGAGTTACTACCCATTTTAGTTACTACACGCGCATGTGAACCTCTGAATTATAAGCAAGCTCTAACAAAGAAAAATGTGATAAATGCTAAGTATCTAGATGTTTCACATCAGAAAGAGGTTTACTAGAAGACTATGGATGTCATCAGGGATCTAAAAGGAGAGATTCAAAGCCTGAAGAAACAATCACACGTTATGGATTGGGAAAATAAAGTTGAACTGCTACAGAAGGATGTAGATGACTTGAAAAAGGTATGTCAAATGTTGCGCCAAGAGAAAATTATCCCTTTGTTAGGAGAATGGTTACAAGATAATGTACCACACGTAAGTTCTGAGCACGAGTGGAAAAGACTCCACACAAATCTACCTGCACATAATCGTGAATTTGACAAGGAGACTAAACTTAATGTAGTCATCGATAGATGGATTTTGAGTAACATTCTAATAGATACATGCACAAAGGTTAATGTACTCATGTTGGATGCATGGAATCAGATGGGAAGACCACCATTGCATCCTTCTTCGAATGTTTTGTATATGGAAAAATAACTAGGGACATGCCTATTGGAGTTCTCAAGGAGCCAAGTTTATTGGGGACTTTGAAGTACTAGAGTTTGCTGAAGTAGATAACTTCCTAGCACTATTTGGGTGACCCTTTTGTTACACCAATAATGCAGATTTACATATCAACAAGGGGTACATTAGCTTTGAGAATAAGGAATAATACGTCATTATACCTATGATGGATGCAAAGGTTGCTCCATATGTTGAGCCCTTGAGTAAATAAGACTTGAACAAGATATATGCGTGCACAAACAAATACCCTAAGGTAACCGAGCCATCTAAGGAAGGAGTGATATAATGGGATAATGTTCAGTCAGTTAGTGACACTAAAATTATTGCTTGTGACAACTGGGTGCATGATCTGCAAACTATCTACTTTGGAAATTGTTCACAAAATCACAATTACCATGTTGTTCTACTTTCAAATTTAGAAAATGAAAATTGAGCTAGTGATTTAATTTTTTATGCCTTAGAACTAGAATTTGCAAAGAGAAATGAATTAACATGCACATACGCTAAGGATTTTTATCCTGGAAACCTCCGAAGGAGGAAAACTAGTTAGGAAGGGAAAACAAATATTTCTTCCCTTTTTATCTTATTGGCCAATATAAATATAAGAGATACAAATTTTACAATAAGTGAGAGAGGAAATTGATAATGTATAACACATCCTCGCAACTACTTGAATGCTCTGTTCTCAAACTCTTTCTTCTACAAACTCAATTCCAACACTTTAGAATTCTTTCACTTACTCTCATGAAGTCTCTTGCTTCCGATAATCAAAAGATATCCTTGCTACATGTATTTATAGCCTTTATCATGTCCTCTCATGCATTGGAGGATGGGAAAGGCCATGGAGGAGAAGAGACACATACAACCTTTCCAATTTTGGGATTGTTCGTTATTGGATTTTCTTTTCTATCCGAAAGTAACATGACCACCGCCTAACACAAACTGGCGGTCATAGGACCGCCGCCCTAGTTGGGCAGTAGTTACAGGACCACTTCCCTGGTTGGGTGGTGGTTATTAATGTAAAATCACAACACCCCCAAATGAGTTCTATAGATCTAATTTTCTAAAGCAAATTCATTTGGTGTGATTTGCATAACATTTAGTTTTCCTCAAAGTGTGGGACTTTACAAATAGGAAAACTCCCCAGATTAAAGGTTGGTTCCTATTCCTCTGTTTAGGTACATACGTAGAAACTTGCAGAGGATCTGTTCCTAAACCTAATCTAAACTTTACCAAGGAGACATGGATAGAAGGAATACAAAAATTAAAAAAAATATAAACTACAAGGTGATGCACCGAAGGAATGATGAACACTTGTTTTTCTGATAGACACAAACCAAATAAAATGCATACAATAATCAAGCACAGATAACCAAATTTATAATGAGAGAGTAGATGAGAGCAAAGAAGACAAGAAAGGATCTAGAATCGATCACAAAACATGTTTTATTGCTCTACAGATTGATACAATACATTAAGAAATGAACAAGAGCCGAGAAGCATATTACAGTTTTAATGGAAGTTCTGAACTCCACAAGTTCCTTTTCCAGAAGGAAAGGGGAGCCTGCAAAAGACAAAAGAATGTCCAACCCTTTACAACAAGTCCCGAGCCTTCATTTATAGATTTGATACAAAGAGGAGAAGGAGAGAAAGAAGTGGGAAAACAACCCCAAGCTTAACCACCCTTATTTAATGCCTCCCTTCAAATCTGCCCCAAATTTGCCTTGACTCCATCAAATCCTTATTCGGCACCTCAAAGGAGGGGGAACGGTGGAGCAGATTGAATCCAATCCAGTTGTTGGAAGAAAAAGATCCTGCATTGAAGGCCTAAAGACATTTCTCCATTTTTCTCCCACCTAACCTCCCAAAAATTAAATTTTCAGACCTCCATGGTGTAGATGAGACCGAGACCTTTCCAACGGTGTCATATTTGCAATATTTCGAGCCCTGAGTCGAAAGATATGCCCCTTCAAAGTTTGTATCGGGTCTGTTACAAATGGATGAAAAGACGGTTTGAAAAATGGGCCTCTTTTAATATGGGACACGTGGAGGGCAGGTGCTTTTCTGAGGGTGGCCTTTGTACTCTACTCTTAGAATGACGTGGGGCTGACACGTGGCTTCCTCCACTGGTCTGTTAAATTTATGTGTTTTTGGCTAAGTCCTTTGCTTAGCGGGGCATACCTTTTGACCAGGGACACACGACAGTTTGGTGCTTGCCTGAAGATCCTATCTTTATTCACCCCTTGAGTGAGTGTCATTTGGAGACGTGGCTTCCTCCGCCATCCTGTCCCATGCATTAACTATTCAACTGATTTTGTCCCCTTTGAGAGACTGGACACGTGGAGGTTATGCACTCGCCTGAAAGCTCAATCAATATTTTCCTTTTGGAGGAGCGTCGAGTTAACACTTGGAAGCCTCCGCAGGTCTGTGGACTTTTCAACGACCCTTCTTATTCTTTCAGACCCTGGGCTACGTGGTGAGCTCTCACTCATTTGGGTCTCCGCCTTTGTGCTAACACTTGGAGATGCGTCAGGTTGACACTTGGCACTCTTCACTTGCACTTTTATACTTAGCCAATTTTGAGGCCCACCCCATCTACCTTTTGACTGTATTTGACCATTCGACCCTGCCTCTATTTCAGCCTAGAACATGTGGAGATGTAGCATTTGTTTGAGCCTCCCTTTATGGATCCAAATTTTGGAGAAGCTCCATGATTACACGTGGCTCTCTCCATTGACCCCTTCATACTTAGTCAATTTTAGACCCTTTCCTGAACTATTTCGAGCCCAAAAAATTCAAGACTTCACTATTTCCTCTGTTTCTTACATCTGGCCTCTGTTATTCCATTGTTGAGTTTTCCTGTAGCTTGTAAAATGTATTTAGTACATGGAAACGGATCAACAGATTCATTTCTTTTACATAGGTTCGTTTAATCCTTATCTTCCCCCGCCACTCCATTATTGATTCCTCTTGCGACCCTTTTACAGATATGAACGTGATTTCTCAAGGTATTTATATGCAGGGTCGTGCTTGATCCAATATTTTGCCTAGGGTGAAATATGGATAACAACTTGGTGATTCACAGGGGTATCTTCTTGCTAGATGTAAATACCAATTGCCTTGTCATATCCATTGGGTATGGAGTTGAGAACGACGGTCTGATACTGATATTGCCTCTGATTCATGAGCCCGACTATTTATACTCTCAATCTTCATAGGAAATCTCAAAATGAAAGTTTTTGAGAGTAGAAAATTGCTTTGACCCAGGGCTTCATCTGTCTCTCTAAATGGATTGCATAAGAGCAACAAAACAACACCACAAATATATACAAAATTTGAAATCATACATGTTCCAAGTAGAAAATGTAGAGTGTGCAAAGCACTTAGGAGAAAAGAAACCTAAGCTACAACAAGACAATGTGCACAAGAACTTAGAGGAAAAGAAACTAAGCTAATATGTACAGGGTGAGAACCTTCCTTCTAGTAGCAGTGTTTAAGATAGATTTCATTCACTAGAATCTACAACTCCTCACCATCCAATGTAGATAATTGGAAATCATTTCTACTTTTGCACCTTGTGACCATGTAGGGGCCACTCCAAATGACATCGAACTTGGAATGCCTTCTTGGTTTTGCTCGATCTGTATCCCATTTCAACACTACGTCTCCTTCCTATAAGGTCCTTGTTCTTGCCTTCTTTTCAAAGCATCTATTAATTGAGGCATGATCCTTCTCTATTGTTTAAAGTGCATGCTCTCTGGTTTCTTCAAATTCCATCAGTTCTGCATATTTGGCCTCCATTGGTTCAAATTCAGACATCTCTAGCTACTTCATAAGTTCCAATGTCGGCAACTCAAGTGATATAGGAAACACTGTCTCTTTTACATAGACAAGTTTGGATGGAGAGATGCTTGTAGATCTCTTGGGCATTGTGCTATCAGCCCATAAGGCTAATTTGAGCTTTGTGTGCTAGGTCCTCTGATTTCATCAAGAGTTCTTCTGACAATCTTTAGCATGTTCTTGTTTGTGGACTCAACTTGGCCATTACCATGAGGGTAATAGTTTGATGAAGTGCTCAAGTAAACCTCGTTCCTAACATCCCATCCTGTGATATTAGAACCTAATAATGCCAATGCATTATCTGATATAATGGTGGCTGGAACTCCAAATCTGGTCACTATTCCTTCATAGAAATCTAATATACTAGACTCATTAGCTTCCTTGAGTGTCACTTCCTTGGTCCACTTGGTGAAATAATTTTTTGCTTTCAGAATCCATTTGTGGCCTTGGCTTGAATTTGGATTGATGACTCCAATGAATTCCAATCCCCATTACATAAAAGGTTGGTCAACTGAGATTGGGTGCAATGGAAGTGCTGCTAGCTTTTCTTTGCCTCTGAAGAATTCATAATTCTTGCACCTTTTGATCCATGCATAGTAGTCACTAAACACTCTGGGCCAATAATAACCCACCTTCATGATCTTGAGTGTTGTCACCCTTGGAGAAAAATTTCCTCCAACTGCTTCAACATGGAATTCTTATAACACTCTCTCAATATGATTTGTCCCAATGCATCTTAGAAAAACACCATTTATGTCCCTTTTGAACAAGACACCATTAGTGAGAACATATGGGATGGCCTGGAGTCTGAAATACCTCCTTTTTTCTTTACTCATCCCATGAGGACACATGCCTGTTTGAAGGAAGTGCACCATGTCTTGAGTCTAATAAGGAGCAAGTACATCATCATTTTCTTCCTCTTGATTATTCTGTAGAACAAGAACAACTTCCTTTTCACTATTTGCCTCATATTGTGGACTTGAGGCTAGTTGTTCACACAACCCCTTCCCATGGACCAGCTTAGTGACCTTGATCTCAATGTCATACTCCATGACACGAGTGATCCATTTTGCATGTTTTTCATTTAGATCATTGCTGAGAAGGAAATCTTTAACTCTTGCACGGGAGACTAACAATTATATTTTATTATTTGAAACTAGATGCTTAAAATTCTTTAATCCTCTGATCACCACCAGGACTTGCTTTTGGATGAAGGAGTGTCTCACTTCATAGTCTTCTAGACCTTGACTGAAGAAAGCAAGTGGCTGTTCTGTTCCTTCTTTGTTCTGCTGTACTAAAATTACAGAAATTGTGGCACTGCCACCAAAGGCATACAATATGAAGTCTTTAGAGAAATATGGATTTACGAGAGTTGGGGCTTGTGATATATCTTATTTGATAGCCTCAAATATTTATTCTTCCCTTGGCTGTCCATCTGAATGCTAAGATCTTTTTCAACATTAATGTTATTGGCTTAACAAGGGCAAAAAAGTTTGGTACAAACTTTCAAACAAAATTGATCTTCCCTAAGAAGCTTTGAAGAGCTTTCTTGTGACATGGCAATGACAATGCTCTTATTTCTTCAAATCTCTCTAGGTTAATTTCCAGACCTTCCTTTGACACAATATGGCCTAAAAGCCTACCCTCATGGGCCAAGAATATGCATTTTTTAGGGTTCAATGATACCCCAAATATCCTGCATCTTTGAAACACCTGCCTTAGGTGAAAAAGGTGGTTTGCTACATTTTTGGAGAACACAGTAATTTCATCCAGATAGATCAACACTATTTTGTTGATTAGCCATTTGAATGTCATATTCATAGCCCTTTGGAAAGTGGCACTAGCATTAGACAATCCAAATGGAATTTTTCTGTAAGCATAGGTGCCCCATTTGGTGGTGAAAGTTGTTTTGAACTGATCAACTTATTTCACCATGGTCTGGTTATATCCTAAATAGCCATCTAGGAGAGAGAACCTCTCTGATCCAGACACCAATTGCAAGATCTGCTCCATTGAATGGAGTGGGTAATGATCTTTGAGGGAGGCTCTATTCAAGTCTTGAAAATCTACACATAATCTAATCTCTCCATTCTTCTTCCTGACTGGGACCATGTTTGCAACCCAAATTGAGTGTTTGATTAGAAATATTATACTTGCCTCTATCAACTTGTTTAGCTCTTTCCTCATCAGAGGCTCAATGTGTGGATTGACTGGTCTCTACTTTTTCCCGATGGGCTTAGTAGCTAGATAAAGTTCAATTGTGTGTTGTGCTAGCTTCGGATTGAACCCTCTTAGGTATTCATAGCTCCAAACAAATACGTCTTGAAACTCTTGGAAAAGTTGCATGAATTCATACATTTCTTGCTCGGTAGCCACTTTTCCAATTTGAAGTTCTTTACCTTCTCCAATTGGCATTGACTCTGAATCTTCTCCTCTGATCCGTATGTTATCCTTCTCTCTTTGAAACTGATAATTAGGATTGAAGATAGAATCCAATATCACCAAACCTTTGGGAAGTTTTTTTGTATGAAGCTACACTACTTGATCTCCATATTGCTACTCTAGTCTATTTTGATTTCTAGCTAAGAATTCAGATTCTTCTTGCATAACATTAATGATCTTCTGATCATTCTTGAACACCTACCAACATGTGTTGTTATCTGGCACTACTGGCCTCACAATCACATGGATTTATAGCTGTCCCTAATCTCATTTGATGTTGTCAACCACATCAAACATTGCTCCAACTACTACAAGCCTATCAACAGTTTCATTTTCCTTCCTGGGTATGGACACAATGTTGAAGGCCTCGAAATCCTCCATGAGATCCCATACCCAACTCTTATAGTTCTTGAGCACGTCGTTCTTGATAGCATTAAGTCCTCTAACTTGATTGGCAACCAGTTCACTGTCACCAAACACTTACAAATTCTTGATTCCCAGCTTCCTTGCCCAATGAAGACCATGGACCAAAGCCTCATATTCAACAGTGTTATTTGATTAAGAAAACTAAAATCTGAAGGTTGAATAATATTTCATACCTTTGGGGGACATAGGCATAGCTCCTCCTCCAGCTCCTTGTCTACTCCTCGAGCCATCAAAGAACAATTTCCATACATCATTGTCATCTTTATATTTTGGCTTAACTAGGTTAGGAAGAGGATGATTCTCTTCATGTAAACAGTAGACACCTAGCTCAAATTCTTCCATCTCCTTATAAGGGTCAAAAACATGTCTTTTGTTGGCCCATTCATCTAGAGTCAAGTCTGGGATACATCCCACCTTGGTCTCTACCTCACAAGTGCTTAGGAGGTCTTCTTAATCAAAAGCTGAGTAGTTGGCATTGATTGGACTAGACACATAAGATTTAATATGATAATAAGTAATGGGCTCAGATCTGATTGTGGCCTTCACCCCATACATTGTTCTAAAGAGCATATGTGACCAGTCATCAGACAGATAGCCTCTAATTTTGGCAGTGAATTCCTTGGACAAACACAAAGCAAAATGTGGTGACAAGTCTATGACTGACACATTCTACAATACGGTCACATTGGGGCAGGCATGCAGAGTGAGGATAATATCCTTGATGATTCCAACAGTTTTCACTATCGTCCCATCTATTTATACTACCCCTCTAGAGATGACTTCATATTGGAGACCCAGTTGGTTAGCTATTTGTTTGGGCATTACAGAACTACTTGCCCCAGAATCAATAATATAATTGTGCACCAATTTGTCCCCAATGATCAATGAAACATAGAATGGAGGAGGTCTCAGGTTCTTACCTTGTTGTTCTCCATGGTTACTTTCAGGTTGAGCTGCATTAGCAAGCACTCTCTCTTGCTAGTTAAGGGATTGATTTGAGCTTGACCAGTTTTGTATGACAGTCTGCAATAGATCCCTCTGCCTTAAAATGGCCAGTGACTCCCATAGTGAAATTTTCACACTTGTCCTCTTCATTTGCTTAATAATATTGAATGACCTATCCTTTTGTTGCCCCTTCCCTGGCACATTTTTTTCTTGCACATGGGTTGTTACAACCGGTACTTGAGTGGATTTGGAAGGTGGCTTGGATTGGATTTACATGTTGGGAGTTGCATTTGGAGCACCAAAACCTTGTGGAGTGATGGAAGGTTGAGGGTTACCTGAGTTCAGTGGTTGACCTTCTCCAATGTTTCTCTTTTTGGACCGTGTATTGGCAGCTACACTTTGAGAGTGGAACTGATTCATCCCACAGAAGTCCTCAGCTTTCCAATTGATTAGCATAGTATCACCTGGGGATGTCTCTTGTTGAGCTCCTTCTTGGCTAGGTTCTTGTGACACCATACTGGTTTGCACCTTCAAAGCCTAAATTAGTGCACCATTAACGCACATTGATTGGTTGTGTGGCTGATTATATGGGAAAAACCAATCATAATCTTGTGCCATGTTGTTCTGCGCTGGAATCAATGCCCTTGATGTTGAGGCTGTATTTGGATCATAAGACTTGAAAGGTCTAGCAGCTTGAGGTTTTCCTTGGTTTTGAATCTAATTTATGGTCTGATATGGTGGTCTATTTTGTTGATACTAGGGTCTAGCCTGATACTAAGCCTGAGGCTGATATGGCCTAGAACTCTGAGCTTGCTATCTTTTGATGGTCACCAACTCATTCCCCAAGTTCTGAAGTTGTTTCATGACTTCCTGAAGTTATTTTGAGGTGTCATATGATGAGGTGGAGGATTCACCTGAGCTTTAACTCTTGGGAGTAGGTATAGGGGCTAATGTGGGTGTTTGGTTGGTACTTGGGTTCCCTAATTTGGGGTATAGAGGCATGGATGACCTGAGAGCAATTTTTCCATCCTGTATTCAACAATTTTCAACTCCTATGGATAGGCTATAGGTTATAGGTAAGGTTGTGCCCCCCATTGACTAAATCATTAAAGCAATATTAGAATTTAAAGCTCTAAGAAACTATAAGAAGGCACCTTCATTGGTGGGCTTTACTGTTGCTGGAATCATGTCATAGGTCCTTTGAAACCTGAGGTTGAAATCTATTAATTGCTCATTAGGAGCTCTTTTGATTGTTGTCAACTGTTCCAACAAGGACAGGTTATCCCCCTTCTCTCTAAACTAGTTATGAAGAGTTGTGCATAGATGGTCCCAAGATCAAATAGAGCCTACTTCCAAGCTCCTGAACCATTGTGAAGCTTTACCCTTGAGTGAAGAAGCTAGAAACTTGATTGCAATATCCATTTTAGTGATCTCATGGATTGTACAAACATTTACAATGTCTTGAACATGGTCACTAGGAGAAGTCTGGTTTTCTCCAGTGAAATATGGGATGCTCTTTAATGCTGCCATTGGGATTGGATTTTGTGCATTAAGAGTGAGTGGGATGCTGTTAGTGAAATAGACATAAGGATTTGGCTGTGCGATCCTTATTGGCCTGAGCAACCTTCTTGATTGAAAGAATGGCCTATTAGGAGTAGGTGTTGATAAATCTCTATTTGGTGGAGATAGAGACCTCTGGGCTCTTCTTCCTCTTCTCCTTCTATCTGGGGACAATTGAATGTGTACAAATTGTCCTTCTTCTCTTGTTCTTGAACTTGTTTATATTCTTCTCATGAATTTTCTTGGACTGCTGAAATGAATGGATTTGTTTCTTTTGGATTCGCCAGATGCACAATTTAAAACTTCTTAAAAGTTAGAATCACAACAAGTGCACATCAAGATTCCTGTAATAAGATGGAGACTTCTTTATCACACCGGGCATGCCAAAACTATTAGTGCAAAATCACAACACCCCCAAATGAGTTCTATAGATCTAATTTTCTAAGGCAAATTCATTTGGTGTGATCCACATAACATTGAGTTTTCCTCAAAGTGTGGGACTTTGAAAATAGGAAAACTCTCCAGATTAAAGGTTGGTTCCTATTCCTATGTTTAGGTGTATACGTAGAAACTTGTAGAGGATCTATTCCTAAACCTAATCTAAGCTTTACCAAGGAGATAGGGATATAAGGAATACATAAATTAAAACAAAGATAAACTACGAGGTGATGCACCAAAGGAATGAAGAACATTTGTTTTGTTGATAGACACAAACCAAATAAAATGCATACAATAATCAAGCACAGATAAACAAATTTATAATGAAAGAGCAGATGAGAGAAAAGAAGACAAGAAAGGATCTAGAATTGATCACAAAACATGTTTTATTGCTCTGCAGATTGATACAATACATTAAGAAACAACTAAGAGGTGAGAATCATATTACAATTTTAATGGAAGGTCTAAACTCCACGAGTTCCTTTGCTAGAAGGAAAGGGGAGCCTGCAAAAGACAAAAGAATGTCCAACCATTTAGAACAAGTCCTCAGCCTCCATTTATAGATTTGATACAGAGGGGAGAAGGAGAGAGAGAAGTGGGAAAAAACCCCAAGATCAACCACCATTATTTAATGCCTCACATCAAATTTTCCCCAAATCTATCTTGACTCCAGCAAATCCTTATTTGACACCTCGAAGTAGGAGGAATGACGGACCAGATTGAATCCGATCCAGTTGTTGGAAGAAAAATATCCTACATTAAAGGTCCGAATACATTTCTCCATTTTTCTCCCACCTAACCTCCCAAAAATTAAATTTTCTCACCTTCATGGCATAGAAAAGACTGAGATGTTTCCAACAGTGTCAAATTTGCAATATTTCGAGCCCCGAGTCGAAAGATATGCCCCTTCGAAGTTTGTATCGGGTTTGTTACAAATGGGCGAGAAAGACAGTTCAAAAAATGGGCCTCTTTTAATATGGGACATGTGGAGGGTAGGCACTTGTCTGAGGGTGGCCTCTATACTCTTCTCTTGGAATGTCATGGGGTTGACATGTGGCTTCCTTTGCCAGCCTATTCAATTTTTGTGTTTTTTATTAAGTCCTTTGCTTAACAGGGCATACCTTTTAACCAAGGACACACGGTAGTTTGGCGCTTGCCTGAAGATCCTCTCTTTATTTTCCCCTTGAGTGAGCACTGTTTGGACACGTGGCTTCCTCTGTCAGCCTGCCCCATGCATTGACTATTCAACTGATTTTGTCCCCTTTGAGAGACTAGACACGTGGAGGCTCTGCGATCGCCTGAAAGCCCGATCAATATTTACCTTTTGGAGGAGCATCAAGTTGACACTTAGAAGCCTCCACAGGTCTGTGGACTTTTCAACGACCCTTATTATTATTTTAGACCCTAGGCTACATGGCAAGCTCACGCTCATTTGGGTCTCTGCCTTTGGGCTAACTCTTGGAAATGCGTCAGGATGACACTTGGTACTCTCCACTTGCACTTTTATACTTAGCCAATTTTGAGGCCCACCCCGTCCACCTTTTGACTCTGTTTGACCATTTGACCCTGCCTCTATTTCAGCCTGGGACATGTGGAGATGTGGCATTTGTTTGAGCCTCCCTTTATGGATCCAAATTTTGGAGAAGTGCTATGCTGACAAGCGGCTCTCTCCGCTGACCCCTCCATACTTAGTCGATTTTAGACCCTTTCCTGAACTTTTTTGAGCCTAAAAACTTTGAGACTTCACCGTTTACTCTTTTTCTTACATCTGGCCTCTGCTATTACATTGTTGAGTTTTCCTGTAGCTTGAAAAATGGATTTAGTACTTGGAAATAGCTTGATAGAGTTGTTTCTTTTGCATAGTGTCGTTTAATTATTCTCTGCCCCCACCACTCCATTATTAAGTCCTCCTGCAACCCTTTTGTAGATCTAAACGTGATTTCTCAGGTTCTTTATATATGGGGTCATGATTGATCCAATATTTTTCCCAGGGAGAAATATGGATAGCAGTGGTTCTATAACTACCACTCTCTATAGAGTGGTGGTTCTATTATAATGCAAATAGAACCTCCGTTTATTCATTTTCCGTCTTTGTTGCTAGCTGATATGATGAAGTAGAGTTATTTTGGATCCCTATGGATCACACCTCCCCTATTTAGGAGGATTTTTGTACCACAAGAGCTTAGTGGGGGATTAGATGAGGAAATAATTCCCTCACTTTCTCCTTCGAGTACTATTAGGTCTACCTTGGTGTCTTCCCTTTTAGTCCAACCTGTCAAGACTCCTGCGGACCTCTTCTAGTCTTCTACCATTTTGTTAAAACACTGCACCCCCTTCCAATTCATCTCATGAGTCCAAGATGAAATCCTCAATGGAAGGTAGCAACTGTTATTTATTCATCTTCATCTAACATGGATGGCTCATATAGGTGCAAGTTATCATAGTTTACTGCAAATTACATCCTCATAAATGGTAGAAAATCAAGTCAAATTTTTTTTTCTCTAACCTGCTCCAATATGGTGAAGGGTCCATATCGTAGTGGCTTGAGATTTCATGCTTGACCTTGTAGTCTCTCCTTTCTCAAGTAAATCCAAACTTTGTCTCCAACATGAAGCTTCTGCTCTCTCTTGTGTTGATCGTGTCTAGCCTTGTACTTGGCTTGAGATTTCTATAATTATTCTTTGAATTTGAGATGGATTTATTAGATCCTCTCAATGAATCTATTTTTGCTATTCACCTCTATGTCTCATGTCTACTCCTCATCCTACTACCCAACTGCTATGTCCAGCAGATTTTTCGAAAGATATCCCAAGCATTCCTCAAATGGTGACTTCATAGTGGATGTGTGTACTGCTCGGTTGTATGAATAGTGAATGTAGGCTAAGAACTCATCCCAAGTCATTGGTTATTTTCTATTATACCCTCTGATGAACTTTACCAAAGTCTTGTTCACCACCTCTATCTGTTCATCTATCTATGAATGGAAATCCGTGGTCTTCTATAACCCGGTATCCATCTTGTCCCAAAAAGTAGTCCAAAACTTCCCCAAGAACCTAAAATCCCTATAAGAAACAGTCAACTTTGGAAATCCAAAATGCACCTATACATTAGCAAAGAAAAGATCTACTGCCTCTTATGCTTTTACTATCTTTTTACATGCCATAAGAATACACATCTTATTGAATCTATCAACAACAACATAGAGATAGTCATGGACATGTTTAGACATAGGTAATCCTCCTATAAAGTCCATAGAAATGTCCTCCCATGGATGAGTAGGTAATGAAAAAGGCATAGAAAAACCCTCCTTCCTAGTTTTAGGCTTGTTGGTATAACAAAGTTTACATCCACGTATAAATTTTGATTCTTCTTCTTGAATATTAGGTCAATACACGTACCTTTACAAGTGGGCTACAGTCTTACCAACACCAAAATTTCCCGCTACTTTTGAGGTATATGCTTCTCACATCAATAGAAGTCTTTCTTCTTTTCACACACAAAGCTTCCCCGATTGGTAGAGCAACCCATCCTTGAGATAAAAATCTTCAATCCCTATCCTTTCAACCCCTTGGGTCTGCAACCTCTTAAATGTCACCCCAAAGTTAATGTCCTAGGAATATGCCTCTCTATAAGCTTCCTTCATGAAGGGATTGATCCAAGAGATAGTGGACAAGCAGGAGATTTTCTCCTATGTAGGTGGCCTAGACAACATGTCTGCCACCAAGTTTATAATACCCTTCTTTTATTTGATCACCAGATGGAATTGCTGAAGGAACTCCATACATTTGTAGTGCCTTGCCTACTACAATTTAGACTGTGCTTGCAAATATTGGAGAGGTTTGTGGTCAGTGTGCACAATAGTTTCTTTACCCAATAAATAATGCTTTCATTTTTTAATTTCCTGAACTAGTGCATACATTTCCTTATCATATATTGAATATCCTTTAAGTACTGAAGTAAAAGTTTTAGAAAGATAACATACAGGTTTACCTCCATGAAGCAACACTACGCCCATAACATAATCACTGACATCTATCTCTACTTCAAAAGGTTGTTGTAAATTAGGAAGAATAAGTACTGACACATGATTAATCTTGTATTTCAATAACTCAAAGGATTTATCTTATTCCTTACCCCAGTCAAAACCCTTACTCTTTGTAGCCACTGTGTGTAAAGGTGTTGCAATCGTAGTGAAGCCTAGAATGAACTTCCACATGTACTGTAATGCTCCAAAAAACTCCTAGTCTCATTTGCTCTTGTTGGTGTTGGAAAATTGGTGATGGCTTCCACCTTATTTGGATCCACTTGTATCTCTCCTCTTCTAACCACATGCCCAAGATAGACAAGTGAATGTTTGGAAAATTCACATTTCTTCATATTACAAAGCAGTTGTTTCTCCTTGAGAACTTGCAATACTTGCTACAAATGAGTTAGATGTTCCTCTCATGTGGCACTAAAAATTAAGATATCATCTAGATAAACAATGACATATGAATTTATGAAATCCTGCAATACATCATTCATCAATCTCATAAATGTAACGGGTGTATTTCATAAACCAAATGGAAGTACTAACTAGTCATACAAACCATATTTTATCTTGAAGGAAATCTTCCATAAATCATCCTCCTTCATTTTGACTTGGTGATAATTTGACTTGAGATCCAAATTCGTGAAGAATTTGGCACGCTGAAGCTAGTCCAAGAGATCATCTATGTGGGGAAGTTGATATATGTTCTTTATGGTGATCTTGTTCAAAGATTAGTAGTCAATGCACATTCTCCAAGAACCATCCTTCTTCGGCACCATCACAATAGGAAAACCACATGGTGAGGTTCTTAGATGTAATACACCCTGGTCTAGTAGTTCTTGGAGTTGTTTGTTTACTTCAGTACTCCACAACAAGGATTTCCTATACAACCTGATGTTTGGTAGAGGGGACTCTAGAAATAGCTGAATCTCATGATCTACTTCCTATTTTGGTGGTAATCAATAGGGAGCCTAAATTTTTTCCTGAAAATACTAAATAATACTATCCAAATCTTGTTTTCCCTGGTTACAAATCTCTAAAAATTCTACCCCATCTTGTTTATCCTTTAACAAAATTAAACAAAATTGACTATGATTTTCTAGAATAAGTCATTTTACTTGGTTAACACTTACCATAGTAACTCATGTCTTACCCCGGATGTTGTAGCTGATCCCATCCTTGATCCATCTGTAACGATTCTACCTTCTCATGAATCTAACATCCCTAATATAAAAGTAAGGACTCCCGAAAACAACATCAAAAGCATCAAGTGGAATAACATCAGCCTCGAATACATCAATATACTGGGAAATTATCTGAAACTTTACCTTACATATTTTTGTTACCTAAATTTCAACACCCATCTTTACCTAACCTGTAATGCCCCGCCTTGGGACACTAAAAAACAAACCAAGAATGACTAAAATTTTTTGGGTAAATTTTTTTTTTTAAGATTAATTAAATTTAGCCCCTTTTGAAAACATATCTCATTAAGATTTATCTTATAACAATTTATAAATTATCTCAAAAATTAAATAACTTATTTTCCCCTAGTAATCTAATTATTCATTCCTGTTGAGCTTACTAAGGTCACCTTTAAAAGTTACTACACCTCTTTTAATATTTATTAATTTTCCCTTTTATTTAATAGTTTTCCCACACACCCCACAATTGTTATTTTCCTATTCCCATAAAATGATTATGACTTAAAGGGTGTAGGGTCTATTGTGAGCCTTAGGATTAATCAAATATGGGCCCTAGATTTTGAAATCTGCCCTAAGTTTTCCCTAATGCATTCTCTTTTATTTTCTTTTCCATTTCATTTTGGTTTTATTTTGTTTCTTCTTGTGCAGGTAGAAGAGGAACTACGGAAATTGATCTCATGGAGATGTCAAAGCCATATACCTATTTTTCTTTTGAATACTGGATCTACCTGGAAGAGTGTTAACTGCATTTTTTTGTGTTTGTTGATTAGAGAGAGGCGGCGGATTGGAGGGGAATGGACCGTGGTTTTGAAGGATGGGAGAGGCAGTTTTGGAAATGGTACGGCCTGTGTGAAGGAAAGGCAGCTACGGTGGGAGGAGGAGCGGTGGAAGGGAGTTTGGAGGGTGTACAGGTGTGGGTACACAGATCAACACGGAGGTAGAGGTGAGTCTGCATGGAGGGTGGAGAAGGAATTGCGTGGGAAGAAGGGGTTGGTCACTGCGTAGGGGTGGTAGGAAGCGGTGGGTGCGTGGGACGTGGAGGATGGACGGTGGAGGTTGGGGAAGGTAGTACGCAGTCTTGGGGGAGGGGTTCAACCCTCCCCTCCTTTTCTCTCTCTCTTTTTTAAACTATGTTGTCAACACAGAAAGGAAACTTGAATCCTTTCAAAACAAATGAAATTTCTTTGTTTTAAATTTGCATTTCTTTAATAAAGTTAAAGAATTATTATAGTGTAATATATTATATATCTATATATAAATACACTATCAATGGATATATATATAAAAGTAACATATTTTATAATATATCATATCTTTGAATATTACAATAGAGTATGCTCTACAATAATAAATATTAAATAACAACTATTATGTAAGAACTTAATGTAGTTGTTTTCTAAAATATGAATAAATGGCATTTACTTAAGTAATCTTATATAATTATTTAGGAAAGAGATAATGTCAAAGTAAGTTGCTACAATGAACACAATTCTTAAAATTGAATTTTCTAATGCTAACACCTATTAAGTTTTTATCGTGATAAGAAGAGTGTAAACTAAATGCATCTCTTTGTATAAAGCCACCAAAATTTGCAAGCAAGATACCTACTAAGAGGTTAACATTACTTCAAATAAATCAACTTTCCTTCTCAAATAAAGGTTACAAAAAATCCTCATTAAAGGAAAACATTTGATACAATATTTCATTTCCAAGAAGCTAAAACTCAATGTGCCATATATTTCCAAAATACACAACCACTAAAAGAAAATCCCATCACAAAATTCTTTACAAGGATGAAGAGAGATTTCCCAAGTAAACATGACCAAAGTTTATAAGTAATTTCAAATACAAAAGGAGAAATCACAATAAAAGAAGGCTTCCACATGGCCATGTTCTTAGAGATAAAATAAGAGTGATGTTTCACAAAAATTTGAGAGAATCAAGGAGAGACCAAGATGTCACAAAATCCAACCATCTCCATACTTGAGCTTCAATTCGAATGCTTCACAAGAATCTAACTCCAAGAGAACAAGGCTTGTTAACCACCCAGCCTTTAGGCATCATTGCATGCCTTTTGAAGGTTGGAAAGCATGCTAGCCTCCCCCAAGCCCATGGGAAAGAGGACTATTATCCACAACTTTGCACAAGAGTAAGGGAGAACCATCCAATATTACATTCACATAAAGACAAGGCAAATATTAGGACAACACTAATTTTGTAAGGAAGAAGAAAAAATAGGAGAAACCATGTTCTACCTCTAAGATGGGGAAGAGAAGAAAGAGATCTCAAAATTTCCAAAATTGTAGCCAACAATGAATTGTAAAAAAACAATGATCTTAACAACCTCCTTATTCCTCCAAATTCATCAAACCCTCCTTATTTATCCATCCATTCACCAAAATCCTTCTTAGGAAGATTTTCAAACCCAAAAGGGTTTCCTCTCCAAGAATGGGGAAGGGGGTTCAAGCCATATGAACCACCTTCACCACCTCAAACCATTTGAGGGGAGTAACTAAAATCCTACATGGCTTGCCCATCAAGCCATGAGGATTGAAAGGGAAAAATCCCTCTCTCTCTTCCCCCACAACTCCAAAATCCATCATGACATATGATGGATGGAGAAAAGAATAAAACAACAAATAAAATCAACAAGTAGCAACACCCATTTTAAACAAACAAGACTAATATCTAACATGATATAAAACACAAAAGAAATGAGATCAAGGAGCCTACCTCCAAAAGCTCTCCAACTACTAACTTTTCCACTTCTTTATCCAAGCAAGCTCTAGCTCCAAAATCCACAAGTCTCCAAGCAAAACCTCCAAAAAAAAAGTTATCTTCTTTCCCCATGAGGGAGAACTTGAAGAGGAGCCAACAAAAATCCCCACAAATGAGGGGGTGACATGTGTCACCCCTCTCTTCCCTCAAGGTCAAAGATGCTAAAAATAAAAGGGAGAAAGGATAAAATAGCTTTTAACCCTTTTCTCCCAAATTACTCAAAGTGAACAACAAAACAAACTTGTGCAACTTTTTAAAAAGCACACTTACCCATCCACCTTACATGGATGTGACCAAGGGGAGGAAAAATGGGAGGGAATCTCCCTCTATGCCTTGGAATTAAGCCCCCCTACCTATTAGGTAGGGTCTAAGGGCCCATTTTCATTCTAAGTGAACTCCCAAACTAAAAAGGGGGTCACTAAAAATGCCTAAAATAGCCCAATTTCGAGTTTGGCACATTTGGGTACAATGGTAGAGGATTTGGGGCCCACCCAAGGGTTCACATGTGACCCTAATCCCATTTAATTAAATACCACATTATTCAAACTCAAAACTTAATGCAAGTGGGGCCATTAAGTCCCCAAATCAAGTTTACAACACAAACTAAACACCCTAAGCAAGATTAATATTACAAGACATTACATTACAAATGAGGGTCACTCATGGTGCCCAAAACAATAAATTCTAATACTAAGGCCTCATACAGTAAACACAGTTAGGGATTTTCCCCATGGTCTGCTTGTGCAAAATTGTGTAGTTGGCCTGAATCCCACGTTCTCCTGTGACCTGTCACCTGCACACTCATTGCACACATTGAACACACCTGTTCGATAAAATGTGAATCAACTACTCAATAAGAAGTCAATGAATTATATTCTAGCATATCATCATTCTGGAATCGAAAATGTGACAACATGCATAATTATACACAATCCACCATGAGTTAGACATAACGATAAAGTGACATACATCCATAGAATCCAAACATGCAACCAAAGTGAGTATCCATCAAATATAAATGAGGTCCAAACAACATCATATCAGTTAGTATCCATGACATCATAAGATAAGGTGACAACATAGTAATCAAGCTAAATTGACGTTATACGCCTAAATCTCCATACATGTCTAATATGATCAAATATCCTAATGTAATGTCCAAAATATATCAACTCCCTGCCAAAACATGCCTATGAGTAAAGAGAACAACAAACAACTGAGGCTATAAAAATGTGGGCACTACACAACCTAAAGGATAAGGGTGTGGATGTTTGTAAGTCTCAAGACCAAGGTTCTTTACAACTGATTCAAAAATCAAGTTAGGCTGAGAACCGGTACCAACAAAAGCATTTATCCTAGTTCTCTTGATCTGAATTTTGATTTGGAATAGTCTACTCATCTCCTTTTCCTGGTTGTCCATGTTGGTGGCCATGTATCCAAGCCTATCTTCTACATCAGAGTCATCTTTGGTTTCCACCACCCCTTCTATATTTACAACTGTCATGAACTTATTTGAGTCCTTGGTTAAATTTTTCAGATGTAACTCCGGATGCAATTTCCAACATGTAGCATCACTATGACCTTTGATATCACAGTTATTGCAAAAATTATTGGGATCTTTAGAAGTATTTAAAGTAGTGATCGCTTGTTTACCTTTTCCTTTCCACTTATCTTTGTTACTTTTTTTCCCGTATTCTTTCTTCTGCTGATTTTTCGACTGTCTAGCCTTTGGCTCTACTTCTCCTTGCTTCTTTTCATCATCTATATAGTATGCCTAGACACACACCTCATTGAGATGTTTGGGCTTTGTGGAGATGAATTTTCTTTGAAGGTGACTATGAATTCCTCCCAAGTTCTTAGTCAAAATATCCTCATCCTCCAAGTCCATATTCAACAACATGGCCTACCTTCGAAACTCCATAGTATAGTTCTACACACTTTGACCATTGACTTGTCTAAAATACTACCATTTAATCATTTGGTCATTCTTGTGGCCAATAGGATAGAAGTTATATCTAAGTAACTCTTTAAATTCTTGCCAAGATTTCACAGTAGGGAACTTCTTCTTTTCACAAGTGTCTAAATGGGTTTCCCACTAAACCAAAGCGTATCCCTCTATCTTGAGATGAAAAGGTGATCCCTTGTGCCTTAGAAAACATTATGGATGCTAAAGTGGAATTCTAATTATTTTAGCCATTTATCAAGCAATTATGTATCTACTTATCCTTCAAAATTTGTCTCAACTTTAAAAGGAACGTGATCAAATTTTACCTCCTCTCTTGCATTTGAAGTCTTTTCTTCACGATCTTCCCCATATTCTTCCTCATAGTGGCTCCTTCATATGCCAAAATTTTCAGCTAAGCCTCGAACCACTGATTCTATGGAGTCTTGCTTAACATAAGCCATCTTCTAAAAAATTGTAATTTCTTCTTACCTTCTAAACATCCTATCCATCATGGTCTCCAACATCTTGATTCTACAGACCAAGTTCTCTTCCTCCATTTTCCCCCAAATCATTTGTTTCCACTTCCTTGTAGAAATATCTGGATCGCAAGGTAAAGCCTCTTCGCCTTTAGATCTCATCATTGTCATACAAATCCAAGAACAAATACCATAGTCCTAGATACTTATTAGCTCCGATACCAAAATGATCTGTAAACTATCTACTTTGGAAATCGCTCACAAAATCACAATTATCTTGATATTCTACTTTCAAATAGAAAATGACAGTTGAGCTAGAGATTGAATTATTTATTCCATAGAACTAGAATTTGTAAAGAGAAATGAATTAACACACACATATGCCAATGATTTTTATCCTAGAAACCTCTGAAGGAGGAAAACCTGTCAGGAAGGGCAAACAAATCTTTCTTCCCTTTTTATCTTATTAGCCAATACAAATATAAGAGATACAAATTTTACAATAAGCGGGAGAGGAAATTGACAATTTCTCACACTTCTTCCCAACTACTTGATTGTTTTGTTCTCAAAATATTTCTTCTACAAACTCAATTCTAGCACTTTATAACTCTCACACTTACTCCCATGAAGTATTTTGCTTCCAATACTACAAAAATATTCTTCCTACATGTATTTATATCCTTTCTCATGTCCTCCCATGCATTGGAGGATGGGAAAGGTCATGGAGGAGAAGAGACACAGAAAACCTTTCCAATTTTGGGACTGTTCGTTTTCAAATTTTATTTTCTATTCAAAAGTGACAGGACCACTACCCAACGCAGACGAGCAGCCATAGGACTACCGCCCTAGCTAGGTAGAAGTTACAAGACCACTGTCCTGGTTGGGTGGCGGTTCTGTTATAATGTAGACAAAACCTATGTTTCTTCATTTTCTTCTTCATTGCTGGCTAATATGATGAAGTAGAGTTAATTTGGATCGCTATGGATCAGTGCATGGAACATATGAAGTATGAAGTAGTTAGGTGAGAAATTAAGAGCACACTGACTCACATGATCAAGTCGTGCATAGTTAGGTGCTTGGGGTACAACCACGTACCTAGGTACACTAGTGAGGGGAACCCTGATGTATTTTTGTACGCCATAGAAGCACAGTGGATGGATGAAGGAGATCTAAAAGAAGCATGCTGGTCTATACTCTATGTAGGATAACAAATTTTTGGTGGGCTACACAGAGGTAACTTACTAGAATGGCGATAAGTGAGAATCACCTTTTTTACCAGGTTCCTAAGGTGTAATGTATCTTCTAAAAATGTGAATTTTATGGGAAGTCCATTGCCACACATCATGTCTAGAATTGTGGGAGACTTTGGATGGAGGGGTAGGAAGCCTTACCACCATCACTATGGGTATATAAGTTCTATTCCACCTTACATGGTTATGCGCATGCATGATATGTCAAGAGAAACAACTAATTGGCAGGAGATGACCTCATATATGATTCATACTTTTGATTATTTTTCTACTAAGGCTCCATTTATTGAAGTCCTACCATTTATGAAGCACCTTAATTTGGGAGATAGTGTGAAAGTTGAGGAACTTATGATAGAAACTTTTGGAGAGCTTGATTTAGAGGCATGCCTAGATCTTGAGGAGACAGAAGAAGAAGAGATGGGCCATGCCTGGGAAGCAAAAGAAAAAGGTAAACAGGTGTACATGATAGATAATGAGGAAGTGGATAACCTAGCTATTGACCACATTGAAGGTACGTGTGAGGTGACGGAAATTGTGGATGAGAAGGCACATGTGTATCATGCTCATATGAAAAAAAAGAGGGTTAACATTTGAACAAAGGTAGATCCTAAAGGAGGCCATTATTGGTGATTATTGGTCGGAGTAAGAATTGGATAAGATTATTGAACTTTTGCACAATTTTTAAGACTTATTTCCACAGGGTTATCATGAGTTAAAGAAAGTAAACCCTTCTTTAGGAGAGATGAAAATAAAGCTGAAAGAAGGTGCACGTCTAGTTATAAAGAGGCCATACAGGATGAATCCTATATGGGGGATAGCCCGTATTCAACAAGAGCATAAGCTCAAATATAATTCAATTCAATGTTAAAATTATTATTACAATACACAAATATATATGCTCTCCTATTCTAACTCACATACCCACTAGCACTAATCTAGGATGGTTGTTCTAACCACCTAGATTCTCTCAACCTTCCTAGCAATACTCTCTTAAATATCTAGGTGAGTTATATTATTGACTCACTTACATTTTTTATTAATTAACACACATATTTTTAATCACCACAACTGTGAGCACTAACACTAGGTTTCCCTAACATTTTCCCCCTTAGTGGTCACATGGGGTGAAGAACATTATTAAAAAAATGAATTTGATCAAACTCCAGATTTCACACAAGGCCCATATGCTAACAATTTGTTTACATCAATTATCTCAGGGTTGTGCTCGGTTTCTTTTTGGTTGGTCTTCAATATTTTCTTTTCTTTGAATTTACCACCCCCAATGTAAATATACTTGGATTTCAGTTGCAACTGATAATGCATCAAATTACAATAAATAAATTACTAATTTTCTAAAAAATATACATCTATTGGTTACAAATATATTTACCCCCTTTTTTGAATTTTTTTTCTTGATTACAAAAATTCTCCCTTTAATTTTAAACAAGTTGATATAATAAGGTGGAACCTTTGACCATGCCTTACCTAAATTATTGGCACGTACCATTATCTCTTAATAATAAAAAATTAGATTTTAAAAATAATATTCGGTGGGGAGCATGAGGTTATACCTTTTTGAGTTCAATGCAAGGATTTTATTATCTCTTTAATGATCTCATGGAAGTGATATGAGAAGATATTATATCTGATTGGAATGAACCAATTAAAGACAAACCTTTGTCCTATTTACGTCATCAAGATGAAAGTTGAGCAGCTGATTTGTATGACTTTAGGAGAGGTGATCTTGTGAGGACCGATATGAAGAAGGTTGAGTCATTTTATCTTCCATTGGAGAGTCGCAAGGATATAGATCTACATGTAGGGAGTAGATTCACTAAGCCATAGATGGATAAATAGTTGAATCAACATCGAAATCCATTGAAGCATTCAACTCACCAGATCAAGGGTTTTAACAATGAGGGGAATTGAGATACCCAGGGTGACTTCAACCTGACAATTTAACAGTCACCTTCATCGTAAATCCATTGAGAATAATTGATTTTGACACAATGTATATCAGTTCTCTCTTAGATAGATCACTAGATGATTATACACAACCATAGGAAAAAATTGAATAAGAACAAATAGGTGAAATATATACCAGGGAATAAAATTACGAATATCTCAAATAGAATCACCATAAGTATAGGAGGAGGAAAGGGTTGTCATAGGATGCAAATATGTACACATACATCAGGAAAATATACCACAAGCTGAATTTGGTTCCCTTTGATCTTATAGATTTGGTAAAATTCACCAATTAAAAATAGATGCACTGTTATTGATAGAGAGATCTACAATATAAGCTCCAAAACTAGATCTGAAGACTGCAAAATTGAAAAAATTACCTGAAAAAAAAAATCTCTAGAACACATTTTTATTAAATAATGAATGCAAAAAATAGACAAAATGGTGTGTGGTGTGAAAAAAATGGATAGAGTGGACAACATGAAAGTAGAGAGGGAAATGCATGTGAATGATGAATTTCAACAGAACCAAAAGAGGTCTACTCTACAATTTTGTTGACAATATGCAAGTAGGGGGTGAACAACAAAGCAATGGCATTTGCTCATGGTCTACACAACATTTTCCATTTTTTTGGTGTGGATAAAAACAATGAATGGAAGGCCAAACAATGCTCAGAGAGGCCTAGATGACCTACTCTGATACCAAATGTGGGGTTTACCCCATATTCAACAAGAGCACAAGCAAAAATATAATCCAATTCAACATTAAAATTAATATTATAATACAAACATATATATGCTCTCATATTCTAACTCATATACCCACTAACACTAATCTAGGATGGTTGTTCTAACCACCTAGATTCTCTCAACCTTCCTAACAATACTCTCTTAAATATCTACGTGAGTTATATTATTGACTCACTTACATTATTTATTAATTAACACACATATTATTGCTCACCACAAATATGATCATTAACACTAGGTTTCCCTAACATCCTAATCTGTACGTGAAGATAAAGGAAACTATTGACAAGGTGCTCAAGTAGGGAATCATTAAGCCTATTGAATAATCTGAATGGGTTAGCCCTATGGTCATAAGTATCAAGAAAGATGGGAGAATAAGGATTTGTGTGGATTACAGGGAGTTGAATGCTTCATGTGTAATATATCCTTTTCCCCGCCCCATTAATAGAAGATATCCTTGAAGGAGTTGTTGGGCGCGAGTATACTCTTTTGCAGATGGGTTTTTAAAGTTATAATCAAGTGCTCATCATGAAGGAATATCAGGAAAAGAAAACTTTCACCACCGAGTGGGGAAGTTTTTCATATATAGTGATGCCCTTTGGATTAAAAATGTACCCACGGTGTTCTCACACATTGTTGTGCCGGACTTTCAGGACTTTATTCATAAGTTCTTGGAAGTATATATGGATGATTAGACAGTATATGGCTTAGTCAAGGACCATTGTGAAAATATAAGGCTTATGTTTGAGAGGTGCAGGTAGTTTAACATCTCTCTTAACATTAAGAAATGCATCTTTGCAACACCTTTTGACACTTTATTTGGGCATTTAATTTGTAAGGAAGGATTGTTGGTAGATCTAGCCAAGGTAGTTATGATCTTGGGTTTAGAAGATCTTAACAATAAAAGTGAAGTGTAAATATTACAGGAAATTCATCAAAGGCTATGCAAAGATTACCATGACCTTGGAAGAATTCTTGAAAACTAAAGGAAATTTCTATTGGGATGACGCACAACAACATGCATTTGAAACATTGAAGAAGAGACTTACTACTGAACCTATTTTATATTTTCCTTCATGGGACAAACCCTTTCATGTTCATTTTGATGCTTCTAGGATGGAAATTGACACATTTTTAGCACAACCAAGAGAAGGAATTTTAGACCACCCCATTTGCTTTGTAAGCAAGAAGTTGACGCCAACAAAGCATAATTATACAATTATAAAGCACGAGGATTTTTTTGATGATCTACATGCTACACAAGTTTAGAAAATACTTTTTGGAAACACCATTTATCTTCTTTAAAGATCATATGGTGCTTAAGTATTTGGTCAACAAGACTATTTTGAAAGGGAACATTTGTAGATGGATACTTCTATTCTAAGAATTTGAATTTACATAGTTGTTGTCAAAATAGGTAAGAGAAATTCCAAGCTGGATCATTTATCAAGATCAATTTTGGTGAGGATGCTTAGAGCATTGAGGACACAATGCCAGATGCATATATTTTCATGTTAAACTATGCTCATGCCCAATATTTAAAGGATATTGCAGTATTTTTGTGCACTAGACAGGTGCCTACAGGAATGAAGACCTTAGAGAAGGAAGTATCTTGTAATATGCGTAGACCCCTATCAATTGATTGGTGTTAGCTTTTAAAAGTTGGGCTGTGATGAATTTTTGCATTGGTGTGTTTTAGAGCATGAACGTGAGGCTATTATGGAAGAATCTCATGGTGGAATAGCAGGAGGTTATTATGCTAGGTGATGCTACAGGGTGCATAAGATTCTGATGGCTAGAATTTGGTGGGAATACTTTATATAAGGATACCAAATAATATGTCAAGGCATGTGATCATCGTCAATGCCTTGGAAAAATTGTAACAAAGATGAGATGTCCATTGTAGCCTATTGCAAGTGCTGAACCTTTTGAGAAGTGGGTTATTGACTTTGTAGGTCCTATTTCACCACCCACGTGTAGGACTCGCCTGCTGCTACATCATTACTTGTACAATTATCTGATAATGTGGGAAGAAACAAGACCTACAAAGGATTGTACAACAAAAACAATATTTCTATGGGAAAACATCATTAGCAGGTATGGTTATCCATTGAGCTTAATAAGTGATAGAGGAACTCATTTCCTTAATGAGACAATCATAATTCTATTGGTAATTTATGGTGGCACACCATAAGACTACACCCTTATCACCCACAAGTCAATGGTACTGCAGAAGCTTTCAACAAAATTTTGGGACAAGACATTAACAAAAATATTGTGATGTTGGAAGAAAATATTGGGATGATAAAGTGTCAGTTGTACTTTGGGCATACAGGACCACTTATAAGAGGTTGAATAAGGCCACACCTTTTCAGATGGTGTTTGGCATAGAGGTTATATTTCCTGTTGAATTCATGTTACCATCCCTATGTATTACACAAAGGTGGACTAGCTGATGAGAAAACTATGGAAGAGTGCATTGAAAAACTAATGCAATTATATGAGCAACACGCTATTGTACAAGTTGGATTCAGAAGACTAGAGAAGGAAAGAAAGAAGGCGTGGCATGATAGGAACATATTAGGAATAAGACATTTGAGGTTGGAAAGATGGTTCTTCTCTATGACTCCAAGTTTGACGTTCCATGTAGGGAAATTAAAGGTGCATTGGTTGGGACCTTTTGTAGGTAACCCAGATACTTGACTCCAATGCTTTCTAGTTGCAGGTGCATTATATGGCACCATGTTTCCTGGTTACTTCAATGGGAGTAGGTTGAAGCCCTATTATAAATAAATCTTCTTGGTGTTTGTAATAAGGTAAAATTTCCACTTAGATTAGATTTCCCTTTCATGTGTTTCCTTTTATCATGTTGTTATGCTTTGTCAATTTAGTTTTGTGTTTCGTTGTAATAAGTGTGCTTGCGCATGCAGGAAGATGATTACTATATTTTGAGTTCATGTGTAGAGGACCACACATAATTTTAGTGTGGGGTGGATTGCAAGTAGCAAACAAAAGAGAAAATGTTATTGGTTTTGAAGGTTGACTAAGAAATAAAGGAGTACTCGTGTTGATGACGATGTTGGTTGTTGGACTAAACTAAAAGAAAGTAGAAAAATGTGTCATAAAAAGGATGGTGATAATAAGGACAATTCTAAGAATAAAAACCATGTATGAAGAATGGACATGCAATGTAATGTGAGGTAGGTAGTGGCAGGGTGAACTACTTAGTGAAAGGCATAGTGGGTTATGTACTTTGGTGCAAGGAAGCACATGCAAGAAGGAGTTTGTGGCCTGTGAAGTAGTAAAGAACATTGGAAGGTTATGACTGTAGCACATGGAGGAAAACAACGGAAAAGGCATGAGAAAAAAGAGGTAAAATAAAATTTAAATTTGTTGTACAATGGTAGGTGGAAAGAATTTAATGTGGTAAAAATTTGAAAAACTATAAAAAAGCATCGAGGTAAATTCATTTTTTTCCTTACCTTGTGAAGAAACTTGTGCCTTTTCTTGTGCAATTTTGAGTGAGTTTGAGTGGTTGCAAAGGAATTCTTGAAAATTTATGTGTAGATCTGGAGAATTTATAAACTAGATTGCAATAAAGACATGCGGTCGAGTGAATGAAAGTTCCTTTGGAGGGAAGATTTTGTAGGTTGGGATGGTGTGAAGTGTAGTTTTAAGGAGTTTACAATTTTTCTAGTTAGGGTTTGCAGGAGTTAGGGCACTGGTTTGGAGAACATGGAATAGAAGTGTAAAGATTTTTGCATGGACGGTTCAAAGAATGTAGTAGGATTAGGGATACTAAACATAACAAGATTGAGGTAAGGTATAAGTTTGAACTTGCGCACTAGGATGGTGCACTGAGGAAAGAAACAACCACATCACTGAAGGGTAAAAGAAAGAACAAGGGAAAAGGAAAATCCCATAGTGGAAGACCTGTAGGAAGAGTGGTACTCAGAGATGCAGTACCCTGTATGGAGTATTGATGGGGAAGGAATGGGTATCCCATATTCATAAAATGGTTGCAAGTGATTACAACCATTGCATATATGCCAATGCATGCTAGATTGAAATAGAGTTGGTCCAGAAGACTAAAGAAAGAACTTTCAGAGGGAAAGCCCATATATGATGATGAAGGAGAGAAAATTTGCAGAATGTACAGGGTCGCTCCAGCTTGTATGAGCTCTCGTAATTTGGCAATCCTGGAGCGACTGTACCAATGGTTAATGTCACATGCATTCACAAATACTTCTTCTATTTTACTATAAGGAGGATGCACTTAACTGACTAACACTAATTTACAAGTATACTGGAATTTAGAGCACAAGTGTAGAACTTCCCTTTAGACTTGGATGATGTTGATGAAGTAAAGAATACTTCCAAAGGAGTTCAACTATCAGCAAATGAGTCACGTGTAATGGACATTCCAAAGCTAGATGACTATGTTATCAGAATAACAGCACACCTGCTTACTAAGTTGAATGGACAAGAATGATGTGGGCAAGTGAACAAATGATGGTTGCACATTTCTAGGAAGATTACGCAGGGAACAATCTATAACCTCGCATGGGATTTTTAGCTGAAGAGATTATTGAGGAGGCCCGCGCATGTGACAAAATCACTTTTAGGAATATTTTTCTATTGATAGTATTTTCTGAGATTGGGGTGTCATGGATGGACCCAATGATAAGATATGGGAGTACCTTAAGGAATCTAAATCCCCTATGCAAAAATATTTTCCAAGTACACATGTGAAAATATAACTCCTGCATACAAGGTTCAGGGAGATAGGTGGTACAAGAGGATGCACGATGCATTTGGGGTAGAGTGGTGCATTCCTAGTGAATTACCTAGTGCACTGGAGGGAAAGGCATAATTTCTTTGTATATCAACACTTCTGCATTGGTAGTTTTGAGTTGAAGGATGGAACAAAGAGCCCTTAGTGTAAGAAATCTTTTACTTTCACAACCAAATATTTCCAAACTGTTGTGAATAGGTTTAAAGAAGCGTGCAAAATAATGATTGTCTTAAATAAGGTGGACTTATGAGCACCATACTTTTCTGCCAGATGACTTGTTCTACCCAAAGGGGAGTGCACATATGAAGAAAGAATGATATCAGATGATATCAACATGACAAGGTTGGTTACTTTTCCAATAGCAGGAGTGGCGGCTGCGAAAATTTTATATATATCTGAAGCCAAACATGGTCAATGGAAAGTACATGGAGGATGATTTGACTATCCCAAAGGAACCAATAGGGAAGAAGATGGTTGGATAAAGAGAGCACACTAGGTTACCCATCTGATTAGCAAGGATGAAGAAGGAAGTGATGATGAACCCCGAGCTGAAGTGCAGATGTGAAGAAAACCCCCGACCTAAAGTGCAACTATGAAGAAAACCCCTGTGTGTAAAGAATCTGAGTCTGCACAAGTTCAAGGAGGAAACCCAAAAAGAAGAATTCCCCAGTTATGAAGAATCAAAAAGTGTCTAGTGAAGACACATAAAAATAAAGGAACAGAGGGATGAAGAGAAAATTGTGCAGCATATCCCTTAGGTACATGATGTTGAAGAGTCTGACGTGGTAGAGCATAATCACACCATGAAGAGATACTGAGGATGGAGGTGGAAATGGAAGGGGTAGATGCCTTCCATCACCCATATTTTTTAGGAAAAATAGGGGCCTACTAGGAGCCTAGAGTTGAGCATGTGGTTGAAACTGAAGTTGAGTTCCAGATTGAGCACAAAGAAGCGCATAGTAGGGACATAGTAGAACAGGAAGTAGAGCATGTTGGAGAAATTAGAAAAGATAATAGAAGAGATGGACTAGACAGTACTCTTGTGCTAATTTTTCTTAAGGGTGCCCAGTGGGAAGAATAGAAGACCAAGGTATACACCCAGGGACCTATGATGCAATATGATGTTGATCCCAACAAGGTGTTTGCACAAGATACCAAAGCACAATGGCCACACTGAGGACTTGTTCTGTTGGTCATTTTTTAGGAGAGAGGAAGCTTTTCCATGCTCAAGGAAGATGTTATCTTAGGAATTCCAGTCACATATGGAGGATCCAGAGTTCGAAGTTAGTGTGCAATCGTTATTAGAGACTCGACTTAAGTCCACACCAAGGGAGACATATCCAATAGTTGAATCCCAAATTTTAACAAATGAGAAAGCATGTAATGCACTCAAAAAACTATCGGTGGGCATTGGAGTAAGGAATTTTTACAAGGACTACAAAATGAAAAATCTATGCAAAGAGCTATAAGAGAAGAGTAAATAGATAAAGATGAAGAATAAGGAG
Source organism: Taxus chinensis (assembly GCA_019776745.2). Lineage (NCBI taxonomy): Eukaryota > Viridiplantae > Streptophyta > Pinopsida > Cupressales > Taxaceae > Taxus > Taxus chinensis. The sequence continues at coordinate 720,867,462 of CM034153.1, read as the reverse complement.
ATACGGGAGAGAGACAAGGAGATAAAATAAAAGGAAATGATCATTGTGAAGTTGAAACAAGAGGTAAGAGAAGAGAGGGGATAGACGTGAGCCACATATAAAAAGGCAGAGTGCATCGTAGATGCAATTACACTCGTACACCTAGAATTCCTTAAGGTCAGACTGCCTATGAGTTAGCCCTCCATTTCCTACAATATCTAGCACAAATGATTACAATTGAAAGGCCAACTCTCACCTTGGAATATGCAGAATATGTGTTAGCATAACAAAAGCAACATGACAGAGAGTAGTTAGAAAAATTCATTGTACAATATGACAATTTGGAGTGATCAAAGTAGCTACGCATGTAGAAGAATTTGTATATGATAACTGGGAAGACTTCAACCATGTCTTGGGTTTGTTGGTGGCCAAGTATGAAGCAGAGTTGAATGAGTTCCACAACAGAAATAAGAGTAATAGGGCAGAATGAGAGAGGATTTTGGTCGAGGTTGAATAAAAGAGGTAGAAAATCACATGCAAGAGTTTGGCTAATAATAGGATTGAAGTGAAGTATAAGATTAAAATAATCGATTGTTAGTGAGATTGTAAAAGTATGCATGTTGTCTATTTTGAGCATGTAGCCTATTTTGAGAACACAAAGGTAATGAAGGTAAATTCCCCACCCCTGTGTGTGTGTGTGTGTTGTACTCCATTGTTGAGGGACACCATATGCATTGTATTGTTATACTGCTCTAATTTTCTAATGCGCATAACCATGTTGAGACTGGTTTGATATATTGTGTATTCATCTTTTGTGATGTAATCTTTATATTATGAATGGATTATTGTGGATGGATTCTGGAAACCATTGTATCATAGTATGGGGATCACATAGTGAAATTGATCTTCGTAATGGTTTGATTTGTCATGTTTCCTCATGACATGTGTTTCCTTATGAGGTTTGTGAAGATCTACATTTAAATGTATGCTTGATAATGGTAATAATGAACTTGCATGCTAACATCTTGATAAGATAGTGCAAAGGAGGGACCTACTGGCTTTGTGTGCTTTGGGTGAGCATTCAAATCTACCTGGATGAGGTGTCAGTGCACCTAGGAAATTGAGGGGAAATAAGAGACTAAATCTACATACTATCTCTAGAAATTATATACCTCAAAGGTCTCCCAATAGGCCTTCAGTTTCACACATTGTTTCCAATGGCTTACATTCTCATAGTATACTTCTTAGATCCTCTAGTTCCCATGTTTTCTCTACAATTTCTCATATAGTGCACATGGTATATCTAGGAGTACTCGCTCTTCTATCCCTCCTCATAAATCTTTTACTTCACACACTACTCATAGAGCTACTTCACCGAGTTCCTCTCTCAGGGTTTCTTTGGCATATATCACTACTACGGTATCACTAGTACTTGAGTCACATTATTTGGCACAATTGAGGATCATGCCTATATCCTCTTCAAAATTTTCTTCACATCTTCATGAGGTCCTCTTTGGGTATCTATTTTCTTTCTAATTTCTTTGTATATAGTTAAGCATTTCAAATTCCAAAAATACTGACATTATTTCAAAATACATTCATATATTTACAAAAATACAAAATCAAGACATGTGCACTTAAAATGTATTGTTAGAACTTTAAATTATACATGTTGGTTGTCACATTGGTTTGATAGATAGCCTATCTCTTTACTCTTTACACATATGTGTTCATGAGATACATTTTTCTTTATGCACGATAGATAAATTGATACATGTTGATGGGAGCTACCATGGTTTCCTACATTATTATCTTGAGGGTATGCCTCCACATCGTATATGTGTTATTATTTCATTATAATTCCTTTCTACTTCCTCATTTGTCTTGATTACATACATTGTGTATTTTTCATTTTTTGTACTAATAGGACTAACACATGTGTCTTGTGCAATGTTGACACCTCTTGATTTACATGCCTTTTATAACTTGATTTCATCTCATTCTAACATTCTTGTTCGTTATACATGTTTGTTAGTTGTGTGTGTTACTAATTTATTGTCTCCCTACTTGTGGATTGAGTTATTTTCTTTTCTTGTGAAATTTTTGATGTCCCATGTTTATGGCTCTATGCTTCTTTCGCAAGACATTATTGGAATTCCTAAGTGCCTTGCTTTTTTTTATGACACCGTGGGTGCCCCACGTTTTTGGTGCTATGTCTCTTTTGTGTGAATTTGATTGTCAACCTAAAGGTCTTGATTGTCTTGTAACATAGTAGGTTTACCATGTTTGTGGATCTATGCCTTTTATATGACATTGATTTCCTACCATTGTCTCTTATTGTACTATTTCTATATCTTTTCACCTTTTTTCTTATACATGTCTTGTCACTACAATTTCTCTTGTTTTTGTTGTTACTCTTATTGTGCATCACGATTTCCACCATGTTCATACCTTTTTTTAGGTTTTGGATCCCATCATCAGTGGACACCATTACATACCTTATATGAGATCCTACATAGTTTATCATACTTATCAGACATGGTTACACATCAATTCTTTTGATTCACACACTCAAATGCTTTATCATAGTACCTAAAAGCAGGGGGAATTATTATGGGTATAATCTATAACTATAATAGATACATGCATACGTTTGGGTTCATACATGTTACAAGTACTCAAAAAAAAGATCAAACACAAAAATTCAAAGAATATTACAGAAGGTAAAAAACATACAGCTTGGTCAGGACCATACAGATGGTCCTGACCCTTTGACACAATTTTTCCAAGGGGTAGTTACACCAAATTTATCATAAGGATTATATTTTCACCTTCAGACACTATTTCTTGGTACAACTTCAAATTCATTTGACTTGGTTTAGATCAATATAAGGGGCATGAAGTAATTCACTCCTTCACCATGACACTTGGTTATTGTTACATTTTCAAGGATATTTGGAGCATGGAACTCCTCTCTTCATCTAAACTTAAGTACATTATAAATTCTATTCAATTGTGTGGTACATTACAGTCATTCTCCAAGGGATGGTTGAGGTGGGAAAACATAGAAGTAATACTTAAGATATTATTTTTTCACTTGTAACAATATATGCTTTTGTTACATGTCCTTGAGTCTGAATTAATTGCATCCCAACATTTCTAAAATTTGGTAGGGACTAGTCTAAAGGGGCATAAATTTGGAATATTTTATCTTCTACTCATGTGTCTTGTACCAAATTAGGAATAATTTTGATCCAAAGTGTTTTGGTCTTGGCTCTCTTGTCAAACCTATGTTTGACAATATTATTATGCTCACTAAAATTCTTCATGGTCTCCTCTCTTGTATATTCCATATGAAGGGTGTTAAGTAATCTTAACATTAATTGGCCATATTATTCTATGTATTTAGGTGGTAATCATTAGAGTAATGGGGAATATCAGCTCTTGTCTATACACAATAAAAAATGATGACGACTTCAGGTATTTGTGTCTTGTTTGATTATCCCATAAAAGATGCTTCAACAATAAGTGCTAGATATTTTGCTTGTCTACAACACACTTCTTGATGGAATCAATAAGGTTCTTATTCATATATTTTTCAAAAACATTTCCTTTCAGATACTAGTTTGAGTATAAATTCAATGTGATCTTATTTTAATAGGTCTACTTAGTGAATTCAATTGATTAGAAAATGGGGTCCTAAACCTTGTGACAATGTTTCCTTTCAATAAACTGATGAATTCCTTGGTGGTGTTATTCTTGGTTTCTATACCTTTCATCTACCTTTTGTAATAGTCATCAGTTGTGAGGACAATTTTATGTCCATAGCTAGAGTTTGGATTCTTAACTCTAATGAAGTTAAGTACTCATTAGGAAAACAATTGATGCTCAATGACTGGTGTAAGAAAATGGGTGTGTATTCTTATCTCTTGGAAAATACCTAAAACTTGTGGTAATGTTAAACATAGCTATGGGCATCCTTGAAGCTTGTAGGCCATTAATATCCTACACTGAGTATCTTGTGAATAATAGATTTCAATACGGGTGTTTGCTTCTTATTTTATCATGAAAATTGCTCACGACTTTATCAAATTCTTCTCAAGTAATATACCTAAAGTAAATTATTTCATTATTGTTTCTATAGATGACACATTTCTCTAACATGTAGTGTGTGACCTTTATCTTGAGGGATATTTTTCATTCTCTACTAAACTAATGTGAGAATTTTGCATATAAGAGATAATTGATGACATTATCGTAGCATTTATCTGATATAACTTGGATCTTATCAGCTTATATTATTGTGATCCCTAGATCAATTTCCATTATTAATTGAATGAGGTCTTATCCTCTAACAAATGTTTTCAGATTAATATGAATTTTATACTTTTGGATCTTACTCATCCATTTAACTATGTGCTCCCCAAATTAATTTTATCCAAGAATGAGCTTCATTACGAGATCAAGAACAATGAAATGGACTATGTTATGCAATATATAATGTATGAATTCTTCATGGATTTCATGAAGCTCTATATTTGTTTATCTAGCATGGGATACTTCAGTTTTGCATCCTTGATGGTTTTTCTCATGAAAATGATAGGGTTTTCTTCATCGTCCACCTTTTTTTGTTAATATTGTTGCAACTTTATGTTCTGAAGTAAAGAAATATAGGTATAATTCCTTTGTGAATTCATGACAGATCAAAATTTGGGCTTGAGTAATTACATCCTTGATATCTAAATGCTTTCTTGGCCTTTAGATTCCTTTCCACCTTTTTTTTCCTATTTCAACATGACATTCAAAGGTATTGCTATTTTTTCAAATCTAGAGATAAATTTACACATAAAATTGATCTTACAAAAAAAAGAATTGAAATCCTTCTCGGTGTTAGGAAATGGGATTTTAGAAATTGAACTAGATATTTTAGAGTCAATAGATATACCTTCTTTCATGACAATGTGACCAAAAAGTTTAATTTATGTAATAGTAACAAAATTTTCATGGGATTGAGAGATATGTTATATTTCTTGCACCTTTCTAATATATTTTGTACATGATTGATGTTATCCATTCTATTTTTAGAAAAATTAATCAAATCATTCATGTATATAATTATGCATTTCCCTATTAATCCTTGAAAAGAAAAATCCATATCCCATTAGAATGTAGTTGCAACATTAATAAGGCCAAGTCATATTCTCTTATAGAAAAATCTACCACACTTAGTGGTGATGGTTGTATTAATTATATCTTCTCTATTAAAGAACACCTAATTGTAAAAAGAGAATCCATCCAAAAAGGGCATCATCTTTGATCCAAAAATAGTCTAAATAACCTCATTAAGGGACGAACAATGATAATTATCTTTTTTTTTAGGATTTTTTTAGGTTTCTAAAATCAACATAGTCTAATCTCTCCATTTTTCTTGCAAACAGAGACCGAGTTTTCTACCCGTGTAGAATGGAAAACTCGGAATATAATCCTAACTACAAGTATTTTCTAGACAACTATATAAATGCGTGGATCAATGTTGATCAGAGAACATTTGACAGAACTCACACAAGAAGTCCGTGCGGGAAAGTAGGCCATGTTTAAGGGCACAAATGGACAAAAAGAACCAGCGAGAGAAGGGTAAGTTCAACATTTGGGACTTAGATGATTTTGAGCATGAAGATCTACTTTTAGAAAATGGCGTGTGGAACACACCAATGATGCAGGGACATGCGTGTCATGCATTGTCTATCTTTAGAGGATCAGATCAAAGTGTTTTGCATGGAGACGAGCTAATAATAGGTCTAGCACTTCAGTTAATTGCAAGAGGTCTATAGATATCACACTTGCATGTGTGGCTATGCTTGTGAATGGTGCGTGGCTATTAATAACATGTGGCCTATTTTTGGAATAGAGGAGCGGCAAAGAGCAAGTCCCCACCCTATATATATATGATGCGAATCACATGGTAGAAAATATAGATATAAATAGATATATAGAGACAGATAGAGAGATATAGAGATATATACGACTGGATTACTGTATCTGATCCATGCACGCATTGGTATAGAATGCCATTATTGTAAGGAGCTTCTATGTTTATTAATGGATGTAAGTTATCGGTTGAATCTAAGTTTCATTCCTATGTGTAATAAAGTAGTGCATGTTCTTGATTCAATCATGATTATTGTTTAAACTTTTTCTTTCATAAATATGAATGTGGTATGCATTGTAGAATGATGGAATAGTTATGGATCTATATGTTTATTCCTTCATCATGCTAGCATTCTACTACAGCAACCCTAAAAAGGGACCTGGTACCTTTGTGTGCTTTGGGTGAGCGCTCAGTCCAAGCTGAGTGATGTGTCAATGTGTCTAGGGTATTATCGAGTAAATTCTAAGTTGCATCATTGGTTCCATTTCTGAGACCTCTTTTTCAGTTGTTTTCAGGATGGTTCGCGATGAAGACATACCAGTTAACTCTAGAAAGTATTGAGGAGTGGATACACGATCTGGAGGAATAATATGCACAATGGTTCGGTGGTGGATCTGAGTTTAATGACCACACTTGGGTAAAACAGAATCTATATGATAACTTATATGAGAGATTTGTCACCATATTTCTAGTAGAATTATATGAGTGGCTGATTGTGTATGCATCTAAGTGGAATTGGAGGGTATCATGCACTCATCTAGACACATGAATAATTTCAGTCCCTTTATGATGTTGATCTGATCTAGACTTGCGTTGTGGATACGTGGTTTCGTGGTGTTATAAAAAATTATATTATGGAATATTCAATTTTGACGTATTCTTTCCTAGAGGTAGCTGAATTCTAGTTTTTGCGGTATCCTAGAGGAACATATCTACAAGTCATTCCACTGACAATCAAGATCTTGATGGTAACTTTGAACGTGGAGAGTAAACCAATGGCTAACTAAACCTCACCGTACGCGAGGGCAAGAATAGGTTTGGTGAAAGATAGCAGACCTAGCGGCGGAAAGGAAAAGAGAGGAAAGATGGCTTAAGTATAATGAGGTGCGCGAGAGGGAGATAGAGAAGTAACGTACTATTGTAAAAATTATGGCACTGAGGAGAGAGATGCCTCGTGAAGGATTTTAAGCTAACATAGAAGATGTGGAGCTAGAGCATCAAGAACTCCCCCATCTTGGAAAGCACAATAGAGATCCCCCCTTGGCCTCGTGTGGAAGTGCACCAATAGAAACTACCTGGGCCACGGGGTGCGCATCTTAACCCACCTGGTGACCTAGCCCTTGCACTTGGTTTTCTAGTATCTAGTACGATAAGTAATCAACAAGAAAGTTTGGAAAGTAAGAGAGAAAGTACATCAATGGTAGGACATATGGCTTCAATGTTATTTGGAGGTGTGTTTTTAGGTGCATCATCTGCACAGAACATAAGTGCGCCAAATGTTGGGTTCACCTTTGGAAGTGGAACTACCTCACAGACTATAGGGGTTTAGTATAGTATTACTGTTGGAGCATAGGGGAGTACATCTACAGGTCCTATTCCAGCTATAGGTGGGGGATTAGAAGGTATAAGTGGTTCTAGTTCTAGTGGATCTGGTGGTTCTGGAGGTAGAGGAAACACATGAGGTTATGGATCAGGTTGTCAAGGCCTGCAGCAACCACAAAATATCTATATGGAGATTTCTCTTCATCTTCTAGATTATAGAGGCATAGAGGATGTTGTTTAAACATGTGCACATGTGTGAAATCCTATGGCGCATGAAAGGGATCATGGTTGCTGAGCGTAAGGAAAGTCAATTCGCCACTACCTTGCATGGATGTGCACATAGCTGGTATAAAAAAATTGACCCTGATTAAACTTGTGTGGATTATGCAACATTGAAGGATGCTTTCTTAAAAGATTTTAATATCTCGGAGTTTGAGCTGAAAAGTATCAGCGTGCTCAAAGATATCAAGCAGGGCACCACTAAGAGTGTACATGAGTATAATGCCCACTTTAAGACACTTCTATCTAAGCTTTCTTATGATATTCACGCCAACCAGCATGCACAATGGTTTTTTGGATTGATAACACCATTCAAAAGGGAACTGTCACATAAGACATACAGTGATCCACACGAAGCACTGGAAGCACCTTTGCATCCTGAGATAGTTGGGAGCATTGAAACTAGCGTTAGTCCATTCTTAGAGGCACAGATTGCAGCTATAGCCAAACAATTAGAGAAGCTATCAGCAAATTCAGCCCATGAAATGCTCTCAGGAATTTGGTGTACAGGTTGTGAAGTAGAAGTTCACACCAAGGATAGTTGTCCTCACAAAACAATACGCTCATTACTGTTGGACTGTGAAATCTGTCATTTGAATCATGATGTTTGTCATTGTCCTTTGTTACAATGTGTGATAAGGAAGAATGTATCTTGTTACTGTAAAATTTGCAGGTCCATGACCTATGATACTGAGGATTGTTGATTGATTGATCAGATCCAAGATGTTATAGACATTGAGGTACGACAAACAAGTGTAACAGATAACTCCAAGGATAATAATGAGCACCATGATTAGGATCATAATCAAATGCGCTATGATAGGAATGAGGGCTGTTTTGAAGGAGGTCATGGAAGGGGACATGGATATCATGGTGGATATGGAGGACGAGGCCGCGGTGGAGGAAGAGATGATTTTCCTCGAGGAACGTGCTATACATGCAGAACCCGTGATCACTATAGGTGCCAATGTCCCCAAAATGTTGCATGTTCATTCTATGGAAAGAATCATAGCTATGAGGAGTTCCTAGACTTATATGAGCATCTTAGTAAATAACATAAGTAGGAAAACATAGGCGTCACAATGGTTAGGATCCAGCGCATGGAATAAAATCATTGGATGCCCAAGGTAGCACCAGAACCTAAGACCTTAACTGTAAATATTACCACATGTGTTTAAGTAGCATGCGCAAGAGAGGCATTGTACTAGAAGCCTATGATCACCAAGGAGGAGGTTTTGCATACAAGGTACCCAGGATACCATGGAAGTGCTAAGGAACCTTTAGGGTGAGATACAGTACTTAAAGGAGCAGAAGAAAATATCAGAGATAGGCCAAACTGATATCAAAGATCTAAGAGAAGTGTGCAAAATGTTGCGCCAGGATAACATCATCCCACTATTAGGAATTTGGTTAAAAAGGAACACTCCGTGCATAAGTATTGAGACAGGATGACAGATCCTGCATGTAAATCTTCCCCCTTATAGCATTGACTATGACAAGGAAATTACTCTAAATGTTGTTGTGGATGGATGGTTGTTGAGAAATATTTTAATAGATATAGGTGTGGAAGTAAATGTGCTTACATTAGATGCATGGGCATAGATGGGGAGACCCCCATTGCAGCCATCATCTAATGTGTTGTTTATGGCAAACCGAAATAAGGCCACTCCCTTATGAGTTTTTAAGGATGCATCTATAACCATACAAGGGGCCAAGTTCACTAGGGATTATGAGGTACTAGCACTTGCAGAAGAAAATAGTTTTCTAGCCTTACTTGGACGCCCTTAGTGTTATGCGAATAATGCTGACTTGAGATTCAATAAGGGGTATATCATCTTTGAGAACAAGGAGGAAAGGGTTGTGATACCTTTGACAGATGGGAATATTACACCACATATCGAACCTCTAAGTGAGGAGGACTTAAACATAATCTATGTACATGATTTTCAGGGTCCAAAGGTCAACGAGCCATCAAAGGAAGGTATCTTACAATGGGAGTATTTTCACTCTATTAGTGATACTATGAGTATCGCTTGTGACAATTTGGCTCATGGTACATATGAACTCATAGGGTGTGAGGTGAAAAACATGGTTGTGTGAAATAATGGACTTCATTCTATTCGACGAATAGGAAGCACAATACCTTGGTTATACTGGGACAAAAGAACTTCCTGTCTTTTTAAAAGCCATGGAAGCATAGTGAACAGATCACATTCAGAGAAGAGATATGTTAGTATAAACATTACGTGGAATAACAACGCGTTGGTGGATCATTCATAGAGATAATCTTACAGAGTGGAAGGAGATCATAATTTCCCTATTTACCAGGTTTTTCAGAAGCAATGCACCTACGCAAATTTTCACTTATAATGGTGATCAACATACTCATCATCACATTCAGCAGTTTGAGAGACTCTAGATAGCGGGACATGAAGCACTACCACCTTTGCTCTGCGTGTATAGATTGTATTCTACTCTACAATGATGCGTACACGCCTGGTATGTATATGCAAAACTACACATAGAGACTTGGAATTGGAAAAATTTGACTTCAGGAATAATCTAAACCTTTGAATATTTTTCTTCCTAACCTCCAATAGAGGAGGCATTAAAATTTGTGAAGAGGTTAACCATGGGAGATAGTGCAAAGGCTGAGGAACTTATACAAGAATTATTTGGTGAGATAGAATTAGGCACGCGTTTTGGAGAAGAACGAGAAGACTCCATATTGTTTGATCGTGTTTGTCTAGAGAAAGGAAAAGGTAAGATGGTGTACATCGTGGATGATGAGAAAGTTAAAAACCTAGATATTGATCATTCACATGGGGTGCACAAGGTCTTGGATAGTGAAGATAAGGATATGTGTGTATACCATGAACCAATGAAGACAAAAAATTCAATATAGGATCGAAGGCTGAGCCTAAGGAGAACATAATTGGAGACTTCTAGTTAGACTCGGAGGTGGTAAAGATCAATGAGTTACTCAAGGATTATCAGGACTTATTCCCTCGAGGGTATCATGAAATTAAAGGCATGCATAAATCACTTGGGAAAATGAAGATAAAGCTTAAGGAAGGTGCATGCCTAGTGAGAAAGATACCTTACATAATGAATCCTAATTTACATGAGAAGGTAAAAGAAGAAATTGATAAAATGTTGAAATATGGAATTATCAAGCCCCTTGATGAGTCAGAATGGGTTAGTCTGATGGTGATCAATATCAAGAAGGATGGACAAATCAAAATATGTGTGGACTATAGGGAACTAAATGTTGTATGTGTAACAGACCCATTCCCTATGCCATTTACAGAGGAAATACTAGAGGGAGTTATAGGGCGTCAAATATATTCCTTCATAGATGGGTTTTATGGGTATAATCAGTTTAGGATTTCTCAAGAGGATTATGAAAAGAATACATTTACTACTGAATGGGGAAGCTTTGCCTATAATATGATACCTTTTGGATTGAAAAACGTGCATGCAAGTATTTTCGCGCATAGTTGTTTAAGCATTCAAAGATCTTATTCACAACTTTTTACTGGTTTATCTAGATGATTGGATAGTATATGGGCTTGTGAAAGATCATTGTGATAATTTGCGCTTAATGTTTTAACAATGCAAAAAATTGAGTATTTCTTTAAACATCAAGAAGTGCATATTTTCTACACCTTTTGGAATATTGTTAGGACATATAATCTGCAAGGAAGGGTTGTTGGTTGATCCAACTAAGGTTGCAGTCATTCTAGGCCTGGAAGCGCCTACCATTCAAAGTGAGGTGCATAGATTTTTGGATCATATAGGATACTATCGGAAGTTAATCAAAGGGTATGCAAAAATTGCCTCACCTCTGGAAGAGTTACTAAAAGGAAAAGGTACATTTTATTGGGGAGAACCGCAGTAGCGCACATTTGAGATATTAAAAGAGAAACTTACTACCACACCCATTTTGTGTTTTCCCTCATGGGATAAATCATTTCATGTGCATGTGGACACCTCTGGCATGGCCATTGGTGCAATATTAGCTCAACCTAGAGAAGGTATTGTTGATCATCCAATTTGTTTCACTAGTTAGAAGTTGACTCCCGCTGAACAAAATTATACAACTACATAGCGCGAAGCTTTTTCAATGATCTATGCATTGCACAAGTTTCGAAGGTATTTTCTAGCTACACCATTTATATTTTATACAAATCACATGGTATTAAATTATTTTGTGAACAAATCGGTCTTGCAAGGGTGCACATGCAGATGGGTACTCCTATTTCAAGAATTTGACTTCACATTTGTGGTGAAGCCAGGGAAAAGTAACTCTAGATTAGACCACTTGTTTAGAATTCACTCAGGAGAAGAAGCACAAACAATTGAAGAAACAATGCAATATGCACAGTTATATAGGTTACAACACACGCCCTCAAAATTAGAAGACATTGATGTCTTTCTACAGACTGGTATGGCACCAGAAGGACTGAAGGCATTAGAAAAGAAACAATTTGCTCTATGTGCGGTACCATTTATGTTAATTAGTGGTGACCTCTACAAGTTAGGCAGAGATGAAGTATTATGTCATTGTGTATTAGAGTATGAGTGCAAGGATATAATGGAGGAGGTGCATGGTGGTATTGTGGGTGGCCACTATGCAGGTGATGCAACTGCCCAGAAGATCCTATTCACTGGATTATGGTGGGAGACACTATATAAAGATTGTAAGGCATATTGCAAAGCATGTGACCATTTTCAACGTCTAGGAAAACTGGGACAAAGAGATGAAATGCCACTGAGACCTATTATTAGTACAAAACCGTTTGAGAAATGGGCCATTGAATTTGTAGGACCTATTTTGCAAGCCGTGTGTCAGACTGGATTGCACTATATCATTACTTGCATAGATTATCTCACACGGTTGGTAAAAGCAACACCTATGAAGGACTGTATAATGACTACAACAACTAGGTTTCTATGGGAGAATGTTCTTACAAGATATGGATGTCCTTTAAGCTTGACAAGTGATAGGGGTACACACTTTTTGAATGAGTCAATCAAGATCCTATTAGATGAGTTTATGGTTGCACATCATAAGACTACACCCTATCATCCTCAGGAAAATGGAATTACTGAGGCTTTCAACAAGATTTTGAGCCAAACTTTGACAAAAATTTGTGATGTTGGAAGAAAGGATTGTGATGATAAAGTGTCAGTTGTTCTTTGGGCATATAGAACAACTTATAAGAGATTGAACAAAGCCACACCATTTCAGTTGGTCTTTGGCGCAGAAGCCATTATCCCTATAGAATTTATGTTACCTTATTTGCTCATTACTTGTGCTGGAGGTCTAGATGTTGAGCATGCTTTAGAAAAGTGTATTGAGAAGATGATTCAACTAGATGAGAGATGATCCATAACACAATGGAGTCAGAAGCAGGAAAAGGCCAGGCAGAAAGCATGGCCTGACAGAAACATAAGGGATAAGAAGCTTGAGATTAGATAAATGGTACTTATTTATGACTCCAACTTCTTGTGCCATCCAAGAAAGCTTAAAGTACATTGGTTGGGGCCATATGTCATCACTCACATACTTGAATCAGGTGCTTGCCAATTAGAAGCACTTGATGGAACACAGCTACCCAGTTACTTCAACGGGAGTAGGTTGAAGCCCTACTATAAATAAGTCTTCTTGGTGTTTGTAATAAGGTAGTATTTCCATTTAGATTAGGTTTTCAATTATGTATTCCCTTAATGTATTTCCTTCATTGTCGTTATGCTTTTTCAATTTATTTTTTGTTCTTGTGTAATAAGCGCGCTTACGCGCATGAAGCTACTTACTATGTGAAGAATGTTTATATGCAAAGGATTGCACATACTTTTGGTGTGGTGTGGTTATTTATACCCAGGTATAAGACTGTGTGAATTGAAAGGATAAAGGAATAAGCTGTTATGGGTGTGCTTTAAGGCAAAAGAAGATTGCTTCTCAAAAGTGACCAACGATGGAGATGAAAGAAGGAACAATATAACGCAAGGTAAGTGGAAGTTGTGATAACTACCAGGCGAAGGTACATTGATGAGGTACTCGAGGGTGAGGGCACGTGCTGAATAGAAATTTGTTACTAGAGGGTAGGGAGGCATGCTAGAAGGTTATAGATGGGGCGTGAGGATTTACCACGTAGAACGAATGAATTTGGTCAATAAATGAGGGGATATTTGGTAGGTGAAGGAGCAATAAATACATAAAAATTTGAAAATCTATATAAGGATGGGATGAAAATTCATTTTTACCGTTGTGATTAAGATTATTTGAAAGAAGCCAAGTGCGAAGAGCTGAGTGATCGTTTTAAGGTGCGAGGGGTGCATAACCAGTCATGACAAAGAGATCTGTCTGCAGAAGAAGCTTATGTCCCCAGTGGTGAAGGTTTTGAGTGAAGCGAGGCAACGGAGACAAGTTAGGAGCACGTAATTTCACCTAGGGCCTGCTGCATCGAACTAGGGTTTGCTTTGAACATTGCAAGGCGTAGAGTCAGAATTTCAGCCACGCTCATCTCCACGGTGATGGGGTTGAAAGGCACAAGAGATGATTTGCGATATGATTTGACAGATAAAACCATAATATTGGAGACCAAAAAGGAGTTGGGATATATAAAGGGTCTGCATGGTATGGACATTGAAAAACTAAAAAAGTATCTAGTTGTACAAGCGGCTGCACATCTCGTTACAAAGCTCAATGACCAGGAAAAGTGGTCACAAGTGAACACCATATGGCTGCACATTGCCAAAAAGATGTCTAAAGGAGTAATCTACAACATTTCACGGTATATCGCAGAGACAATCATTGAAGAAGTGCATGCATGAGGAAAGATCAGTTTTGGAGTTGTTCTGTTATCACTAGTGTTCATGGAGATTGGAGTACCTAATGGACCAAAGGAGAAGGTATGGGAGTATCTGATGGAACACAAATCACCTGTAAAATGCTTCAAGAAGTACTTATGTGAGCGATCCATGACAGAACAGGTTAGGAAACAGGTTGAGAAGTGGTATGATAGGCTCCATGTGGCTTTTGAGGAAGAATGACGTATCCCTAAGGACTTGCCTTCAGTGGTTGGAAATGTAATTCATTTTGTTGTATACCAGCATTTCTGTATAGCGCAGTTTTCCATGAAAGATGGAACATGTAGTCCTTGGTGCAAATTACCATATGCATTCATAGTAAGGTACTTCCAGGCATCAGTACACAGGTTTATAGATGCGCGGCAACTAGTGTTCAACGCGGATAAGGTAGATTGTGACTACCACACACTAAGGAAGAAATATGTGTATCCAGGGTGGGGTGCATATATTGAAAGACTCATTTCTGATGTTTTGAGCACTAAACCAATAAGTTTGGTGGTGGGAGATATTGGAGAAACACTGGTGTATCTCTAACTAAAGCCAAAGATGGAGAATAACAAGTATGTGGAAGGTGAGTTCGCACTTCCAACACCTCCAAAGGGAAAGCATACAATGGAGAATATCCCAGCGCCTAAGCCCACATAGTCAATTGAATTGGAGTATGAGGAGGAGGAGCACGAAGATAGTGGTGGTTTGGAGCATAGAGGTAGGAGGCCTCCTACAAATAAGGGTGAAGCTGAGTGTGCCACTACACCACCTCAGCCATAAGAGGGGGATGATGAGGAATTGAATACAGTCCAAGGAGAGAACAAATTTAAGAGGGTGTTTAGGAGAACAAGGACCCAAGGTGCTACTCCTACCATGGTGCGCAGATCACCCAGGCTCTCTGCACAGGAGAAAACCATGCAAAGAAGGAGGAAACTGAAGTTAAATGAAGAGGCAGAAGATTCAGAAGAAAGCATGCCTAATTCCCCTACACTTCTAGAGAACATAGAAGAACAAGGTGAAGAATCAAAGGAGGGAGAAACAAATGAGAAGGGACCAGAGGTGATAGATGCAGAGACATTTTAGGACATGGAGACATAAGTCCCAAATTTGGAAGCTAAGGTTCCTAAGTAACAATGGTCTAGATGAACGAGTGGAGTTCACATTCCACCAGCCATGGGGTATGCAAAGGACATAGGAAAAATTGTTTGTGCTCGCTTCCAGAGCACGATAGCACAAAAGGATTTATTTAGTTGGGAGCTAATGGATGACGATATAGAAACTATGCGCACTCGAAAGAAACTATCATGGTCAAAACACACCCATATGGATGAGCCTGACTTTGATATATGTGAAGAGTCATGCATTTTGAGACAGCTGAAGAAGGCACCACAAGCTAGACATATGACATTAAATCCTACTGTCATGTCAGATGAGCAGGTCAACAAAATATTGGTGAAAGTTTCTACTGAAGTTGCGAGAAGAAAAATGGATAAAGCTATAACGATAAAAAGATTACGTGAGGAGATAAAGGCAAAGGATACAGAGATAGTGCGCATAACGCAAGAAAGGGACTTAGCACAGAAGAAAAATGATTTATTTATCAGCATCACAGAGGAGATTGGAGATAATGTTGTAAGGGTTAGGCCACACTTGGAGCCAAAATTACCACAGACATTTCCTTCAGCAATACATTATGTAGGTACATTGGTGGACCTAGTGCTTAAAGATGAACCTATGCACAT
Source organism: Taxus chinensis (assembly GCA_019776745.2). Taxonomy (NCBI): domain Eukaryota; kingdom Viridiplantae; phylum Streptophyta; class Pinopsida; order Cupressales; family Taxaceae; genus Taxus; species Taxus chinensis. The sequence continues at coordinate 720,851,127 of CM034153.1, read as the reverse complement.
GCCAACACCAAGGAATTCAGAACAAGAGGTAGAACAAGAGAAATCTTCAGTGATGCAGAAGATTACATCCTATGAAGGGCTACTACAAGTGCTACAAGAAGTATTGAAGAAATCAGACCATGCTTTGAACATCTGCACAATGCCAAAGGTGCTTATAAATATAAAAAACCCTGGAAGAAAGCAATGAAGTCCAGAGATCAATAAAGGATGAAACATTGGGCCGCGTAGAGAGGTTATTAACGGTTAAGTAGAAGCGTGAGGCCCTGATAGAAACACAAGAGCCACATAAGAATCGGATAGAAGAGCTTGGGAAGCTCATTGTGCAGAAAATGGATCTTCTAGAAGGAAGAATGACATCAATGTCCAGCATTGTGTTTTTTCTACAGAATGAAAAAGGAGAGATTGCAAGGGATGAGTTGGAATCCATTGCTATGGATATTCCAGAGAAATCAGAATAAGCACTTGCTAAATGGAAGACTTTGGAGGCCGGAATAAAAGAGGAGTATCCAGATTTGCTCCTTCAAACTGATACAGAGGATGTTGCCTCTTAAAACATTCTTTATTCATCTTTCTTTTTATTTCCATTTAATATTATTTACTTCAATTTTTGGAGATACCCATTGTCTGGGCGACAATGCAATTAGTGTGGGGTAATGTTGATTAGAGAACATTTCACAGAAATCACAGAAGAAGTCTACGCGGGAAAGCAGGCTAGGTTTAAGGGCGTGAATGGACAGGAAGAACCCACACACGGAGGGTAAGTTTAGCATTCAGGACTCAACTGATTTTGAGCATGAAGATCTATTTTTAGAAGATGGCATGTGGAACACACCAACGATGCAGGGACGTGCACGTCATGCATTGTCTATCTTTAGAGGATCAGATCAAAGCATTTTGCATGGAGATGAGCTAAGAATAGGTTTCTCACTTCAATTAACTGTAAGAGGTCTATAGATAGAAAACTTACATGTGTGGCTATGCATTTGAATGGCACGTGGCTTTAATAGCATACATCCTATTTTTGGAATAGAGGAGCGGTGAAGGGCAAGTCCCAACCCTATATATGATGTGAATCACATGGTAGAAAATATATATAGAAATAGATATATAGAGACATATAGAGAGATAGAGAGATATATACGACTGGATTATTGTATCTGATCCATGTGTGCATTGGTATAGAATGCCATTATTGTTAGGAGATTCTATGTTTATAAATAGATGGAAGTTATTGGCTGAATCTAAGTGGCATTCCTATGTGTAATCAAGTAGTGAATGTTCTTGATTCAATCATGATTATTGTTTAAACTTGTTCTTTCATAAATCTGAATGTGGTATGCATTGTAGAATGATGGAATAGTTATGGATCTATATGTTTATTTCTTCATCATGCTAACATCCTAATACAACAACCCTAAAGAGGGACCTGGTACCTTTGCGCACTTCGGGTTAGTGCTCAGTCCAAGCTGAGTGATGTGTCAGCGCGTCTAGGGTATTATCTAGTAAATTCTAGGCTGCATCAATCAAGGAAGACATTGACCATGTCTTTACCTCTTCCTAAAAGGATTTTTGAATTTATTCGATAAAAATGTGTGCATTATGATAGTAGGATAAATAAATTTCAAGTCATCATAGGATCAAGTGATCATATCTTGATAGTTCAAGATAATCTACTTGAGATTTCCTTTTCTAATTTAATGCATTCATGGACAATGATCACATAACAGGGATCTTTAGGTGATTGTAGATTTAGGATAATATAATGGTGTTTCATGGTTTTCATTTTCTTATAGTTTAAAGGAGGTGTATCGACATCAAACATTATTTGAAAGAAAACACACCTTTTGTATTTAATTATCCTTTAGGTTTAAGTTTCCATCATTGAACTCATCGTCCTTTGTCAAATCATATTTATCCATGTTATCTATGAATTGTGCATCAAAAACACCAAAGTTATTCATAAATTCATAAATTTGTTGATCATTATTGAGAACTTAAAATTTGGCTACATTATTTGGGACCAAAGTACAAGGAATTAACTCAACTAAGTGTGCTTGAAATTTTGATTCCTCCCAAGGGGTCAAATTAATAGCATATGTGGTTAATGCATATGAAATTTGGTTATGCTCTTTAGCTATGGTCGTGATATTGAATGCAACAAAGGATTCAATAAAATCTTAGGCTCTATGTTTATACTACCTAAGGTATGAAATATTGCAGTGGAACTTTCTCCTAATTTGGTTGAAAACTAATATATAATCTCTAAATTTTTACTACTCTTTTACATTGTGTTTTAAATTGAATTGAATTCCTATGATCATGGATATATATATATATATATATATTAGTTTAAGATGATTGTGACTTATAGGATACAATGTACCACTTCCCTCTAAGATCAACCAATGTAAATACTTATTTAGAACTTAGTTTGGAATAAGTATAATTAAAATGTATGGTCCATAGAATGGGCCTTGAGGGAATCTCAAGTTCATTTTCATTAGAAAGTTTAGTTGTGAGAGTGCAAACACTAATCTCAAAAGTTACTGCATTCACTCTCTTATATAATGTGATGTATTCAATAATCACATATTTCATTTTAGGCTCTCTCTACTTTGATTTGGTTAAACAACTCCTCTCCAAGGTAGCCACATGTTGGAAAAGTCAATATTCATGTACCTATTCAATGTCTTAGACCAATTCCTTCTAAAAAACATACCATAAGCTCCATGGATGTCAACGACTTGGATAATAGTGAATTGTTATATCTTAGGTTCAAATGACAATTACATATGAACATTTAATAGTTCTCCAACTACCTGAACCTCAATTTTATCTAGTTTGACTACAATCCTATCATATTTCAAAGGAGCTAAGCCTAAATTTCTACAAATTTATGTCAATGTTATGTTAGTTAACACTCCAAATTCTACCAAATAATTATGGAGGTTCTTTACAAATATTTTGATGGTAAGGAGGAAAGGGGGAGCCTCTATTTTTATTTTATGGATCACCATGTTTGTGGGTTTTTTTTTTCTAGGGATACTTTTTTAGTTAGTGATTTAAGAAGCAAGTCACGTTACTGGGTGATTTGGGATAACTCATGCAAAGTTATGGTATCTTTAATTTTTTTAATATATTCCACTATATTATATCTAGTTTTTTTGGGTAGGAGTTGTTTGTCCACAACAGGGAATGTTTTAGGTCCTTTAGATAGTGGAGGATCATTATTTACCTTTGGATTAGGAAGATTAATGATGGTATTACGAGGGATAGATGTATTTAACAGATGTTATTGACCTCTACTCCTAAGGGAATAATTATTCCTATGATAATGTTGGGATGCATGTATTTCATTTGTATTTTTCTTAGGTTCATTTCCCTCATGGATATTGAAGTTAAATGAATCCAACATCTTGGTTGTCCTAGCTGGTTTGGTTATGTGAGAGGATTCTTATGTTTTGTCTAAGTTTTGATGATTGGATAAAATATTAATCATATCCATTTCCTTTTGAAATATCTCAAAGGCATTGTAAAAATCAATGCAATTGAACTCACCATGATGGGAGTTGTTGTAGACTCTACACCAGTTGGTAATTACTATTTAATTTTGAAGGCTAAGGAAATAATTTTTGAGATTTTGGACCATTCTCTATATTACATCAAGCTCAGTATTCTTGGATTCCTAGAGCATGATTTGGGCATGGTTAACAATGAGGACTAAATATTGACTCTAAAATTACATAGGATCTTCTATAGTAAGTAGGTCAATGTATCTTAATTGTTGATTATAGGAAATTACCTTAAGGTAAAGTGGATAAAAGGGGTACATTATTGATCAAAGGAAAATTTTAATTGTCATTTGATAAAGGATTCAACACTAGAAAATTGGGATACTCATTAGGCACAATTAAGGGAATGTGTCCTTGTTAATTAAATTACCTATTCAATTTCATTCATTCAGTATAATGTGGTTAATTTGGTTATTAGGGGATCTCTCCACACAAATAGTGATGTAATGGGATCTTGGGAATTATTATACATTTTTAAATCCAAGGAAACATCATGATTGTATAAAATGGTGATATGGATGTACATATTTTAGAACCAATCATTAAAGGATCTTATGGAATCATGTGATTATTTATGGATGCTAGTAAAATGTTGATACAACACACCAAGGTTGGAAATTTATCCAAATTTGTCTAAGAAAATGTTATTGGACAACAATCAATCATTAAAAAATAAAATTAATAGATTTAAAAACTAGTGATAATCTTAATCTTGAAATGTTAAAGGAAACATCCTCGTGTTCAACATTCAATCACCTGGGAGTAGATTTAAATGAAGTGGCATGTTCTTTAGTAGTGCGTACACCACTAGGAGTGAATATGGGAAGATATATCTATGGGTTTCTGGTAAAATCATGGAAATATCTAGGGATGATTATAATAGAGCCATCTAACCAAACCAATATCTTAAGAAATATTGACTATATATTTGATAATTGCAAAGCTCTTGGGGAAGGACTAATAATTAAGGGTTTCCTTTGTTAAACCTTATTTTGTGATACCTCCCAAGAGGTGGGCACAAAAAACTACCTAATTTTTTTTAGATCTGGTGAGGTGAGGTTGAGGATCCAAATTGCTTCCAATTACTCAAAAGTGTTCCTTCAGCCCAAATTTATCTCGTGTGCTTGAAGGAATGGGAAAAAAAACCTTATTAAATTGATATTTTCTTTTGGTTTAATCCCTCTTTTGAGTGCATTATTTTCATGTGTGATTGAAGGAATGGGCACAATGATAATCCATGGAATCCAATGTTTTGTTTGATCTAATGCTGACTTTTTCTTATTAATGGGAGTTGTATTCATGTGGAAGTTTGAGAACAAACCAAACATCATAGGATTGAATGGGTGTTACCCCTCTCATTTTAGGATTACCAAAATGAAAAATCAAGGCACAAGTTGTAATTTTCAACTCTCCAACATAGTATTTTGTGAATAAACTCATGAAAGTAATGTAAAATTTACCATGTGATAAAGTGAAATGTCTATGTTTACCCAACTAATAAATTTGTTTACCCAACTAAAATGGATAAGGTAGAGAGGATAAGGAACAATCCTTCATGAATATTAAACTTCTATAGACCTACAAATTCTATTCCCAACAACTTGTTTGGATTACAACATTATGATACTCAGTTCTAATAGCATTATCTCAGTCTAAATTAATTCACTAAAGCTACTTAGTTCATTTAAAATTAAAACAAGAAAACATTAATAATGTAATTACTAAAAATATGAGGAAATAAACAAAGCATGAATTTGTTTCTACAGAAATCTTGTATTCAATAATATTACCAACCTTCTTTAAAATGTTTTTACAAATATATTTATAGTCATTAAGATCCATTGAATTTCCTATTGAGTACCTTTGAGAAGGCTAGAAACATAACACTAAATTTTAGGGCAAAAATTAATATTCCCAACTTTACGACAAATATGTGCCTCTTAGTGGGCAGGCATTGGTGGTTCAAGGTGGTCCTAATGGATTTTGATATTATCCCCTTTGAATCCCTTGTCCTCTTCATAAGCCTTGAGATCTCTAAGTGATGACATTTGTAATTTTCCAATGAAATCAGGCTCAGTTCCTTACATACATGGCTTCATATATATCATCAACATTAATTCTTTACCACCACCTCATTTGCAAGCCATGACTAATTATATATTTATAATTTATTTTAGTGTTCTTCACAAAAAGTAATTTAGGGAAACACTTGGTTGGAAATTTTCAAGTACAAATCTTGACTGAAATCCAACCAGTGATGGCCACCTGTCACAAATCCATAAATTTGGCCTCCATAATACTTTATAGGACTTTGTGGTGTTATAAATAGTGTGGGAGTACATGATGGTGATGTGTATAAAGATATGCATTTCCTCCTTCTGTGGTGCAATGTTGAAATTAGATGCAAAGAGGATTTTGAGACCTTGCTAAATTTAAATACATAATTCTAAGTCATGCAAAGGCAATACAATCCATGCAATGTTGATTAAGCCTTGCAGTAATGAGAAATTATGTGTGGAAAATTAGAGGCATTAAAAAACTAAATGAATTAAATGAAGAGTACAATCCAATGAATTTATAAATTTTCAATCTTGCACACACCACAAATGATAAAAATGAAAACACCTACATATTGATCTTCTAAACCATAAAAATCATTTGCTAGGGAAAATTCAATGTTTCAAATAGTCCACATTTAGTGAAGGAAATGGGGCATATCACTATAAAACAAATCTTATTACATGTTGAAGATCTATTAACATGCTTAATTGTAGTCTTGTTTATTTACACTCAACTGTTATGCGTGTTGGCACCTCATCTATATAAATTTGAATGATCACCCAAAGCACATGAAGCTACCAGGTCCCCCCTTTGTATATGTTTGTCAAGATGTTAACATGCATAATCAGAGTAACCATTAACAAAGCATACATTCAAGTATAGAACATCACATCTACTAGATCATGAGCTTAAGTTGGAAACACACATAATAAAGAAATATAACATATCAGATCATAATTAATTCCAATTGTAAGAACACATCACCATACTTAAACACATTAATAACTATAATCCATCTGCATTGATCCATTCATAACAAAGTCTTACATACCAAAATCTAAATATATAACAATAACTACTAAGGAGTCATGTGCACTAGCATAACAGAGCATCATAACCATATTACATCATGGAATGCCTTCTAAATTAAGTATAACAAGTATATATATAGGGGTGGGGACTTTCCCTTCACCACCTATGCATTCTCAAAATAGACTACATGCTGAAAATAACCATGCGTCAACATTTGCATGATTTCTGAAGGGAGCTAATAATAGATTATCCTATAAACAAAACTTGCTTTGATCCTAATAATATCTTGATATATGCATGACCTTTCATCTTAACTTTAAATGTGATTTATCCCAAAAATAGACTTTCCTTGGTTTGCAAGCCTTCTTGTTTTTCTATTTTTCATTATCCGCTCTCCAACTCATTTTTTCTAGTATTAGCCCATAACTACAAAATTGGCTAAGTCTCGATTCTATCTATCTGGTCACACGTCACTTTAATTATCCCTTCATGTGTGCACATGTGCTCCACTTGCATGCTTCACTCCTATGTGCGTTCTCCCTACTTAACCATTTTTCCAGTCTAATATTACCCCAGACTAATTACATTTCTACCCTTGACAATGGGGTTTCTCGATTTAGTTCTCTAGGATACAAAGAATAAAAAAGAATAAGGAATGAATATCCAAAGAATGAAGTAATGAAAGAATGTTTAGCACGCGCACTTTTCCCTACTCCTCAACTGGTAACAAAATCTCAGGGCAATCTTTATTGATTTGCGCTCTCCATCTCATTCCATTCTCCTAGCCCCTTCTTTGTTATATCTGGGACAGTCACAACTATCTTTTCCATCTATTTTAGAGTCATATATTTCCCTTTTTTCTTGAGCTCCTTTGTTACTTCTGTTAGTTCTAATATCATGCCCTTCATAAATTCCATTCTTTGCACTATCAATGAACCAAACTCCTTTATTTTTTCATCATGTGCCTCCCTTACCGCTTTAAGCATGCCGCACTTCTTCGCAACCACAACCAACTTATCTTCTCTCCCTAGAGACTCATTCTTCTTTGCTGTTAGTTCATCGTTCTCCTCCTAGATTGTGTATGCCTTAAGAATTTTCTTTGGATTCTCATAGTTGTTTAGTTCCCAATTTACTTTCTTTAGTTCATCTTTCAATGTATAGAACATGACATCATATTCCAAAATCTTGTGCATTATAATTCTCTTAGTCTTCTACTTCTTTGCCGCAATGTCTACTTGAGTTTCCCCTTACATAGCTGGCCTCTCCTTGAGTAGCATGTGTACAAAATCTTGTAAGAAATGTAAGGTTGATGGGTATGTCTTTTGTGTCTACTCATCAAATTCTGGAAATGCCTTTAAAGCTTCACCCCCAATCTTGGTAGAAAAATCTAGAATATCCTTCTTCCACTTCTCAGCCCTGTTACACACCTCAGTTAGTTATTTGATTTGTTTTTCCTTATTCTTGTTGTCCTCTAAAAGTTTCTTGAGCATGACCACCTTATCCAAGTTTTTTTGTGCCACTTCTTCTGCCATATTTATCAAGACATTGCTAGCTTTCTCATCTATGAAATCAGTTGGATTTTTTGTCATGTGGTGTGCTTGAGGAGACTTATTCATCTTGCACTTGATGCACACTTCCTTGATTATTTCAAAATTATGATCTTCCATGTGTGTTTACATACTCTAAGAAAATTGCTTTCTAGTGCACATATTCATACCTTCAGGATTCAACATCTCCCATCCATATAATTTTTCATGAGTAAGTGTTCTCTAAAACCTTGCATAGATGATCTTAGGAGGATCATTAACATAACCCAGGTTTGTCATCTTTACAAATTCTTATCCTCTTTTCCTCTCGGACTGCTTACCGTTGGGAATATGCATCTCTGTGCCTGGAATTAGACCTTCTCCCTTCTTACCTGAAGTGCCCCCATGTTCCCCTGATGGTTCTCCTACACTCTTCTTCTTTTCTTCATCACCTCCAGTGGGGCCTTCCTCCTCACACTTACTATGAAACTCTTCATCTCGATGGGCCTCCTCTTCCATGGGTTTTTCCCCATCTACATTGACATCAAGAGATGACTCAGTGTTATGTGAATCTTCATCTAAAAACTCCTCTTCGTGATTGTTCTTTATTAGGCACATACTTGTGCCTTCTACTTGTCTTCTTATTTGGGCTTGGATTGATATGAGATATTCTCAATGACCTCCTTAATGTATTAGAGGGTCACACACTAGTTCTCTGTGTCTTAGATTTCCTTATGAGCTTTCTCTTGTATCCTTGGTCAAGTGTGTCACTTGGTTCCTTCTTTGTTTCTTTAGCATCCAGTTCAATTCTTACCTCTTCTTCTTCTTGCTTCCTTAGAGGACTATCTTCACGTCACATTTTGATACTTGTAGTCAGATGTCTTCTAACACCATGATCTAGCACACCACTATTTTCAATCTCCTCCTCCTCCTTATCATTGAGTTTTCCTTCCTCTTCTATCCTCAGAGGGGTGGACTCACGCTCCTGCCTAGTGACAACTTTATGCTTTCCTTTTGGAAGCTTTGGGAATTTAAGTTCATCTTCAATATACTTCTCATTCAAAAATATAGGATTAAGGTAGATGTATACCTTAGCCACATTAATATTTCCTACTGCCAAAGTCATAAAATTTATAATGATAGCATAGTCTTGATATAAGTAGACTTACCCGAATATACATAAGCCTTTCTTAGTGTAATGTAGTCACAGTCTACCTTGTCTACATCAAACCTGAGCTTTCTCACATCTAAAAATATATTCACCGAGGCCTGGAAATAGCACACTGTAAAAGCATATGACAAATTACACCAAGAGCTTCACTTACCATTCTTCATGAAAAATCTCCCAGTGTAGTAATGTTGGTAGACCATAAAATCTACCTTCCCATACACAATTATAAGAAAGTTTCAAGATATATGACATTCATGCTTAAAATCCTCACATAGACTTCTGTACCACATTTCTAGCTTGATTTTTTAAGCACTTCCCATGGCTCCATCACCAGTATAATATTAAAATCTTTATGTTAGTGAATTCTTCTCTAACGGGTACTGCCACATTTTATCCTTAGGGACATCTGGTACCCCAATCTCTGTAAAGACAATTGATAAGAGGATCGTGCCCTATGATCTCTTATCACCTGCATGCATCTCCTCTATAATTCCTTTTGCGATGAATGTGACAAGATTGTAGATAGTCCCCTCCACTATATTCTTTGCGATGTGGAGCCATTTATTATTTACTTGGCCCCATCTCTCCTGGTTATTGAATTTGGTAAAGATATGCATGGAAATCTTCACAACAGGGTCAGTTACCTTAGACATGTCCAACACGCATCATTCTTTCTGATAGGACATATCGACAGTAATGGTATCTACACCTACTTCATCATCAATATCAAGGGAAATTTCAGTGCCCAAACTCCGCAATCCGATAAGTCATCTAATGAGTGGCACATTGATTCATACTTGCAGTCCTATAAATTAGAATAATTCCTCATAGACTCTTGACATCAACCATTGATAGAGTATTTTTGGTTTTCCAAAATATGGAAACTCATAAATCTACAATAATCCAATTGTCTCCAAAATCTTGTACCCTTCTTGGTTTATCGTCTTCAGTTTGCAAGTTGGTCATTTTCACTAGTTCCTTATCTTTATGGTCCTTGTTTGCATTGGTGTGATGGTTATAATCGCTCACCTTGCTTTTGCAAATGTGGGACTCCTAAAAATGCCCCATAATGACACCCTCAGATACTGTATTTTAGAGAATCTTTCTTCAAGCACTTCCTCTACCTCTACCTTTGGTCCGTTCCTCTTTTTTCCCATTGTGGTCGTTGCATGTGCTTCTTTTGGTGCCATTTTCAACTTTCACAAATTTCCCTTGCATTTTTCTACCTTCTAATTCCTTTGTATCCTCGAACTCACGTTCCCTAGTTGTGGTTTCTTCTTTCTAAACCGTAGCTCTATGACTCAAACCCTTGTTCCTCTTTTCACGCCTTTTTTATTCTCTCACACTTCCCATGAAGGAGCTTCACTCTAGTCGTGACCAACTTCTCACAATTTTGATGGAATCTAATCTGCATTCACACTCATTCACACTTCAATCAATCTCATAACGGATCGAATACTCTATCATACGTAAGGTAAGAATGAATTCGCTTGCACTCCTTTTATAGATTTTATCCAATATTTCCCGCATTAATTTCTCCTCACCTACCATTGTAGCTCAGCTTTAATTACACTTTTTTGCTTTTCACTACTTTCTTTTACGCTTCAGTCATAACCTTCTAGCTGTGCCCCACTACTTCACAAGCCTACAAACCTCCTTACGCGCGACTCTATACACGTATTGAAGTACATAATCCTTTATGCGCCTCATAACAAGTATTTTACCATATCGATTGCCTACCTCACGTTACACTGTGTACGAACCTTTTCCCACGTGTGCTCTTCATCCTGAGAAATTTCCTTAAGATTACCTTCAAATCCTTAGCACCTATAGTACATTTTGCTTCTATGACAATACTTCTTTGAGCACCCTCAAATGCTTCCAACCTGTATAAATCCTAACACCAATGATTTTCTTTTCCTACCTTTCATGCACTTGCACCTGGTTCAACCCACACTAAAAGTATGTGTGGTCCTTTGTGCATGAACTCAAATAGATAGTAATTAGCTTCATGCACGTAAGCGCGCTTATTACAACAAAACAAGGAGAATTCGAAAGACAAATCATAGTAACAACTGATTGAAAGGAAACACATGAAAGGTGAAATATAATCTAAATGGAAATATTGCTCTTATTACAAACACCAAGAAGCCTTATTTATAGTAGGTCATTAACCAACTCCCATTGAAGTAACCTGAGATAACATGGTGTCATCCAGTACGCATGCAACTGACATGCACCTAATTCAAGTATCGTGGTTACTATAAAATGTGGTCCCAACCAATGCACCTTCAATTTTCCTAGGTGGCACGTGAACTTGGAGTCATAGAGAAGGACCATCTTGCCAACTACAAATTTCTTGTTCTTAACGTGCTTCCTATCATGCCATGCCTTTTGTCTTGTCCTTATCGTTATTTTAGTCTCCAACGCATAATGGCAGGCGCTGCTTATCTAATTGCATTATTTTGTCAATTCAGCTCTACCACATCTTGTTCATCATCAAGCCCATCTGCACGCGTGTAATACACAGGGATGGTAACATGAATTCAACTAGGAAATACTAGCTTTCAATGTCAAACACCAACTAAAAAGGTGTGACTTTGTTCAACCTTTTATAAGTGGTCTTGTAAGCCCAAAGTAAAACTGATACACTTTATCATCCCAATATTTTCTTCCAACATCATAGATTTTTGTCAATGTCTATCACCAAAATCTTGTTGAAAGCCTCTACAGTACCATTAGCCTGATGGATGATAAGGATTAGTCTTATGGTGTGCCACTATAAACTCTTCCAAGATGAATTATGATTGTCTCAATCAAGAAAAGAGTTCCTCTATCACTTTTCAAACTCAATGGGAAGTCCATTCATACTAATAATAGTCTCCCATAATAACCTATTCCATTGTGGCTGGTTATTGTATAATCCTTTGTAGGTGTCCACCTCTTCCCACCTCATGTAAGATAATCTATGCATAGGTAATAATGTAACTCATGTTAGTCCTACACAAGTTGGTAGTGAAATAGGTCCTACAAATTCAATATCCCACTTTTTAAATAGGCTCCATCTCTTGTTATAGGCCACAACAACATCTCATATCTATGTGGCCAAGCTTTCCAAGATGCTAAAAATGATCACATACCTTGACATGTTCCTTAGTGTCTTTGTACAAGGTCTCCCACCTAAGGGGCCAACCATTAGAATCTTGCACAATGTAGCATCACCAACGTAATGCCATCTTGCTATTCCACCATGAGCTTCTTCTAGAATGGTCTTCGTACTCATGTCTCCAGATTACAACAGTGCAAAAATTCATCATAGCCCAACTTGTACAAATCTCCAACCAATCAGCTGATAAGGCATTACATGTATAACAAGTTGTTTTTTGTCAAAATTCTTCATCCCTTTAGGAACCTACCCAGTGTACAAAAACACTGTAATATCCTCCAAGTTTGTGGGAAAGTGGTTTAGTCTGAAAAAGTGTACATCTGACATAGTTTCTTCAATGCTCTATGCATCCTCACCAGAATTAATCATGGATAAATGGTCCAGCCCTGAATTACTCTTTCCTAGTTTCACAACAACTATGAAATCAAACTCCTAAAGTATAAACATCCATCTACAAATAGGCCCTTGCAAGATAGGCTTGTTGACCAAGTACTTGAGTGCCATATGATCTATATAGAAAATAAAATGGGTCACTAAAAATTATTTTTAGAATTTATACAGCGCATAGATCATAGAAAAAGCCTCACGCTCAAGAGTTGTATAATTATACTCCATGGGAGTCAACTTCCTACTTGTAAATGAAATGGGATGATCCACAGTTCCTTCACCTAGTTGTTCCAATCGTTGTGTTAGAGGCATCTACATGAACATGGAAGGGCTTATCCCATGAAGGAAAGCACAAAATAGGTGCAATAGTAAGCCTTTACTTCAGTGTTTTAAATGTATGCTACTACACGTTGCCCCAATGAAACTTCCCCTTTGATTTAGGCAACTCTTCCAAGGGTGCAGAAATATTTACATAACCTTTGATAAACTTCTTTTAATAGCCTATATGTCCTAATAATCCACACACCTTAGTTTGATTCATAGGTTATTTTAAGCCCAAGATCACAACAATCTTGGTTGGATCTACCAACAACCCTTCTTTACAAATAATATGCCCAAGTGAAGGGCCAAAAGGTGTGGTAGAGATACATTTCTTCACGATGAGAGAGATGATCAATAACATGCACCTTTCAAACATGAGCCTCACATTATCACAATGATATTTAACTAAGCCATATACCATCCAATCATCCAAATAATCTTGCAATAATTTATGAATAAAATCATGAAAGGCCTGCACAACAATGCGTGAAGACACTACTGGCACATTTTTCAATCTAAAAGACATAAATGTATTTGAAAAACTTCCCCATTCAGTGGTGAAATTTATCTTCTCCTGATTTTATTTTGTGATACGCTCTTGAAAATCCATATGTAAAAGAATATATCTCACGCCCAGCAACTCCCTCAAGAATTTATTCTATAGAAGGAGCGGGGAAAGGATCTATTACACATGCAACATTGAGTTCCCGGTAATCTACAAAAATCCTTACCATATCATCCTTATTAATGCTTATGACCATGGGGCTAACCCATTCAAATTCTTCAATAGCCTCTATTATTCTAAACTTAAGCATTTTATCAATTTCTTCTTTCACCTTCATACGTAGATTAGGATTCATCCTATATGGCCTCTTTCTAACCAAATGTGTGTCTTCTTTTAGCTTGATCTTCATCTCGCCTAGAGAAGGGTACACTCCCTTTAAGTCATGTTAGCCTTATGGAAATAAGTCCTAAAATTCATGCAATAGTTCAATAAGCTTAGTGACTTCTTGCTCTGACCAGTATTCACCAATAATAGCTTCCTTGTGATCATCCTCAGTACCAATGTTAACCTTCTTTATCTTCATGAGAGCATGGTACATGCTTACCTTTTCATCTACAGTGTCTATCACCTCGTGTAAACCTTTACTGCACATTTAACATCTAGGCTATCAACTTCCTCGTCATCGATCATGTAGACCAATTTACCCTTTTCCTTTTCCTTCCAGGCACAACCCATCTGTACTTCTATCTCCTCAATACCAAGGTGCACCTTGAGATCAAGATCTCTAAATAGTTTTAACATGAGTGCTTCAACCTTTGTGTTATCTCCCAAAGTAATGCACCTCATGATCTACAAAGCTTCATTAACTAGAGGTTTAGCAGAAAATTAATTAAAAGTATGGATCATACTTGAAGTCATATCTTGCCAATTTTTTGTTTCTCTTTTTAAATTATTATGGACATACCATACGCATGCGTAGCTGCGTAGTGTGGAGTAGAACTAATGTACCCAAAGTGATGGTGTTAAAACCTCCTTGTCCGATGCCCATGTTCTCTCACTTTCATGGAAATGACGAGAGGCAGAAGACTTCCAATGAAGTTCACATATTTGTGTAGGTACATTGTTGCAAGTAAACCTAGTGGAGAAGATGATTCTTACTTCCCGCCACTCCAAAAGGCCATCTTTATGTTTCCTCCACTAGCACATTGTAGTCCCCACACAAGGTATAGGCCAACATGTTTCTTCTATCCCCTTCATTCTACCACTGAGTATCCATGGTGTGTAAAAATGTATCAAGGTTCCCCTCACAAGTATATTGTGGTACCTGGCTAGACCCTAACCACTTCACCATACGCAACCTAATCATCCTAGTGGCTCTTCCTTTGACTTTTTGACTAACCATATTGTACATTCCATGAACTCAATTATCACAAGAAACACTAGTAGTGTCACTTATATAATAAGTGTTTTCCCAATGAAGCACGCCCTCCTTAGATGGTTCTAGATTCTCTGGATTATGTATTAATTGAAAATAAGTTCTATTGAGCTCTTTTTCACTCAAGGGCTCAGCATAAGGATCTGCATTCTTATTCAATAGTGGTATAATCATGAACTCCTCATCATTCTCAAAACTAATGTAACTCTTATTAAAGCACAGATCAGATTTATTCACATAGCACTAGGGTTGTCCAAGTAATGCTAGAAAGTTGGTTGCTTCAGCAAGCTCCAATACGTTGAAGTCTCCGGTAAACTTGGAACCCTAAATAGTAATAGATGCATCCTTTAGTACCTCAATAGGAATCTCCCTAGTATTGTTTTCCATATAGAACACATTCAAAGTGATTAACTATAATATGAATTTTGGAAGTTAATCTAAACAGTACAACAATGAAATAAGTGATATAAACTGAAATATAAATGTTAACTAATTTATTTGATATTATAAAATGAAGTGAAATAATTAAAAATAAGAGGGAAAAAAGGTACTATCCTAAAAATGACTTATCTCGCTAAGATCTGTAATTGTACTAGATGATGCACATGTGGAAAACAAATATGACATCACACCTCAGAAATTTGCAGCAGATGAAGATTCGGTTAGAGTGGAGCACCTAAGAGAGGATTAGGGCTGTTGTGGGCACCCTGGTTTGCATTATGGGTGCCTTGGTCTATAGGACAACTCAAAACTTAGGTCTGGGTTGGTCATTAAATCTTCTCAATATCTTATTCTTTTTCGCATGTATGTCACATTAGCTTTACTGACGTCATTGTAGATATTCACTGAATAGTCTCCTATAAAACCACACACAAAAGCATCAAACCCTAAAAATAAATATTTAAATGAATGAATCATATTGTCCTCAATTGCCAAATAGATGGACTTATGACTGAGCATCGCACTACATCTTAGACCAAATGAATTTCTATGTGCATGTGTGTGTAATTATGTGGGGTAGGGTGCCCTAACGCTAATGACGCCAAAGTAGCGAAAAATATCTAGATGTAAGATGCAAATGGTGGATGGAATAGAATGAATACAACCCTTCCTATTTAGTGTGTGATGCAGAATAGTGACCAAATGCAGTCCCTTGCCTTAGTAGATAGCTATCCCTTAGCAGAGATAGTCTTCCTTTAAGATAGTGTGTATGTTGTGTTTATATAGGGATATCTTGCTCAAATTTCGACACTAATGAAATGGAATGCCAACTAGTACCTAAGGGAATGAGAGGGAAAACTAAAAAGACTGGCCTCAAAACTCTAATTGAACACCAAGTGCAACCGAGACCATGGCGTCTAGAAATGAGGACCATAGGCACTGACGAGCACCTTAATCCCTTCCTAGGTGCCCTAGTCAAAGACTAAAGATCACCACTAGGTAAATAATGACAGCTGAGACTCCATGAGAGATGCTAGACCTATGTGAATAACTGATGATTGTGCAAAACAATCAATGATAATGACTGACTTAATTGATGACGAGACTAGGTGATGAGTCATAAGTGAATAATCTTCTTACGCAAGATCCATATATAAAACAACATATTTTGTAGTATAATAATAGTAGCAAATGTGTGATTTTGTGAGTACATTTTCCCCCACTTTATGGTCGTGAGCGGAAAGCTCGGTAACATAAAGTAGATAGAGATGCGCACCTGAGAAAAATCTGTAGAAGCCCTTGTTGTAGTAGAACATGTAGATGTGGTAGAAAAAGTGTGCCGAAAGAACCATATAACATGTCAAACCATGGATCGGTGCATTTATCCATGTAACGTAGAGAAAAGTGTAATAACATGATGAAGTGCACTAAAATTTAAATAAGAGTGATGATTGTAATGTTGGATGATTGATGATTTTGAATGCGTATGATGACAATAAGATGGGGTAGGGAGTGATCATTTCCCAATCCGATTGTATATACAAATAATCGACCAGAGGATTTGGGCATCCTGCCACAAATCAAATATTTTTGGTTTTTAGATCCAGATAATTTTGATCAAACAGTTGACCCATATAGAAGTGGTATAGGAAAGGAACTCTCGCTTCCACTCCAAGGGTGTTGCCAAAATGTAATAGCTTCTAAGTTAGGTCATTTGGAAATAAACACAAAATGTATGATGGCTTCCAAGTTAGGTCATCTGGAAGAAAATGTCAAATATAGAATAACTTCCCAAGTTAGGTCATCTGAGAAAGTAATGAATGTAACTCCCAAGTTAGGTCATCTAGGAAAGTAATGAATGAAACTCCCAAATTAGGTCATCTAGGCAGCTGTATATGTTATATCATTTTTATTGAATGATGGTTTTTAGAGGTTTGAACGTATGTCAATAGATTAATTGATTGATTGTCTTGATTGGTTACTCATAGAGATATTTCACACTATTTTCCCCCAAGTTATGTCATTAGGGGGAACTGATAGAAATTGATGGATGATCACATGGAAAAAAAATTAATGCTCGTCGCCCCCAGGTTAGGTCATTAGGGGAAAGTGATGAAATTTTATATAGAAAAATTGTATGTGTTGCCCCATGTTAGGTCATTAGGGGGAATTGATGGTCAAATGTTGTGCAATTGATTAGTAAATGTTTAAAAGTTACGAATTGATAGAGTTTATTGATCACATGATGTTATATGGGGGATTATGACCCCAATTATAAGCCCCCCCTTTCGGCGAAAGGGTAAATGATGATAGGAATGAACGCTAAGCTAAAAGTAAGCACGAGATAGAGCAGAAGTGATAGAAATTAGCAAAATGTGTACAGATTGAATAAAATATAATGTTATGAAGATATAACACACATATAATGTGTATGGTATGGTGGTAGGTGAAATTCTAAACAAAACACCACAAACGGGGTGTAAATTGGAGTAGAAATGCTCAAGATAATGAAAAAATAGAGTAGTGTGTATTAGTTGCAAGAATAAGCGTGAAATAATCACCACAGTAAAGTGGGTGATGAAAAGTAACTATAAGTAGTGAAGTGAAAAAGTGATTAGTCACTTCATTTATTTTTCACATGATTGTGAGATTGAGTGTGAAGTGAGTGAATATGTTGTAAGCGAGAGCACCATGTCTTAGATGGTTTGAGAGTGTAGTCAGAGGATGTCATAGAGTTACGGTGTATACGTAGGACCATGTGGTTAGAGGACTGATTTCTAGGGGTGGCCGGCCATTCCAGGTGGAGAGAGTATCGTGACAATTTGGCATGGCTCAGGACATGCCCCCAGAGCCATATATATGGTTGATAGCTATTACAACGCCTAGGAGGGTCGAGGCTAGACCACGACCCATAGGAGAGTAGCTAGTACCTCTTGGGATAGATAAGGAAGATGCGGTGGTAGATCCAATAGAATCTGATGATGCGGGGTGTACAAAGGAATACCATGTATGGTGGATGACACATTGATGGGTACTTCTATTTCTATTATTCGCAGACATAGTGAGGTTACTGTAGGGAGGAGGAGGAGAGAGGGAATCCCATACCACCGATAATGTAGCAGTAGTTGTAGCTGAGCATAAGTATTTGTATATTTTTGTTGTGTGCTTTGTTGTTTGTCTATGTTATAGTGATGATTATCTAAGTTGTTGTGTTATTTGTTTTTGTAGGTAACACGTATTGGTCCCTAATAGTGGAAACATCCATCTGCACATTGACGCGGAATGTACCGGCCAATGTACTTGGTGGAGGGATATTTGAGCATGTGGATGATATCGTGGGCAAGCATTCCCATTTATTTGAGCTAGTGGCCATACCAACAACAACATGTATTGTGCTTCTATGTGAGAGGGACGATGCACGTGAGAAGACTTGATGAGCCAGAGAGGCGGTGGGTGGTGGTCCCTTAGCATAGGATGTATTTGCATGATACATGGATTTATAGCGTTAGTTTTCAGAGAATTTTACAGAGGCTACCTTATTATAGATGTGGGTTGAGGGGTACTAAGGCCATGAATAGTGGCACAAATTTAGTGGTGAGGCATCTAGGTCTAGGGCTCTCGCAGTACCCGAGAATGGTAGTGATTATGAGATTTGATTTATTTTATTGTATATGATGTGGGGGAGTTTCACTCCAGTGACGAAATTTTTTTTGTAATGATGACAATATTTGATATATATATGGATAGATGGTATTGATATATGATGAGTTTATTTCGTTGTGTATTAATGTCGCAATATGACTCAATGTTTTTCGTTGTTAATGTGTTGTATATCATTCTTGCATATTGATGTATAATCACACTATAAAGTTGATAATGATAGAAAAATGTGTAATGTGAAGGATGATAGATAACATATGTAATTTGATTGATGAGTTATATGAAATGTTTGTTGAATGCAATTTATAATGTGTAGTTAGTGTAATGATGATAGTAGAATATATGTAAAAATAGATAATATATTATTGTCAATGTAACGTGTTATGGTGAATTTAATAATGTAATATGATTGTATTATATTAGTATGGTGAAACTAGGAGAGGGGGGAATCAGTGATGCCCCCCATCGTGTGAATGAATAGGCTCATTTAGTTAAGACTCCTCGGAAGTCAAGGATGAGCTGCATAAGCAAGAGTGCATCATTGGGAAATGATTAAGTGCACTAGATGAATCAATGAAGCACATGATAAAAGGTTCTTAAAGAAAAACCCTCAACAGTCGTGTAAGAATCGTAAGAACACAAGTGATTCATCAGGGAAATGATTGAGTGTGCTAAATGAATCGATGAAGCACGTGATGAAAGGTTCTTGAATAAAAACCCTCAAAAATTGTGTAAGAAATGTAAGAAAACAATTGTGTCATCAGGTGGTAGGGTGATAATGATCACCTACTACAGACCAAGGTAGCATGAAGTGGTGGAAGCATGTGGCCTCATTAATAAGACTGTGTCAAAAGGCTTTAAGCAATAGCCTATCATTAGAATAAGGGTCCATAGCCATGCATCAATGTCAGAGATGTGAATGAGGGTCACCAGTACCATCAAAACATGTGAATGTAGGCATGATAAAGTCCTTAGGAAATGTAGAGTTATAAATCTTCTTGGGAATAGGGTTACCATGTAATGAGTTATTGTCAATAGAAGCCTAGTAGGCCCTACTTTCTAAAGTGAGAGACTGAACCTGGGATTGTAATTGACCTACGACATGCATGAAAGATAGGATATCTTGTGAAGGAATAGTAGAAGAAGGAAATAATGTATTGAGCGGTTATAGCTTTCCATTGTGAGTGATCATGGGATTATCAAGAGAAGATAAAGGAGATTTCGATGCTAAAGGATTTTAGGAGTAGGTACCGAAGAAGGTATAGTAGATGATATAGATGTAATACCTATAGTAGTAGTAGGAGTAGCATTGGAAACATCCATAGGAGGTGAATCAGTCGATGGAGACACAATAATGGGAGAAGAGGAATTAATAGGTGTAGATGATGTGAAAAAAAGAGAGGAAATGGTTGTAGAAGAAGAACCAATAGATGGAGGTGACTCATGCACTATACTAGATATAGCCTCAGGAGAAAGTGATGATAGAGATTCACACTTGGTGGAATGAAAAGTAGGATAAGCATGTCTATCAATTGTGTCATTAACATCTCCTAAGGCTCAAATGTGAGAATTTCAGTGAGCATACTATCGATAGGGTCATCGACATAATATGGTGTATGAGAAATAGTATGTGATGAATGATGAGAAATAATATTAGAAGTAGAAGAATCATGAGATGGACCTATAACAATGGTTTCACTAGGAGAAGAATTGGTATGCGCATGTGAGTGATTATCAATACCAAACATGTAATCGATAAGAAAATCATCGAGAACTTCCTTTGAAAGATTAGAAAGAGGATCACTAGTAGTCATATAGCATGGTGTACAATGTGTAAAGGATAACGGGTCCTCAAAAATACTAATTCTAATAGGAGAATTTTCAAAACTAGTAGGCACATATTGTTGACTATCTAAGAGTTTCTATTGGATGTAATCTGGCATAGTAAGATAACTATAGAGATTCGTGAGCTCAGTGATGGTAGAATCATCATAGATAAGATTGACACTAAAATGAGACATGACAAGGTGAGAAGAAGATGAAATATGGTTAGCCATTATGGTTGTAAGTGGATCCTAGGGAAAAAATGTTCTGAAGTATGGGTTCCCAAAATGATTAACTAAAATATGAAATTTGGAAGTTAATCTAAACATTACAACAATGAACTAACTGATATAAACTGAAATATAAATGTTAACTAATTTATTTGATATTGTAAAATGAAGTGAAATAATTAAAATAAGAGGGAAAAGGTACTAACCTGAAAATGACTTACCTCGTTGAGATATGAAACTCTACTAGATGATGCATAGGTGGGATAGAGTACACACCTTAGAAAGTTAGATCAAATGAAGATTCGGTCAGACGGCGATGCCCAAGGGAGGATTAGGGTTCCTGTAGGTGCCCTTCCCTGTAGTATGGGTGCCCTAGTCTACAGGAAAGCTTGAAACCTGAGTCTGGGTTGGTAGCTAGATCTTCACAATAACTCAATCTTTATCCCACGTATGTCGCACTAGTTTCACTGATGTCACTGTAGATCTTCACTAAATAGTATCCTACAAAGCCCCACACAAAAGCATCAAACCTTAAAAAAAAAAGATGAAAATGAATGGGTCAGATTTTCCTTAGCTTCCAAATAGATGGACTTATGACTGAGGACTACACTACATCTCAAACCTGATGTAGTTCTATGTGCATGTGTGTGCAATTATGTGTCTAGGGTGCCCTAGTGGCAATGACACCAAAGTAGCGGGTAATATATAGATGTAAGATGAAAATGGTGGATGGAATAGAATTAATACAACCCTTCCTATGCAGTGTGTGATGCATAATAGTTCCAAAATGCATTCCATTACCTTAGTAGATAGCTAGCCCTTAGTAGATATGGCCCACCTTTAAGATAGTGTGTATGTTGTGTTTATATAGGGACCCAACATGTCGACTAGTACCTAAGGGAATAAGAGGGAAAACTACAAAGACCGACCTAAAAAATCTAAATGAGTACCAAGTGCAACCAAGACTAGTGCACTTAAAAATGAGGACTGGGGCATCGAATCCATGAAATACTAGAGGCAACCACTGAGTAAATAATGACAACTAAGACTCCATGAAAGACAACCATAAATGTGTGAATAATTGATGACTGTGTGAAACACTCAATGATAATGATTGACTAAATTGATGATAAGACTAGGGAATGGACCATTAGTGAATATTTTTCTTACACAAGATCTATTTATAAAACAATATATTTGGCAGTATAATAATAGAAGTAAGTACATGATTTTGTGACTACATGAATATGGTTGCAATTGTGGCCTACCCATCTGATTCTAGGCATCCATAGTCAGCACATTCACTTCTATGCCAATGTCAATCAATATTTTATGCAATAACCACCCATCAATTACTTCATCTAGTATAATCTCCTTGTGAAATTCATGGTTATGAGGTGGTATATTTATGTGTAAGCTAAGAAAAATTCACTATTAACAAGAAATTAAAACACTAACAATAATACCTCCTCCTTCATGATTTCGTAGCAAACCTCAGAATGGGCAAGGAAACATGGATGAGCCCTGATTTCATGAAATTTAGGTGCTTTTCTCAAACTGGAGCAAGGCCTTTCTACAACAAGATCAACTTACTTTACACCAATGGAAAAAGAGATTATGGATTTGGGATGCTTTAAGATAAGGCTATTTGGGCATTAGGATGAGGTGGGAAAGATGCTTCTTTTCTCAAAGGATGCAAGAGTTCAGAACATGGCATTCAATCTTATTCTCCGTGTGTTTTTTAGATGGGAGGAGTAAGGCTGTATTTATAGCACTTGGAATTGGATCAAATTAGAGGAATTTGAAATAATCACAATTTGAAAATGAGGGCATGATTAGGTGAGTGGGGACCAAAAAGAGTGGGTGAGGACTTAAACTTAAATGTTTAATTCATAAATGGAGGATTTGTGTTAGTGGGGACCATGAAGAGTGGGTGAGGATTTGATTTTGAATTTTTAATTCAATAATGGAAAAACATGGAGAATAATGACATGTGGTAAGGATTAGATTTGGAAGGGATAATTAATCAAATTATATTTGATTAATTCAAAGTGTATTTTTTATGGGAAATAAGGTGGGGAAATTAAATGATTTGGAAAAGGTGTGAAATTAGGGTGTCTACATTTTCCCCTATTTGGAAGCATATTATGAAAGTAGTGTCCTTTCAAAGAAAGTAGATGACATGGATGAATATGCCCTGGGTGGTAGGATTGAAGGTTTTTGAAGAGATTCTTCTTAAATAAGGTGTTCCTTCGATAAGAAGTTATTTAGAGGAAGAAAAGAGAAAGCATTCTCTAAGCAAGAAGTAGAACAAACTTTCATCTGTAAGAATGGGGGAAGAATTCAATCTACTTTTTCTAAGCAAAAAGTAGAGAAAATATTTGTTGGGGAGAGTAGAATGTGGTGGGTGATGGAGGTCATGGTATCCTCCATGAAAAAAAATGTCATGAGAGGATGTGATTATGGACAGATGTGATGATGCCCCCTTGAGAGGGCTGACGAGGATGGAATATATGACAGATCTCTCAAAAAGAGGAGAGATTAATTATGTGGAGAGGATGACGAGAATGGGGTGTAAGAGAATGAAATGACCGCATGATGCAAATGGAGAAAGGATTCAATTGGCCTTAAATGCTAGGTGTGAGGATGTGTGGAAGGATGCAAATGGGAAAGAGAAAAGGGAATGGATAGGAGTAGTGGTTGATTGTGAGAAGAAAAAAGAAAAATCAATGGTATGGAGACAAACGAGGGAAATAATGGAAATGAAAGAGGTATAAGAGAATAAGAGAGAGGGATGATAGGGTAAGAAGGAAATGAAAGAGGAAAGGGTGAAATTATGAAATAGAGAGAGATGTGCCATATGAAGGAAGCAATAGAGTAAAGAGATAATAAAGAGAAATGCAGAAAAATGAAAGAGATGATAGAGCTAAGAAAATCAAGAAACAGTAGAAGTAGAAGATGAAGAATACAAGGGTATGGTGAATGGGGAAATATAAATAATAAGGATAAGACAAGGAGGGAGTAGCGGGTAAAATTGATGAAGAATTTAAAGAAGATGAAAGAGGCAATAGAACAGAGAAAAAAAAGAAATTATAAGGGACCAGAAAAGTGTGAAAGAGACCATAGAAAATAAGAGAAACAGTTACAAAATAAGTGAAAATATAGGGGTGTTAGAGAAAAGGAGGGAGGTTGAAAGGAACGTGAAAATTATGGGGGAGGAAGGGAGGATAGAACGAATACAGGGAGAAGATTGAAGGAACCTGGTCCTTGCGAGGAAGACCAAGGTAAAGAATATGGAATAGACTGCATGGAGATGCATGTGGTGGGTGGGATGATAAAAAAAATATGGGACAACGCTGAAGAGCCAAGTTATCAATGGGGAAGTAAAAATAAAATGCGAGGTAAAATGGGGAAGAATATTATACAAAGGAAGTGAAATAAGACAAGGGATGGGAGAGAGAAGAGGATAACAGAGAAAATGATGCAGAAGGAAGGAAATCAAGAATGGGGATAATAAGTGTAGAGTGAGCAGTATAAGGAATGTAAAGATAAGAAAGAGGGGATGAATGACACATATTGGAAAAGATGTGGAGATGCATGAAATGAGGATACAAGGATTACGAGACAATAGACAAAGGATGTATGATGAAGACAGTAAAGATATTGAAGATGGTGAAGGGAAGATGGAGAGATGGGGAAGAAGCAACAAGAAAGGGTGGGAGTGGAGGAAAGAGATGGGAGAGAAAGGAGAATGGGGGATAAAAAGAGGTAATTCTGGTGAGGGGACATTAGGGAAAGTCCACTCATAATGAGCGGTGGGGAAGGATGAGAGAAAAAATGAAGAAAGGGAGAAAGGAAACGAGGAATGGAAAGGGTAACACAAACGAAGGGACGTTAGGTAAAGTCCACCCATAATGAACGGTGGGCCCAGAGGAAGAAAGGAATGAAGATAAAATGGAGGTCAATGAGAGTGAACAAGGCCATGCAAAATGAGGATGAGTGAATTTTAGGGAAATTCCACTGATAATTATTAACGCGGAAACGGAAGATGATGATGAAAGAATGTTAGGGGAATGTCAACAACAAGGGAGAGGGAGAATTCGGGAAGATGATTTGGAATGAGTAAAGAAAATGTGGGTGATGAGTTGTGATAAGGTGAAAGCGAGGAGAGGATGTGGAGGATGAGGAGGAACGAGGTGAGGATGAAGAAAAAAGAAATGAAAATAATGGGAAGAAATGGTATGAAGGATGATGAATCAAGAAGGAAAAAATGGGGGAAAGGAACATGATTATAGGCAGAAGATAGTAGACATACATTGTGAGATGATAGGTGGAGAAAGGATAATGGTAGGAGGAAAATGTGGTTGGTAGGAGAGACAAGGTGGAAGAAATGATCAACAGAGTGAATGAAGAATGAGGCAAGGGAGAAGTTCAAAATGACGAGTTCAACGTAGGGAGGACCCTGACATAAGACTATCATGTGACGGAAGTGGTTAAGTAAGATTACCAAGCGAGGGATATGGAGATGAAAATTGGGAAAGTAAGATGTGGTCTTCACGAGAATGGAAGAGGAGGTGAGAGGATGTGATAATGGGGAATGTCAAGAAAAAGTGAAGGGTGGGGATGTGTAGTGATGGGGAAAGGCAAGAAGATAGATAATCCTTAAGAGGGACTCTCAAGTGAGATCGCCATGCCACATGAGTGGTTAAGTAATATTTCCTAGCAGAGGATGGTGATAGGGGTGGTAAGAGGGTGTGGTAATGGGGAATGAATATAAAATGTGGATGGTGAGAATGTGGAGTGATGGGCAAGTGCAAGATGACAGGTCATCCTTAAGAGGGACTCTTAAGTAAGATTTGCATGCCACAGGAGTGGTTAAGTAAGATTTCCAAACCGACAGTGATGAGTAAAAATGAGGAGCAAGGATGAATGGATCAAATACATGGTGGACATGGTGGGGGAGGAGGAGTTGCTAGATAGGGAATGCTACTTGAGAAAGATCTTCAAGTAGGATTTACAAACTGCAACAGTGATCAAGTAGGATTCCCAAAATGGGGAATGTATTAGTACAGGTGAATGGATGGGGTGAAAAGTAAGATTTTGATCATGCAGTAAGATACTCACGTGGCAAAAATATATTAATTTTAATATATCACATAACAAGATTCATCATGATATAAAAGATCAGGATGACTAGACTATAATATGCGTGAGAACATAGACAAGGGCCATCAAAAAGGTTTGATATCCCAATACTATATGCGAGTGGAAGAGAGCATAGATAGAGGCCATCAAGAAGGTATGATGCCCCAATATGATATGCAATCAGATAACATAAGTATATTAGAGAGAACACCAAGATACATGAAATCAAGATTCCCCCTGTAATATATCAAGATACAATAAATCAATTAATAACTTTTAACTAATAATGCAACACAAGAACCAATAAATGTGTCCCTAAAGTGTTCCACAGTGAGGATTGATTGTATGTGCCCCTAAGCAAGGGTACAAGGATATAACAAAGAATTGGGTCATTGTCCTCAAACAAGGAAACAATGAGAGTCAGATTTTCCCCAAGCGAGGATTCACGTGAGGAGAACTGGTTTGAATTTGATAGTCATAAGGTGTTTGGATCATTCATTGGGGATAACAGTTCAAAGGATGAATTGTGTTGATTATTTTAGAGTTTTTGTGATTTTGTGGAGTTTACAATTTTTTTAGAGTTTTTGCGATTTTGTGGATAATTTTTTTTAGAATTTTGAAAAGTTGTCAAATGTTTTTGTATTTTGGATATTTTCTAATGTTTTTGGGGATTTTTGGTTTTTCTAATGTTTTTGGAGATTTTTTTTTTTTTTTACTATTTTTGGGGAATTTTTATTTTTCTAATGTTTTTGGGGATTTTGATTTTTCTAATGTTTTTGGGGATTTTGGATATTTTTAATGTTTTTGAGGAGTTTTTGATTTTTTGATACTATTTTTGAAGATTTTGTGTTGGTAATTAATGGACCAGAATGCAAACTTATTTTGAGAGGTGATAAAACATGATATCAACCATATGTATTGTGTTCCGCGTGGTAACTTATGCTTTGAATAATACAAACATTTTCATTACATTGGTAGGATATGTTGGTGATAATATGATGGAAAGAAGTTCAACCCCATTCTCGATTCCATGTAACTAGTAAGATGTGAGGGCTCATCACCGAGAATCAATAAGGACACAAGATGTAGATAATGAATATAGATATAAATGTTAATAACAATCCCTTTGGGAAATTGTGAATCAATTCTTGTTAAGGTCACCAAACCATTTTCAAAAAAATGACTTTCACTCTATGGGTCATGTGCTAGACTTAGACAGTTATGTGGCATGTTGATTGGTAAGATATGAGGTGAAGGGATAGTTCTCTCTTCACTTAGGCATCTAAATTACTTCTTTGGCGATTCTATAATTGTAAGCACTTTAAAATTTATAAGATTTTTTATTTTTGTAATGACTCCCTATGTCTTGCCTCATGCTACCAGTAAGAAGCAAGGGCTCATCACCGAAGGCAAAACATAGGTAAGCAAATTCCTTATATATATGTATGTATGTATGTATGTATGTATGTATGTATATGTATATGTATATGTATATGTATATGTATATGTATACATATATATATATATATATATATATATATTATTTTTGAATTTTTATGATTTTTTTAATGGTTTTGATTTTTATGCTTTTGTGAATGACCCTCTACGCTTTGCCCCATGCCACCTGTAAGAGGCAAGAGTTTATCACTGAAGACAATATGTAGACAAGTAAGGGCACCTGCCTCTATTCCCAGTCTCACACTACTAGTAAGAAGTGTGGGCTTAACACCAAAGACTATGAAGAATGAAAGGTGTGATAATGAATTATTCACAATTTATTGAATTGATTGAATTTTACAATAGTGCTTTGTATTTGGGAAGGAATGTTTGCCCCCAATCTTAGCCCCACACGAATAGGAGGATGTGAGGGTTCAACACCGAAGACTGAGATGGATGATCAAATGAACTGGGTACAGAAGTTTAGATCTTTGGTATTAAATAGATAATTTCTTTGAAGGGAATATATTACCATCAGTAAACTTCTAGGTATGACCATTGGTGAAAGCGACTGAAAATGGGAGATATTATAAGAACTATGATACTTACAAAACTTAATAGGATCTATATTAGTACATGTCTCATGATAATAAATATGAAGATGTGATTTTGATAATGAAAATATCTGTCAATGGAAACAAATAATGTTAAATTATGCAGAGATAAGTTAGACAGAAGGAACAATGTACAAGTCGTTGTCTCCCAAAATAGAGAATGCCTCAAGGATAGAATTTCTTTAGATGTACTATATTCATTGGTTCATCAAGTTCCTGACCATCTTCAGTGGCCAATTTATAGGCTCTGGAGCCAAATTTAGTTGTAATTACATAGGGTCCAAGC
The DNA here is from genome assembly GCA_019776745.2 of Taxus chinensis. Classification (NCBI taxonomy): domain Eukaryota; kingdom Viridiplantae; phylum Streptophyta; class Pinopsida; order Cupressales; family Taxaceae; genus Taxus; species Taxus chinensis. The sequence continues at coordinate 720,822,314 of CM034153.1, read as the reverse complement.
CAATTAGATTCAAATTTTCCTTTTTTTCTCACTCTTTAGTGGTATTCTCTTGATTTTGTTTTAGAATTAGGTCACCAACCTCGAACTCTCTGGGTCTTACCTTTTTATGATAACTATGTTGCAATCAGTTTTGATAGACTTGAAGATGATTGAGGGCATTAAGTTGTTTTTCATCGAGAAGCTCAAGCTCGTGAAATCATGATTGTCGATATTCATCTTCATCAATTATATCTTTAAAAAAGATTCTCAAGGATGGGACTTCAACTTCAATAGGTAAAATGGATTCACAACCATAAATAAGGGGAAATGGGGTGCCTCATGTAGGTGTGTGGTAAGATGTACGGTAAGCCCAAAGAGCGGGGTAAATTTGAGTATGCCAATTATGTCCATGGGTGTTGACGATTTTTTCCATGATGGATTTTAAAGTCTTATTGGTCCCTTCTGCTTGACTATTACCCTGATGGTAGTATGGAGTGGACCACTTAAGTTTGATGCGGATACGTTTGGCAAGGTCCTTTACATATTGGTTTTTAAATGATTTTCCATTATCTGTGACAATAGAGGATGGAATGTCAAATCACCATATGATGAGATTATTAAAAATGAACTTCAATACTTGGCTACCGGTAACATAGGTGAGAGGCATAGCTAACACCCATTTAGTGAAGTAATCGATAGTGGTAATGATGAACTTGTGTCTGTCGGACGATGTTGGTTTGATTTTACTAATGAGATCAAGTCCCCATTGAGAGAAGAGTCATGGTGTGGTTATCGATTGCAAAGCTTGGGAAGGTGCATGGATAAGATTTCCATGTTTTTGATAGACCTAGCATCGTTTGACAAAATGACATGCGTCACTTTCCATGGTGGGCCAATAATATCTAGCTCACAGGATTTTCTTGGCTAAGGCTATACCATTTGTGTGCACTCCAAAGATACCAGAATGGACTTCAATTAGGACACTCGAGGCTTCCTCCTGATTAAGACATTAGAGTATGGTGTCATCATAACCTCGTTTATAAAGACTTTCTACTAAAATGATGTAACAAGAGGCACATTGTGCTAAAGTGCATTTATGCATTGGTTTCATGTCAGTAGGAAATGTTTTATCGTGAATGAAGGTGTAAATATCATGGTACCAAGGGTTATTTGGACCCACAATTTCACATACCATAGTGTTTTCAAGAAGTTCATAGGCAGACATTAAGAGATGTTCTATAAGAAAATGTGCCTAGGGTTGATTAGATGTGATTTCTAACAGGGATCCAATAGTTGCCATAGTGTTGGCATATTTATTACGAATTCTAAGGATTTGATCAAAGATAATTAATCAAAAATAGCTACGAAGGCTATCCATCATGTGCTTATATGGGGAGAAGTTTTTCATCCTTGACCTAGTATTCATTAGTAACTTGTTTAATGATAAGTAAAGAATCACCAAATACAACCAACTCTTTAAGATTTCAAGATATAGCTAGTTTCAATCCTGTGATGAGAGCTTCATATTCTGTGATATTATTGGTACATGGGAATGATAATCAAAATGATTTGGGGATGACATGTCTGTTAGGTGTGATAAGAAAAATACCAGCTCCTAATCAATGGAGATTTTAAGATCCATCAAAAAATAGAGTCCAGGTTGGCATGATGTCTATGTACAGAAGATCTTCATCAGGAAATGTAAAATGGAGTGGTTCTGTTCGAGGAAGAGGTGCCTTGGAAATTTGGTTTGCAAGGGCATGTCCTTTAATTGTTCTCTACGGAATGAACTCGACATCAAATTCACTAAGTAGTATGACCCAACTAGACATTCTTCCTGTGAGAATAGGTCGAGACAAGAGATACTTGATGGGATCAATCTTAGTGATCAACTTAGTAGTGTGATTGAGAATAGTAATGACGTAACTTATGGAATGCAAAAGGTAACTGCCAAGCATACCTTTTTCGATTTGGGAATATCTTACTTCATGCTCAATAAGTGTTTGACTAAGGTAGTAAACACCCTGTTATTTTTCTTGATCAATGTGTTGTGCTAACAGAGCTCCTATGGAATGTTCAGTGGCACATGTATAAAGCAACATGGGTTTATCTGCGACTGGTGACATAAGAACAGGTGGGCTAGAGAGGTATTCTTTCAACTTAGAAAAAGAGTCTTGACAATCGTGGTTCTAGTGGAATTGTGCATCTTTCTTGAGTAATTGGTTGAAGTGATGGCACTTATCAGCCAACTATGATATGAAGCGTCGAATAGATTGGATTTTTCCCAAAAGACTGCGTAATTGTTTTAGGTTTTGAGGAGGAGGCATTTCCATAATGGATTTGAATTTTGCAGGATCAACTTCTATACCTCTCCGGGAGACAATAAACCCTAACAATTTACCAGAGGTCACCCCGAATACACATTTTTTTGGGTTAAGATGAACCTTATACTCACGTAATCTATCAAAAATGTGTCTCAACACACCTGGATGTCCTATTCATGTTTTTGATTTTGCTAATATATCATCAACATAATCTTCCATGATATCATGTAACATATCATGAAAGATGATTGTCATTGCTCATTGATAGGTGGCACTGGCATTTTTCAAGCCGAAAGGCATGACCTTATAACAGAAGGTGCCCCATGGTGTAGTAAATGTCATTTTATGTTGATCCCCTTCAACAATACATATTTGATTGTAACCAGAAAATCCATCCATTAAGGAGATAATTTCATGGCCTGTCGTAGAATCGACAATCATGTCTATGTTTGGCAAGGGAAAGTCATCCTTGGGACAAGCCTTGTTAATATCTCAGAAGTCTGTGCATATCCTAATGCTCGGGGGTTTTCTTAGATACGGGAACTATGTTGGATATCCATGTCAAATAATCAATAGGTCAGATAAAGTCAGCTTCTAAGAGTTTCTCGAGTTCGGCTTTGACAAACAATGCTACTTGGGGATGCATTTTGCATAGTTTTTGTTTCACATGCTTTGCATCCATATGCACCACAAGGTGGTGTACTATAAGAGATGGATCTAGGCCTGGCATGTCCTTATAGGTCCATGCGAAAATATCTTGGAATTCAATAAGGAGTGTTGTGAATTCTATGCATTCTTGGTCAGACAAACTAATGCCAAGTTGTAAATTTTTTGGTTGTTTGACAGTACTAATGTTTATATCTTTAGTTTCTTCAACAAGCATTTTAGATGTATCCTTTTCAGAAAATGATGCTAATGGTTGATGTAAGTCATCAATGTCAGGTGATTCAGGGAGTTGGCACAAGAGTTTTGTTTGTGATGTTGAGTACTTTTTATTGACATGTTTTTTTGATAGGGTGGTGATGAGATTTTGACTATGGGAAATTTTCTATTTGTGCTTCTAATCCAAAGTTTCCAAAGGTAAAGGATCTGAATATTCTATTTCTTCACCAAAATAGGCCGATTCATCTAGGTTGATTTCAAATCCTTTTTATGGTCAAAAATGGGGATTTGATCACGAGTTCCAATGAATTATTCAATGGCTTCATCATTTTGGAACATGTCCATGGCCACATGATGTGATTGGCCATGGTCTATGAGGATTGGATGCGTAAATTCCAGAATTGATGATGTTAACGATAAATGTTCAAAGTAAATATTTGTTTCAGCAATGTCTTCAAAAAGGATATGTGTAGACCTAGTGTCACTATCAGAGTTAGTGTCGTCGTCATCACTTGAAATTAATACAGGAGAATCATCGAATACCTTGAAACCCAGACCATGTTTACCATGATGTTCTATGTAATTGATTGGGTCTAAATGACCTTGTTCATTTGGACCGAGTCCTTTACCCTTCCATTGCATGTTTTTCATTATTTGATGAGCTTTGGTAAATTGAGGGGACTCATAATAGGGAGCAAATTCATCATTATATAACCAAGATCTGAAAGAACTTGGAATATGTTCATTGTTGAGATAACTAATTTTTTTCCAAACTGACTGTCCAATTGGTAAGTGGGATGGATTCTCAGATGCAGAGAGTTGGGTTTGTCATAGTTGTGTGGGGATTTGTTGATGTAAAATGAGTCTACAACCTTTTGGAATTGATATTCACTACATCCTTTATCAATAATTTTGAATGTGTGGGATGGGGGACCAGTAGGTACCTCACGTGGCGGGGAAGTCAATTTGGTAGTTCTGAAAGATGGAGAAAATGGATTATAAGAAGAGGGGGATGGGTTAGAGGATGAAGCTTGGTTAATCGAAGGAGAAGGTATCTTAATAGAAGAGGTATGGTTAGATGAAGAAGGTTGACTAGGTGAGGACAGAAGATTGTGTAGTGGACGAATGATTTTTGTTAGAAGAAGAAGCTTGATTAGTGGAAAAATACGATTGATTAGTGGGAGGACTGGTTGAAGATTGTTGATTAGTGAAAGAGAATGGATTTGAAGACGTTGCTTGATTAGAAGGTGATGGTTTTAGATCATATTTGGGGAGTGTATCCATATCGATGTGTGTTTCATTAGGGATTACGTGAGGTGGAGCATACTTATCTGCTGATGGACAATAGTGATCATGTCTATACCGCCCTTCGAGGAATCTGACAATACTCGAAGGGTTGGGGATCCACACACAGTGTAAATTCTTTGTCCAAATAAGGAAATTTAATACATTGGTGGAATGTTGATGGGACAGATTTCATGGCATGAATCCATGGTCAACCAACGAGAATGTTATATGTGACTTCTACATCCACCACATGACATATCGTTTCTAAAGTGATGGGTCTAACTTGGAGAGGTAACGTGATTGTGCCTTCAGAATTTCTTTCACTATTATCATACCCACAAATGGTTATGATGTTGTTTTGTAAATCATTTTCAGTGTAACCTAGGCAACGTAAGAGTTTCATGGAACAAATATTCAATGTGGATCCATTGTCAATTAATACGTGCTTGATCTTACAATGATTTATATAACCCTCGACGTATAAAGAATGATTGTTAGAATGTTGGGGTTAAGAAGGTCATCGGGACCAAATGATAAAATAGTTGGGATTGAAAGATGCATGATTAAATCCTAGAATTGTTGTGAATTGATGTCCTCTAGGACACGAGCGTTATTCAATGTTTACATAAGGATTTGTTGTAGTGCATGGGAGAATAATTAAGTAATTCCATGATGGAAATATGTGTTGTAGTCTTCTCCAATTGTTTGACAATATTGAATGATGGTGTTGGTTGTGGAGTGGAAGTGGTGGTGGAGTTAGATGGTGGATTAGGAGGTGGTGTGGGAGATGAAGTAGCAGATATTTTTTTGGTATGGGACCCACATTTTTTTTTATCTGGTGGTGATCGCACAGTCATTTCTGATCTTTATGGTTGCCACTAAGTCTTGGTCATAGTCTATGGTCAAGATGACTGAGTCATACTCAACGTTGCTTGATGATTGGACCCTTATCCTTTGAATTATCATCGTGGTTAGGGAAGGGGTTTTTGAACATGTTAAGTTTTTCATTGGGTGTTTTTTTCTCAAAAGTATTTTTAACTTCTATGTCTCCATGTTCAATCAAATCTTGGACGTAATGGCGGAGTTGCATGCATCGATATGTAGAGTGCCCTTTTATGCGATGGTAATCACAATATTCATTGTCCTTATACCAATTCAGTTTAGGTTGTCCTTCTTCAAAGGGTTTGATGATGGGGTACGTAATCATGTTGGCATTTACCAAGTGACGAAAGATGCTAGATAGGCTTTCTCCAAGTGGAGTGAATTGTCTTCCCCTGTCACGAGAAGGAGCTTCCTTTCTAGGGATTATGATTGCTTGTTTGTTATATTTAATTGTGTTGATCAAATTACTTTGAATGTTTGGACATGGTGAGAATCAGTAATGCCATTGTTGACTATATTTTGGTTTTGATTAAAGAATTTTGATTTGTCTTGGTTCTGAGTGGCATCTCTATGAGATTGGTCCCTAAAGGGTGTTTTAAGTAAGCCCTTAGAAATGAGGGTTTTTCAATTTGTGTTCCCTTTTCAATGAACTTCTTCAAAATTACTTAGACAGTGCATTTGCATGTGGAATGATAATTCGACATTGAGATTTGGAAAAAAAATTCTAACCAATTGTCTTTCGGGTATTGAGCAAGGAAATTTGCTTGCAATTTCTCGTCATCGTTGTAAAAAGGAGGAAAAGTTTTCATTGGGCCTTTGTCTAGTGTTATAAAGATCAAGCATGGTTATTTCTGAGTCCAAGTTGAAGGAAAAATGTTTGACAAATTTTTCTGATAAGTCTGCGAATGTCGTGATTGACCCTTTGGGAAGATGGAGGAACCAGTATAAGGCCTGTCCTCCTAAAATTTTAGGGAATAATCGTAAAAGATATGTGTCATGATAAGTGACTTCCTAACATTACATGTAAAATTATTTTACATGTTCACGGGGGTCACCCTTGCCTTTGTATTTATCAAATTTTGGGGTTTTCGAAGGATGACGGAAATGGTAAGCATAATATTTTTGTATCAAATGGGTAAGGGCATAGTTCTTCAAAGTTGAACTGTTTCGATTGATTTTGTAGTCCCTAGATGGTGTCTTTCATATGTTTCCATTCTTGTGTGAATGGAGAGGCAAGGGGATGGGTTATCAAGAATTTCGTGAGTATTGGGGTCTAGATTGGAGTCTTTTAATCTTTCAGCTCTAGTACTTGCTTCCTCAAGTTTCCTTGTTAACTCTTGGATTTTGGTGAATAAATCGTCGGTCGAAGAGCTATTTGGGTTGTTTGGTATTTCATTGTGGTGACTCGATTCACCATTGTTGATAAGTTTGTTTAGATTTTCAGTCCCGAATTCAAGGGGTAGTTTTTCCCCCATGGCTAAGATGCATAGTAGATATTCATTCTTGTTTTGCTCTATCACCCTATCTACTTGTTCTTGTTCTTCATTGGCGAGTTCTGGTTGCGTGACTTCTTCATCATTATTTTCATGATTGTGACTACATGTGACTACCATGATGAGATAGGTGTGTTCTTGATTAAGCTGTAAAGGAGGTTATGAATTTTGAACAAATGTGATTAAGCGTAAGTGAGAACTTAGTTGCTTTGGATTTGGCTTGAATAAGCTCGTGATTACTGATAAGGAGAGTAACTCAAACAAGTTAACTCAATATGATTGTGATATAACTCAAAACGAGCTATTAGGGGATTTGTGTCACGTTGTGTAGATTTGGCTTGAACAAGCTTTGGATTGTTGATGGGGAGAGTAACTCAAACAAGTTAATCTCAATATGATTGTGATATAACTCGAAATGAGTTATGAAGGGATTTGTGTTTGGATGAAATTTTGATAAACTCGATAGTTGAAAAAATAAGGAGTGAACTCAAACAAGTCTCCTAATGTCAGTTTGATATAGCTTGAAACAAGCTATGAAGGATGTTTTGGCAATTGATGAGATAAGGAATGAATGCAAGTCATTCAATATCTGTTTGAAACAAGCTATGAGGGATTTGTTTTCACAATTGATGAGATAAGAAGCGAACACAAGTCACTTAATATCAGTTTGATATATCTTGAAAACACGCTATGGAGGATTGGCTGATGCAAGCTAATGAAATCAGTGCGATGTTTTGATCTTTGTTATTGGATTGTTTCAACGTTTTGTTGGTATTGAATCTGTTGAGAAATGGTTTTTTGGAACACGACTAGGATTTGAACTTTACAATGAACACATTGATATCAACCAAGTTTTATGATAAGAACAATGCTAAACTATTTTGTTTACAAACAACAAGCAGTCATGTGTATCAAATTGTTTTGGCTCAAGAGGTAGATTCTTCGGGAATGATCATTGTTTCATGCAATCATACAAGTATGTTGTGGAATGATGGATGCAGGCTCTTATCACTCCAAAAATATGTGTCCTCCGATATACCCTAGTCCTGATATACCTAATTCTGTACGGGGATAGAATTGGTATGGGGAACCCTTAGAGCACTGGAGGAGACTCACCAATTCTTACTTACCTGCTTCAGAGTGAATCACCACGTCCAAGAAATTTTTGTGAAAAGGTGGAAGGTGATGGGGGGATGAATGTGTATGGTGTCCTTATAACTCCCCGAAGATTTATAGGGACATGATGCCCAAACTTCGTTGTTATAGCTATTTAGGCACGACTCGCATGCTCCACATGACAACATCACCTGTAAGTGGAGAGCAAGGGCGAGGTAGATACTGAACGCTGTGATGAGACTATGTCTCAAAGTGCAATGCAGATGTGAATGTTGTTGGTGTGTGGTAGTCAAGTCCATGTCACCGGTGTAGCTTTGGTGGTGATGAAATCCACCTCTACTACGTGTAAAAACAAAATGATGATGTGATTATACATGCAGGGTTCTTTCCAACTTGAAATAAATCACTGGCAGAAAATGACAGCGTACCTAAGCGTGCTAATTTTTTTTTTGGTTTCAGCAATTTTCTTTTTAACGGTGGTAATTTTGTGGGAAGGTTAAAATTTTTTTGTTTTGTTTTTGTGTTTTTGACAATATTCCAGTGACGTGGTCCTGCAGAAAACAAATTAGTAGTTATCCTATAAATGAAGTGTTAGAAAAGATGATCGTGGTTGTTTTTATTTTCCAGATCATTCAAAAGGCAAAGGAAAAGAGCATACACAACCAATGACCAAACAAATATTAATAATGCGACGAAATAAATAAATTGAAACGATAGTTAGAAACTAATAAGGAAAATAGAGATTGTTAGCAAAACGATGTTTTTTAATTTTCTAGATCACAAAAGGCATAGGAAAAAAGCATATACAAACAATGTACCAGATTTAAATATTAATCAATGTGATAGGAATAAAATAACGTTAAAACAATAGTTAGAAAATAATATGGAAAAGGATCTTGCACAGATTGTTTTCTAATTTTCCAAATGTACTCGAAGGTGCAGGAAAAAGACCACACGCATATACAATTCTGGAAAAAGGTTGCTTGGAAAAGCGTTAGATAATTAGCACTTAATTGTTATTGTGAAATAGTGATAAGCAATTATCTTCACAAAAAAGGAAAATGACAGAATTCACCCAAAAGCATTTAAAATGTTACCAGAAGTGTCATCATAGAAAGTTGGAATGTAAGGCAAAAAAAGTTCCAATGGGTTTACAAAACATCTGGTGACCCTCAAGTCGCAATGTGCAAACTGACGAAAGGTCAAAAAAAGTTAACCCGACAAATTTGTACGTCAAGATAGAGTGTCGAAAAGGTCCTAGTTTGTTGACAAAATGAATACGTCTAGAGTCTGCAAACACCGTAAGACTATGAATACTTCCGTTATAGATCTGCGATGTATCCAGATCTGGTGATGGATGTTCTTCTTCTAAACAGTGAACACCGAGGAGATCAAAGACATGAGGAGCATCGTAGTTTCATCGTTATTATAACCTGTATATGCACCACAAGATACCGTACAACAAAAACACTTCCTATAACGTGAAGGTTAACCAAATAAGGCCACAAGGCACAGAAAAGGAAATTATAATGAACAATAATAAACACAAAGAATGGATAAAACCATAATTGGGAAATCAATGGTAACAGATCAAAGGTAATCAGGTGTGCCAAAATGTAAGCTAGGAAAAAAATGCACTGATTAACCAAGAAACTAAAACACTAACAATAATACCTCCTCCTTCGTGATTTCGTAGCAAACCTCAGAATGGGCAAGGAAACATGGATGAGCCCTGATTTCGTGAAATGTAGGTGCTTTCCTCGAACTAGAGCAAGGCCTTCCTACAACAAGATCAACTTACTTTGCACCAATGGACAAAGGGATTATGGATTTGGGATGCTTCAAGATAAGGCTATTTGGGCATTAGGACGAGGTGGGAAGGATTATTCTTTGCTCAAAGGATGCAAGATTTCAGACAGGGCATTCAAGCTTATTCTCTGTGTGTTTTAGAGGGGAGGGGTAAGGTTGTATTTATAGCCTGGGGAATTGATTAACTTAGAGGGGATTTCAAGTAATCGTATGGTTTGAAAATGAGGGCATGATTAGGTGAGTGGGGACAAAAAGAGTGGGTGAGGATTCGAACTTGTATTTTTAATTCATAAATGGATGATTTAGGTTAGTGGGGACCACGAAGAGTGGGTGAGGATTTGATTGGGAATTTTTAATTCAATAATGGGGTTGAATAATGACATGTGGTAAGGATTATATTTAGAAGGGATAATTAATTAAATTATATTTGATTATTTGAAGTGTATTTTTGTGGGAAATGAGATTGGGGAAATTAATTGATTTGGAAAAGGTGTGAAATTAGGGTGTCTACAACGTGAAGTATTTACCTCTCGTGCCCAGCTACAACGCGTGGTACCTTTTCCCATAGCCCATTGACCCAAAAAATGAATGATGTTCTCATGGCACAACATCTAACATACATCCTTCAAGTCATCCACATCCTTCTATGGGAGTTCAATGTTCTTCGCACGTTCTTTCTCGCACACATGTTCTTTCAAACATTGTATTTATCCCTGAAGTTCTCTAATGACCCCCATAATTTCCTGGTAGAATTCCTTCTAGTGAGTAGCATTGTTATACTTAGCATTTATCATTTCCTCATGTGTGATGAGTGGTTTAGATTTCAACGGCTCCAATGTGCACATAGCCTCAGCGCGTGTTGTAACCATCACTATCTGCAACTCAGGATCACGTGTCTTCTTGGGCATCCATTGATCAGTGACATCGTGTTGTACCTTTATCATCATTGTGCACTTGTCTTGATTTTTATTATTAGTCATATTTTCATATAAATCCAGGCATTCCTCCAACTTATGTTGCTTCCCACACCATGAGTAAGTTGTATTCTAAGGATAAATCCCATTGATAGTGATCAGGGTATCCGCATGTATATCAAGTTCCTCATGCAAATTTTCCTCTACCACCACCGTGACCTCGACCTCAATATCCTCCTCATAAACCTCCACTCCTATTATTCTCATTGTTGTGCCCTTCATGATTATGTCATTCTTGTTACTTCTATCCACTTACCACACTAGTCTGCTGCACTCTTGTCCCAATGGCTTCGTGCATGTGATCATTCAATCTACAATAAGTGGTGTCATGAGTTTGAGACTTGTAAATATTACAATACATAGACAACTTCTTCTGGATAGTGCACTAAAAAAATAGGACAATCTCGAACATCATGGTTCATGTGACACACTTCACAATATAACAACAAATTGTGCAGTGACTTATGTGGAAAACTATCCTTAGTATGTCCTTCAACCTCACGGTCTGTGCACCATATATTATTGTGTGTGTCATGAGTTGAATTAGCATATAGCTTCTCCAACTTCTTCACCATGACTGTGATATGTGCCTCCAGAAATGGACTCACTCTAGTATCAACACTCCCAACTACATTAGCATGTAGAGTTTCTTCCAAGGCCTCACACAGATCCACATATGTCCTATGAGATAGCGCTCTTTGGAAAGGAGTTAGCAAACATCCAACAAACCATTGTGCATGTTTAATTTTATGAATATCATAAGATAATTTGGACAACAAAGTCATAAAACATGCGTTGTAATCCCTCACACTTTCAAATAGCCCTCGCTTAATCTCCTTAAGTGCACTAATTCTCTACTATTCAAATTCAATAATGTGGAACTCTACCAAAAAAGTGGAGTGCAAAGCATCGTAATCTACCACATTCTGATGGGGTCATACTTTATATACCAGTTATGCACACACCCTTGAAGAGTGGTAGAAAAATTGATTAGCCTTCCTATCTAAAGTTGTAATTCCTTTAGCGCGTAATAGTAGTTCACAATTGTGTACATGTTTTGTTGCATCTTCAATTCCCCTATATTCTGGTTTGTGAAGAGACATCTCATAGTAAACTTTTTGAGGTTAATGTGGGGGTTTCTTTGGATGTGGGCCTTGTCCCCCAGATCTAGAACCAAAACCTCCACCAGTATTTATTCCTCCTGATCCACCTGACATGTCTATTTCTGATCCACCTAATCCTCTCGTTCCTCCTATTGTGGGCTGCGGACTAGTTGATGTACTTCCTTGTGTCCCAGTTGTGGTACTGAATTGGACACCTAAAGCTTGTGTGGTCACAACACTTATTAAAGTAGCCCTAACTATCTGTGCGCTCATGTTTTGTCTTGATGATGCACCCAAGAAAAATCCTACAATAGAACTCCCAAACAATGACGATGACTATACTTCCATATATATGTTTATTGTTTTATGCACTTCTAAATTTACTACAAAATTATATCTACATGTAGCTTCTTGCTTACCTACACTAGTTTTCTTATCACTAACTACTTCTGGATTTAGAAAACTAAGCGCAAGGATTACGTGGCTACGTGGGATTAGATGTGCTCCTGCGGTCCTGATGCTTTCTTCTGACACACTCTCATCTAAATCTGAAGGGGATTCTCTGCTGCACTTACCCAATGTGGGGAGCACCTAATTCTACGACTCTGAGTCTTCCACAAGAGCTTCAAAACCTTCACAAAGCCATCATTCTCCTCAACTCCATTGAATTTGTAACTTACCTTGCTATTTCTATTTCTCGTGCTTCATTATATTTGAGTCATATTTCCTCTCTTTGTCTTTTTGTTATCATGTTTTTTCATTTTTCACTACATCTTCTCCTGCCCCTGCACGTGGTGGATGTTTAGCTAGCCATAAGGAGGCCCTCTAAACCTAATTCTACAATCAAGAGTTTAATCGCCAAGGGTATAACGCGTAAACACGATTCTCTAGGTTCACACAAAAACTAAAACTCAACTTTCTCAATGCACATATAAGTAGAAATAGTGTACTCCAATGTATAATTGTGCAACACTTCACCCACTAACGATCTACAACTCTTGTCCAATCCAAATCAACATCAAAAATAGTTTGGTAATATTCCTGTGTCCAAATCCTTGGCCTATATCCCCAATTCTTACCTAATGTATATGCTTCCAACCACTCATATAATTCTACTGGAAATAATCTAAAGAACGTCTCATAGATCTCATGATAAAAATTATCTTACACCCACCTTTGCAAATTGAAATCAGGTCCAGTACTACATCTCTACGCAAACTTATCTTTTTCATCTTCCACCCAACTTTCAATGCCTTCTAGATTTAATCGATACACCATCTTCATGCAACATCTTGGCAAACAACTTGAAAAGAGGTCCCGACAACGAAATCAAAATGTGGTCTTTTTTATTTACACTCAACTATTATACACGCTAAAAACTCATCCAGACAGATTTGAACACTCACCCAAAGCGCCTGAAACTACCAGGTCCCTCATTTGTATATGCTTATCAAGATGTTAGCATGCATTATCAGAGTAACCATTAACAAAGCATACATTCAAGTATAGAACATCACATCTACTATATCATGAGTTTAAGTTAGAAACACACATAATAAGGAAATATAACAAATCATATCATAATTAATTCCAACTGTAAGAACACATCACCATATTCAGACACATTAATAACAAGAATATGTCTACATTGATCTATTCATTACAGATTCTTAGTCTTACATACTAGAAGTTGAATATATAATAATAACTACCAAGGAGTCATGTGTACTAGTACAACAGAGTAGCATAACCCTATTACATGACGGAATTCCTTCTCAATGAAATATAACAAGTATATACAGGGGTGGGTACTTTCCTTTCACCACTTATGCATTCTCAAAATAGGCTACATGCTCAAACTAGCCATGTGTTAAAATTTACATGCTTTCACAAGGGAGCTAATAATAGATTATCCTATAAATAAAACTTGATTTAAACCTAATAATATCCCAATTTATGCATGACCTTTCATCTTTGCTTTGCATGTGCTTTATCCCAAAAATAGATGTTCTTTGGTCATCAATTCTTCTTGCTTTTCTCCTTTACATTATCTGCACTCCAACTCACTTTTTCAATTTTGAGCCTATAACTAAAAAATCAGCTAAGTCTTGAATCTATCTGTCTGGGCACGGGCCACTTCAATTATCCCTTCACACATGCACACGTACCCCACTTGCGCGCCTCACTCCTCCGTACATTCTCCATACTTAGCCATTTTTTCATTCCAACATTAATGTATCTTATAAAATCATTTTTGGTGTAGGTAAATAGGTCTCTAACATGGTAGAGATCATTCATCATTCCCCTTTTGGATAAAATATGGGGATGATCAAAATATAAACAAATAATTATAGTTTATTTATTCTACTCGTATTTCAAAAGTAATATAATAAACTTAAATCATAATGAGATCTTAATGTGGTAATCAGTATAGTAAACATCAATTTACTAAACTCAAATCATAAGGAAGCCTTAATGTAGTAATCAATATAATAAACATGATTATAAATATACTAAACTTAAATCATAAGGAGGTCTTAATATGGTAATCAATATACTAAACTTAAATCAGAGGGAGCTTAATATAATGCTCAATAGTCATAAATAGATTATTATAGGACATTTTACTAATGAATCCTCCCTCACATTAGTGTAAGAGGATCCCTCCATATCCAATGCCATGGAATGCTTTGATGTTTTCTAAGTTTTGATTCTTCTATCCAATGGAATAAAACTTAGTGTTATAAGAAATCTTACACAACCATGTCCATATAGTTGCATAAGTATAAATGAAATTGGATTCAATTGTGTGAGAAATTCATGTTTTTTGGCATCACTTTACATTTTTTGACCACTCTTTATTTATGGAACTATTGTGTTCAAAAGGCTGAGAAAAATATTATATATTGATCACCAAGCCAATCTCCTTAATAGGAAAGTTTGAAGTGTGTTCTAAGGTTTTCATTTCCACTCATGTTTACTATTCCTCTAGTTGGGCACCTTTGAAGGTTTATTATGTTAATCTTGAGGAAATTTTGAGGGATCCCTTTGGGCCAATTCCGATGTTAGTAAATTTTTCCACATGGGAAATTTTTCGTGAACCAAAAGATCTAGGTAGCATGGGTCTTCTCAACATTCAAATACAATATCATGTCTTGTGTGTTAAATGGATCATTTGTGCTTTAGAATGTGAGAACTTCTAAAAAATACTACTTAGAAATTATATCAACAAGGTAGTTTGATGGGAAATGAATCCTGAAAAGGTTTAAATTTTCAATCCTTTTTTATCACATAGGCAACTACAAAAATTTTGGCGTGTTTGTTGCTAAAAGCATATAAAAGTCATGGAAGTTTTTCAAAATGAACTTAATTTGGTATGGATATGGATTTAGATATGAAATTTTACTAAATTCCCATTCTATTTGGTGGTCCCCTATGATATCTTATAATGATATCATGTTCTCTTTGGTATCGTGGATTAAAACCTTTATTAGATTTTCCAGATCTTTGATGAAAAACAAATGCACGAGAAATTATACAAATCAAAATAACTAGCAATAAGATGTAATATGATCAAAAATCACAAGACAAGAATGACTCCAAATCAACTCAATGCTTCAAATGCTCCATACATTCCATATACTCCATAGGATAGACTGATGGAAGTCATGTACATATAGGTGGTGAATGTGCAACTACCTCCTAGATCAGTGCGGAATAACTCTCACTAACTGATACTAGAAGCAGAGTTGACTCCACACAACTAGAAGGCCAACTCAACAAAACTGGTAAGATAACTTGACATAACTGGTACACCTAAGCAAGCATATCCCACGGGTGTAGGAAAGCTCCAAGTAAATAAACAAATACAAGGAAAATAAATATTCTACACTAACACCCCTCATAAGCACAAATTAGGTGGGCAGTGAAAAAGGAAAGTGGGTCCCGGGCAATAAGGACTTTAGAGGTACCCTCGTACAAATGAAAATCTCTCATAAAGTGGATTAAAGGAGAAAACCTAGTGGGAAAATGTCTTTCCCCCCCTAAAAGAGGGAAACAAATAAGTGAAGAAGGCTAGAAGCCCCCCCAAAGATTATGAAGTTGTTGATGTGGAGAGAAGAATTGGGTCCTAGAAATAAGGCCATATTAGGTACCCATGTACATAAAAAGATGAAATGGGAATAAATAAGACAACCCAATAGGAATCCAAAATTGGATGAGGCACTGATAAAGAATCTCCAATAAGTAGAACTTACTCCAAATATTACTCTCTAATAAGAAGAACTTGCACAAACAAATATATCCAATATTGTTTTAAAAAGCATCGATTGACCAAGTGGGCGCAAAAAAAACAGAGGACAAAGTCGACACTACAAAGGAATGGAGTTGTGTAAACATGCCATGCTTAAGGAGTACTACAGGAATTCACTACTTGCTATAAGGAAGACACGTTGATTTCTCAATATGGGTTCCGAAAATAGGCACCTTTTAGATACCCCATTTTACAATGCATGTACGAAACTTCTTCTCAACAGAAACACATGCACTAAATGTTCTTATTGCAGAAAGAAGAAATGAAATAAACAAGTCATAATGGGGGGGTTTGGTCTCCTACCAAACCGGGGCCCCATCCTCCAATCTTCAAAATATATTTTTAGAAAATGAACCAAGTGATCTTCTTCTTCATCATCATCCATTGTAAAAACCCCTCCCAAAATGTGGCACTTCATAACTTAGTGCATTCAAGTACAAGTCCCCCCTTGAGTTTTGCAACAACCCCCCTCAAAATGCGACACTTTATAATGTAGTGTGTTGTTAAAAATATATATATAACCACCCCCGAATAGCGTGAGAAAACATGCACTTTTGATCGAATCGGTGCTAAAATCTGAGCTATTGGTCAAAAGTTATAGCAAAAATCATTTCTCGCAACTAATGGCTTATTTACTGATTAAAAAAACCGGAAATGGGGGGAAAGGGGGTTCGTGCGTATACTCATTAGAACCAAAACGAGATGATGAACATCAAGGGATGTCAGTCTCAGCCGAAAAATGTGTCTGTGTGCAAGATAATGGAGAAAGTGTTTACGCAAGGGAGTTTGGTCCCCCTGCCAAATCAAGCCTTTTCCCTCCATCTCTGACATTCAAAGAATGGGAAGGTAGATAAACATCACAATAACTCCTCTATGATGCCAATGATATTGTTTTTATATTAAAAAACAAATATAAGATAGGTAGTGCTTTCTATAACGAAAAACAAACTAACCCATAATAATTTAAACTAGGCAATTTTAGAGGAAACCATAGTAGAAAGAGATTACGTTTTGACCAAAAATGGTCAAATAAGATGTTCTAAGGCGTGGGTCCTATGTGAAGGAAAGCTAGGGCATGAGCCCGTATGAGACTGATGCAACCATAATAGATAGACAAGGCCGAGCCAATGCAAAACTATTCGAGATTTGGATCCAAATGTAGAAGAGTTGACCATAGAACTCAATGTTTAAATGATGCAGAAATTACAATCCCGTGTTGCACACATCTGGTCAATCTACGCTTACATGCAGCTGTTCGATCCGATGACTAGAAGCAACAACTATAGAAAAGATACACATGCATCAACAATAATAGTATATTACCCCAGTCTCGATGAATGCACAGCTATGCGTATCTGATATGAAATTAAAGTGACAATATTCAAAAAGATGAGGATATCAAAATGTAGATTTGTCAGATATAGAGACCTTCGTCGCGACGCTGCGGAGGATGTAGAGAACCAGGCATAGGTCGAAGACAGGGGGGCTATCGAGCATTACATAGATTTGAGTATGCAGTCAACGGTAAAAACCAAGTCGACTAGTAAAGTTGAGGTAGATCCATTACATCAGAGTTGACACCGATTTTAGAATCACATTGAAAGCCATAACGAACCAGAGGAAGCCATCAGAGCAGAGCCGATCCCACCGAGATCACCCATGAAGGTAAAGATCTGCCCTAAACCATATAAAAAACCTAGAAAAATGGGTAAATCCACCAAATAGACTGCTAAAATTAGTAGTTCTACCAGATTTTATTGTAGATAGATATTTTTAGCTGTAAAAATCCTAGAAAGGTGCCCCACAAAAAATTATTTCCTGTAAATTTCGTGATTATGGGAACCCGTACTAAAACCAAGATGGATTCTGATCTATTTGCATATGAAGTTGTTAGTTTCACAAACGAAGAATTTAAAAACTGCAAATAACTCCAGTAATGGAAAAATGTATCACAAGAACAGCTCTAATACCATATTAGAGTTTGTGGATCTCTAATGAAAAATAAATGCAGAAATCAAAATATCTAACAATAAGATGCAATATGATCAAAACTCACAAGGCAAGAATGACTCCAAATCAATTCAATTCTCCAAATGCTCCATATATTCCATATAATATATAGGATAGACTGATGCAAGTCATGTACATATAGGTGGTGAATGTGCAAACACCTTCTATATATCAGTGGGGAATAAACTCTCACTAACTGATAACTAAAAAGTAGAGTTAACTCCACACAACTAGTAGGCCAACTGAACATAACGGGTAAAGCTAACTCAACATAACTAGTACACCTAAGCAAGCATATCCCATGAGTGTAGGAAAGCTCTAAGTAAATAAACAAATACAAAGGAAAATAAATATCCTCTCCACTAACACAAGCTTAAGGGGTCGTTTAGGAAAGAATTAAGGTCATGTCTTATCCAATTTTGCAAGTAAACTAAAAGAGTGAGTGTATTGACCGCATTCTAAGCGATAAATTTTCAACTACATGTTGGTGATCATAATAAATTTTAAAAATAAAAAAATGACATGCCCGATGTGCATCTTCATAAGATTTTTGTTCATTCATGAGCCAAATGGTGGAGAGATTGAAAATGGATGGTTGAGACACACCCTTTCACTAGTACAAACCTCGATTAGGTTATCAACTCTTTTCTCCATAATATATACAAATCGATGTTCTCAATGCCTGATTGAAATTCAATTCCACTAATCACTTATGAAAAAATAAGATTTGAAATATTATGGGTTGTTATCATTGATCCTATTGCTATGCACAATCCATTTGGTATATTCCCCGCCTAATTTGATAAAATATGAATATTAAATCTAATTTCAGAGTCACTATGATGATATACAACAGAATATAAATGATAAGCACTCTAAAGATGCAACCATGTAAGCAAATTAGAGAGATAGGGAAACTTATATGATTGTCACTTATCCCGAAGCAGATTTGAAATGGAGCAACTGATGGACAGGTCGGGCAGAGTGTCAGAAATGTTCACTATCAATTATGAGGGATGCAGATAGAGATGGAAAAGGGTGTCAGGTATAAGGCGAGGGTGCCTGGGAGCTAGATACCACTCCTAGGATTTGAGGTGGTTGTATAAATGCTCATAAATCTACTTTTTTCCTGTGTTGCTAGGGTTTCACACACTTATTCACTTGATATTCACAGTTGGATCCCCGAGGTACCTATAACCTATAACACAAACCCTAGCTACCCTGCACAAGCTCAAAAAACACATCAAATTGGAATGAAAAATGTAATATGTGAAGTCAGAATGAGCCCGATAGTTACTTTAAGGGTGAAATTACGTCAGAGAAATGCACTACATTCCAGACTCTATGTAGTTTCTATGTGTTTGTGTGTGACATAGTTTCCTTGGGTTTCCCTTGAGCCAATGATGCCGAGATAGTGAGATATAGCTAGATAGACTGCCAAATGTCGTGAGATGGACTTCAGCAACTTCCCCTTCTTATGCAGTGTATGTAGATATGTTTTCCCTTTTATAATTTCTTGCCCTTATAATGGTATGTATGTTGTGTATATATAGGGATCTCTTACTTGAATTTAAAACACTAGTGACATGACATTGTGACTAGGACCTCGGGATAGGAGTAAGAAAACTAAAAATTCTGACCACAAATGTCAAAAATGTGAATGGGAACAAAGAGGACATGATCTCATGGGCGTTACTGTCTAGACTGGGTGCTGGTGTCCTAGGATATCTGATGAAAAAATGTGAGAAGAATGATAGATAGGGATCCTTGTGACCTAATCAGAACTGGGTGCAAAAGTGATAGATGTGAGAGATAAGGGACAATAGAAATAATCAAAGCAAGTAGATGGACTAAGAAGTGTGTCACCAATGAATACTTTTCTTACTCAAGATCCATACATATAACAACATACTTTGTGGTATAGTAAAATAATAATATGTGTGTGGCTTTGTGTCTACATCCCCCCCTTATGCTATTTGAAATGAAATTCAAGTGTGTAAAGGAAGTAAGGAACATACCTATGAGAAGTCCGGAGAAGCCATGTTGCAAAAGTGTGCGTAGAATAAGAACATATAGTGTGGCAGACCATGGATCAGTATGTCAATCCATGTGGCGTAAATAGAGACAAAAAATTATTATAAGGAGCACTTGGAGAAATTTATGATTTGATTTGAATAATTTAGAGATTTTGAATTGTCGTCAATGGAGATTTAAAGGGGCAGGGAGTGATCAATTCCAAACCCGATTTCGTAAAATTTTGATCATGGAAGGATTTGGGCATCCTGCCGCCAGAGGAAGCATGTTAGGGAGAGAGGTATAGTTTTGAACTTCATATATGACTGCATCCTCAAAAGGTCCAACTAATGCAGATGGATAAGGACCAAATTTTGTTCCATTTCGATCTATGTTTAGTTCTATGTTGAATAACCCATATAAGAGCATTATAGGAAAATCAATGTGTAACGAACCATTACACCAAAACCTTGAGGCGTTAGTGAAATCCGCACATGAGGATCATAATATCCCACCACGCTTCCGTAGCCCAGACCCTGGGTTAGATTTGTGCCCGTATAGCGGGACCCTGCCCTGCCCTATACGAGCCCCGGGTGAACACTGCAATGCCGAAGTAGCTACCCATGCCGGGACTCGAACCTGGGTGCTCGCTCTGATACCAAATGTAACGAACCATTACACCAAAACCTCGAGGCATTAGTGAAATCCGCACATGAGGATCATAATAGATACCACTTGTAAGGATATTACTTGTATAAGTCAGAACATATACAGCAGAATAACATGAGAGAACACCAAAATATAGATAAATGATGACAATATGCTCATATAATAGTTTTACCACTTCAAGGGGGCAACCTCCAATACCACTTCGAGGGGGTAACCTCCAAACCATACAATAACACTCCAATACTCAATATGATGATTAACTACAACCTTCTAACCCCTATATATACCATTCTAACCTATGGCCAATACTGAGGCCGACCTCCTAAGCATAATAAATCATAAATGAATGATATAATAAGATAAGCGGATGTGTGCCACATGTCGGCATCTCCATCAATACATATACATCATAAGATCCTTTCCCTAGGTGCATAGCACAATGACGTCTTATTGCCCCCACTCCCACGAATGTCGTGATTTGTATAGTGTGATGGATTTCATTTAATGTAATCTGGAAGAGATGTAAAAACAATTCCCATGATAGATCATATGGGAAAGATAATGAAGTGATGTAACTCCCAAGTTTGGTCATTTAGGAGAGATAATGAAGTGATGTAACTCCCAAGTTAGGTCATTTGGGAGAGATAATAAAGTGATGTTATGTTGTACCAATTGATTATTTTGATTCGAATATTGAATGATTGATTTGAAATTGAATGTATGTGATAGATTACTCATGGTGAGATTTTCACTTTTTCCCCCCATATTAGGTCATTAGGGGGATTAGATAGAAAGTATTTGAGAAGATTGATTTGTTCCTTTGTTTGACTGGTGTGAAAAAAAAAAATTGATAATGATGTATTAGGAGTGTTGAATGATCGTATAGCAGCCTGAGAGGGATGGTATGGTGATCTCGATTGTATGCCCCCCATTTCACACGAAAGGAGGAGGGGTGAATATAATGAGCATCAAGCCAAAAGTAGAGGTCAAAATGACGTAATAGTAAAATGAGATGTAGTATATAAGATGTTGCAAAGATCGCATGTATGTTGATTTGAAAATGTTTCAAATTGGAATATAGCATTGTGTAACGTGGACAGTGCGGTGGTAGGAGAAATTATGAACCAAATAGCACAAACGCCGAAGAAAATAGAGTAATGAAGCTTGAGATATGAGCAAAAAATATAGGCCATGTATTAATTAAAAATAAATGAGTCTGAATAATAAACTATAGTAAAATGAAAATGAGAAATAGCTATATATAGTGATAGTATAAAAGTGAATAGTAAATTCATGTGAATTGTGAGTGAGTTAGAATTATTGATCTCTGCATCTTACAAGGATGCCACACGATTAGGAGTAACGAGATTGAATACATTTTGAGATAGTGGCAATGCAGTCTTGGTGTCGCATAGATTAAAAATGAGCTGAGTAAGTATGAATATTTTTGCAAAATGTTGTTGAAATTATTTCCCATTGTTGCTGATTATTTTTGTAAAAATTTGAAACTTTTGAATTATTTGAGGTGTTTCTGACCTGGGTGGGAGGCAGCCAAGGCATTGACATATCCTTTAGGACACTGCTAGCATCCTAGTTCTAGATATTGGTGACTTGATTCATAGGTGCCTGTGTCCTATGCTCCTAGAGCATTGTTGACCTAAAGAATCTCTTTTGACTAACATAATTGTCAAATATGTGGCATTTTGATGAATTTTTACATTATAGAGTGATTAGTATTTTTATGTATATTATGAGGTGCTAATGTTGCAAGATTTTGTTGGTCGTTTGTGTTGTGTAGAGGGATATTCATTTTACGGAGTTCTAGGGGAGGGTCAACATTTAAGCACAGTGTATTGTTGACTTTTGGGATTATCTAACATGTAGTGTGGGAATATACTAGACCGTATCATCCTACCAGAACATAGCAAGATTGGGGGAGGTACCCCCATATTATGTCTATGATTACTATATTTGTATGCAGAGTAATGGTGTGTAGTATACTACTTAGTACATTTTTGATTTCTCTACTGAGAGAGTTTACTTTGATCCTAAGAGGATGGATATCGTATATTACAATTACTAGTCATGGGTGAGAGTAGTAAAATTCATGGCCATAGTGGATGCTCAGAGGAAGATGAGGGTAGATAGACCGATACCTTACAGGGACACGTGGGTACAAAAAGAGACCCATATTAGCCTAGATTCTATACTAAGATCGGGTGTTCCATGATTTCCAGAAGTTCATCATGCAGTTTTTATTGCTACATTTTGTGGTAGTAGGGAGTGGTGGAGTGGGAACTATTGTATAAGATACATGATATTTTTTTAGCATATAGAGGAGCACGAGATGAGGTTTTCATGGGCATGATACATGTATTGGCATCATTTTTGTAGGGAACTTTATAGGATTACACAGGAGGACTATGGTGGTGGACATTGGAGCGCCCCACATTATTACATGCATGGCGACTATTATAATATTACATATAAAGAGGTGACTCGGTCGACCATGAGCACAGAGTGGGTGAGGCCTGAGATATATTTGGAATGAGGTGAGATTAGCGAGTTCCCAAAGAAAGAAAATGGACACTAATACTACTTATATGATATTATTGCTTTATTGCATGGTTCCAAGGGCCCATTATATGGAGGCCATATCGAGACAATGGTGGATGGGTAGAGAGATGGATTAGAGATATAGTGTATTCTATGTACACCGATGTGGTTTCGAAAACCGAGTTCCCAGGGGTAGTCATGAGTTGTTTCGGGCACAACGAGTGTTGACGGTAGTTTGGCATTTGGCTTAAGATGTGCCCTTAGAGCCTATATGTATGGTTTTGAGATACTATATCACCTAGGCATGACTAGGAGTCAAGGTGATGTCATACGGGAGCACATCTAGTGCATCGTGGTCCAGACGAGGTGGATGCAGCCATAGAGCCAATACCGGTGGACGTTGTAGGATGTACTCAGGCCTATAACAAATGGTGGGAAAAACACTGATGGGTGCTATTGTTTCTTATTTTCGTAGATGCAGTAGATGCACCTAATGGTTGGAGGAGTAGAGGGGCAAGCACCTTCCCACCGATGGTGATTGGCATAACAGCGGCACTAGCGGAGCATAAGTATTGGTTGTTGGTATTTTTTTATCATTACTTGGTTATCATAGTTTTGTAAAACATGTGTAGTAACTAATGTGGTGTTGGATAGTTATAAAACGATGTTTATTAGTCGCTGATCTTGGATTCATTGATCCGCATACTGATGTCAAATGTACCTCCATATGTGTTTATGGGAGATGGGATGCTGGAGCAAGTAGATATTACTATGGGACAACATGCCCATTTGTTTGAATCATTGGCGATAGCAAAAGCCACATGTAATGTTCTATTAAGCAAGTGTGAAGAGGCACATGTGGAGACTCAGTGAGCGAGGGAGTTCATATGAGGAGGATTCCTAGCTCATGATGTGTTCACAAAGTATGTGGAATTGTAGGGCTAATTTATGGATCAATTGGGTCGAGGTGGCCTTACTATGGAGGCAGGTGGAGATATATAGAGGTCACGACCAATGACGTAGATCGAGCAGTGAAACATCTAGTTCTAGAGCTCTTGTGGTCATGTATAGTGACATTGATGATGATGTATGACATATATATAAATGTATAAATGTATGGGGGCTTGCCCCCTTAGCGATTGTATTTTGGTAACTATGATTTTTGTTGATGTGTGTGTGTGTTTGTGTGTGTTTGTGTGTGGATGATTCGTATTATTGTGTTGTGTTGATGTTCTTTGATATGTGATGTGATGATTGCTGTTCATATGTAGATGTTTGATTTTCATTGCATAAATGATTATGTTGATAAATGGATGTTGATGTTGATAGGAAATAGATAGGTAATACTTGAAAATAGGATTGTATGTATGAATGAAGATGGATATTATGTGATAAATAGTAATAGATGTACATATGAAATGAATAATATGAGATAAGAATGTGATTGAGATGATAGTAATAATGTATGTAATTGCGAAATAAGTAAGATGAAGAGTGGGGGAAGAAGAGTGATGCCCCCAACATATGTGTAGGAAAATGAGGTTCATTTATATAATACCCCTCAGAAATCAAGAATGAACCATAGAACAAGATTGCTTCATCAAGAAATTACTTGATAGTGTCCACTAGATAGATAGATCAATGAAGCATAACTTGTAGAATTTCAGATGAAATGGTGCCAATGATGGGAGATGTAGAGGTAGGAAGCACAGATGTCAATGGATTAGGAATTCAGTGTGAAGTAGTAGCATTATGACATGGGTAAGATGATGCCACGTTGGATGAGCTAGGTGGAGGACTCAGATGGATAATAATCTTAGGAGATGGATGAATGATGACCTTAGAAGTGGGTAGAGGAGATAAGTGAACAGAAGTGGAATCACGCTTATGTGGAATTAGAGAAAGATATTGCTCATGAGAGTGAGAGCCAAACGCAATGACACCCTTGTTTTCTAATTGTTTTAATTTGTTGTGAAGGGCACAACATTCATTGTCATGATGTCGATTGATGCGATGGAAATTTCAATAAAGGTGATCACGCTTGTGATGCAAGTGATGAGGAGGGTGATGTTGATTAGAGGGTAAGTGAAATAAGCACTTATCAAGAAAATCACGAAAGACATAATAAGGCTTAGCAGCATGCTAGAAATGCAAAGGCACCCGATTAGGAGATGTAGAATACATAGGTGGAGACTGACGTGGTGGATGAGATGGAGGACGTTTATGTAATGGAGGGGGTGGAACTTACTTGCAAGGTGGAGGAGATGAAGACCTTGGAGGATGCTTAATATATAGTAGAAGTGAAGAAGTAGAGGGAGGTGAAGCAGTAGAAGAAATAGAAGGGGGTCTATAATATGTGGAATAATTAAATCGTGTTGTAGATCAATAGCATTATAACATAAAAAATTGTAAATGATTCACATGTAGCATATTGTGATTTTTCTTGTAAGGAAGGAATCAAGCCACGACAAAGATAAATTGCTTCTCTAGATCAATAGGATGAAACACTAATTGATGTATGTAAGGATTAAAGTGTAAAATGTAATCTAGGATAGGTTCTTTCTTTCCTTGATGCAAGTTAGGTAAGTGGTCATGTGTAACTCTAAGACCGTTGTTAAGCATGAGGCTTATAAGAAAAGCATCTTCCATTTCATAATATGTACTAATAGATCTAAAAGGAAAATGAGTGTACCATTCAAAAGTATCATCAACAACTATGACACAAATATTCTAGTAACAATTGATCATTCGAATAAGAAGCCATAGCTAAATGATAATGCTTAAGATGCAAATATGGATTTCCAGTGCCATTGAAACATGAAAATGTAGGCATGATAAAATCCTTAGGAAAACTTGAATTGTGAATTTTCTTTGGAATAAGATCGCCATGCAAATAATTATTATCAATAGAAGCATAGTAGGCTTTGCTTTTTAGAGTAAGAGATTAAACCTGAGATTGCAAATGGCCAACAACTTGCATGAGTGATAAAATATCATGTGAAGGAATCATAGAAGAAGTGAGAGGCACATGAAGAGGTTGAATTTTTCCATTGTGGGTGATTATGGGGATGTGAGAAGAAGAAGCGGAATATGATGTTGTTATGGGATGCAAAAGAAATAAGAGGAGGTATACTAGCAGGAATAGAAGAATGAAGATCATTTAGAGAAGAAGAAGAGGAAAGAGGAGGAGAAGAACATGGAATATCGACAGAAATGATAGCAGTATAATCTGAATAAATAATAAGAGGTGAACTAGTAGGAGTGGTAGAATCACCATGAATAACATTGTAAATAACCTCAGAAGTAGAAGAAAGTGGAGTGGAAAATTCACATTCAGCAATCTTAAAAGAAGTAACATCCTCACTAACATGTTCATGATCAGAAATATAATTAGTAACACTATCAGAAAAAAATTCACATGTGATTATTTCATCAAGGGAGTCATCAACATATAGATAAGTAGGAGAAGAACTATCATAATTTATATCTTTGTAATCATTGGAAATATTTTCAGAATTAGAAGAAACATGAAATACAACTTGACATTCATCTTGACTAGTATGAGAAACATCATCATGCACATGTACATTTTCAACTTTGGAAGTAACATGATTATTGTCACGTGAAAGACCCAACATATACTCTATAATATTATTACCTAGTGCTATAATAGGTTGAGAAGAAGGTGGAGTAGCACGAGTGCACATAGAAGAACAAGGAGAGAATTTAGTGAAGTTTTGGTCAGGTGAAACAATGTTCACACTAGAGTTGCAATAATTAGTAGGAATATTTTTTTTTAGGCAAGAAGTTTTCTTTGAAATTCATCATTTAATTGAGCATTGCAATAAAGGGCATTAATTTCATCCTCAACAACATCATCAAGGATAGGATTCACACTAACATGATGCATATCTTTCCTAGGAGAGGAGGATCTATTTTTAGCCACGAGGATATTGTGGATCCTAGGGCAAAGAGTTCTAAGAGAGGGATTCACCAAACGATTTAATAAAATCTGAACATTAAATCTAATTTCAAAGTCACTATGATGATATACAACAAAATACAACTGATAAGCACTCTGAATATGTAACCATGTAAGAAAACAAGAGATATGGGGCACTTATTTGATTTTTGATATCCCGAAGAAGATCTAAAATGGAGCAATTAATGGAAATGTTGGGCAGAGTGTTGGAAATGCTCAATATCAATTTTGTAGGCTGCAGATAGAGATGGACACAAGCACCTGGGACAGGGTTAGGGCACCAAAGACCACTCCTAAGCATTGGTGACTATACAAATGCTCATAATTCACTATTTCCTATTTCGCTAGGGTTTCACACTTGTTTATTGTTGATCACCTGATATTTGTAGTTGCATCACCGAGGTACCTATAACTTGTAACAAAAACCCTAACTACCTATAAAATATCACAAACACATCAAATTGGAATGAAAAATGCAATATGTGAAGTTGAACTGACCCCAGTGGTCACCCAAAGGGTGAACTTATGTTTGAGTGTTGCACTACCTCCATGTAGTTTATGTGCTTGTATTTGAAATAGTGTCCTTAGGTTTCCCTCATGCCAATGACGCCAAGATAGCAGGCTATAGTTAGATAGAATGTAAATGTGTGAGATGAAATTCAACACTTCCCCTTCCTATGTAGTGTATGTAGAGTAATCAGCCCAAAAAAGCAGTCACTTTGATAGTATGTAGATATACTTTCCCTTTAGAATTGTTCGCCCTTATAATGGTATGTATGTTGTGTATATATAGGGATATCTTGCTTGAATTTCGACACTAGGGACATGATATGTTGACTAGGACCTCGAGATAGGAGTAAGAAAATCAAAAAGTCCAATCAAAAATGTCGAAAATGTGAATAATAACAAAGAGGACATGAGCACCTAGGTGCTTCTGTCTAGACTTGGTGATGGTGTCCTGGGATAGGCGACAAAAAAATGTAAGAAGACTTACAGACAGGGATCCATGTGACCTGACCAAAACTGGGTGCAGAAGGGACAGGTGTGAGAGATAAAGACAATACAAACAATCAAATCAAGTAGATCGACTAAGGAGTGTGTCACCAGTGAATAATTTTCTTACTCAAGATCCATACATATAACAACATACTTGGCGGTATAGTAAAATATTAATATGTTCGTGATTTTGTGTCTACATACCATAGTTACCAATTAACGCTTGTTTGGTGCACTTAGGTGTGGAAAATCTTGTTTTCTTAGCTTATCACCACCCAAATACCTTTAATCATGTTATTTGATTGTGTAGGCATACTCAATCATCTTTCCAGTCAACCATGATTCCAACCATTTCATTCATACACATTCACCTATAAGATGATGCTTTTAGGGAACTTAGCCATGATTCCTACATATTTGGTATGTTTTTTGTTTTGAGATCCTCTTTTCATTATGGAAAGATAGCAATGATTCTACATTTAACCATTCTATTTTGGATGAATTTTTTACATTACTGACAAGTTTCATGTTCGTTCTAATTTCATGTTTCATATCCAAGTTCAATCAGAAAATATTCACTTGGAGGTGACTCATCTCTAGAATTTGATTGATTATTTGGCTTGTGCCCCATGTGTAGTTAGTTACCATAGTTCCTCCAAAATCACCTCGCCACTATTTTCCTTCATGAGATCATGGATTTGGGTAGTACAAGAATCGCTACTCTTACAGCATGTGTATCTCTATGATAGTAGTTTTTTCCCTATATTGTAGCACTCAAGTTGGTGGAACCAATGGTGATGAGAATTTCTACTCAAATCCTAGTAGAAAGATGAAATCCCTATAATGGAAATTCCATTCCACGTGGATTGTAATTGATCCTACTAGGCAAGATAACACAAATGATAAATAAAATGATACTTATGGTTGCAATCTTGTACCTGAATCTACAGATCCTCCACCTATGCTTATTTAACTATCATTGCTTAGTGGTTTGTTATGCTTTCTTAACCCTAATTTTATATGCTTTGTTTCTCATTTATTTCACTTTTTTGGTTGAAAATAGAAAAAGATATATATAATTTTTGGACACTCATTTTGGTAATTCATGTCTTGCAACAACACAAAGTGTACAACACTCTTGCACTAGCCCACACTTTTTTTAGTTTGACCAATTATGTTATCCCTAACTATATATCTCATTCATTCTTAATTGCACACACAATATATTTGTTCACAAAATGGTCATATTAATCCATCAAATCAGGTTATACCCTCACATATAGTAGTTCTAACTTTTAGATTACTCGCGCATTCATTTGGTACCATAGCATACAGAAAGGGCCACAACACCCATATGCTATGAACCAATCTATCCAGTTTGGTCCCTCTCCTTCTAACGATACTTTTTCTAATTTGAAATTATTTGGTACACTTCTAGTCATCTTTATCTGAGTTTTCTAGATCTAGAAAACATGTATAAACAAGTTATTCATCTCTCATTAAGGAGGGCATTCTATCTACTTGATTCATAGCATTCCAATGAGAAAATAGTAAGATAATTCACAAGAAAATTTATTCCAAGACTCCCTTGAGCTTCATATACTCTGTATACTTATCCTAGGGTAGTCATCCACTCATATGTATGAGCATAAAATGCACACCCTCTTTAGTCAAGCTAAGAGAAAGGAAAAATACAATCACATTATTGCAAGGTCATGATTATAAATATGGTTGTATACATTCTAGATATCACAAGCTAGGTGAGAATGATGTGTATTGTGTGGTTTGATCCCTCTTCATAGGAGTGGTGATTTTGGTAGTGCATAGGGGTGCCCACAACCCAATCAATGTTTTTTTTGAAAGACTCTTTCAGCTTCTAAGGTTTTTAAGATTCAATCAACTGTATAATGAATATTACACATTTTCAAAGGTCCAAATTGTATAAAATAGTAGATCGTGAAGCAATGCAAAAAGCCAAGAAGTTATAGGAGCTAAAAGTGTAGAGGGGAAATGTTGTACAAAAAGGGCCATAACGGGGGTATGTTTTGGGCTGTACTATATGCTTTGGTCCATGCAAATTTTCAAGATAGATTTTTAGTAGTTAAGCTCTGATAGACCATTTTTAGCCTTCTCATGTCATCGTGTTAGCCCATATCACTACAAAGTTCAAAATATCAACGAAGTCTTCTTCTCCTTCTCATCACTAGTATCGTGTTGCATTGTCTATCATTATTTATCCATGTTCAATGATTATTCCTGAGATTGTTATAATTAGCCTTGGAAACTATTTGATTAGGATAATCTACAATCGGCTACTACCACCATAAATATTAACCATTTAAG
This sequence comes from Taxus chinensis, assembly GCA_019776745.2. NCBI lineage: Eukaryota > Viridiplantae > Streptophyta > Pinopsida > Cupressales > Taxaceae > Taxus > Taxus chinensis. The sequence continues at coordinate 720,791,584 of CM034153.1, read as the reverse complement.
TTAAATCATTTGGTGAACCTAATGTTTGTATGTTGTGTATCAGATATATCTTCTTCTACTCTCTTGAGTTATTGTTTCTAGGTTCATAGGGTTTCTAGCGACTCTTTATTTTTTGACATCATGGTTGAGGATCCTCTGTTATGTATCCAAGTCAAAATTCATAATACATTAGTTAAAAGTGATCTTTTTGACAATGGATCTGACCTTAACATATGTAACATTTATTTTTACCTCAAATAGGAATTCTTGTTAACAACCTAACTCCCTCTACCCTATATATTCATGGGTTTGACAATATGCCTCTACTGGTATTAGATGAGATCACTTGGTTGATTACAATAGGTCCTTGTACTCGTAATATTCCATGTTAGGTCATGCCTAATAATCCCAATTATAATATTCTTCTAAGTTAGCTTTGGTTGCATGTTATGCTTTCTATACTCACATCTTCCATTCTAGTTTCTTCTCCCCCACCCCTATGGGGGAATTTAGTATTAATATCTCCATTCCTCTATCTAATACTCATTTTTATTTCCCTTTTATCTCTCATATTCTACCTAATTAGTCTTATGGAACTCATGCCTTAGAGTCTTTAGTGCGTGATCTACAAGCCTAAGTTCTTGAATTACACTGCAAACCCACTAATGTCTTATCCTATTCCTCCCATAGCTACATTTATTAAACCCATAGTGATGGGGGCAACTCATTTTCCATCTCCCAATGTTGCACTGATTTTGGATTTTACACATACTACTTGGCACATGCTTGAGTTTCTACCTACTTCTCTATAAAAGGATGCCCTTGTCTCTTCTAGGCTTACTCCCACTACATTTTATGCACTTCCCTATGTTATGTTCTCTAATATCGATATATATGGTACCATTCATGATAATATTACTCTTACTACTTTGTTCACACCTTGGTATATTTTTATTGCTCCTAATACTTTTATATCACGTCTTATACTTATAGTTGACCTTACATATATCCCTCTTCCTAAGGTTGTTATGGGATACCCTCATTGCATTAATTCTCTTGTGTAATTATTCTATCCTCATATCCCTCCTCATAATACACTGATGCTTAAGCCATACATGGTTTAACCTTTTGTCGATATAGGTTTTTCCCTTCATCATCCGATTCACAAAACATCTAAGTCACACATTGATTCTTGGGGCTCTAGTCCACCTTGATCTCCTCCCTCATTTTTTATGCAATATGCGCTTGAGTCACATTATTTGGCACATATATCCCAAGCCTCCATCTCCTCGACAACTTATCCACCTCGTTAGGAGGTTCCCACAGGATAGTTCATACACTACTCACACACCGGGGGTATCTAACTTCCCCCTTGTTTCTCAATGACACACTATGTTTATAAGTTCAATTTGACTATTAAAGGAGATGCTACACACCCAACCCTCACTTTTCACACATACACGCACACACATGTGTGTGTGCATGCATGTGCACACACACAAGGGGAAACCTTGCTTCCCCCTCTTTCATTATATAATCTCTACTCATCAAAAACACTAAACATCTAAATATTTCCCCCTGGGGGAATTCTTGGATTGCCCTTCCTTATCTTTGGAGAATAGGTTTTCATTTATACCTTTATGCGGCCTAAAAATTCAAAAACATTCAAATAATATACAAACTTCCAAAAATATTTATATTGCTCTTTCTTGGTTGTCCTGATTGCATGTTTATCTTACTCATTTTGCACATTACTTATCATGTTAGCTTGATACATCGTATGTTATATCCTTTTTCTATACACATTTGCATTCACGTGTTACATTGCGTTGACACTTCTCTCTACCAGTTCTTCCACAGCTACTAGGAGCATATGTTTTACACTTTCTCACATACATGTGATATTATTACAATCTTTTTTACTTTAATTTCTCTTACCTCATTCACTCAATACATACACTATGTCGTACTATTTATTACTCTATCATGCTAATGGGTTATTCATGTGTAGTATTTGTTTTTCAAGTTACTTCAAAACCAGAACCCTTTTTATACTATAGATCTTGTTTTGCATGTTTACTTTATTTTGTTTGTGGGCAACACCCTATGTTACTTGATTGTTTCTTAATTGGCCTTGAGTACCTCAAATTTCTTGCAACATCCTGAGTGGTGTCCCATTTATGTAGCATATTATTCTTCATGTTTTTCTATTTATGTGTCATTGCATGTTTTTGCTTACATCTACCACATTGTTTTCCTATTAATTTTTACTAACACTTTGTTATTTTTCTACTATATTACTATGTATGTGACATGGTATACACCATGGGAAATCCCATTTTCCCCCATGCAACAATCCTACAACACATGTGCACATCAACTATAGCTCCTCTTGTTTGAGTCGTGATCACATTGCTCCATCTCACGTGCCCAAAAAAAGGGGGGAAACCATTGAATGATATCTCACCCTCACATCAGTTTAGAATTAGGAAAAAAAATATAGGTACACAATCAAACATTTCATAGGTTCATAAATGGCTCAGAAATAGACTTGGTTCAAAAAACATATAGAGACCAAGCCGTATATAAATTACCATAGCATGCAAATGCTATGGCCCATTCCATACACCTCCATTTTGTGGGTAGATTCACTACTTTTTCTCAATTGGTATATTTTTTCAAGGACATTTACAGGATTTTTACTTCGTTTCACTGACAAAATGCATGGTACAACTCATTTTATGGTGGCACCAAGGGTATGTGCAAGCTAGTAGTTCCTCAATACATTGTGTCATGATTTGAAAATCAATTGGATTTGTTTCCATCTGTAATGGCACTTCTTTGTGGGTCTTGAGAAATGTTAAGGTGAATTTTATCCTCATAGGTTTGACTTCTCATTGCTCATATTATGTGGAGGGATGTGTAGAAATTGGAATGCTCCTGATATAATTATCTTCACCATGTGGGGTGCATTTTCACTTTTTTCTATTCTCCATGGCACATTCCACTTGGTGACTAATCACCCCCATGTCCTTCCAACCAATTCCAAAAGAAAGTTCAGTAAATCTCAATAGAAATGGTAGTGGGAGTATTCTCTCTCCTTATCTTGCAAAACAATAAGGTGTGCTCTTTCCTTTGTTTTGCTTTTCTACTTACATATTGTTATTTTCACACTAAGTTTGATTTCCTATACTATGGATATTAAGTACACTTTTCTCTATAGGTACTCATCTTGGAAAAATAAACACAACCAGAATAAAGACAAATTCCTAACACAATCACAAGGTTCTCTGAGGGAAGGAAAAGTGTGTCTACACACTCAGGTAACTTTTCCTTTAAGCACACAATTTATAATTCCATACTTAAAGGGGAGGAAAATAGAGACACTCATTTTGATTCATGTCTTGTAACAACACAACTTGTACACCACTATTGCACTAGCCCATATTTTCTCAATTTGACCAATTGTGTTATCCTTGGCTATATCTCACTCATTCTTGCTTACATACACAACCTATTTATTCACACAATGATCATATTAATCCATAAATTCAAGCTATACCCTCACATATAACAGTTCAAACTTTAAAAAGACGCATACATGCATCTAGGACTATAGCATCCAAAAAGGGCCACAGTACCCATATGCTATGGACTGACCTAAACGTTTTGGTCCCTCTCTTTCCAATTGTACTTTTTCTAATTTGAAATTATTTTGTACCCTTCTAGTTAGCTTTATATGTGTTTTCCAGGTTCAGAAAACATATATAAGAAAGTTATTCATCTCTCATTGAGGAGGGCATAATATTTACTTTACTCTTAAAATTCCAATGAGAAAACACTAAGAGAAAACATAAGAAATGTTATTTTAAGACTCCCTTTGATCCGTAAACTACCTTTTTTTAACAGTAAACAGATCTTGTTCTAGTGATAATTGAATGGAAAATGACTAAGTTCCTTTTAACTAATATAATTTTCATGAAACATTCAATACTATACTGCAAATTGAGAGATAGAAGACAAACGAGACACAAGAATTTATCTTGGAGAAACCCAATGCAAGAAAAAATCCAATGGGTAAGAAAAATTCTTCCCTTTCACTATGTAATTCTCTAAAATATAAAGTTGCTACCGAAGATTGGGCTTCAAGAAGGATTTAACACTCCTCCTAATTGTATTTGCTTGATTACAATCCTAAAAAATGAGAATTCACTCTCAATGAACAAAATAATAAATAACTCCATCTCGTCCTCTTTTCTCACACTTGAATTCACGTAAAATCACTTTCTAAAATGAATAATTGAACTTTAATTCATATATTCTCTGCCCATGGATGTAATGAAAGGAAAAACAAATCGATTTAGGAAGTCTAAGAATTTACAACTTTTCAAATTCCTTTTTTTGCATCAGCATGGAAATGACCACCATTGGCCACAAAGTTATGGTTGCACATCTGTCAGGGTGCTTTCACAACCACCTATCCCTGCAGGCAGTAGTTGCGTAACTATCATGGTGGTTGTGCAACTGCCGCTCTGTGAAGAGCGGTAGTATTGGTCAAATCATTTTTCATGGAGTAAATTATGGTTTTTCACCAATGGTCATAGGGTTAATTCCCTCCTTTTTGGGTTATGGGGAGGCTGACATTATTAAATGTAAACTAACTAAGAACTATGGATGCTTGTTAGGTCGAGGATCACACAGGAACACTCCACTGAACCTGTGGAAAAGTGCTTGTATGAAGTACAAGGGAGGAAATTACAGTAAAGGGAGGTAAATGGGGATAAGAGAAATAAGGAGAGAGGGTTAATGTTGTGGGTATGCTTACGAAATCCACATACGTAAGCCAAATTGGGTCCATATTCAATTAGAAGAATATAACTACACAAAGAATAATGATATCAACAAGCTAAAGACAAAAGGTTCCATTAATTTGTTCCTCAAAAGTACAAAGCCTTTTCTTGGTTGTTCAAGATCACTATGCTTGCAAAGCTAGGAAGTAGAGAGAAAATAGATGGAAAACATAAGCAAATAAATGGAGGAAATGAAACTCATATTTCTCGTGTAGGGGTGATAAAAAGTTCAACAACATACAACAGTCCACAATTTATAACCCCTTTGGAATAGAGTGGGCATTACAATTTATATCTTTACAAGGAGATTCTTCATATTCCCATGTGACTTTTTCAACTTAAAGTGCAATCCTCAATGAAGAAAAATAATTTTAAGTGACTTAAGTCACTTTTACAACTTTCTTCTCAACGAATAAATAGAATTATATAGAGAGAAAGGAGATAATAAAGAGAGGATAGGAGAGAGAGAGAGAGAGAGAGAGATGAAGCTCCAAGATTGAATGATGAAGGATGAAGAAGTTCCGACCATGAAGATGATATACTCCTAATGAACACTCTAGTGATGCTCCAATGGAGTGATAAACTCTTGATCCTTGAACTCTTCTACACCATGAGAAATCTCTTCTTGAATGATCAACCATTATAGCCCATTAGGTACACTAAGCGAAGAAGTGAGAAGCACTTGATCAATAGATTGCTGTAAAAAATGAAGGATGTCTTCACCCACTTGAACAAACCATGAAAAACCACAATGCCTACTTGACCAATCATGCATATGATGATAACTTGAAACAATTTCCTACACAGTGCAACCATGGTGATTCTTCCACCTCGAGGACGTTGATGAAAAAAATTAGGAACCAAGAGGGCTCCTCTTCCACATGAGTCACAATTCATCTTTCACTCCTTCACAAGATTGAATTTATCCTTACCATTCCCATGAGGATAGCTTTAGAGAGATGGTCACCAATTAGTAATAGATATATTTTTCAAATGCTTCCAAAATTGACATTTTCACTTTGAGACACTCTATGTTCACCGCATCTAGGAAGGCGGGGATTTTCTTGTAAATTGAAGATTTGACCTCCATGAAAGATTGAATCAGAAATGCATGAAGAGTAAGAGCATATGTGACTATATTGATTTTATAATTATCTTTTACTATTTTTATCAAGTCACACATGGGTGTTCATTCTTGTCAATTTTGCCAATTTTGAGTGTTTTGCACTTGAAGGAATGACTTGAGATACCAGAAACCATATTTTCATTTGACTTACTATTTTTAGTAAGTTGTGTTTGTAAAGACTTAATAAAAATATAAATTGGTATTCTGGGTGTCAGATTATAATGAAACCAATTACATAATTTTATATTTTTTCATTTCAAAGCTTTACTCTAATTTTTTAGAGATTCAAATTATCGAGTTTTTATAGATCTGAGAAAAATTGATTTATGGCTGGAAAATTTATGTGGTTGTAAAAAATAAATGAGTGCATCAATGGGGGTGTCTAAATTTTTTTATTAAATTTCTTTCCATAAGGAATCCATGGTTACAATATGGTGGTAAATGGAGTTCGGAAACATGAGTTATGAGCAAAACTAGATTTTGAATTTTAGGGCACAAAAGGGCTTTTTCTGTTTTCAGTTATGTTTTAAGTTTATGAGTTGTGGGAAGCATGGGTAAGGGAATTTATATGGTGGAGTTTGAAGTGGAAAGTTTACATGAGGGAATTAAGGAGTGAAGAAGTGCAGAAGTGGAGAAGTGGAGAATGGAAGCACCATTGCACTTGGGTGCCATTTTTGGATGAAATTTCACCTAAAAAATCTGCCCAAGGTGTATGGTGCAGGTTGAGTTGTACCATGCACTTGGGGATGGGTAAAACATGGCACACACATGCAATTTTTCAAGCACTTTTCTTATGTTTTTTAGTTGGCATGGCTTGTATGAATCAAAAACATTGACCAATGAGGGCATGGAACACTTTTGGGGTGAAATTTTACCTAAAATGTGCACCCAAGGTGCAAAGGGGAGTGAAAAAGTGCACCTATGAGAGAGAAGGGAGCCCACCATAACTTAAAAAACTTGTTTTCTCCATAAAGTGCACCTTTAAGTCAATCACCTTATGCTTTTGCATTGGGAAAGTAGCCGATGAGAGTGAGGCACACTTTTTAGGTGTAATTTCACATAAAAAGTGTGCCAAGTGTGCAAAGGGACACAAAAACTCCCCTCAAGCACTCAAATGTTGACTTTGTGCATGATTTGCACTTCAAACTTTCCTACCAAAATTTTTTCTTCACTCTGGAGTCAAAACTTGATGAAATTTTACCAAAAATATATGAAAATTCATGGAATTATGTAAATTAATCCAATGAGACTATTTATAACCCTTGAAAATGAATTATTCAACAAGTTTTACCCATACCTTCAATTTTTCTTCAAGTTGTGCGCTAGTTAGCTGAGTGGCAAGAATATTTTTTGATGAAATAGAGCCAATTTTTTTTGGATAATAGAGATGATGCAACCTAGAATCTACTATGAAAAGCCTAGGCACACTGGCACATCACCCAGCCTGAGCTGAGCGCTCACCCGAAGCACGCAAAGGTACCAGGCCCATTTTTAGAGTTGCTTGTGGAGGATGTTAGTGTGATGAAGATAAGACATATTTAGATCCATAATTACAAATAAAAAATCCACATTGCATAATCCAGATCGAGATCTTAGAGAATCATGAATTAAACAATAACTATAAAAAGGTTAACCATACATGAACCATATTCAATTATGTTTAACACCATTATCCAGCCAATATTATCCATTGCATTAAACAATGTAAAACACATAAGCTTCTTACATTATAAAGTATCACCATAAATCATCTACGCATTAGATCCAACAACATAACTCTACAATAATTTACACACACTAAACTACATAGTTCAATACATATTTATAGGGGTGGGGACTTTCCCTTCACTGCCTACGCACTTCTCAAAATAGGTCGCATGATGATAACAGACATGCACCTTGACAATAACATGCACACATGCAAGTGTGCTAATAATAAATGTCCTATAGTTAACCGAAAAAAGTAATCCTATTATTAACTACAACCATGCATGGCGCTTATCAGTCACTCATTCCCAAAATACCATTTATGTGTCGTACAAGTCTCCATCCCGATGTGTGCTTTGCACGCTATCTCAAAAAATAGCCTGTATCCATAAAAATGGCTAAGTCCTAAGCCAATTATTCTGGTACGCATTTCCTTTCCTATTATTCCGCGCCTTCAAATGCGCCTTGTTCCCGTGCATGTATTCTTTATGTGTCTTTTCCTTAGAACAATATTATGTCTGCTCAACATTACCCCACACTAAATTACATTATCATCCCAGCAATGAGAATTCCTTCCAGTGCCCCCAACAATAAATAATAAGAATTGAAATAATTAAAGAATCATTGTACAAAAGAATGAATCTTTACTCTGCAGTTTCCTCTTCTTCAACTAGGAGGATTAGCTCTGGATATTCAAGTTTGATTTCTACCTCCAGTGTTTTCCAATCATCTATCATTGTCCTTGTCTTTTCTAGAATGTCTGTGGCTATGGCATCTAGTTTGTCCTGAGTGATCTTTTCCTTCTCAGTTTGTAGTACCCGAACAACATTGGCCATAGTAGACATCATTCCTTCCAGAAGATACATCTTCTACACTATGAGCTTCCCAATCTCATATATCATCTCCTTATGTGGGTCTTGGGCTGTTGCAAGAGCTTTGCACTTTTTTTTACTAGTGCCAATCTTTTTGTGCGCTCTAATGTCTCATCTTTCATTGCTTCCAGAACTTCATTATCTTCATCTAGAGTTTTGATCCTTATTACCACCTTTGGTGCTACACGCAAATTAAGAGCTTGGTTTTATTTCTTCAGCTCATCCTTTAAATTTTGGAGCAATGCCTCATAAGTTGAAATTTTCCTGATCATAGAGGCCTTTGCTCTCTGTGCTTCTTGTTCAACATCTTTTGGTGTGGGAATTCTAAGTCAGATTGTAATCACCAATTTCTTCATCCATGCCAATAAAGGCCTCATTATTTACGCGTTCTCATTTCTTATCTTCCTTTAACCACTATATCTCTGTAGTTTTGTCCTTGTTATCCTCCATCAACGCTCTAATGGTGGCGGCCTTATCAATATTCTCTGTGCCACCTTAGCAGATACCTTGACTAAGGCATTGTTGACTTGCTCATCAAACATAAGAGTGGGCTTTGTGGTCATGTTCCTGCTCTATGGTGCCTTCTTTACTCTTCTTGAGACACATGATTCCTCACACACATCAAAATTCGGTTCATCCATATGGGTCTGCATGGACCAGGATAGTTGTTTCTTTGCACGCAAAGTTTCCATATCTAGATCTATCAGCTCCCATCCATATAATTCCTTAAGGTCCACAGTGCTTTGAAACCAGGCATGGATGATTTTTCTTGTGTCCTCAGCATATCCTAAACTAGGCGCAACATACTTTTCACTTCTCTTTGTCCTTGGCCCGTTAAGAACATGAGCGGCAAGGTCTAGAGTTGGCCCTTCTCTTACCTAAGTCGTAACAGGTGCGTTGGTATGGTCACAAACAGTTTCTTCTGCTTCTTTCACCCCTTTTTCTTCATCCTTCATTTATTCATCCTGAGGCTCCTCCACATCTTTCGGTTGAATGGGGGTTCTAAGTGCGCTCTCTTCAAACTCCTTCACCTCCTCGTTAGGTTGTAACTTTCTTCTTTTCATTTTCTCTGGTGCTTCATTTTGAGGGGAGAGTCGAGGTTGTCTTCGTACAGGCTTTGATGTGCCTGCATCTTGAGTCCTGGTTCTTCTGAATACCCTCTTAAACTGGCACTCTTCAGGGAATGCATCCATGTCCAATTCCTTCTCTCCTTCTTGTGCCTATGGTGGAGTATCTGCGTGCTCACTTTCCACTTTTTCTGTCGGCTGCCTCTGGTGTCTATGGTCCAAGCCTCCACTATCCTCTTCTATCTCTATGGTCGAGGTAGGATTTGGAGCTTCCACATTCTCAAAAGTGTGTTTTCCCTTAGACGGCCCTAGGAGCATAAATTCATTCTCCACATACTTTTTATCCTCCAACCTAGGTTTAAGCTGAAGATATATGAGTGTGGCTCCACTGTCCCCAATAGCCAAACTCACCGGCTTCATATTTATAACATCTAAAATGAGCCTCTCAATTTAGGTAGATTGACCTGGATATACATAAGTTTTTCAGAGAATATGGTAGTCACAGGGTAAGTACAGCAAGTTGGGGGACAACAAGGGGTCATAAGTGGACGTCATATTTCAAATAACAACATAGTATCAACTTGTAGGGATTATTAGCAATGCATACACTAAAAATTATAAAAACTTATATCAATATGAAGCACATCATCTAGAATCTAGTTTCTAAACTACGAATTTTTTTTAAAAATGGACAAGTTTAGCTATATTAAACACTCAAAATTCAACGACTTGGTATTTTTTTAAAAAACGCCTATAAAATTGTAGTTTGTTTGCCCGTGATTTGGATGACCAAAAATTGATATATATATTTTCCTTTGGTGAGAAGTTAGATGCCACTATCTATCTTGGGATAGATTTTATTTTTTATTTTTTTGAGAAATATTTTATTTTTATGATTTTTTCCGTGAAAGTGATATGAAAACATAAAGAAAACAGAGCACTTTCCGTTTGCCCGACATAACTTCATCAAAAAATATTTAAATCAAATAAATTTATTTTGAACATGTATATAATTTCACCATGATTGGGATGGTATAAGTTTTATCACATTCTAATAAGTGAAACAAAATTTGCAGTCTTAAACGTAGACACAAACATTCACGAGAAAGAGTGTCTTAAAGACCTACTATTAGTAAAAATTTATAAAATGATATTTATCCTATTCTATTCACTTTAAAATCAATATTTCTACAAAGCTAACAACCTCCCCTACGCAATGGTACCATTTTTATGACATATTTTTGACTTTTCGGCATGTTTCAAGTCGATGGAAGACTAAATTTGATGTTTTTTTTAATGTAAAATTCAGGATTTGATGTCCACTTAATTGTCCCTCAACTTGCTGCACTTACCCCATAATCTACATTTTCCGCATTAAAGCTCAACTAGCGTGCATCAGTAAACCTTTGTACTGAGGCCTAAAAGTAGCACGTTGTGAAGGCATAGGGTAGTTTACACCATGGACTCCATGTCCCATCCTTCATTACAAACTGCGTGATGCAGAAATGCTGATACACCACGAACTGTACTGCCTTGCCCACTACTAAAGGTAAATCCTTTGGAATGTGCCATTCTTCCTCAAATGCCACGTGAAGTTGGTCATACCACAGTTCTTCCATTTGCTTGAACGGTCCACTCATTGTTCATTCACACAAGTACTTCTCAGAATAGGTCACATGCTAATAATAGCCATGCACTTTTACAATAACATGCACACATGCAAGTGCACTAATAATAGATGTCCTATAGTTAACTGGAAGAAGTAATCCTATTATTAACTACAACCATGCATGGCGCTTATCAGTCACTCATTCCCACAATACCATTTGCGTGTTGCACAAGTATCCATCCCGATGTGTGCTTCGCACGCTATCTCCGAAAATAGCATGTATCCATAAAAACGGCTAAGTCCTGAGCCAATTATTCTAGCGGGTGTTTCCTTTCTTTTATTGGGTGCCTTCAAAATGTGCCTTATTCCTGCACGCGTATTATTTTTGTTTCTTCTCCTTAGAAAAATATTATGTCTTATCAACAAGAGATAATTAAAAATAACCTCATTTTTTCTTTTTTAGGCTCTCAAATCTTCCCAATGTGTCTGGAACCTTTCTATCAAGTTTTACCTTGTAAGAGGACTCTTGAGCTGCATTGTCGGACATTTTTCCCCCATTTTAATGTTCTTAGAAACTTTCCTCGATCGTTCCACTGTGAATTAGGATCTACTATATTTTCAATGCATGGGGTATGAGTTTCTAAATCTCCATGTTGATCCTAAAACCTTCGAACAAGGTGACTATATTTTTTAGAACTTGCATTTCTCAATACCACGCCCACTAAGGCCCCGTTTTGCATAACTTCTTCCTGAATTCAATTCTCACCCCTGAATATTCCTAAACCACCTCATGAAACTGCATGGCTCTCCCACACAACTCTTGTATTATTTTAATATTCCCTGTATGCCTCCTCTGGATATCCAGTAGTGGCAAAAAGACCAAAAATAGCCCTTTTTAAGCCTCTGGGAGCAATTTTATTTGTTAGATCTCAGTAGCTTCGAGAACCATGCTAGGTTATCTTCCATGCACGATGAACACCCTTGAAATTCATGTTATCACATTCCTCTCAACCATAATGAGGGTGACACAGTTGGAATGATGGTCAAAGGATAGGTTTACATTGATCAGGAAAGGGAATTTCAAGTGTGGTTTTGTTTGTCATGACCAAAATTTTAAATTTTGCATGCTATTAATTTAGCATGACAACAACTAGCTCTAGGTCAGGGACATTGGAATGCAAGGGGAAATAAATAACTCCATATATCTCTTGGGTACGATACCATTGCATTATCCATTGGGAAAATAGAGTCACATAGTACACCAATGATACAAACAAGCCACAAAAACACACACGACGGAAAGGGGAAAATAACATAAATCACCAATGTTACATGCAGGGGATAACCCACTTTCAATGTAGCACCAATTCAACTAAATTATTACCCATGTACAACATGTACGGGTATCGTTGAATGCCTTTCTTATGCAAACTCATTGACGGGCTCATTGAAATATGACCCCTTCCTTAATTTCTTGAGAAAGCTTGCATGATTGTGCTTGCAATTGAGGTTTCAATTGGTCAACCCATTTCCTTTATTGCTTTGGCATTTTTATGTCCTTTTTTCATTTGTTTCCAACTTCAGTCCAATTTTTGGTTTTCCATTTTTCATCTTGTTACTATCGCAAGATTGATTTTTTATCATTATAGGCTCACCATATTTGAAAAAAAGTCTTGTGATCTCCATCAGGAAACTTCTCTTGATTTTTCATGTCCTCCGTGATTGTTGCTTCTGTGAGATGGTTTCTAATAGGTATTTTTAAATCTTCAACATCATCATAGAAATCTCTTTGAGTCATGTATAAAAAACTACCCCAAAAGATTCTCTTGCATACTGATCAACTCATGTTTGGACCATTGTATGTTATGATGTGGCTCACCCAAAATTTCATATTCTTGAAAAGAGGGAGTACATAAATTTGAGAACAAAAAAGAATGCTCATCATTCTCATTGTGGGCTGCAATAATAATCATTGGAGGTTCAAGAACATTCATTTCATCATGATCATTTGATACAATCTTCTCCACCAAAAAGGAAAGAGAAATATTCATCTTCACATTCAACCAATTTTTCAAATGGGACCTTGAGCTCCTATGTTTGTTCTATTTCATAATTGAAAATTTGTGCATCAAAGGAAGAAACAAATATAGAATCATACTCATCTTGTAGAGACATAGCATAGGCTATGATTTCTAGGTTGAGTTGTGGGTCTTTAGTTTCTTCTGCAGTCCTTAAAATTTCTTGCAAGAATTTCTCCTTCAATTTTGCCACATACTCACCTTCACATTGGGTCTTAAAAATGTTGTTATGAGAGACTAGCTCACTTTCAAAAAATTCATTAAATATTTCCCTTTCTTCTTCATGAGTGGCATCATCTTCGAGAGGATCAAGTACCTTCTTATCTATACATTCACCATCAAGAAGGCTTTCTTCTTCAAATGGAAAGGATAAAGCTTCATTTTCACAATTTTGCTCATTAGCCAATTTTTTTCATTTTGGAACTCATTTGGAACATTGTCTTTCTCATGATTTGCATTACTTATCATTTGGGGTTTCCTTCTTGTAATTCATGGCATACCTAATCCTCATCATCATGAAACAAAGAACCAATATCTATACCAAATGGGAAAGGTGCACTTTGTAATTCATGGTTCATCAAACTAGCCTTGTGTTCCTCAACTGGTTCGATCTCATTCGAGAACTCTTCCATAAAAATGGGGATCTCATCACTTTCTTATGAAGTCATGAAATAATTACAACCTATTGAACTTGGTATACAATGTTTTCCCTTAGATCATCTTCTATTTGCACATTGTACTTCATTTTTCTTACTGAAAGGAGCTTCTTCATGGCATCGTTGATTGGTATGGTGAAAAATGGCCACTCTAACGTTATAACTCCACTGATATCTCTACAAAATCTTCGAATAAGAAACATCATGTATACTACTGGAATTTATGCCACAAGTATCTTGAGATGGATCTTTTTATCAGGAAATTCAGTAAGTGCTACTTGAATGTCTTTGACATGACCAAAAAGAGGTACTTATTTGTTCTCCATGGAATAGCAATGGCCAATAGTGGGAGAGAGAAAGAGAGGGAGAGGGAGAGATACCCATAGCGTTAGAGAATTTTGTAGGCATGATATTAATAGAGGTGTCGGATTCAATTATGAAATTATTTAGTTAATATCCATTTACCAATAATGTTGTATAGAAAGGTTCCATTTTCCCATAGGTGGAGGATGTTGAAGCAAGAAGGTTCTAACAAGGAATGTTATGAGGAGCGGGAGGTAATTCTTTGGAAGTGGCCTTTTTGTAACATGAACTTGAACTACTTCCTTTGATAAAATTAAAAAGTCTATCAAATTGCTCGGGATAGGTTTTTCAAGTACTCAGACTCGTAAATTTGAATTTTGGATTTCTTCAATGGTTAATGATGTCAAAATGTGAATATGTGGTAGACATATCAGGGACTATTGAAGCCTTGACATAATTAATATTTTTATTCTTAGGATCAACGGAATTGGAAACTGTTTTAACAAGAGAAAGTGACTTACCCGAAGAGGTAGAAGGATTCTTGGTTGAGGTAGTCTCAAGCTTATTCTTAGTTGACCATGTGGAAGAAAACTACGAGGATCCTCCTTTTGTTTTTTTTTCATAGAGTCTTCATTTGAGGATTCAATTTCTTATCTTGGGCAGCAAAAGAAGAGGCTTCTTTCACCATTTGTGATCAAGTGAGCACTACATAGGAGTAGGTATCTGTAGGCTCTTAAAATTCTTCATCCGGTGAATATTCAAAATACCCAATCCTAGCACATCCATATTATTCTTCTTCCAGTTATGTGTTGGCACCCATATTTAATCTCCTTCACAACTTGAGCAACATCATGGATTTTATAAGACAATCAGAGGCAGATAAATCATTATATGTCATTTTGTAGCTGAGGAAGCAATTTATCTGACTTGTTAGCACTCAGGCTTTGAAGAAGTGGGTAGCACCTTGAAAGAATTTTGATCTAATCCTCACTATTTTAGGTTGTGCCTTTCAACCAAAGTAAGAGAACCTATATTGCAGCCTCTGTTTTGTGAAGGAGGTGGAGATATCCTTATACTGTGCATATTGTATGGAGATGGCCTTGGGAAAACATGATCAATTTTCCATTATTCAAACTCAACAGATTTGTCACTACAAAATGATGGAAATGCTTTCAAGACAAGGCCGAGGCTGCTAGAGACATGGTATGATCTTGATTTGCTTTGTGCATTTTTTTAAATGGATTGTGTTCTTTTGTTAACACACAATGCAATGCAGGGGTAGTATGGGGTAGGATTAGTTATTCTGAATGAATTTTTGGTGGGATATTTTAGATAAGACTAACCAAAATTTGCCAAATTCTTTGAGGAACTTTACAAGAAATTTGTAACACCTAAACAAAAAAATGCTTCGAAAGGGTTAAGGTACTCCTTCAACCAGGATATGTGCACCAAATGGAGGCCCATATCTGCACTCTTCCACACAATATTTGACAACCTACCACAAAATCTTGAAGCAGATAACCAACAAATTATCTAGAAATCTCTATTTTATCATGACCTAAGGTGCACCCAAAGGTTTACAAGCAATCTCATAATTCAAGGAAGGTAAAGTGATTTTAAATCTGTTTATCTCTTTATCAGATTAAAGCTCTTCTGAATGTGAGATTGCAAATGCAACTAAACTATCAACAAGAAATGAGACCATGTATGATCAAGAGAGATTTTAAACAAAAGACTACAACAGGAGCAAGAAACACAAACTGAAAACATTCTGAAATAGAAGTAGATGTATATGCAATTCTTGCCAAGAGACAACACAAAATAATCCAGAATGACCAAATTTATCAGTAGGGGAATGTTATAAAAACAATCTCAGAGCTTGTTGATGGCTTTACAACTGAAACCAACTCAACATGATACAAATATGATGCAAAAAGGAATTAGAAATGGTTCTCAAGAGGTTTCTCAGAGAATGGGCTTCTTCCCAGATTTTCCCGTGAAATTTCTAAGTTTCTCTGACCTTTTACATGTCTCAAAACATGCATTATATAACATTTTATTACATTTGATCCTTCTTTCCCAAGAAAATAATATGCCATGGCATCTTAGTTTGTTATAAATTCACTCATGACATTCTGAAAGTGACATTTAACCAATTCTGCGAGGAGGAGATGCCAGGCATGCAAAAAGGTAAATCATTACAAATCCTTCATCATTATCCATTGTGGAGGCACGTTTTTCATCCTCAAGGCATGCAGACCCCCTTCCTCTCATTATTTCATCTTATCCTTTCCCAAATTTGGCTCTGCAACTTTAGATTTAATTTTTCACATTTTGCTCGAGCCTGAGTAAAAATTCATTCGAAAAATGCCTTAAATCTGCAAATTAATCCTTAAAACCACTTGCATTGATCTTTGCAGGCACAAAGGACACGAATTCACCAAAAATTTGATGAAAAAAGATGCAAAATTCACATCTCCAAGCTTCCTAGGGCTTAAATGGCGGCAAAAAATGAAAATGTACAGTTGCCCTTGATCTACTCTTGCTCCTTCAATCTGGGCCCTCTACGTGTCAAAATATGATCGGGAATGAATTTGGGCTCACTTTTTGACCTTTTAACATTTTTTGGAAAAATGGAAAAAAATTACTTTTTTCTCCACCCCTCCGCCTTTGAATTTGGTGATGCCACGTGGCATATGGTGGGTCCCATTGGGATCGCGGCTCAATTCTATGCATTTTGACCCTTTTTTGGAGTTTGGAAAATTTTTACTTTTCCCCGCGGGCCCGCACCTCCACCTCCAACCTTGACACATGTCATCCTCTCTATCGCTAAAAATTTGTGGGCTTATTCCACGTTTTAGCACCTTTTTCGCCAAGGGAAATTTTTCTCATTTATCCCCGTGGGTCCGCACCTCCGATCCCATCCTCACCACATGTTCCGTTCTGATTTTTCACGGAGCCACACCTCAAATTTTCACTCTGACTCATTTGTCAAAAGGGAAATATTTCCCTTTTTCCTCCATCATCCCGCACTTCCTTCTACGCACGCCACATGTCGCCTAATGATCACTTGGCGGACCCACGGACCTTTTCACCATTTTCGTCCATTTTGCTGAAAGGAAAAATTTCTCCAAGTCCTCCACCTTTCCATCTCCCCACCTTTGATGATAACACGACATGTGTCCACCCTCTCTGGGACCCACGGAGCGGCGGGTGAAATTTGTAAATTTTTCCCAAAAACCAAAAATCATTAAGTTTTTCAAAGAAACCCCGCCGATCCTTGTCCAACCAAATGCGGCCACGTATGCAGAGATTTTTAAACTTAAATTTGACGGGAAAAGGACACCCGTATGACCGTCAAAAAAACAGAATTTGCCAGTGACCTCCAAAATTGATTTTTTCTTTGTGGGCGAAGGATTTTTCGAACAAAGGATAGATGGAACAAGTTTTAGAGCAATTTACGACCCTGGCAAAGGATTTTTTAGGGCAGATAAGTACAAAACGAGAAAATTCAAGCTCCAAAGGCCAGGAAAAATGGAAAAAACGACAGAGGCCCATGGATTTGGAAATTTAGGGCATAAAACAGAGCCTGCATGTATTTTTATTTCAAGTTGGGGCAAAATAATAGGTTTATAAGCCATTTAAAGCATTCAATCTAGATGGGGAAACTTGCAGACCACCAAACTCGAAGAAAAACATTTTTAGAGCACATAGAACAAAGGGGAAAGATGGGAAAATAACAGAGGATCAAAATGGACACCAACATTATGATTCAACCATTTCTTATCTTTCATATTCACTAGTCCCACGTGTTGCATTGACTGGTGGAACTTCCAAGGCAAGCCTTCGGGGTGCTCCTTTAATCTGATTCATGTTTCGGTTTTGGTGTGATACTCGTCGAGCAAATTCCTTCTTCAATATTTTCAAATCATTGGCCAACTTTAGAAATAATGGATCAATTCTTTCTTATTTGGAACCATGAGCCTTATCCTTCATTAAATGATTCTTGATCTTACCTGACATGATCAGGTCATCTTCCACATCGATGGCAAGTTCTTGGGCATTGTCTAAATTGTTTGGTTGAACTCTTTGTAGTATGAAATTAACTTTAGGCATCTGGGCATTCACATAAAAAAATTAGATTATCTGTATTAGTACAAGAAATGGTGGGAATCTTATTGATCAACTTAAGTAATTTTGCCAGAAAATTCCTTATGGACTCTTGCATTTATTTCTTCATCTGAGTTAGTTGAGAAAAGAGTGCATGTGTATCTTCTGCAATCTTGAATCTTGCTTCAAACTTGTTTTTCATACCCTGTCAATTAGTAATCGAACATGATGGAAAGTAGTAAAACCAGTCCACAGTGGCATCTTGTAATGTTTCCAAAAATAACCACATTGCAACATCTTCATGTTGCACCCAAGAATTCCACATGTTGTGATGAAAGCTATGATATGATCATCTGGTCATTGCTTTCCATCTCCATAGAATTGGTCAATGCTTTCCATCTTCATAGAATTTTGGAAAGTTATTTCTCAACCCTTTTGGAAGTTCAAGTAGTGGAGGAGTCAAAGCCAACGAACTAGTCTTTTGTCCCCATGGAATAGGTGCAGCCATTTCTTCCTCTTATTATTCTGGTGGAATGAGGACTAGTGGTTCTACAATTGATTCTTCAGTATGACCCTTAAGAGGGTTTTTAGGAACTTTCCTTCGTACCTGTACAATGGGAAGTCTGAAATCAGCTCTTTATTTCTCCTCGAATGTTGAATCAATTGTGTCACCTGCATAATCAGCTTGAGTGTATCTTCTTTCTTCCAATTTGTCTCAAATCACAAGAAAGAAATGAAGATGGAAAAATGTATATTTTTCAATAGGATTACAACAAGGCTCTTGAGCATTTTAAGAGTATTTTTTTGTATTTTTCAATTTTTGGGTTTTTATGGGTTTTTGGAATATGTATTTTTTAAAGATTTTCAGAGATCTTTTACAAGTGCACAAAGGGAAGATCTTCCCCAACAACATTTCCAAAAACATTTGGTGAAATAATTTGTTGTGGGGTAAACTATAGGTTTTCACCAACTATCACGGGGTTAATCCCCTCCTTCTTGGGTATGGGGAGGCTCTCATTATTAAATGTAAACTAACTAAGAACTATGGGTGGCCGTTAAGTCGGGGATCACACATGAACACTCCACTTAACCTATGGCAAAGTGCTTGTACGAAGTACAAAGGGGAAATTATAGTAAAGGGGGATAGGAGAAATAAGGAGAGAGATTTAATGTTGTGGGTAGGATTACAAAAGCCATGTACATTAACTAGAGTGGGTCCACATTCAATTAGAAGAATCTAACTATGCAAACAACAATGAGATAAAAAAAACTAAAGACAAAAAGTTCCATTAATTTTTTACTCAAAAGTACAAAGCCTTTTCTTGGTTGTTCAAGATCACTATGCTTGCAAAGCTAGGAAGTACAGAGAAAATAGAGGAAAACATAAGAAAAGAAATGGAGGAAATGTAGATCTTATTTCTTGTATAGTATTGATACAAATCTCAACATACAACAATCCACAATTTCTAACCCTTTGGAATAGAGAGGGCATCAAAATCTATAGCTTTACAAGGAGACTCTTCATATTCCCATGTGACTTTTCAACTTAAAGTGTAATCCTCAATGAATAAAAAAATACTTTAAATGACTAAAGTCACTCTTAACAACTTTCTTCTCAATGAAGAAATATAATTCTAAAGAGATAAAGAAAGAAGAAAGAGAAGAGGGGAGAGGAGAGAGATGAAGCTCCAAGCTTGAATGATGAAGGATGAAGAAGCTATGACCATGAAGATGATCTACTCCTGACCCTGATGACCTATGTAGTGATGCTAAAATGGAGTGATGAACTCTTGATCCTTGAATTCTTCTACACCATGAGAAACCTCCTCTTCAATGATCAACCATTGTATCCCATCAAGTAGACTGAGTGAAGATGTGAGAAGCACATGATCAATAGACCACTACAGACAATGAAGGATGTCTTCCCCCACTTGAAAAAACCATTAAAAACCACCATACCTTCTTTACCAATCATGCATATGCTGAGAACTTGGAACAGTTTCCTATACAATGCAAATATGATGATTCTTCCACCTTGAGGACATTAATAACTAAAATTAGGAACCAGGAGGGCTCCTCTTTCACATGAGTCACAATTCATCTTTCACCCCTTTACAAGCTTGAATTTATCCTTACTATTCCCATGAGGATAACTTTAGAGAGATGATCACCACTTAGTGACAAGTGCATTTTTTCAAATGCTTCTAAAATTGACATTTTCACTTTGAGACACCCTATGCTCGCCGCATCTGGGAAGGTGGGGGTTTGCTTGTAAATTGAAGATTTAACCTCCATGAAAGCTTGAATCAAAAAGGAATGAAGAGGAAGAACATACATATGTGACCATATTGAGTTCATATTTACTATTTTTAGCATGTCATACATGGGTGTTCATTCTTAGTAATTTTGTCAATCTTGTCAATCTTGCCAATTTTGAGTGTTTTGCACTTGAAGGAATGGCTTGAGATACCGAAAACCAGATTTTCCTTGGAATTAATATTT
The DNA here is from genome assembly GCA_019776745.2 of Taxus chinensis. NCBI lineage: Eukaryota > Viridiplantae > Streptophyta > Pinopsida > Cupressales > Taxaceae > Taxus > Taxus chinensis. The sequence goes on along the minus strand of CM034153.1, from coordinate 720,770,725 downwards.
TTAGTAAGATATGTGGTAGAGACTTACTAAAAATATAAATTGGTCTTCTAGGTGTCAGATTAGAATGAAACCAATTGCAGAAGTTTCTATTTTTCATTTCAAGGCTTTGCTCCAATTTTTGAGAGATTCCAATCACCAGGTTTTTGTAGATATGAGAAAAGGTGATTTTTGGCTGGAAAATTCATGTGGATATAAAAAATAAATGATTGCATCAATGGGGGCATGCAAACACTCTTCTTAAATTCATTTCCATAAGGAATCCATGGTTACAATTTAGTGGCAAACGGAGTTTGGAAACATGAGTTATGAGCAAAACTAGATTTGGAAGTTTAGGGCACAAAGGGGGTTATTTTTATGTTTGAATTTTATAACCAGCTTTCAAATATGCTTTAATGGATGCCAAGGAAGTTACTTTATTTTTTCACGTTGTGTTTTAATTTTTTGAGTTGTGGGAAGCATGGGTGAGGGAATTTATATTGTGGAGTTTGAAGTGGAGAGTGCACATGAGGGAATGAAGGAGTGGAGAAGTGGAGAATGGAAGCACCATTGAACTTGGGTTCCCTTTTTGGGTGAAATTTCACCTCAAAAATTCACCCAAGGTGCATGGTGGAGGTTGATTTGTACCATGCACTTGGGGATGGGTAAAATGTGGCACACACATGCACTTTTTCAAGCACTTTTCTTACGTTTTTGAGTTGGCATGGCATGTATACATGTAAATTATTGACCAATGACGGCATGGCACATTTTTGGGGTAAAATTTCACCTCAAATGTGCACCCAAGGTGTAAAATGAGTGAAAAAGTGCGCCTATGAGAGAGAAGTGAGGCCACCACAACTTAAAACACTTGTTTTTGTCATAAAGTGCACTTTTAAGCGAATCACCTTATGTTTTTGCAATGGAAAAGTATCCAATGAGAGTGAGGCACACTTTTTAGGTGAAATTGCACCTAAAAATGCACCAAGGTTACGAGGGGACACAAAAACTCTACCCAAGCACTCAAATGTTTCATCCGAGCATGATTTGCACTTCAAACTTGCCTGCCAGAATGTTTTCTTCGCTCTGGAGTCAAAACTTGATGAAAATTTTTGCCAACCAATATATGAATATTCATGAATACATGCCAATGAATCTAATTAGACTATTTATAATCCTTGAAAATGAATTATTTAGAAAATTTTAACCATACCTTCAATTTTGTCTCAAGTTGTGCGTCAATGAGCTAAGTGGCAAGAATAGTTTTCGATGAAACAAAGCCAAAAAAACTTATGGATAATGTAGATAATTAAAAATACCCTCATTTGAGATTTTATTAGGCTCCCAAATATTCCCAGAGTGTCTGAAACCGTTCGATCAAGTTTCACCTTATAAGAGGACTCTTGAGCTTCACTACCAGACAATTTTCCGCATTTTAATGTTTCCAGAATCTTTCCTCAATTATTCCACCATGAATTAGGCTCTTCTATCTTTTTAATTCTTGGGGTATGAGCTTACAACTCTTCACAGGGATCATGAAACCCTTCGAACAAGGTGACTAGATTTTTTAGAACTTACATTTCCCAATACCTCGCCCACAAAGACCCGGTTTTACATAACTTCTTCCTGACTTCAATTTTCTTCCCTTAATCTTCCTAAACCACCTCAGGAAACTTCGTGGATCTCCCACACAAATCTTGGATGATCTGAATCTTCCCTGTATGCCTCCAGCAGATATTCGGCAGTGGTAAAAAGACCAAAAATAACATGTTTTAAGCCTCCGGGAGCATTGTTCTTTCTTAATCTCAGTAGCTTCGTGAACCATAGTAGGTAATCTTCCTTGCATATGAAACATGCTTTAAAATCATGTTAGCATGTTCTTCTTGACCATAAGAAGTGTGACACAATTGGAATGATGACCAGAGGAAAGGTTTACATTGACTGGGAAAGGGAATTTCAAGTGTGGGTTTGGTTGTCATGACTAAAATTTTAAATTTTTCATGTTAGACATTTAGCATGAAAATAGACAGTCATGTAACCACCAGGGTGGTTGCATCACCATCTCCTAAAAATCACCAAAACAAAATAATGATAGCCTTCTGATACCATTTGAAGGTGTTTTGAATCATTAGTCAAAGTAATTTATGTGTGAAATTGCCACTTTATGAGTTAATGTAAATCACTACTACACCATATGGGAAGGTTAATCATTTATAAGTATTAGGTTATGGCATCTGAACCATTTACTTCATTTGTCATATGCATGTTTATTTTGAGAGAGTAAATAGAATATTGCACGTTTGGATGGAAAGGGAAAAAGTTTCATTCTATTTTTATTGCTCTCTCTATTTTTTTTTATTATTGGCAAATAGTTTTTTGAAAGGGACTATACCCTTGTACACTAAGGCTCAAAAGCCAGAATTGAAAGTTAAAGCACAAGAGAAGGATCAAAATCCCAAAAGAACAATTAAGCCCAACTGCAGAAAACAGACTACAAAGCAAAAACCAACAATCGACAAAACATCAGCAAAAAAACAATTGATGTATAGCAATCAAACAGCAATGGCCTATCAACACCATTGGAAGCAAACTGCTATCCGGCTAAAAAATGAGACCAATGAAACCCAGCAAGCCAATAGCAAAGATGAGAATCATCAAGGCGAAGTGTTACCCTTTAGAGTGGTAGATTTTTTCTTTTTGTTGACCGTAATTCACCCTGATGGAGCCGTCGCGGTTGGAGAAGAAGACAAGGGAGGAGTATTTTCCTTAGTCACATTTGTCCCATTTGGAACAGCCACGTTGTTATCCAGAGAGAGATATTTATCATTTTCCATGTTGCCCTCAACAGCTTGTGTATTTTTTATGTTGCTAACAACCTGAGTTTCGGATAAAGGGGTTTTCCTTGACTCTGGTTCATCTACTGCTTTAGATTCAAGATCCTTTCTATCCACAAAAATTAGGTGCTCCGGGAGTGCGTCTTTCCACCAGTTGCGCTTCTCATGTTGACGTTTTTCCATCCCACAAGCAGTAGAGGTGTGTCCTAATCCAAAGCACCTTCTACATCAGAAAGGTAGACCTTCATAATCAAGACTTTGTGACCAAGTTCTATTTTGCACTCTAAGGTCTATGGTAGCAGGAAGATTTTTATCAGTGTCAAGCTCCACCAGGATCTGGGCATAAGTAGTATGGGTGTAATTAGTTGTTTGAGAATCTATGTGGAGTGTAGTACCCAAGGTATTGCCAATGGTTGTCAGACATTCATGACTCCAGAATTGGAGAGGTAAATGGGGCAGCCTGATCCAAACAGGTTTCCATGAGAATGTCTCTGTGTGCGGGTTAAAGGATGGGAACCAAGGTTTCATGATCAAATATTTTGACTCGCAGGTCCATAGCTTGGAAGCAATGATGTCTTTATCAGCTATTGAAGAGAAAACCATAATGAAAATGCCTTTAGCACATGGATATAAGTCTATCTTACCAGTTAAAGATGGAGTCCAATGCTTGGAGATCCACGCGTGAAGAACGGGAAGGTTGGGCCATAAACCCCCGAATCTACAAATCAGAGCATGCTCTTTATAGTAGATCTCAGATGAAATGACATCCTCCCCAAAAGTAACACATGGGGTGATGTCTGCAGATTTCATGGAGGATTCCTTGCTTTTTAAGACATCCTTGAAGGAGGTTTCAAGAGACCCGCGCCTAATCTCTTTATCCAACAATGGAATAACAGGTAGATCTCCTTGCTTCAGCTCACCACGAACCTTGCCTTTCCCAAGAACACCCCCAGATGGTGGTTGAATATGGCTAGGGTTTGCAGAACCTTCCGAAACAGTCACAGCATTGGTAAAGGCGAGGTCGATCCACGACCAAGGAGAAGCCCCTAAAACAAGATTCGAGCCCCCACCGTCTGGCTGAAGAGCTCCAGTCTGATCTCACAGATCCACAGGGTTCGCAGGCTTGCGTGTAGCGAGAGCAAGGGCGCGCTTAGACACCATTAGGGCAGGGCAAGGCGCGAGGACGCGCGTGTGAAGGGGACGAGAGGGCAGGCGCGAGAGCAGGCAGAGTATATACTCTTCGGACTGAGTGTGAGCGCAGGGCACGAGCAGAGGGCACGAGCAGGAGCGCGAGGGGCGCGGACAGAGGCATGGGTTGGGGCGCGAGTAGAGGCGCGGACAACGGCGCGGGTTGGGGCGTGAGAAGAGGCGCGCACAGGGGCGGACAAGCGCGAGCAAAGGAGCCGAGGAGGAGCCGAGGAGAAGCGCGCGCAGGGGCGCGGAGAGGAGCGTGAGCATTGCTCTTTCTCTATTACATATTCAAATTTTATGAAATTATAAAACGAGCTCTTGTAATTATATGTTAAAATAATAACAATCAATCTTAAGTACATGTTCCTCACACATTTTGCTTGAAGATTTGAGAATAGTTAAAGATGTTTGAGAGAAGTTTATGAAATTGATTTTGGAGTAATTAAAAATGCAAAGTAATTAATTTTTGTGGTATATTGTTACTTCAAATTGTGAGGTGTGATCGATCAAATTGATATGCTTATTAGTTTGGTTTATATATGATATAAGATTGAATTTTTATGAGCTTTTTGTTTGTTAAAATGATTTCATTGTATTTTACTTGAGTCCTAATTGTTGTTGGCAGGTTAGAAATAGATAGTTAAGCTCTCTTAAAATTCTTGTTTATTTAACTAAAATACATTTATCAAAGAGTTCTTGTTAAATTTAGATATTTAATATTTTTAGGTATTTTTTAATTCATTTATATGAATTTTACAAAATTATATTGAAAAGTAGTTATATTTTATCATTTCACTTGAAGAGCATGTGTTATTTAGTTTGTCATTTAGGAAGAGTGACTCTTCAAATAAAAATATAAGGAGCCCTTCAAATTTGATCACTAATTTTTTTTATAATTTTGTTGACATGTCATTTAAGATAGATTAATAGCCTTATTCATTGTTGTAGTATTTGTTGGGGGACGACAGGAACTAGTGAATAAATTAATTAATTATTGTTTCTCTTTTGAAATGTAGACTTTTATTATTTACTGTGTGCCAAGTGAGTACTAATGCAAACAATATTTCTTATCTTGTGATTAATCTCCTCACCTTGGTAACAATCAAAATTCACATTTATTGGAGTTTTTAATCATGCAATGTTAGAAAATCTCATCTTGCACTTTACTTAACAAATTAAATGTAGAAAATGATTTTATGATTGTTTGAAAGTCTTTGAGATCTTATTTTTGGTTTCACTTCATTACAATGACATACGAAGTGATGTACCCACCTAATTATATCTATTGAAAGTTCAAAGCTATCAATTATGTGACAAGTTGAAAACATGATAGTTGCAATAAAGTATTATTTTTTAAAATTTAAAATTTAAGAAAAAAAACTAGAATAAAATATATTTCTTATTTTTAATACCATAATAAAAAAATTTAATTGCATATATGATCCAAATCACAATCTAGGTGGCCACAAGAGATACATCATAATAATATGTATTTATAACAAAATTTTAACATATGCCTATCAATATAATTTGTATACAAATCTATAAAAAAAAAATATTGGCAAGTTTTCACCATAAAAACTAAAAAAAAAAAAAAACTATATAAATGACCTTGAAATTCAAAACCTGATTTATATAAATTATTGTGACCATATTGCATTAATGTTATTACCTTCAATTCAATCATTCACACAATTTACCATAACAAGGCAATGACTAGCAATTACTAGCCATTACGTGGCACTTGTTAATTAAAGTAGTCACTCAATACTTTCACTTGAGGAAACACAAATTGTATTAATTAATTTTTGAAGTGTATACTTCAAAAAAAATATGTTATCGTCGCAAGCTTTCAATAAGTCATCAAACAAGGAAATCAGTGTTACGTGATGTATAACCGTTCTTCTTCCAAAGATTGCTCATTTTTGGGTCTTCCCATCCTAATTGAGCTTGTTTATTATCAGCTATCCCAATATGACCTAGTACCTTGATCTCTTTCGTCTAACATGAATGCTCTAATGTTTGTTTGATTTCCTCTAAATGCTCCAAAAAAATCATTAAAAAATTAGTTTGCTTATGATTGCTAGATAATAATTGACTTAAAGAGTGCTTCTGTATTTATAGATAAATTGAATTGAAGTGAGGACCTTATTGGTCCCAAACCAGACACAAATAATCAAAAAGCAAAAAATGTGGGAACAAGGAGAGTGTGTACCCAAGCTAAAGGGGCCACAACTTCAATTGACATGAACATCTAACACGCCCCAAGAGTACACAAAGGCTCTAGATAAGGTGGCCAAACTGAGGGAAGATCTAGACAATAGAGAGATAATTGTTGAATGGCTTTGAAAGAGGGGTCAAAGACCATCAAAAGTCTACAAAATACAACACTAACACCTAATTTAGACTCGAATGACTAAGTAATACACGAAAAAAACATATAATTTAACTAATAATTACCGAAGGACCATTTCAAGTCTATGAAATGACAAGTTTGGTCATTTTCAAAGTATTTTAAAAAAAAAAAGAACTAAATCTCGAGTGCTAAATACTTACCTCGTGGTTAAAAACATGTTTAATGTACAAGGATGTGAACAAAGATTTACGGGGTGGCTGAACACAATAGTATTATTATTGGTCAACATTATGCAAACCATTATATGACACTTCCATATGCATTGGGTGATACACCATTCCAACTTGACAAAATTTATACCCATGGGTATTTATTGTAGAGGGCATTTTCCATAATTGATTAGTGATTGCGTGTAAAATTAGTACAAATATTTTAAACACATTTATTTGAGAAACACCAAGAGATGTGAATCTAGTGTGTTCATCTTAGATGTTATACATACCACATTAATTAATGACTATATTACTTCCATCATGAATTTCCCACTTGCTGTAGATAAATGGCCTCAATCTAACTACACCATTATGTTGAGATTTTAAAAGAACTTTCCAATAAAATAAACCAGTTCAATGGCAATCAATAAGATATAAATTCCAATATTGAATTACCAAATGACAATCAAGTAAATGTCAAATTTAAGATAGATTATTATAAATTGTTTACAACTTATACACATTAAAATCCACTGCCGCCACCCTTGGCTGCCATAGTAAGAAACTTCTCAACATGATAAATCCATGCCAATTTTCAATCAATGTTATTTACTCCTGACAACATTGCTTCAACTTTTGACAATATACACATTTGTGGAAGTTTTACTTGCTTTACACATTAACAGTTCACATAACAGGGGGAATTTGTAATATACTAGTAGTTAACTCTTCATTTGTATTAAAAGAAATTAGTCAACCTTGTTATCTCACTTTCTTTGCAAAACAAAAGAAGCTCCTAATAGATCTTATTAAGTTGGTTGGGACCGTCTTCTTGCCCGCCATTAAACATATTATTTTCATTCATGATCCTTACATCTGTGGGAGTGATGTCAGAGTGGCCTTCCTAACATAATGGTTGATTGGTTGCTGATAAGTATCTTTGCTTGCTCAGCCTCTCCTCTCCTCTTCGTCCCTTATAAAAATTAAAAGAGCACCCTTGAGAACAAGTTCCCAAAAATACCTTACTATCTAAAGTTTTGAGTCAAATACATCAAATCTATACAAGTCTCAGGATTGTTTCTACAGCTCTAAAATCCTCCTATCATATAATCCAGTTAAAAGTTTTATTTTGAACCTCAATCGGGACCAAATTTGAACACTATATGCTGTTTATCTTTATCTTCATTGTTATTGATATGTTAGATACAACTTCTACATGGTTGAATCTTCTTTGGTGACTGCTCATCTCATCTTATGTTAAGATTGTCAATAAAATTCAAGCTGGCAAATATGAAAAGGGTAGGGTTAGTACAGTTTATTATAGAGAAAATAACACGGAATGAGGCTACAAAGTGAGAAGCTCAACGCAGTGGATCACATTCAGTATTCCTCTCCCTACTAGTAAATGCTTATAGTGCTTGTATGCTAAGGGGAATTGTCTGATGTTATTACCAAAAATACATGAGTAAAATTTTTATTATAATAATGACCACTCATGGAAGATGGACTAAACACATTAATGACTGATCATTGAGGTCATCTTGAGCTGAATTAAAGTGAAGTCCTGCAGAAACTAACAATCTAATTAAATTGCTCGTGGAAGTCATCAATTGTTTGAGATATCCATAGCTTATTAGATCTTCTCAAATTTTCTAGGTACTAAACAATTTTCACATAGTGCCCAATGAAAAAGAAAGGAAGAGAAAAGGTCGCAGAGATATACATTAATAAAACTATAGACATCCAAATTCAAGGATAAATTTTTTAAAAAGAGCTTTAATTCAAACACCAAACATAAGCCATTAACATACATATATATATATATATATATATATATATATATAGCATTGAAGTCTTTGCTATATCTGATTTCACCTGTCTAATATTTTCATGGAAATGATTCTTTTTGAACTAAAATGATAAAAATTCTACTCCAAACTTAATCAGAACATTTGATAGATCTTTCATATAGTCCACTTCATATTCTGTAGGTAAAAGAAGGGAGGCTGCTGCTACACATGGTAGCCTGAACTCTCATATTTGCCTTCCCACCTGCAAAAGAGAATCAGACACATTTATAAGATTAAAACAGAAGCCGCTAAATTATGTACCAAACTATGGCCTGGCAGTAAGTGGAGTGCTTAGAGTTCAAGTTTGGTAAGGTTCACTATTCGATATACCAGCATGTGTATGTGCTTGTGAGTAACCCCTCTGTAAAAAAGTCATTATTCTATATAAACTTTAAAATGTGGTTTTGATTTAACCTTGGTATTTTCTCGTCTTGGAGTATTTGTAACTCAAACTTTTCCTCGAATGGTTGGAAGACCAAGTCTAGCTTCTCTTCAGTGATTTCACGTAAAGAGGGTGGATTCCACTGTCAAAGAATAGTGTACGAAGATTATTTAAAGCATATACAAGTACAATGACAGCATGGCTAATTTTGTTTGTTACATTCTTCTTACATGAAAGTTAATCCACTTTCATCATTTTTAAGAAAATCGGATTTGCATATCATAATGAACTATATCACAAACCTTGGGAGAGAAATCTTTATCAATATTTTGAGCTCGGATACCCTTCACAACCATTATTGAAAATACACAGCAGCAGAAGTCAGTTACATGTCCAATAAGCTATTTAAAGATGGTAACTTTGTTTTGAATTGGTTCACAAAACATATCAGACAACATGAAATTTGAATTAGAACATGCAAAACGTACCTCATACATATCATTGGATATCACTCCTCTCAAAGTGTTTAGAGTCAATCGGAACTCTTTCTTAAGGCATTCGCTCAGGGTTTGATTACGTGCTTGTCGAACCTGTACAAAAGTTCACAAATCGGTGATTATGCAGCTTTTGTATATTTTCAGAGGTCATGTTAAACATGTACACTGAATTAAATTGTAAGTATGCTAAGCATGTAATAAATTGGCTAAGAATACTATATAGGCTTGCTTGTCGAACCTGTACAAAAGTTCACAAATCTGTGATCATGCAGCTTTTGTATGTTTTCAGAGGTCATGTTAAACATGTACACTGAATTAGATTGTAAGTATGCTAAGCATGTAATAAATTGGCTCAGAATACTATATAGGCTTAAAGCAATAGAGAAGATTGATATGACAACTTTTTTCATCACATTTTGTGTGCATTATAAGACAGCACTGAAATAAGCCATGGGCTGTAAACTATGCTATTTTCTTAAGAGTGACATGGTGAATATAACTAAACAATTCTGAATAATTTGAAACTTCGAAGATGGCTAAAGAAAATTAAACAAATGATCAGAAGGTGATTTTTATGTGTGAGAAAGAGATTACTGATTTTAAAGTCATCTTCAAGCCGGTTGGGGAGGATCTTTTCAGTGTCTTGATAGTTCGTTCGACCCATTCATTCCCCTCGATATTGCTCTCTGTTATCTGGTGGTATACACGTAAGCTTTATCCAAGTTAGAAACAGAAAACATGAACAAGTGCCCTATTATTCAAATGATCATATTCTCAAGCAAAACGGCATAGAGAAAACCATTAACAATAATTGAAATGTTGACCCCTGTGAAGGATGACATTTCATAAGAAATCTATTCAACAGTCATTCCTTCCAAATCTCTTTCACCTTCTAACTTGGGATTTGTTCTTCCTTTAAATGCTGGACATAACTGTAAATCAAAGATGAAAGAACACAAATGCATATTCAACAAGTGCAGTTGCATTTAGATAAATGTTGATAAATGGCATCTTTTACTACATCGTTTTAATGCATGCAGTAAACTGTAAGAGATGATGAAGGAACATACCCTATTTTCTGTCATTAACGCAAAACTTGGCAAACTTTATAAAAGTTATGAAATTTTAAAAGACGACAAATGTTAGATAAGTTGTGGCTAAAAAAGAATCTTATTCTTGAATCACCATTACAAAAACGAAACTTTGAAATGAAATCCTGGTAAATTGAACCTCGTTTCATTAGGAAAAGGATGCCCATCGATAGTTTTCTTGGCAAGATTAGTTGCTATTAGTCAGTGCAAGCAGCAAAATCTTTCTAGTTCATTTCTACTCTCAAATTAAGGACCAGATGAAAATTTCAATCATAATTATAACTTATGAACAGTTAACAAGTTTAACTAATGAACAGTTTCATATTTTTAAATTTTAAATAATAAAAAAATCACAAGACCATTCATAAGCACAAATGAGGCTCCTAGGTGACTTCAAATAACATCTTAGTTGAAACTTTTTTTCTGCATACGACTGCATACCAATTTTTATATCCAAAATTACTGGACCCATCTTCAGGGAAAAGAAGCCTTACCATTGTGACCATTCCAGAAAAATAGTCACAATGACACCTCGCTACAGTAAAAACCTAACTATTTAATATCTTAATAGTCACAAAATGAGAAATTGCAGCAAAAACTTACTTTCAAATTTTTAAAGTAATTGCCATGTTTTTTAAAAGAATAGAAAAAGTTGAAGGGACTAACATGAATCAACAACTCCTGATCATCCATACACTGTTCATTTTGAGTGCCAATATTTGCATTTTGAATAAACACAATCACTTTTAACACAACAGACAGTCAGAATTCCACCAGATGATTCAGAGATGGAACCATTGCAGTCGGTTGAAAACATCCACTGTAGCAACTTCAGGCCAATAATTATGACAAAACAATTATAGTGTTTACCAATGTGAATTATAGTGTTTACCAATGAGAAGGTTGCATATGAAACAAAATTATCTCAAAGCCAAAATGGGTGACTAGGCGGCATTTCCCTAGTTAGTTTGACTTGGATGCACCATTCAGGGTTCAAAGTCACAGAAACATCTTTAACAGGTTGTATCAGAACATTAGGCTACCAAGCTTACGGTTCAAGGCTGTATATGCAAGGAAAATTGGATATTCCTTTTCACATATCTAGAGTTCAAATTTCATAGACTGAAGTTCAACAAACTGTGAATCTCAACGAAAAAATATGAAATAATAGAAAAGTAATTAGTTTGTCTCGGATGCACCGTTCATGATTCAGAGGGGTTGCAGAAACATCTTTAATTAAAAAAGTTGCATCAGAACACTAAGCAACTAAGTTTACAATTCTAGGCAGTCTATGCAAGGAAAATTGGATGCTCTTTTTCACATATCTAGAGTTTAAAGTTGAAGCTTGACAAAATTGAAAAGATGAAAGAGGTGAAGACATGAAATATTCATAGTCCAAAGAATTGTTAAATAGACATGGTAAGCACTCCTAGAAGGCTAAAACACGTGTATTGCAGAATTGCTATGCTATCTGTTCTCTGGCCATTTTTTGTCATTAACTTTGGATTGAAGGATGCATTTCAAAACATTAGAACCTAAAGAAAGAAAAAATAATTGTAAAATCAAAAAAAGATTTAGCTGTGAAGCCAGTTGTTTTGAGAGAAAAGAGGGGAAAACAATACAAAAGGGATAAACCTAAAGATGTATACAAAATTTGCGTGAGTGGTTAAAAATTGGTGCATTGGAAGGGTAGAAAAGTCTTACCAACGAATCTATGATCCCCTCTACAGTGTCCTTGGAGAAGCACTTGTCAATCAACGAACGACTGCATACAAGATCTCTTAGTGTCAACTTGTCTGTCATTGTTGAGTTGGAAAAAAATGAAATGAAGCACATGAAAGTTGGAAACTGAATAGTTCCATTAGTTTCAATCTGCGCCTATACCACAAAATAAATCCATCCTTCTCATATTTTAAAGTAAGAGAGAATTTTCATATCTTCTTACTTAAACAGAACACTTTTCTCTCCGGGCTGGACTTCAATAGAAAGTTCTTCGATGGCTGCTCTGATGATGCTTTTATCTCCAGATTTCAAATTGATTAAGCGCTTCTCTAGTTCCGGCAATTTCTAATAGAGAAACACAAAAAAAATTACATAATAAACAAAGGACAGCATCAAATGTTGAAGATTGCATTGAACTCTCAGAGAGTTTCAAACAAACTATATAGAAGAAGATTGTTACTTTGTAAAAAAAAAAATTGCAAACTAAAAAATGCATGAAATTCAACAAAAACTAAATCAAGTAGTGGTCTAATAACATCTTAAACTCAAGGCTGATGACGATAGAGAGAGATTGTTGATAACACATATCCATTCTCATGAAAAACCATACATTTCAAACAACAAATTCAGTCTAATGATTTCTGAGAATCTGATTATCAAATATCTCTTCGCTGATTGAATAAATTAGAAAATTGATTGAGCACCTCGGATGGAAGATAATGTGTGCCAAGACCGATTGCAACCATCTCTGCACCATCAACTCGTGCACCTGTTAAAGCTAGATACTCCCCTGCATTTACATCACCGAAGACAGCAATAATCACGATTTCACAAGAGAAAAAAATTCCAACCAAAATCATTATTTTCATCACATTGTTTTTGCATCCTTTATATGTTAAGGCTAGAAAACAAGTTTTGTCAAACACATATGTTTATATCATCTCTTAAAATTTCACATTCAGAATTGAACAATGATATATACCTAATCAGACCAACATATGCATACCAAGATGTCCTGGTAGGCGTGAAAGAATGTATGACAGACTGGCATCGGTGTGAAATCCCAGGCCGGCTTCAGGTGCTGCCAAGACCTGTTGCATCCATCGATATTAGATACAATGTTTAATTTAGTGTTTGATGACAAATAAAATGTACCCTAAATTTAGTTAACATAAGTAATTGTAACTTTTGTCTAGTGAGACATTTCTGTCTAACCACATGTCAAGTTTCAGATCCAAATTCTCAGAAGGATACATGGAATATGGCAGTTGTAAGATAGATTCTCCTTAACCATGATGTCATATAAGACATTTATGTACATCAGCAGGCTGGCGTTGAACAGACACAATGCACACATAGCTGTGCACACGTAATAGGACGTGCACATAGCACACATGCACATACAGATATTGTTGTCTCTAGAATGTAAATATGCAATTTCAAAAAATATGGTTCGCAAATACACAATCAATAATAAAAACTTATAGATATGACAACAACAGGGTCTGATATGAGTTCTATTGTTTAAATGGTATCAAGGTTTGTAGAAATCCCACTATTTCTCATTGGAAAGCTACAAAAGAGAATACTAAGGTATGGTCTTTAAGTTCAAAAAGTATGAAGATTTCAATTGGCATGTTTCACAGACAGGATTGGGCTGGCAATGTGGAGGAGAGGAAGTTTACTTCAAAATATGCATTCAACCTTGTTACTTGTTTGATACAAGCAACATTTGCTCCATATCCACTTCAGTTGAATATAAGGCAGGTGTCACACCAACATATGAAGCAATTTGGATGAGAAGAGTGCTCACCAACATGCAATCACAACAATATCATGCTATGGTATTGTCCTATAATAATCGATGTATGTTCAGCTAACCAGAACTTCTGTGTTTTACTCTAGAACTTATTGAAATACAAAAGCTTATACAGGAGCACGTGTAGAACAAGGTAGTGAAAGTGGTTGGCTAAATAATAGATGACCAACTTGTGGGCATACTCACAAATGCATTGAGAAGGGATCGGTTTGAAATAGTTAGAGAACTTCTTGGGGTAAGTAAAATAATTAAAAATAATGGGAAGGTGTAAAGATAATGTTTAGTTTATTTTTTGATGACAAAAAGAATGTGTTAGGAATTCTTTGTAACTTTTCTAGAAGCAACTTTTGTCAAGTAGTGAGAAGTTTCAAAAAAAATGTCTTTCATATGTAAGTTTTGGTTACAAATTTAGTAAATTGTGTCTTTCCATATGCGGTGTTTCAGTCACAAGCTTGGAGTGTTATTTGTGTTCCTTGGTCACAAATTTACATTCTCTTTTCAAGCCAGGTTTTTACTAGTTGAAAACATCTTTTGATTTTTCATTTTAAGCTATTTTATTAGATTGGAAATTAAATCAAATAGATGGAAATACTGAGGTTCTTGTTCCCAAAACGTCTACCTTTACATGAATCTTGTTTTATATTGGCAGTGTACTTGCATCATAAATTTTTGGAAAGAACTTAAAAAGTAAAGAGTTGCGTTGAGGACCAAAATGACTAACAGTTTTCTCCGTGACAACCGTAAACGTGGATGGAACTGTTAGACTTGCACCTCCTCCCATTGCAGTTGCATGGACAATTGCCACCTGAGAAATAATTGAAATAATTCCTTTGAGATATGAAAATGAAAAACACATAGAAGCTCCATCTCCTTTTCTGAGATATGCTAAGAAAGGAGGTAATTTTTAAGTCAATGTAACAAATAAATTGGCAGTGATGAAACCATGAATTAGAGTAAACAGTTTCTGGATATAACCATGTAAGAGCTTTTTAGATTAAACAATTTCTGGATAAAACCATGTAAGAGCTTTTTGGATCAAACAATTTCTGGATAAAACCATGTAGGAGATTTTAAATCAGTGTTTCGGATCACACTACCTGATCCATCGTCAGGATGAGAATAGAATGAATTGTTCTAGTTTCTAAGTGTACGTGATAAGAAAAGCATACAAACACAACCACACATAATAGATCCCTGTAAGAACTAAGATCCAGAGAAAAAAAAAAATTCAATTATAAGTTGCATTTTGAGTGCTTACCAGAGCTTTCTTGTACGTGTGGATATGGTATTCGAGCCAATACATTTTGTAGACAGCTTCAATAACATGTTTCTCTGCAAAAGTAGTCAACTAATCATAAATCCTCCCTCTCTCTCTCTCTCTCTCACAAACACTGGCAGTTACAAATGAAAAGGAATATATGAGCAGGAGTACACACTAGAATATCCCAGTTCAAAAGGATAAAGAAGGGATTCTAGAAAACTACAAGCTGAGAAAGAACCTTTCTAATACAGGCAGTGTATGAAAAAGACAGCCATATAACTATACTGTAATAAGAAGTGGGTTATTTCTAGAGCAACATGTCAACGCCACAAATTTCCAGTTTTCTTCCAGAATAATATAAATCCAGCATATAGAAGCTGAAAAAATAAATTAGATGATTGATGCTGTTAGATATTGCAATCACAGACTTATTTGTCTAAAGTTGCCATTTTTAAAATTATGGATACTAATTAAGCCATTCCTATTATGCGCCCTCCCCCCAGTCTGTCTCTCACAGGCACACAAAACCTTGTATAAAAGCAGTGGTTTGAACATAATGAAGTTTAAAAATTTCAAAGGACTTCAGATATTTTTATGGAAGGCAATAGAGCTACATGGGCCTATAAGTCTCAATGCTGTGAGTTAGTTGATTCATAAAGTATTTTTGGCTGAGCTTTATAGGAAGGTTTGGTGTCATTACGTCAAAAGAATCTTTCATTTGCACACGGAACACAAATTCACTTGAAAGTTCTCAAAAATAAACACTTCCAAAAAAAAATTGCTTACTAGCATTCATCACGTACATGTTCTTAGAATTAGAGCATAAACATAAAGAAGAATTAGATTAGCCACCATAAGATGCACAAGAAACCAGTTAACAATATGATCCATCAGTTAAAGCTCATAGTTTAAGTCTTGCAAAACTCTGCCCATTGGCTCCAGTGGGCTGTGGTCCAGCAATTGAGATGGTGTTGTCACACAGACCAAGGTTCAAACCTCTGAGGGCATAGAGCCCCAATATATGTACAACCCAGTAGTTTGACTAGACCATCTTAGAGGAAACCCTGTATTGCTGTGACAAGCAAAGGTCGGTGCAAGTCCAAGGTGAATTTGATGAAACAACACTCTTCGAGAAAATCACTAGCATCCAAAAGACTGTACACCCACCTGCCTTTCCATAATAAAACATCCTCAAATCTCCTCCAGCACAGAACGCTCGCCCAGCTCCCTTCAGGAAACAAACAGAAACCAATAAAATAAAATAAAAAAAACACCTGTATTATTCTCTCTTCATTTTGAAAATAAAATGCAGGCAAACAGATACAACAAATCATTTTTACCTTGATGACTATAATCTCAACATCATTTGCTTTTTCCCATTTTTCATAGAGTTCAGCTAATCTCTTCACCTGATCATCACATTAAATAAATTAATAAAGCAGGCAGAAAACTATATGTTTCTCCTTTCTTGCTACCTAATTAAAAAAAAATAAGGAAGATTTAACTTACCACTTCTGGAGTGATAATGTTCAGTTTACTTGGATTATTAAGAGTGATAAGTCTTACATGGCCTATCTCTTCATCCAATACAACCTGCTAAAATACAATATCTTCATTTATGAGAATATATCAACCAACTCATCTGCTAGAATGCAAGGAAAAGTATTAGTGTGCAATAAGTAATGACCTATTTTTATTAGTTCAATTTAGAACCAATTTTTTTTTATGAGTAGTGCGCAGTCATTGGGCACTAGATTACATAGATTGTTGGCATCTTTGCTCATGCTTCGGAGGAAGCATATAGCGGATATACAATTACGAGTAAACGTACAACTAAACAAGTGATCACCTTCAGCCTAAGCAGCTACGAGTAAGGGGCATCCACGCCATCAAAGTCACACAGGGCACGATCCTGGCCTCAACCGTTTTGACTCTCTGTGTCGGGTATCTCTAGGCCTTGCACCCAGCAAGACTTGATTCCTAGTGGGCTCATTGAAAGCCTAACAACATCACCAATAGACCAAGGGAACTTCAATAATTTAGAGCGAATTCCCAAGACAACTATGCATTGCATAGCGATCTAGTATGTCTACTGTTGGAGGGTCAATCCATGCTCCAGAAAAATGAAACCTGCGAGACGCTAGCAACTTAGTGACAGAGCATCCCAGCATGCTGATGGGGGCTCCTCGGTTCAAGTCCATGTTTTCCAGCATGGTATCAAAGCCAGGCCAGGTGAGCTCAAGACTATGTGTCTCAATGGGGTGTCATGGAAAATCAATACACATTCCAAGAAAATTTGAACCAGTTAGGGGCCAGTAGCTTAGTGGTAGAGCACCCCAGAATGCCAATGAAAGGTCCTAGGTTCAAGTCCTAGCTGATCCATGCTTTCTAACATCTAACAACAATCTTTTCAACTGATTAATTATTTTTGAGTAAGCAAACAGTTGAATGCAGCTACAATTATCTCCTGAATGTGAGTCAAGCAAATGGCAGACAAGTAGACAACACAACTCAAATCATAATATTATTACAAAGACGACTACAGATCTAAAGGGGTGAATGGAATGACTAACATGTAAAAGGATAAGTATCAATTACAAGATTGTTTGAACTACTATACAATTGCCTAGAGCGAAACAACATGAGGCAAATTGCGGCCAAGAAGAAGTATTAGAAAGAGCTTGGTGCACTCAAGTGAGCGGGAATGAGAACTGCCGAAATTAAAGGACACTATGGGCTAAGTCACAAGGAACTCCCCATAAGTATCTACTTTATGTAAGAAATGTTTCCTAAATTGGAAGTTCATAGACACAAGGGGCAATGCCCCAGATTAAATTGCAAAATTTGAATACGTTTTTTTTAGAAATGCCTCTTATATAACACCAAAAAACAAAGGAGTCGCATCAGCTGAGCAACATGGCTACAAGGAATATCTCACCCTATAAAGACCAGAAAGGCTAACATATGTGCCATTGCCCCAAGAGAAAGAATCTGCATCTTTAGAAAAACAGGCAATTTTGGCTTAACATGCATAGCCAGATAATGTTTAAAAATCCTCAACTTCCCTAAGCTGAGCATGGAAATGTCCTAATGAAAGGCTTCTTTGTATCTTTCCTTCCAAAGGAAAACAACTATATTAAATGCCATAGCTTTTTTGCCATTATCTTTGATCATCTATGTATCCCCTAAAAAATACCTTACAAAGAAAGAGGTCAGGAAATAAATAGTTGAATTCAGCCAGCACCTAAGCCCAAAAAATGTTGGCCCATGAACAATTCCAGAAAATATGTGCAGCTGTTTCCTCCCTCTGATATTCAATACATAAAGGATTTGAATGACCAGCCTTGTTGAGTCTTTATTTGACCACCAACCTGGACAAAGCACTAACAACTCCAAGACTGTGTTCGACAGAAAAAGTTAATTTCTAAAGAGACTGGGAGCACTTTTTCAATCATTCTTTAGGATTGTACACCTCAGTCATGTGTTGAGCTGTTATGCAATCGCAAAAGTGTGCCTCACTTTGTCATATAAGTCTTTAGTACCATTGTTATTTAAGGGTTACTGGTTACTCCACTTCCAAGATCTCTGCCAAGGTCCTGATACTTGAAGTCGCAACTGGAAAACAGCTTGGAGAATCGTTTTAAAAAGCTCCTCGAAGATCAGTTTGTCTGCATAGCTTAGCTTTAGAGAAAATAGGGTGTAAATGGATTGGCAAGGCTTAGTTTATTCCCGAGCTTGGTCACAAGGTCAAGACACAAGAGGTACAAGATTCGAGAAATATATATAAGGTAAAGCAAAAAAATTCTCCTTGTTGCCACAAGGGAGATCTTATAGGATCTTTAAATATACTTAATTGCCCAACAGGTCACTTAAGTGTTTGCTGAGCTCTTGAGTCTTTGCTATATTTGCAAGTAAGGCATGTAAGTTTCCGCTGATGGCTCTTTAATACATTTTTCTGGCAGGGCGCATAGGTTTCAGCTGATGGTTCTTTACTATATTTGCCTGGCAAGCAATAGGAGTGTCTGCTGATGGCTTTTACTCTACTTACCCAGCAAACCATGTTAGTTTCCACTGTTAGATAATCCTTTTTAATAACATTGCTATATATTAATAAGGAGAGCCAGGATAAAATGAGTTAAATTGAGTCCCAAATCACTAAGCCTAATAGCCATGAACCTCGAGGGATGTCTACAGGTTCTTAGTACTGATCATACTCCATTCTTGTCCTTGTAGATTTATTTCTTTTGTCTGTAGATATCAGAGGAAAGACAGTCTATAACAAATACTCTAAAATCCAGTTGCTTTGGGGCAAACATAATCAAGAAGGGGCACCATTATGATGTCTAAAGACTATTTCACTCTTTCTAGCTTTCTAGATGAGAGAAAAGGCAATCAATCATGACTGTCAATGAATGAAATGGGTTAGGGAAACCCAGTTTTGTGTTAAAAGAACCTAGCTTACTTATAGAAGGAACTAAAGGTCACAGTGCAGCCTGAGTAAGAGAACTTAAGGAGGTATTTACAGCTTTTTTCAATAAATGCAATTGTTGTGCTGACTTTGTTATGTTGTCGCTTTCAGCATTAGGTAGCAACAAACTTGCTGTTTGGTTGAGTTTCATTGCACGTAAGAGTAGGGTGCTTGTATCAGGTCCTTCCTATAGTGCACAATCTGTACTGAGCACTACCTAATGTGAATACAAAGCTATTGTGACTCTTGTATTCTTCTATGCTTGAATCTATTATGCACTTATTGTCTGTGGTTGTTCTTGGTAGTGTAGTCTCTCCATAATAGTATAAGCACATTCTGTTGTTGTTGAAGGAGGAAACGTGCCAGAATGTTTATTGAGAAACTACACTACCAAGAACAACCACAAACAATAAGTGCATACCAGATTTAAGCATAGAGAAGTATGAGTAACAATAGCTATGTATTCACATTAAGTAGTGCTCAGAACAGCCGTACAGAGAGGACCTAATACAAGCGCCCCTACTCTTACATGAAATTTGCTATTTGAAAGCCAAGATACATGTGTTGGCAATTAACACAACCACTCAACTAAAAAGCAGGTTTGTTACTACCTAACGCACACAAGTAACAACATAACAAAGTCAAAACAACAATTACATTTATTGAGAAAAGTGGTCCACATGATGAATAAGGTAAAACTTAAATAAATGGGAGAAGTGGAGAAATCAACTTTCATATCTTTTAAGCCTAAGAATTTTATATATATATTGTTGGGAATGTTCGTGCAAATAGTCTGTAAAAGAATAAGCAATTTGCCAAGGGCAGCAGCAATGCTGCTCTTGGAGTATCGTAGCCCTGAGCTGGCATCCACTATTTCTTAGGAATGTTGGTTTTAAATTCAGAGCAGTATCTCCAAATGTTATTTTACTAAAAATAAAGGTCTTTGTTTTAATGGTTTTTCAAATATTTCAGTGTTGACTATGTTTTCTGAATAAACTAAATCTTAGAAGTCACATTTCAACTATAGGATTCAAGTTGTAATAACACACTGACGTCAGGGCAATTAGGAGAAAGGGGGTATTTAACTGTTGCACAAAAATAAAATCATTGAGAATGTAGTTCTAACCTTGATAAGTTCATTCAAGCTATTTGTTCTAAAAAACTTAGCTGGATAGTATTCTATTGGCTTTGTAAAAAAATAACATAAGATGATATCTTGTGGTGGTTTTTATGGTATGAAGGAAAATAGAATCAGAGGGCCAAAATTACAAATCCAAGACAAACAGCTTCCAGGAAGCATACTGCACATAGAATAGTCGGTAATCAAAACTAATTTTTAAATCAATCCAAAATGTCAATAAGGCAAATAGACAAAAACTTTCTGATTCATTAAGAAGTCAGATGTATACCATACTTCATGAAGCCTCATACACTCACAGATGACAAAAACAAGTGTTAGATTACAGCCTGCTCCTCATACTGCCCCTTTCTCACAATTTTCAATGACAACAGAACATGTCACAGACGGAGGAAGTTAAAATTAACAATTACTTGTAGGAAGAAGCTTGAAATTGAGGAAGCTTCTTGGTTTAGGAAACTTGAACAATTTGTTACAACTCTAACCTCACAAATGTTAATGAATATTAGAAAATGGCAGCAAGAATTGGTTGACAATATATATTTTTGATTCTACATACCACTTGGTTTTTGTAGGAAATCCTGAGGAAACTACATTAGGACAAGTGCACTTCTAATCTGGCCCCGTTTACCAACATGCAGTTCACTTTCTTATCATTGGAAAAGATTAAAAAAACTGTTCAAAGAGGGTGCCTATATTATTATTGTTCAGATTGGGATGGGATAAATCTCCATTGTTAATGTTAGGATGTGTATTTACTATAATATGTAAAATTTATAACCCCAATGGGATTGCTGTATAGACTGCTGTAGCTGACTTGGTCTTTACATTAGACAAAACCAAACCAAATTTTCCTGGACACCTTAGTTTGACAAGACCAGTCCATTGTTGACCTTAAAAAATACATAACCAAAGCAAACCCAAGACATCTTGGTTAGCCATGGCAATGCATGGCTCACCATTAGAGTCGTGAACCATAATGTAGGCATAATTCATTCATCGAGAGAGAGAGATCATAATGGTCATATGAATAGGGCTGCACCACCTTATTACTAGTGTTACCAGTAAACATTCATTGGAACAAAGGGCGTGGGTGGAGGGGGTGGACAGGGGTTCAGTCGTATCATGGCACGATAAAATATGACAGATACAGCCAGTATACAAGGCAACTAATATAGCTCAAATACGGTCTTGGGCTTCGGGACAATAAAGTACAAGGTCCCATTCTCATCTGATGTTGAGAGGATTGTCCATTAAATGAGGGAAAATATGGTGCAATAGAATGCACTGGACATTTATTTGTATGGTTTATGAAGCATCTGGCTTATAAAAATAGAGCACCCTCTCCCATTCTCATCCATTGTTTGATGAAATACTCTGACCAACTTCAACTTGAAACCTAGTACCTCCCATCGTAACTGTTGGGTGCTCTACCACTAAGCCACCGATCCTTTATAGGTTTGGTGTGTGCCCGAGCATGAGAATTAACCTCTAACACAGCCAAGAAAATGGAGGGACCAAAAATGACCACAAGCCAGGAGCTGGGATGGTTATGGCCCTTTTGGATAGCATCAAATCCCCTAGGAAAGCAAGTATGTAGTTCTGTCCCCTGTTGTCATTGAAGGTATACATGCTAGACAAACTTCCTCCTATGATTATACCCGTACATAATGCTCAATGGGATAAGCTTAAGTGGTAAAATTTATTAGGATTTTCGTAGCAGGGCCCTGGACTCAAATCCCCCGGAAACATGTTTAAGTGTTCAAAACGGGTTTAGATGCAGCTTATCCCAACAGACAAGGCAGGTGTATGTCCCAGGTGACTTCGACAAAAGAGATATCCCCTCCTCGGCCATGGCATCCAAGCGAAGGTTCAACCTGCAAGGGGAATTCACTAATACCAACAAAAGTATGTATATAGGCGGTAACTTCATTGGAATTGAGTTTGTGGAATGTAAGTTTACATCTGACACTTAATCCCGTGAAACCCAAACCACAGGAAACAGGAGGCATAAGATACAAGTGAGAAGATGGTACTTTGTTTGAAATAGTGTATAAAATTACATGAATAAGGATACTCCTATGTTACATTCAAACATAGTCACCAGGAGATATGAGTATGATACTTGTCCCTGAATCCGAGTTTCCAGGTGATTATGAACCAAACCCATCTCCTCATGTTTATGATAACAGCAGATTCTATTTTACTCTAATTCTATCTATTCAGTGTGTGGGATTGAGCATTTCAATGGCATGTTCACACATCAATAATTTAAAGCCATAATAAGATTTCAGTGCAAAAAGCAAACCTAATGTATGTGCTTGTCCCCAGGAATGAAAGAAACATGACCTGCTCTTTAGAGTGTTCATAAGTGTTGTTTCCACTCGGACTTGAAGGTGCCATGTGAGCCTCTGGACCAATAAAAATTCCAAGCACCAACCTGCATATTTTTTACATTTGTCTATATAATTTATTCAAGAACATATAACAACAACGCGTCACTGAATTCAATCATAGAGAGCACACCCCAACCAATATAAAAACTGAAGACAAAAAAATAAGATAAAACCGTAACATCGACTAATGGGTATTGCAATATACTCTTGTGGGTTTTGAATTAAATTGAAGCTGAAATAAAAGAGAGTAAAATGGACTGATGGGGATTGCTATATACACTAATGGGTATTGCATTGAATTGAAGCTGAAAACAAAATTGTAACATGGCCTGTTCGGGATCGGGTATTGCAATTTAAGCATATACTCACAGGAACTAGATCTTTCGCAATGCTTGAGGCCTCCGATAGATTGTCTCAGAGCATCGTGTAATGCTTATATACCTAGGTAGTTTGTATTGTTGTAGTTTTCACCCTTCTGATGGCCTTGGGTAGGTGGAAGCATGAAATCCATGGCATTGGCAGGTGAAGTAGTAAACTGGTGAAGGGAAGGTAGAGAATAAACGTTTTTGTCTTTGTTTTTGTTTATTTGAGCCCAATACTGGTGAGTCGCTTTGAGACTCGAATCTGGGACGGTAACCTTTGGGTCTTATAGAATACCAAACATTATCCACGACGGTGGCAATCTTCTGCTCTAGAGCTTCGATTAACCAAAACTAAAATGGGATGTAGATTGTCATTAGTCATTACGTGGCCTCCCATCGACGATGTATTTTGGTGCGAAATTTCAATTTGGGGTCCCATAGACTGCTCGGTCTTGTGGACGTCATTAAAAACTTAACTTTCCTTTCCTTTCATTTCATTTATTAGTTTTTCAGTTCGTCTATTATTGATTTTTGCTTTTGAAAAAAAAAAAAAAACCTTTGCGCACTATTAATTTTGGTATAAATTTTCAATTTATTTCTTTGATTTACACAATTTTTATTATTGGGCATTAAGTATTTTATTTCTTTATGGGTAATAACTATAAGATAAGAAAACTTATTTAACATAAAGTATATGAATATGAATATGTCATCATTTATATGGCATTCTTGTCTTACTTACAAGTAATTGGAGGCTTCTGTAAGTGGTTTTAATTATGTCGATGAGTGTTTCTTATTAGAACCAAAGGTTCCTATCAACTTTTTGTCAATCAGAATCAATGGCGCAAATAGAATTAGTACAATGAGTCATTGATAAAATGAATCACATCCCTCCACTAGACATGTTCTGTAGAAAGTGCTCCCAATGAGCCCAATAGATTGGTGTGCCTTGAGTAGGCTCCATCATTGTTGTAATGTCCTATCACCATCCACGTAGATTGTTGGTGAACGGTTAGATGAAATAGAATATGCACAACCATCGAGCATGTTTTTTCGTTTCGGCTTCGATGTATTTTAACACAAACTCATGTTTTCCTTATGTCTTAGCTCCTAAGTCATAGGTCTTTGATGGCTTCTATTAACTGTGGCTACTTGCATATGTAAATATCAAAGTTTTTTTTTTCATGTTTGACCTCGATCTCATTTCTTTCATTCATTTCACATTACCTTGTCCATCTTAGGCAACTCAAGTCATCACCTTTACCATTCATGAGCTTAGTTTCTCTCTAATGCAACTCGATTTATTTGCAATGTTACACTATCAATCGTTTGTCGTTGTCAGCTCAAATCAAATCTACAAGTTTTCCCTCACTATGGACAATCATTAGGTGTGACTTCTTGTGTACCACATGTTTATCTTGTGATCTTTTATTGGTTATTGTCAAAATATCCTCATTATGACAGCATGAGAAGAGCCCCCTACTACAAACTCGTTATCATCGTTTCAGGACGTTCTTTCGAAACTTGTTCTAGTTTGAGATAATTGAATTTGGTTATATCATTGAGCGCCATAAACAATCATGGTTCACCGTCATCTCTTTTATCTCTGTATGATATTCTTTAGCTCTATCAAGCTCGACTCCTCTAACAAATCCTCCTTCTGCCATTATCGGCATGTTTGAATTGTTTAATTTGGTTTTCAATTGTAGATTTGCATACATGTTTCACTTCTTATCCCACCATTATGTTTTAATCGAGTCCTCTTATCTCAATTCAACGTGATAATGCTAAGTTAGGTGTTTACCGCTTAATAAATGTGAGTTTCTTATTTGTAGGGCATGTATTATGTGGAAATCACATTTCAAATTCCAAGTGTCCACATATATGGTAATTGGGGATACATGCATGTGGGATGCGTGTCATTTTCAATTTTAGAAAAAATCATCAAGAACCTCCACAACAAGGTTCTCTTTAAGAAGCCTCTGGAAAAAAGGAGGTGGAAAATCCCTGGTGAATATTCCTTTGGCCACATTCGCCACAAAGGTGAATTTTTGTAGGTTTCTGCATGAAATATTCACTTGGCAGTTTTAAGAGAGCAAGTGTGAAATTCACGCGACAGCAAGGTGTTGTTGATGCACTTTATTATCACATGACATCAATGTCAACAAAACCTTGTTGTCGTGCGCATCAACAACATTTTGTTTTCAAGACGTGTTGTTGACGTGCGTCAACAACACCTTTTATCGCACGATAACAAGGTGTTGTTGATGTCAACCAGCACCTTTTTGCAAAACAGTTGTCACAAAAGGTGTTGTTGACATTGCGTCAACAACACCTTGTTGTCACACGACAACAACATTTTGTTGTTGCATGACAGCAAGGTGTTGTTGACGTGTAACAATAGTCACAAAACCCTAATTTTCCCTATAAATACCAACACTGACCCCTCATTTTCACGTTCTCCTTTCCCAGATACCAATTTTTTTCCTTCTCCTAGCACTACTTGCTATAGGTACCATACATCAATGTCAATCAAAGTCTCCACGTCACCACAATCGAAGTCATGGCTTCTTGTGCCCAAGGTGAACCTCAAGGATCCAACACCCAAAGAGTCCAAGGGCAAGATTCAATACAAAAGCGCTATGTGCCCCCACATATATGCAGTTATGGAAATGAATGCAGAATACAGGGATTCAATAGTAGCATTTGAATTCCAAGGGCTTGTTAGCATGCCCCAGTTTGAGGTTGACCATCAAATTCTTAACTACCTACTTTCGTCCTAAAATACAGAAAATAGTACTTTTACTATTACATTGGAAGATCAGTGCGTACATTCTCCTTCGATGTCGAACCTGTTGATATCCATCGATTGATAGGCCTCCCTTTTAAAAATGTATCGATAGTAACAACCAAAGCAACCCTCACTGAAAATGATAAGATTTTCCTTGAATCTTGTTATGGTTTCAATGTTGATTGTAAGTGTAATTTTATCTCATTTGAATGTTTTTTATATTAATTCAAATTGATATTAATTTCGATGACTTTTGCAGCTCATGTCAACAAATCAAGATGAGGAGTGGATACACAAGAAGTTGCAAACCACTTTCTTGCTACCATGATTTCTTTGTTTCAAGCTAGAATTATTATGCAGGGTCGACAAAATGACATTCCAAATTGGGTTGTTGCATACATTCTTGCAACAATCGGAAATCAAAAATTTGACTGGTGCACATTTCTATCTAACAAGATAAAGGCTGACATTACCAATGCATCACTTTCAGAAAAACTAGTTATTCATTCCACAAACTATCTCCTAGCTCTTTATTATGAGGCTTATTATAATTTAAAAGACGAACAACTCCAACTTGCACAAACGAGACAATGAAGAATTTGTCAATTCCACTTGAAGATCAGTAGGTAAATAGTTCATATTCCATCATTACCAAGGGTAGTCTTTTTTATGTTTTTCTCATTCTGATCGAATCTTTGTGCACTAATATAATGTAATTTTGATTGAATATTATTTCTGTATGTAGAAAATATTTGTGGAGTCACTTCCACAAAAAAAAATTACATCAAGAGGAAGAGGCCAACAACATGTTGAGGCCTCGGGAGAATCACAATCTGAAATCAAAGTTCGCTCATCAACTGATGCCCAAGTATTTGCATTAATGAAATGACAAAGACATAATACCCTTAACATTCAAAGTAGGGTTGTTTACATTTTGATTTTACCATTTAATGATTTACCATATTGAATTGACATGTAGTTCCTGCACTTGCATGGGACTTTGGACTACACATGTGCTTCAAAGCAAGCATCGCCAACTCACTTGGTATAATCTCATGCAATTGTCAAATCTCAACAACAACAATTACCACCATCAGCTCCAACCGAAACAATTCAAACTCTATCACAGCACCCCATGTTACACAATCAATTCGTACAGCAACAAAATCCCGCTCAACAAGGTATGACTTCATTTATTTTGTGAGTTTTTTAATACTTTTACATATTATTTAGTAATTACTAATGATTTTGTTCTTGTTATTCAAATTTGATAACAATCCTTTGTCTTCTACTCAAAATCTGCAAACCCCACCTACTCAATCAACCCCGTAATTACGATTCAAAATGGCGACCAAAGGTTCAAGAAAAAAGACCATTGGTAAATGCATGTCTGTTGATTCCAGCCCTTAGCGGGACACTAAACATTCCCTCGTCATTCACTATTTTGACCCTCTCTCTCGCTGGTTATCCCACTGCAACAAGGCAATCAGTTTTGAATCAAATAACTTTAGATGAAGATTATTTGGGCATTGATAGCAGTGACCCAACTGGTTTTTTCAACACACGTGATATGATTAAGGGCCAGCAGGTATATTTCCATCTCAATGTACTTTTAAATTTATTTAAATTTTCATCATTTCAATTTCAATTTTAATATTAATTTCTATTATTGTTATTAGGATCAGGGCTCCCAAAAGCAAAAAGATGCAGCAAACGTTGCTCGACCTGAAAGCCGCCATACTTCTCCTTCAAAATCATCCTCTTCTGATACAGATAGTGATGACTTGCCAACATTTCCTTTGGAGAACTTGATTGGATATGATTGTCAATCCCACTTGAATGAATTTATCACACCTCAAATCAGTGAGCTCATTCAATGGGAGCAAAGGGAAAAAGTATTAATATCTGAGATAGTAAGTCGTTATGATAACCATTGGCAAAGAGAGAGCTTATTTGCTACAGTCCAAAATCAACCTGCGAAGATGGATGCATTATTCATCAGAGCTAAAAGTGGGACTATCACATATAAGAACACCTATAACGACAATATTTTAGATAAAGTATTAAACAGATTGGAAAATATCAGTGTTGAGGCCCAGGACCTATTTCAACAAATGGTCTAAGGACAAGGATATGGTGGCAATTGCAAATGCCGAAAGAGATAGAGCTGTCGTAAGTATAATCAGTTTGAAAAAAGATTTTTTATTAATTTCAATAAAAATTAGTTTTTTAATATGTTTAATTGACTTCACTCTTTTTGTTGCAGCTGAAATATGAAAAATTTAAAGATTCAAGCTAAGGTGTTCCAAGTTCACTTGGAAACAAAAAGAACAATTTATCCACAACAATTAAGATGAAAGAAAATATTGTTTTGGTTAACAAACAAAACAATACACTTAAGCAGATAATTAAAGAGAATGGCTACGACCCTGAGATTTTATTCAAAGCAAAGGCAGCGGCATATCCTTCTTTGACATCCCATGGAGATGCTACAAAGGAAGAAGAAGCAATCGTCAAGAACCTAGACATGACTGATGAGGATCTGATTAGTTCTGGGATTATTGAAGCAAGGAATATGGTAGGGTCTGGTGAAAATGTTAATGATTGAGGCTTGAGGATTGGGGAACCTCAAAATTGAAACTTTAAATATTTTATATATAGAAGAATGAAAGTTGATACTTGAATATTTGTTTAATTTGAATTTTGGATTTAAACTTTATGCAATATTATCTCTGCTTGCAATGATGGTCATAGTTACATTTATCATTAGATGTGGATGTCTGGATAATGAAATTAGAGTAGATGTGGTTATAGTTATTATCCATTTATTCATTTAGAATGTGGTGTTATGTGGACATTAGGTGTGGATGTCTGGATAATGAAATTAGAGTAGATATGGATGATGATGAATTGTATTTGACTAGATGAATTGTATGTTGTTATATTTTTATATAGAACTTCTATATTGTATATGGTGTTTATGTTTGATGGATAATCATGATTCATGGATTTAAACTTTATGCAATATTATCTCTGCTTGCAATGATGGTCATGATTACATTTTTCATTACATGTGGATGATGACATGGAATATGTTTGATGACATTAGAATAGACATTAGAATGGATCATCCATTTATTCATTTAGAATGTGGTGTTATGTGGACATTAGATGTGGATGTCTCGATAATGAAATTAGAGTAGATATGGATGATGATGAATTGTATGTGACTAGATGATGATAATGGATAATTGTTTTAAGAAAATTAAGAATGTGGTGTGACAGATACATCTTAATACAGTAAAAGCTTCTTATCTCTATTTTAAATTTCGAACTCTTTAATATGTATATCATTTCTTCACATTTATTTTCAAACCTTTATATTGAATTGAAACGACAAAGTTCAAAGGAAAAAAAGAATTATGGTATGACACAAATATCTTAATACGGTAAAATCTTTATTCACATTTAAAACTATGGCTAAGATAGGGTTTAAGGTACCTCTTGTCTTCTTGAGCAAGCTAGACGACCTTCAATTCTTGAGAATTCAACACGAAAAAATGGATAAGGATTAGAATAAAAATGGGTGAGTTGCCTGATAATGTCAGTCCCAAGAAGCGAGAGCTTCCTTAGGGTGGATGTCAACCCACGTTTTTCATAAACATCAATGAAATGAAGAGAAATTAAAATGCAGAATCTAGATCTAACCTATGCAAATTAAAGCAAACCAGAACCTATTCATATCGAAGGCGACACAAATATCAAGAATGCACTATAGTGTGGACGAAAACTGTACTAGACACTAAGCGTGGTAGAATATGTAGAATCTAGATCTGAGCTTTGAAGACCTTGCAAAATAACATCAAAGTGGTTTGAAAATTAAAAATACCAATCAAATAAATCAGATTTTAATAAATAATAGTATTTGAATAAATGTAAATATACATACCTGTAACATCTTCAATGATAACTAAAGATCAAAAATAGCCTCCTCACTGTCAATATTTGCATCTGCAGAATTACAATAGTATTTATGTAAAACTATAAACAATTAAATTAGAATCTATTAATATGAAATTGAATAAATAAGAACAGTTAAAGTGTAATGTCAAGGTGATACCTATTTAAAGCTGAAACAATCCATTTTCAATAGCTTCTTCGTATTCAATATTTACATCCATAGAGTTTGAAGATGCACCACTTCCTAGTCTCATTGTTGAGATTACTTGGACTTGTAGCAGTATTATTTACACCTCTTCTTTCAGCAAGGGAATTCCAATGTGCAATAGCTCTGTCAAAAGGAAAGGTTTCCAAAGAGTAGCGAGAAACATAACACCTTATGCAACTTTCAAGATTTTTATCCAACCTATTTCTCAGTTTTGATTTAATAAAAGATAAAGCACTGAAAACTCTTTCATCCTCCACAGATCCCAAAATCATTGTTTGGCACAACTCATACAACCAAAAATATTCACTGATGTCTTCCTGTAACACACTACTTTGGTAGATTTTTCACCAGAGCCTTGTAATAGCACCACTCTTTGAAGGTTCATCTAATAGATTATACTGTGACCTCATTGTCATTGCAAAATTAGTTGATTGAGTCTTTATTAAATCAACATTCAATATACCTTTTATTTCAATACCCTCGACCTCTGATGTCTTGTTGAAATGATCCACTATTGTACCCATGTATTTATGGAAAATCTTACTTACAAAATCAGCACAGCCACCTTCTGTATTCCAAAAATTTGGATTCATCACACCCATGGCTTCAAGAATTTTTTCTTTG
This sequence comes from Taxus chinensis, assembly GCA_019776745.2. Lineage (NCBI taxonomy): Eukaryota > Viridiplantae > Streptophyta > Pinopsida > Cupressales > Taxaceae > Taxus > Taxus chinensis. The sequence goes on along the minus strand of CM034153.1, from coordinate 720,739,587 downwards.
CTGAAACGTTCTCTAATTTCTGATGCTAAGGATTCTACAATTTTTCTAAGTTTTATTCTTGTTTCAATTAGTACAGAATCAAAAAGATTTTGTGTCACAGGAACTTCTTCTTTTTCCATTGATGTAACATCTTTACTTTTTTATAGAATGTGTAGTGGTATCTCTTTCCTGCTAACATGGATACAGAGGTGATCATGGATATTAAATCTCAAAAATTTATTGGGATGGTTAAGATCCAATAAAACTTTCTAGTTATCAAAAACAGGTGTATCAAAACTATCTGGGGAAGTGTACAGGGCATCAAGACTCATACATACCATTTTTCTCATCCGTATAAAATCAACAATATAGATTAATCTCCCATGTGCATGCTTCATCAATGTATTGGTCTCCTGCAACATTGGAAGAATGCCTACCAATGTAAGAAATGTCTCCAAATCAGTTAGACGAAACAAAAATTCCCTTGCCCTGTCAATTTCATGATGATATTTGTGTATGAAACCAACCAACAAAGGATACTCCTCACACACTCTACATGCAGGCTCATACAAAGAAATCCATGTTGTCTCAACATCCTTTATAAGTTTTTTGCCATCTGTAATTCCTATGGAAAATTTTTGAAACTCAAGAAATCGCTTTGGGCTTCTTGCCATATAGGCATGTAGTTATCTTATAAGGTTTTCTACTTTTGCAACATTTTCATAGTTGCTAACGATTTTATATGCTAAATTCATTTTGTGAGCCATACAGTTGAATTACTAGCATATAAGGGGCCACTGATGTTTGCAATCAAACACATAACCCAATTCTATGACCCTGCATGATTGATGCACCATCTACTCCCACACACACCAACTTCGTAGCAATTTCATTAATAATCATGCCAACAATTTCTTTCAAAAGAGAAATAACTAGTTTATATAGGTTTTCTGCATTGCAATTTTCAACCATTTTCTGAAACACCCAAGAGATGCAGAGTCCTCATATGATTTTCTAAAGTATAAACATGGATACATACCCATGTGGTGTTGTCAACAGTTGTCACTTCATCAATTGACAAAGAGATAAAATTTGCATTTTTTACACACTCTTTCAAATCTTCCTTCTTAATCATAGCAAGGCATTTAGCCATTTCCCATGCACTGTTGTCTGACCAATGAGACAGGGGAACATTCTACATTCCATTATATTGATACAAAGGTTTGAAATCGATGAAATCTGAAATCGGTCTTCCTTTCTTAAGGATGTGGAATAAAGTAGAAAATCTGTATGAGTTTAGCATGCAAATTTGATTGATTCATCTTACCAATTTGCGATGTGATCGTTCCGCCATTTTCTAGTACGAGAATTCTGACGATCTTTTCTGATCTGCCTCATATTATGCCACATATTTCACATGCATACATTCATTTTTCAGTTTTCCATCTGTGTGTTTTTATTTTCTGGCCATCTTCCCCTGTTACAGTGAAATATTGTTTTCCACAGTGTTTTTCAATTGTGTCCAACTTCAGTTGCATTTTTTGTTGCCTTCCCAATTTCCACGTACATATTATACATGTACATTCTGATGAAATTTCTTTAGAATTAGCTGGTTGTACAGGTTCTATAAATGGAAATTTTGCAGCCCAGTCAAACTTGTATGTCCTCCCAAGTGTCCACATATTCTTGTTCGTTTTCACAATTTTACGTTTTACGAGTAAGAGATTTTAGGAATATCACAATCATCAGGTTTCCTTTTCCATGAACCATTATTTCCATTTGAATTTTGTGTTACATTTTGTACTCCTGGTTACACATCAATAGGAATATCTTTAAGCTATATCATCTCAACTGGAATATCTTTAGGCCCTAACATGGTATCATTATACGTTCCATTTGGCTGATATTGAGTAGAATGCATGTCCACTTCAATAACACCTTCCACATAGTATGTGCTCTGATTGATTTCAGTGGGAGCTCTATGGGTGCTGGCGATTAAGGTATTTGAACCATCAGAGTTTCTAAAATAATTAAACAGAGACTTTTGAGTTTTTTTTGTAACCTTTTGGGTGTTGTGAGCACTAGCAGCTTCCATTATTTCTGAGCGTGATAAATTCGATTCAGATAAGATCCTGGTCATCCGTCAACAAACACACCCTATCATGTGTCAACAACAGTTCCATGTCATCGCACATCAGACAATGAACACCATGTCACATGTCAGCCATATAACACCTTGTCATGCATCAACCAAAACATCATGTCACGCATCAGCAGAGAATTCTTGTTGCACGTCAGTAGAGAGTTCTTATCGTGCTGTCAGCAAGAGGGTTCTTGTAGCATGTTAGTAGAGAGTTCTTGTCACGTCAACAGAGAGTTCTTGTCGTGCGTTAATAGATATTTCTTTTCACGCATGCCAACAAAGAGTAATTCTTTGTCGCATGTCAACGGAGTCTTTTTTTTACGCATTAGTCAGTTTAACACTTGTCTCATGTTTGAAAAAATTGTACTTTTTGTACGTGTGCCAATCTGATTGCTTTTGTCTTAAGTTTTGTATACTTGATGATAGATATTCCCCTAGGTGGTATGAACTAGCAAGTAGTGTTCTACCAGGTGAATCCTATATAATATTGAATTATATAGGGGATATATTAAAGAGGTAGGCAAATCTGGCCCCTAAAAAAAATTAAGCTATAATTTTTAGGTGAACATGTCAATGACCCGCGCCAGAAAATTCACCTTTTCAATTTTTTTTCTTAAAATGGGAATATTCACCATATTACAAATATTCACCACTAAAAAAACCCCTACTACACAAGCCTTCAATCTTTCAATTTTTTAGGGATTCTATTTTATGGGTTGGAAGCTTTTGAAAAGAAACATGTTTTGCAAAGGTGGCAACTAGTGATAAAAGCCCGACCACATTTGTTAAGTGGGAAATTTTAATGAAATTTATCATTTGTTAATTTATGGAAAGGCCCGATAATCTTACTTAGAGTTAGACTCAAGAGGAAAGTTTTTATTATGTTAATAGACTTACTTAAATGGGAATTGGGTTACAAATTGTGGCAGTATCTGGCAGTGAAAAGTCTCTACATTGTTGACCATATCCAATGGCAAAAAAATTGGGTGAATAAGTAAGTGGAATTAATTTTAACCAAACAAGTGTGAGTTGACAAGATGGGAGGCCATTAGAATGGCATCACATCTATGCAAATGACTCATCTCAAACTTTTCCAATCACATACATCAATCAATTCTCTACACACAAGCTCCTTCTTTGTTGATATTACTTAAACTTTTCAAACTCATGTTTTGTTTATTTCTCTTCTTTGGAGGTGCAATCATCAAATTGGATTTATTTTAGAGATATTGTATGCCATCTTGGGAGATTTGAAGTCTATTTCTTATTTGGAGCCCTCGTCACTGTTTCATCCCCTTTGTATCAGTTCTGTATGTCTGTCAGTTGCCTTACAGATTTTTCGTTGCATCTACCATCATTGATCCTCCTTCAAAACTCATTTTCCCATCCGCTTAGTACCACCAAACCCTAAATCTACCCTCAATCACCATCAACCCTACCCAATCATCATCGACCCAATTTGTATCTTCCTCCCTTTCTGAATTCCACCTTCTCTGCCATCTGTTTTCAAATCCCTGCAACATCTCAGATCTTCCAGCATTTCTGTTCTGCATACCTAGCATTCCAGATCTCATCTTCATTATCCCCATTCACCATTGATCCATCCTAATCATCATCGACCAGATCTGCATCCCTCACATTCCCATTAGATATGTCAATTTTCTTGGATTCTTTCTATTTCGCCAACATCCCAGCATCAAATCCAAATCTGCCTTCTTGCATATCTTTTGGCTTACTCTGTTGCAGTCATTATTGACTATACCTATCAGTCCCAAGTCATCGTTGACTCGATCAGGTTTGATCTCATTTATCATCATTTACATTATCAAATCTTTAGCTCAACTTATCTTATATATCTTTGATCTCTATTTAGTTTAGTTTTTTATCTATTGCATCATATTTATCCTTCATCATTTATCTATCTTCTTATCAAAGTGGGTTGACATCTATCCCTAGGAAGTTATCACTTCTTATGATTGACTTTTTCAGGCAACCCACTGTCTTATCTATTAATAATTTTCGTGTTTAGTTTCTCTTTGTTGTGCAGGTTATGTAGCTAGCCACATAGAGAATATTTTGCACTTGTATCTTCATCATCATCGCATATTAGGAGGTATCCTTAAATCCTCCCATGATTTGGATTTTCCTATTTTCTTGCCACCATTCCATTAACTTGAATTTGGAGCGGGGAAATTTGATCAACAGTGTGTCTAAATGTGGTTTAGCTATTGATCCAAATAGAATTGCAACTATTTTGGGTCTATCTCTTCCCCAACACCAAAAACATTGTAATTATTTTTGGGAAAGATCAATTTTGTGAGAAAATTCATCACTAAATTTGTTGAGTTGGTAATGCCCATAACATTGATGCTTAAGAAAGGATGTAATTTCTGTGGACCCAAGACGCCAAGAACATCTTTGAAAATATCAAACATGCTTTCACCCAGGATCCCACTCTAATCAACCATGATTTTGACAAATACTTTATCTTATATTCCTTTTAAGGGTAGAGGAGCATTGTTGCCATCTTAACCCAAGAGAATAAAAATGGATTATAATAGCCAATAGATTTTACAAGTTAGACACTTAAAGATTATGAACTCAATTATAACTTTTTTGGAAAACAAACTTTTGTTGTTTTAAGGGCCCTAAAAAAGTTTAAACAGTTGTTTCCCAACAATAAGATTAGATTCTTTGTTACTCATCCAAGCATTAAGAAATACATAATGAGAACCAATATAAATGATAAAAGAGTTTCTTGGATTACTAAAATCATGAAGTTTGACATTAAAATAAAGTCCACCAAGATGATCAAAGGTAGATCATTATGTTAACATTTGGTTGAAGATGAAGGGCTCACGCAGGAGTCAGTTTATGTCCAATCAACATAAGTTTGCAGTAGAGGGAAGTGTTAAAAATGAATGGTTTCATAATATGGTTGAATACCTTCAAACAATAAATCTACCCAACACTTTTGACATAACTCAGAGAAGACATTTTAAATTGTAGGACCTCAACTATGAGATAATCAAGGGTGACATTTTTAAGAGAAACATTGATGGTGTGATGTTAAGACTTGTGCAACCTGATAAGGTTGAGAAGATAATCATATAATTTCATGCATGCTTTGTTGGTGGACACTTTGCTCCTCAAAATATCGTAACCAATATCTTGAGGGTTGGTTATTTTTGGCTAACTTTGTTTTCAAATTATTCTAAATGGATAAGGAGTTGCAAAGACTGTTTGTTCTTCGTTAACAGAGACAGATGGAATGCAGCCCTTCCAATTTCAACCCATTGTTGCTGATCAAACCTTTCTCTCAATGGGATTTAGACTTCATTGGTATGGTGAACCCTCCTTTGAGTGCTTGGTCATCATTGGGTTTTGACTGCTACAGACTACTTTACAAGGTGGGTGGAGGCTGCACCTCTCAAAGAAGCATCTAAAAATGTCATCATAGACTTCCTAGAAGATATTGTGACTAGGTTTGGCGTTCCCCACACAGTTATATATGATAATGCCAAGGCTTTCATTGGATCCAAAGTGATTGATTTTGCCTTGAGACAAGATATTTACTTAAAGACATTCTCGAACTATTATCCTCAAGGAAATGGCCCTGCTAAATCCTCCAATAAAAAATATGATCAAAATCGTGAAGAGAACAATGAAAGAAAATCAGAGGCAGTGACATGCTATAAGATAAGAACAACACTTTGGGATGATAGAATCATACCCAAGAAATTTGTTGGGAACTCTCCATTCATGCTTGTATATGGGAGAGAAGCTAGGTTGCCCATCTCACTGGAACTTCCAACCCTGGAGTTGGCTCAATCAATTTGAATTAGAGCATCATGATGCAAGAACCATAAGGATGGTTGAGTTGGTTAAGTTAGAAGAAATTAGGGAAGAAGTTAGAGAGAAATTGTAAGACCACCAATAAGCTATGCAAAATTAGTTTAAGAAGAGATATTACCCTCAACAATTCAAAGAAGAAGAGTTGTTCTAAAATGGGGTGAAGACCACTCTAAGCTAGGAAAACATAAGAAGTTTGATGTTATTTTTAGTGGCCCTTATCAGATCGTAGAGATCAAGAAGAGTAATGCTTTTGAATTAGCAAATGTTGAAATATTGCCTATCCCAGTCAATGAGATCTTCCTCAAACCTTATGTCTAATTTTTTTATTTCCTACTTGTACATAGTTGTAAATATTTTTCTTTCCCCACCATGTTTTGTTTCCTTATTTTTTTTGTTGGTGTCTTTTATTTAACATAACTTAAATCTTTCAAAGGAATGAGATCAGATGAATATAACAGTAATAAACAAGATATATCATGTGAGAAATAAGCAAGTGTAAGCAATAGTGAAATATGAATGAATTAGCTCATATTCAGAGATCTGGGATGATCTTGCGCAAGAGACTGAGTGGAATAGGATGGATATAGACCGAGTAAGCTTCGTCTGGAAAACTAGAATTTGAAATTCCTTTTCGGACAAGACTGCCTGGTGCTAGTGTCTAAACTGGGCGCTAGTGTCTCAAATGTTTTACTTCTGATATTTTCAGGGTCTGAACTTATCTTCTTCCTTTTGTTCTTTGTCGCATCCACTTTTTTGTAGGGTTCATGTGTTTACTTGAACCTATAAAACAAACCCTAACTACTTGCACGTGGCTCAAGCAAATATCAATATGAAATAAATAATTCATATGCTTGAGTCAAACTGACCTTAGCGATCACCCTAATGTGATTTTCACCGAGCGATGCACTACATTTCAGACTCTATGTAGTTCTAGTATGCGTGTGTGTGTGTGTGTGAGTTGTGTGCACGTGTGTGCGTGTGTATGATTGAATAGTGTCCCTTGAAGCTAGGTTTCCCTTGTTTCGGTCACACCAAGATAGTGTGGGCTACAACTACTTTGCCCCTAAGATGAATGTGTGAGATAGAATTCAGAAATAACCCCCCCTAAACAGTGAATAATGCAGCCCAAATGCAGTCCTTAAATATTTCTCTTTGCCCAAGTAGTAGATAGTAAGTAATATACCAAGTTTCCCAACCCCTAATAATAGTGAGTAAGTTGTGTATATATATGAATTCCTTGTTTGAATTTCAACACTTAGTGACCTCGAAGGTCGACCTAAAGAATTAGAAAAGACCCGCAGCTAAGCATCAAACGGTAATTTAGAAAACAAATGGGAGTATACTAAAGCACCCAAAAGGGACATTGTGCATGGGCATATCCTTAAGGGGTGGTATTGCCTAAAGCCAAGAAAATAAACAAGGACAATGACAAAGACATAGATCCCTATGATCCGACCAAAGAGGTGTAAACCTAAAAAGTATAAGACAATATCACAATCAAAACCAACCAAACCAATAGGAGGACTAAGAAAAATGTGTCAACAATGTTTAATATTCGTACTCAAAAATCATATATATACAAACATGTTGGAGGCATGATGTAATAGTAATAAGTGCATAATTTTGTGTCTATAGTCTTCTTGGCCTCAATTTTTAGACTATTGTTGTTTATTGCTCCTAACATGTGTTTTTCATTTGTTTTGCCCATTTTTTGTTGAGACTAAACTACTAGGAAGTTTTTTTTTTGTGGAGGTTGTGTTATCACCATAGGTTACCATGGTCACATCTCTCAAGTTTCATTGTTTTTGATATTAATCTTTCAATTTATTTGTGTTTGAATAAGCATTTTTAGCCTTGTAATTGCCCTATCCATCTACAGAGAAAAACCATTTCCCTATACACCTTATTTTTCTCTTTTGATTAACCATCAATTTTATTTCTAAGTGGTTAAATGGTGTAAGTATGGGAAGAGGCACATGAGTGAGGATCATCTTGAGGCACCAAGTGGTTTCTTTCCATTATAATTACTTTGCAGGGAAAGTTAGAGTGTTAAAAAAGTTTAGGACGATATTTTTTAGAGCTTTATACTGACTCCATGCATAAATGGATGAAAAAGGTAACTAGTTCTCACATCAAGTAGGACAGATGGCCCCTTTGAGTCACTAGAAATGTTTCCAAAATAAGCACCCTGCTTATTTTGGGCCATTAGTTACAAAATGAATACTTTTGCGCCTTGGTGTCTCAAAGATTTTTCAAATTACTTGTGTGGATCACATCCAAGGTTTCATATTACAAAATGGTCAAGGACTTAGCCATTTTTTCCTTCTCATTTTGGAATAATAAAATATACTGAAACTTGAAATTCTGTGGAAGAAACAAAAGCCACGGAAGCTTGAAAGTCCGCGAAAGTAAAGAAAAGTTGTAGAAGCTTGAAAGTCTGCGAAAGAAAGAAAATCCATATAAGATTGAATGTATGTGGAAGGAAAGAAATCCATAGAATCTTGAAATTCCATACAAGGAATAAAAGTGACGGAAACTTGAAATTCCTTATAAGAAATTAAAGTTGTGGAATCTTGAAAGTCTGTGGAAGGAAGTAAAGTTGCAAAAGCTTGAAAGTCCATGGAAGAAGAAAAGTCGCGGAAGATTAAAAGTCCATGGAAGAAAGAAAATCTATGGAAGCTTGAAAGTTCGTGGAAGAAAGAAAAGCCATGTAAGTTTGAATTTTTTTAGAAGAAATAAAAACCACGAAATATTGAAAGACCGCAAAAGAAAGAAAAGTGGCGGAAGCTTAAAAGTCTATGGAAGAAAGAAAAGTCATGGAAGGTTGAAAGTTTACAGAAGAAAGAAAAATCTTGAAAGCTTGCAAGTATTTAGAAGAAAGAAAAGTTGTAGAAACTTGATAATCCATGGAAGAAATAAAAGTTGTGGAAGCTTGGAAATAAGTGAAAGAAAGAAAAGTCACACAAAAATCTGCCACACAAAGGATTTTTATGACTTGGACTGGAATCTTCAAAACACCATAACTTTTGATAGGGACCATGAAATTGAGAAAAATTGATCCCGTTAGAAAGGTATTGAGGTGACCTACGCATTAGAGGTATTTTTGGATCATGTTACATCTATTATATTATCAAATAAAATAATTTTTTGCCCATAATTGTTTTTAGATTTGGTGTCCCCAGATTTCACCCTGAAATCTGAGACTACCCCATGTTAAAAAAATTCATTCTTTTAAAATAATGGGTCGTTTTGTGTTTTAATTGCCAAAAAGTTTCTGTATTGTGTCAAGATATTCCCAAGAAGCCATATTAGTCATTTTCACCAAATACCTAGATGCCCAAAATTGTTATATTCTGTCGCTGGGGTTTGCCTATGGGAAATTTGTATTTAATTATTTTGAGGCAATTTGTGCTCCAGTTTAACCCCGTTGTGATCGTACATGTCATTATTCCCATATACCAATAGGGTTTTAACTAGGAATGAATTATGGGCTTTATTTGTGACTTCTAACAATGTTTTTTGTGTTTTTGTGTTTTCCCATTTCGTTTTCTATGAAATTTCTCTAGGTCTATTCCTTTGTTGGTTTGGCCTGATTCTTGGCCTGGAGTAACTGGAGAACATATACGCACGTTATGCCCGAAGGAAGTCGCCATCGGAGGTCTAGTTCACTGGGAAAAGGCAAAATTGTGCACCAAAAAGCCTCTTCTGGGCTGGCCGCATTTTTGGAAAACAAAGAATTAAAGTGGACAATGGGAAAATTAGAAGCAGCAGGAAGGTGTAAATTTTGTACCTGCCTAGCAGGGTACTTTTTCCCATGATAAAAAATTCACTTAAGCTGCAGTGGGAAAATTAGAGGCAGCAGGCAGGCAGGAATTTATTGCCTACCTTGCATGGTAAAAATTCCCATGGTGGAATAAAAGAAAAGTGACTTATGTGAATCATGAGATTTTATTGTCTGCCTTACAGGGTAAATAATCCCATTATGAAATTCAAATCACTTAAGTGGATCATGGGATTTTTGGGGCTGCCTTGTAGGGTAAAAATTCTCATTGTCATGTGTTTTTAAAAATAGAATTCTCTTTAGCCAAAAAGTGCAACCCACCTTGGGTGAATAATAATGCATTAAATAAATATTTATTAATATTTATTCACCCAAAATTGGTGCTCAAGCATGGAAGAAAGTCAACAAGGTAAAGGGGAATAAAGAAGATGGAAATAGATTGGCTAAAATTAAATAAATATTATTTATTTAAAGGTAGCCCCTTCATGCTAAAAAGTGGGCCCCATTTAGGATATATTTAATACTTTTTGAAGTATTAAATGATTAAATTAATTCCTATTTTCAGTGGCTATGGTCAAAGCACACTGTGAAGCTTAAGTGAAGTGAAGAGTGAATGATTAAATTGAATTAATTTAATTAATTGGATGGCTATCCTTAAACATGCAATTTTAGCACACCAGTTAAAGAGAAGAGCATGATTTTTAATTAATTAATTGTCAGGAATAGAAAGGGAAATTATTAATTATAGAATTATGAGAGTTATATAAACATGGACTGCCATAAAGGTGAATTAATTAATTCACAGGTGAAGAAGTGCAACCTAGAGGAAAAGCGCGCCCCATTTGGAGAAGGATTTTGCTCAGAGGAAGGTGGATTTGATGCTAAAAGCTTATAGTTTTGGCGCATGCTTTGAAGAAGACTGATTTGTGTCTGCATAATTGTTTGTAGAAGTGATACAGGTGCTCAGGTGATGTTAGTAAAATTCATGCTTACTTTGCATGCAAATAAAACGTCAAATTTTGGGGCAGCAGGCTTAAATTATGCAGATTTTTGTGATTAAAATTCACTGTGCATGCTCTGGTTGCCATATTTGTCTAAATTAATTACAGGAGTTAGATACAGGTGCTTTTATAAAGAAAAGAAACTTATATCAATGTCCAATACATTGAATATTTCCTCTAAATCTGAAGGATTATCCAAATCTGCACCAGTTTTTAAGAATTCCAGTCAAATAAGAAGAAAAAAAATTGTTCAAACAAAGATAGACAAAGCTATGGTGAAGAAAGATGAAAAAGAAAGCACAAAGGAGTCATGCATCACTTCTAAATTTGCAGATATTAGAGACACGGATCTAGGCTCGGAACCTCTTGCTGAATTGATAGACAGATCCAGAGCAGGAAAGACTTCACCCATGCATGCAGGAAAGACTTCACTCGTGCATGCAGGAAAGACTTCACTCATGCGTGTAGATTAAAAGCAGTGGAATTATTCGAGCTACAGCTTTTCCATCCATAGCCCAGTTGCCAGATTTTGTTATGCAAGTGCAGATTCATATCCAGATGCAGTGCAAATGCAGATGCAAATCCAGATCCAGATCTCATAGTTGTAAAAGCTTTTGGCATAAAGGCTTCATCCTCTTGTTTCGAATGTAGCCCTTGAAGAAGTCAATACGTGGAAAATTCCGTCGAAGATCTTTTGCATGTGCTCTTATCTTCTAGTTGAAGCCTTCATTGAATTTGCATTCACTTGAAGTGCTTTCCAGAATTTTTAATTGCTCATATGCAATTAAAAAATAAAGATGATGAGTTATTTACAGCCAACCTTGCACTGATGCATGTACATGAGAAGAACTACAAAAGCTTCAAGGGTAAAAGAGAAGAAATGCAAAGGTAAAATTCTAACTGCTTCCAGTTCCAACTTGTTTTCAGATCCAGCTGCTCCCAGGTCCAGTATGGTGAGAATCAAAGGAAAAAGAATCAGCTGCATGCGGACATGAAAAAGAACAAGACTGTAGTTTTCCCTCTTCTTTCTTCTTTCCTCTAACAAAGTAATTGAGCGATCAATTAAATTATACAACTTAAGTGATTGATTTAAAAGCCATTACTTGAAGAAATCAACTGCTTGGAGATAGGTGGCAGACATGCAAAATAGAAGGTTCTATCTTCAGTTACAAATCATGCATGTCATGCAAAGAGGAATTCCAGGAGGGAGATTGCCAGTTGTTTCCTTTCCCACTTCCACATCTGTCAGTTCAACTAAAAGCTTTTGATTTGTACTTTCCCTTCTACATTATATAAGTAGAAGAAGAACCTTCGGGTTAAAGAGAAGAATTTGTAAGCAGCAACCTTGTGTTCCAGACTTTGTGTTGAAACCCTTGAGAGCCACTTGAAGCAAAGGAATATACAAGAGTAGATTTCCGAAGAACTTTGTGTCACGGTGTATTGTGTTTCTTGATTTTTATCTTATATCTTTTAATAGACTTTGTGTTATTTCATATCTAAATCTAAAGCTACATTTTCTTAGAATTATGTGTTTATATCTATTGGTTTCTTCTATGTCCATGCAATCAAATCTGCTATCTATTGATTGGGATGCACATCTTCCCCATTTCTTCTCTGTGATTACATAACTTCCTTCTTCTATAAATATTTCCTTTCTTAAAACAGCTGCTTACTTGCTGCAGAACTGTTCAGTTATGGTTCATGAACTGAGTAGTTAAAGTAAAACCCCATTTAGATATTAGCGTACTTTAATTAACAAATCTGACATGGGAGCCTCACCGGTAAAATGAGGGAGATTTATCTCATGACTGCCTAGGTTTTGTGCTATGCAAAAAATCTAGCCAACAAGATTTGAGTTTGTGATTCAAATATAAGACTATTTTTTTACTTGTATACTTTGATCTAAAGCTCCATTTGACTTGAGAACGGTCTCATTGGAAGTGTTTTTCAAAGGGTTTTACTCGATTATAATGTTTGAGGAGAATAATGAAGATACTTAGGAGATTTTTATGACATAATTTTGGGTCATTTTCTCAATCAATTGATGCCCAAATTAGTTACAGATGTTTTTATTTGATTCCTTTTGTCTCTTGACGCTTCTTGGATGGTATGTTATCCTCATGCCCCCAAAAAAATAAGGATATGTATTGAATGGTTTGTATAACAAGAAATGAGTTGTTATCAATGGTCTAATGAAGAAAGTAATCATTAACCCCCATCTCTTGGCCATTTTTATTTGATTTCTGTCGTCATTCCTGATCTCCATCGCACACATGCTCAGTCAATTTTTTTCATCTTCCATCATTTTAGCCTTGACTAGGGCACCCAGGATAGAACTGGGGTGCCCATGGTCATGAGATTTCCATCTTGTAAAAGTTTCAAAAACATCATATTTATGCTTAATACAATAAAGCCATACCTTCCTTGTGGCATCATCAATGAAAGTCACATAATATTGGGATCCTACAACAGAAGCTACCTGGGCTGGTCCCCACACATCTGAGTGTACAAGCTCTAATTTTTACTCCTTCTTTGTTGACCCAACCTTGAGAAATATCACTCTCTTCTACTTTCCAAATATGTAGTGCTCACAAAATTCAAGATCTAATTGTTTCAAATATGATAGCTTACCCTTAGCTTTTAAGATCTGCATTCATTTTTCACTCATATGTCCCAACTGATTATGCCACATGGTTGCATTTGAATCTATAGTAGATAGCATAGAAAAGGAATCTGTAATACAGGTAGACAGATATAAAGTTCCTACCTTCTTACCTCCTACCCAAACAAGAGATCCCTTGGTAACCTTCCAACAGTTGGCTGTGAATGTAACCGCGCATCCAGATTCATCAAGTTTCCCTACAAATATTAGATTTCTTTTGAGGCTTGGCACATGCCTCACATCTTTCAATAGTCATGGGTTTCCATTCTGCAACTTTAGATAAACATCACCTTTACCAGTAATATTACATGGATCATCATCACCTAAATAAACTTGTCCAAAATCACCCTAAACATAATTTCTGAAATAACCCTTATTAGGGGTAGCGTGGAAAGAAGCTCCAGAATCTAAAACCCAATATTCTAATTTATTATCCAAGGAGAGAATAAGGGCATATTTCTTTACCTCACTTGCAACATTTGCCTCTTTACCTTTGTCTGATGTATTCTCTTTGTTTTCCTTGGACCAATACTCCTTCTTTAAGTGTCCTCTCTTTCCACAATTTTAGCAAAGTAAATCTCTATACCTGGATCTAGATCTGCCATGTCTTGAGTTTGATCTCCCATTCTTCTTGCTCTTATATGATCTCTCCTTAGATCTTCCCCTGTTTTCTATAGTTAAAGTGTTTCCAAATGATGCTTCTCCTGAGATTTTCTTGTGTATTTTGTCATTAAGGATTACACTAACCACATCATCAATTTTCAAACCTTTAGAAGCAGTCATTGTATTACTAACAACCATTACCACGTTATCCCAACTATCTGGCAAAGAGCATAAGAATAAAATTATTTTCACTTCATCATCAAATGGAATTTCTACCGATTTTAATTGATTTACAATAGACCAGAAATCATCCAAATGATTAGATATAGACCCACCTTCTTGTATCTTAGAATTAAACAATGTTTTCATCTAATACACCTTATTCGAAGCACTAAGAGTTTCATACAAATTTGCTAAAGATTTCATCAACTCTGCCGTGGTTTTTGCATCTATAAAATTTGAAGTCACCAATCTTGTCAGGCTCAATCTTATAGATCCCAGAGCCTTTTTATCAAGAACCTTCCATTCTTCATCACTCATCGTGCTCGGCTATCCATGCTCAGACAACTGTAAGTATAGATCTTTCTGATATAAATAATCCTTCACCTGCATCTTCCATAGTTAATAATTATGACCGTCAAATTTCTCTACTCATTATTTACTATCTTCCGCCATTGCTCTACTCCCACTCAATCAGAAAACCTTCTGTGAGTAAATCCTTTCGACACACAAAACCTCCTGACAAATCTCTGATACCAGTTATTGGGGTTAAACCATGTAACAGTGTTGCACAGTTCTATAATTAGATAAAGAATACAAGCAATGAATGTGGAAATAATCCACAGAAGATAAAATAAACAAGAGAAAGATAACACCGGATTTAATGTGGTTCACCTAGTGTGGGCTATGTCCACAAAGAAATGACCAATATTATTATTCAGTGCTTCACAAAGGAAATATAATGAAGATTTTTTGTCTTCCTGTTGTCCTCTCAAAATTCCCCTCTTTTAAAAGTTGAAAAATTTGAAATTTTTTGAGTTGGCACCCTTCAGTAGTGTTTTAGTGAAGTAAAAATTCAAAGAGATGGCAAAAATTCCATTTCTTGGGGTCATTTTAGTGACTTGCGGGTCTGTCAGACATTTTTTTCCCTCATGTCCCAAGTACTGGCGTGCCTCTTATTCGCCGATTGGCCGATTTCCCCGTAAGTCCTTGTCTGTCAGCTTTTTCAGACTTTTTCAGCCCATCTGTCCCAAGTACGCCCGAGCCTCCTGTTCACTGATTTCCCGCATCGGCCGAATCGGCCTGTCACGTCCTTCGTGTCCCAATGTCCCATGGACCGTCTGGGCCAGTTTTTCTGATTTTCCCACATTTCACCTTTTTGAGTCGGTGCAAGCTATATTAAATGCGCATTTATGATCTTATCTCTTCTGAACGGCTATTTAAAGAGGCAACCGTTTATGCACTTGTCACATTGCTTGTTCATTATCTCTTGCCTGCATTTTTACAAAATTGAGTCGTTTGTCCACCTTCCTGTATCTCTTTGCAATTTTTGTCATGAATCTATTCTTTGAAGGCCATTCCTCTATTCATTGTCAAAAATGAAGATCAAATTTCAAGGGCACGAGCATCTGTCCCCTTTGGAGTCTTATGTGCCCGATATTGGAGATAGCGAAGTTTGACATTTGGATTTCGATGATTTCTAGGGTAGATTAGCATGTGATAACCTTGCTCCCATGGCTCAAATGATAAATGATAGTGGAATCACATACACTGCTAGTTTTCCTCTCTCTATGTAATGTGTCGACACTGTGCTCGCTTGCGGGGCTAATTTCAATCCAGACACCAAGGAGGTTGTCAGTGTGCACGGCGAGTTGATTACAAAATTGGATGATGTCGTCATCGTTACTACCCTACACATCCCCGAAATAGAAGACTCTGTTGTTCTCACTCTCGCTCAAGTTCAGACTCTGTTTGATCAAGACAACGAGAAATATAAGGCTCGAGTAGTGAAAGCATGGCTGAAGTGTCCTAAGAAGGGAGCGTCTCGAATCTCTAAGGCATTGTTCAAGGTTGACTTCAATGAAGAACTATCAGATTTCATCACCTTGCTTGTCTAGATTATGGGAATGCCCTCTACTAACGACTTCCATTTTTTGGATGTGTCTTTTCATAAATATCATCTATGAGGGTAAGCAAAACATAAATTGGGCTGAGATTATCTCTGGAAACCTGACTGAGCAATTGTCAAATGTTTAGCAAACCAAAAAATTCTACATGACTTCCTATCTCATGTACACCTTGGCAGCATCTCGTGAGTGGTTCAGCTTCACTTTCATTGAAGGTAAGAAGGATGAGCCCATCTATGCATATCGCCCTCAGTTTACCCTCAAGGTCAGTAATCATAATTTCATAAGGATAAATGATGCCTTCACCATGTACAGTGTGAGACTCTTGGAGGGTGACACTGCCAGAAGGTTCTCTGATAAGGCTAAGGCTTTGATAACCAAGTATGGACCTTTCTTCATTTAGTTTTGAAAGTTCTCATACATCAGGCTGGCTTGTTTTAAAAGCACACCTCTCAAGCTTCCCATGTTCTACAATGACAAAATGGCTTTGGTTGAGGTGTGCAGGCAGCTGGATAAACTTCATAGAACCTACCGAGATAAGAAGATTGTTGGTCTTCATTTCCCTATCACCTTAGGGAATTATACATGCAGGACAACTCTAGATGCCCAAAATATAAAAAGGGCTATTACTCCTCTTTCAGTTCATTTCTTCAAGCCCAGGACGTGCTTTGATATAAATAAATACATTGATCAAAATCTCATAATAACTTATCATCACCGTCTTGACACTGAGGATTACTGGGCTAATTGTGCTGATGATTTTGAAGCCAGGAGGAGGCATTTTGGCAGATTTTCTCTACAACAAATCATAGATCTCAACCTCTACCAGGTTCCTGAAGGGCTTAGGGACGATGATGAAGATTTGTAATCCTTTGAGTATGAAAGATCAATCAAGCACACTCCTCTGGAAACCCTGGATTGGTATGTGAAGGAAAGAGATGACTTGAATGAGATAATCACCCTTGTCATTGTCAGAACTATGATTTGGTCTGACAGAAAGGTACGTGAACTCAGGATGAATAAAGGTAGATCCTCTTCAAGAGAGACTTCCACACCTAGGAAGGAAGTACATACACCTAACACTGAGGCACTTGAGCAACATCCTCCTTCTTCGATAAAAGAACCTAAGTTGTCTACTCCTTCCTCTTCCACCAAAGTGTATCAGAAGAAGTTCAAAGAAGTCAAGCAAGAAACGATCGAGGAAAAGACTCTTCTGGAGTAGTTAGAATTGCCTATTGGGTCGAAGAACATTATTTTTCTAAGTGAGAATGATGATGATGAGAAGAAAGAACCAAAAGAAACTCCTAAAATCACTACTGAGGTGGAGAAGGAAGGACCAAGAACTGAACCTCCAAGTTTAACAGACTCCTCTATTCTTGAGATTCTATTCATTTCCCCACTGGAGACAACAACGGTTCATACTCTGAGTGCCATGAGTTCACTTGCACTTAGATCCCTTGATTCTTTTGTTTCTTCTTCTTTCTTTGCCTAGGTATAGCCCCTAGTAGACAACAAGAAAAGGAAATATTCCTCCCGATTAACAGGGCCTGATTTTGATGTTGTAGCAACTCTACTTGGTACTACCCCTCCTCCTCCAACAAAGAAAGCAAAGACTACTTCGAGGTTGGTA
This sequence comes from Taxus chinensis, assembly GCA_019776745.2. Taxonomy (NCBI): domain Eukaryota; kingdom Viridiplantae; phylum Streptophyta; class Pinopsida; order Cupressales; family Taxaceae; genus Taxus; species Taxus chinensis. The sequence continues at coordinate 720,721,807 of CM034153.1, read as the reverse complement.
ACTGATGCTCAAGGCCAGCAGTTCCCAGAGGTTGTAAAACCTAAAGTGGATAAAGAGGAGAAATATTTTTTGATCTTTGACTTAGAGCTTTCCAGAATTCCAATGGGAGAATCCACACCTGAGAGTGAAGTTCATAACCTTCGGGAAACCGTCACTAAGGTTATTGAATGGGTGGAGAAAGGCAATCAAACCATGGAGCAATTGGAAGAACAAAACCAAGTTATTTCTAACTTTATCAGATCATTATTCGCAAAGGATAAAGTTTTGGATCCAACCCCATTGGCTGCTCTCCCACAACCCATAGTTCTCAGCCAAGACGAGGTTCAAACCATCAAAGACATCCATAAGTATTATACTTATGGGAAGGCTGTTAAGGCCATGGTGGATGATATGATTGTAGAAGGTTTAAACTTCATTGAGGAAGCCTTCAAAACTAATGAGAAGGTGATCAAGCTGCAGTAGAAATTCACTTCCTCAATCAAGGCTATGGACAAAGAATTGAAAGTCTGGAGTGGTTGTATCACAGATCTCCATCTGATGGGTCAAACCGATGATAGAATCTTGTTGGCCAATAATATGTTTAATGATGTCAAGAATAACTTGTTAAGGATGTGAATCTTTAGCATTGAGTGGAAAATAAAGGTTCTTGAAGAAGCACTAGGGCAATTGAGGAATGTATGACAAAAAGGGGAGTCTTTTAAAACTTGTGTTGTATCCACCTTCAAGGATATCCATTGTCATTTTCAGGATGAAACCACAGGTGTATTCTTCTCTCTCCAATAAATCAAGGCTCAGTTTAAAACCTTTTTCATAGATATTTGTTCAAGGAAGATTCAATCGCTAAAGAGAAAATGAAGGACATTTGTTCTCTCCATTCAGCTTTAGCCAAGGCTAATAAGTAATATCTGGAGCATACTGAGTTTGACAAAGATATGGAGAAATGCTTGGGCAGGTGGACTCATGCTACTTCCAACACAACGATTCCAAGGGGCATGGAAGCATTTAAGAGACTCAAGCACTGGATCCTCAAAATAGTGGGCCCTCCTCAGCCACAACCATATGTCTCTACTTCTGGCTCTTGACTCTCTTCTTCTATTTATAGTTCGGATCTCCTTATAATTTAATTAAGGACTTTATATTGTGTATTTCCTTAATTAATCTTTTGGTTAAAAGAAACGGTTACTAAATGTAACCACTTTGTAAACTATATATTGGGCTCTCCACACCATTACAAGGGGCTAGAACTCTGATAATTTTTGAAAGTGTAAAAGAGCTAAAAGCTATCAATACAAAAGATTTTCTTTCCTATTTCTATCTGCATCTCTTTATTCTCTTTTGCCTATCTAAAGTTTATGAATCATTAATCTATTGCATTAAGAAGCTTTGTATTCTTATGGATGTCATTTTTAGAACTTTGTGTTTATGAAATAATATCTGGTGGTTTAATATGAATGATTTTGTTCTATATATCATCCTTGCTCAACATTTATAAGGAACTATTTTGCTATCTATATTTCCTGAGAGTGCTATTATATTCTACCTTTTCCCTCCCTTAGTTCTTTTGTTCTTTTGTATTGATGATCTATCTTGGCATTCAAACACTTTCATGATATCAGAGTTCCTCATTAAAGTAGAAAGTTGTACATTTGTATATAATTTTGTTGTTTACTTTCAATAAGGGCACCTCTCCCATTAAAGAGGAGGGACTTTCTATCCCCTGATTGTTGCTTTCATTAAAGTTCTAATTTGACAACCAACACTTCCAACACCTCTCGAGATGTTCAATGATTTTTCCTCACTCAACTACTCTTTCTTTCTCACCAAGAAAACTAACATGCAAATAATTTCTATTTTCTCCTCTCATACCCTCATATAATGCATACATGCATATATATCTATTCTGGGTAACTAACTATGCTTTTACAATCAAGAAATCATCTTTAAAGAAAAATATTTATTCTAATTCTCGTTAAAAAAATAAAGCATTTTCACACAGGTAACCATCATTGGTCACTTCCTGACCGTCGTATCACTTCCTGACCATTGTCAGTCACTTCCTTACCTATGCTGGTTGTTGACTAACCATCACCGGTCACTACCTGACCGTCGTCGGTCACTGTCAAAACTAGCAACATGTAAAAACAAGCTTTCTATGAAGCAATTAAGCTCCATACTTAACAAGAGTATCTTGTTAGCCAAGACAATTGGCCTAGTTTATGATAACTACCATATCCCTACCTTCTCAATATAATTTTTCTCATTCTAAGTAAATAAAGGTAACACTCGTGTAAACTAATATTTCTATTGAGATTTACTATAGAAAATGTAAGCCCCTTGGACCATCAGGAGAAACAAAGGAGTGTTATAACACCTCATCGAAGTAATGAACTTGTAAAGTTGAAAATTGTAAGGGAGAAAAATTAAGGAAACACACTTCACTTCAACAAATCCCTAAAATATGTGGCGATCAGGAAACCATTGCTTTAAATAGAGAGTTGATTACGCAATTACCCCTCTAAATAGAGTAGCGGTTGTGTAATCATCATGGTGGTAGTGTAATCATCATGGTGATTATGCAACAATTGTGATGGTTGTGCAACATTCGTAGTATTTGTGTAACCATTGTTATGTGTATTGTAACGGCTATGCAATTATTGCTCTAATTGTTGCAACGATTGTGGAGGTCCTATCATCGGACGCCACAAAACCTCCAACATGATAAAAATTACAAAAAAACACCATGATACACTAAAAAAAACAAAAACCAATTATATTTTCCTAAATACACCCTCTTAACAATCATTTATATTGTAAATTTGCCAGAAAAACCTCCCCTAAAGCTTATTTCTAAAAATATCTAAACCTAGGGAAAAAAGGAAAAAAATCTCGTAACTAACTTGCTCCTAAGCACCTGTGACTACCCCTAGGTCTACTACCATTGTATCAAAACAATCGTGTACCTAATTATACTCGTGCACTAAATTGTCACTAACAATCTAGAGCTCCAAAAATAGTAAAAGAGAAGTACCACCACTGATTTCTAAAATTGGTAAGAATGTGATATATATAGAGTGTTATTGATAAATATAGGGTGTTTTGGCTTTCTGACACCATTTTGGCAAGATTGTGCATTGCTAGCAATGTTGGAATAGGTAGTTTTCTCCCCCTCACATAATTGGTATGTAATTTTGTCTTTTCATTTCAAAATATTTAGGTAATCTAGTTTTCTTACTGCACTTAATTCTTGTATTTTTTTTATAAGTGGCGAGAAGTCTTGGTTGATGTCTCCTTGGAATGAAGGTGGATTAGGTAACTTTCTAACCCTTCTATTTTGGGAAGTGTCATTCTTGGAAATCACGTTTTCACTCATTAATGGCTAAAACTCTACTTTGATGGGGCAATATGTATGTACCCAACTATTAAATGGTGTAACACTTGATCATAAAATGTCTCCAATGATGAAAAATCTAATTCAAAGACAATACTGAGATCCATATCCCCTCCTTTTCCTTTTACACCCCTACCTGAACTTAGCTAAGCCTCTTAACCCCGCTCCTAAACTGTCAATTTACTTACTAGCTTATTTGTTATGTAATTTTCCCTACCCTTTAGTGGCATTTTCACAACCAACCCTAAATACAGAGTTGTGGTTGTGCAACCACCCTATAACAATAGGGGTGGTTTTGTCACCATGGAAATCAAAACTAAAACATGTGTTTTTAAATGCATGTTTTGATTACAATTTATTTTTCTCTGAGTTTACTTAGTTAAATATGTTAAGAATAGGCTCATTGGAATGATTTTTTCCTTCTCCTCCCTTATTGATAAAAGTATATTTTGAATTTTTCCCCATTAGGTGACCAACTCCCTCTCATTCGACGTGTGTATTCTAACTTATTCTTCCCTAAAAGCTTATAAATATCCCACATTCATTTGTATCATGGGTTAGCAATTTTAAGTTTTGAGAAGTGCCACGTTGTTGAATTTTGGAGAGGTTATTGTATAGACACGTAATTTTTTTCTTACTTTCCTACAACTCACATTCTAGCCATCATTCTTCGTACCAGACCAACTATCCTTTTTTCTTGATTTCTTATTGTCAACCGATGTTTTTCTCACCCAGATCACTTGGAACTCACATATTGGATAGAGTTTGAAGCTAAGAAGACACATAATACATCACCAAAAGCACTGGGAAAATGTACCACAATATTGTAGTGACCATGTTGGGGATGTGTTTCATTTATTTTAGGTTTTAATATAAGCATCGTCTTTTGGAATCAAGAAAGCTAGTTTTAATTTTATTTGGGAACAAAATATATCATCACTTCTTGTGTTCATATGCTATACTTGTATTTGTTTTAATATATTTCTTTTAATAAATCTTATACCTTGGATAATCTCTTCCCGACTTATCCCTGTGGATCTGCTTGGGAAAAAAATTGGAGGAAGAAGTGAATAAATCCTTGCATCTTTTATTATTTAGTATATTTTTAATTAGATTAGAATATGTTTTGGCGAGGAAAGTTCGAATGGAAGAAAGGAAATAGCTTATGAATATTCCATTCCCAAAAAATCTGAGGGAGAAGGTGTGTTGTAGGAAGATTTATTTTTTGTGAAATCAATAATATTTTGAATGCTTCCTCATTATAATTAGTATTTAAAACCCCATGTAACAGAGGAATAACCACATATGTTTGTTCATTGTGTGATTTATTTTGATTAGAAGAAGTGATTAATTAATTTTAGTTATTTGTTTGTTTCTTTAGAATATATATCTTATCTTCTTTTAAATAATCCAGGAAAAATCAAAAATATTAGTTACTTAATTAGTTTTAATTAATTCCTTTCAAAATCGTCTTAAAATAGAAAAATATATATTAAAGTAGTTACGTCTATTTTGTTTTGATAATTAATTGAAAATAAATTTGATAAACCAAAGGGATAAATTCAATTATCTTTTTGTTTAATTAAATTTCTTTACATTATTCATTCATTGTTAGGATTTAACGTAATCTAAGAACCAAAACCAAGACAAAAACCTAGTTATCAGGAATTCACACTACCGGTTCATAGCCTCTAACTATTCTTTAACTACCCATTTGGTTTCTTTTGGTCTCACTCACGAGTTGACAATCATACATGACCATTTCCATTCCAGCTCAACCTCGTAGGAGAATCTTCGAACCAATCGCTAAACCACTAGGTATCAACCTATACCAGGGGACATGGAATTATGAGTACGTTTAGTATTTTTTTCTCTACTCTCTTGCCTCTAAAATCATCAACCAACTTGACACTTTAAATGAGAAATTATCCATAGTTGAACAGTGTCTGGCTGATCAAGAAAACTAAGTTATAAACCCAAATATTTAGCTTTCTCTCCTTTACACATCATCTACATTGTTGCATGACCCTCTCTGGAGATGTGTATTTAGAGATGAACTGAAATTTTCAAAAAGTTTGTCATCCAGGACGAAGCATTTTTGGTCTAACTGTTATAGATTGGGATTTACATGCAGTGATTATACTAGATCGTAGTATTGCGCACATAAAGATAAGATGAGTTTTCATTGTCCTTGACGAGAAAATTTCATACTTACAAGTTGATTGATTGAGATTTTCTAAACCTTTAAATATTGAGCCTTATCCATCCCCACCTATTTCGTATTTACCACTTTACACTTACTCATGCTCATGCCATCTTCCACATTTCAGTTGTCTTGGTCTGACCTTAGGAATTTTAGTGCACATGAACAACCTGAATGCACCCTAAACTTTCACAAAGAAAACTACAAAGCTAAACAAGGAAGGCTAACACCATTGCCACCTAATTAGCTAGGGCTATAAGTCTAGGAATGAAAACATTAAGATAGAAGCTTGAAAGAATGCCTAATTAGTATGAAAACATTGCAAAACTAACTAAACATGCCTACTAATATGATTAATTACCTAACATGGGCCTAAATAGACCTAAGAGGGCAATCAAATGGTTATGGTTGCAACTCAAACAATGGTGAAATGACCTCTCCAAATGACTTGCTAAATCACTTTAGATTATTCATCTACTAACCTTGTTAAAGGTTTTAAGCAAGGATTGGACTTGGCTTAGAAATCATATGTATTATATGAGATGCAAATCAAAGTATGGTGTAAAATATAAAGGAATGAGGTGAGTTGTTTTTATAGTTTTCCTTTTGGGAGAAACTTGTATTGTGGTGCATGTGGGACTAAAAGCCCCAAATTAGATTAGAACTGATAATCATGATCAGGCCTTATTAATCACAATTAGTGAATTACCAAGTGATTAAGAGGTGTGGAGCCTTAATCAACCGCTTAGGGTCAACTAGGAGGCTATGATAGGTTTTTGAAGCTTGTCGAGACGTTGTGAAGGTGAATGGGGTGATTTTGAGTGGTTGGAAGAGGGATTTCAGTCAATACTAAGGCATATTGACCAAATCAAGGGCAAAATAGGCTTAATTAGCGTATAAATGGTAATTCTTTGTTCGGAAGAGGGTTTTGGCTTACGATTCGCCATAAAATGGGCATCCTAAATGTGAATGGGATTTGGTGTTCAACAAAGTACTTGTTGACCGACCAAAGCGGCAAGAAACGTTAGGTAATTAGTAAATATCACTAATTATAATGGAATTGGGAAGAATAAGAGTGATTTGCGTATGTTTTGACAATAAGATTGCAAAAGTGGAATTTAGGTGTCTACATTTTCCCATGTTCGAGGTGAAGTTAGTGACTTCACTTCAAATATAGTAGACAAGCATAACCAGGTAAATTTTTGAGGAAAAATTAGTAGGATGAAGGATGCCCCCTCAAGTGTTGATGGGGTGATAGAAGAAGTCAATCGATGATACAAAAATATGATTGAAATGGATAGAAAACAATAGGTTAGAACGGGCGCGAAACCATCGAGTATTGAGAAGGAATATGGATGGGGATAAATGTGGTTGTTTATGGCCCCGTGTGAGTTTTTAGGAGAAAACTTAGTAACGGTAATAAATGATAATGGAGAAGAAATGATTAATGGAGAAATATATGACAAGCCCAACCTTTGCATCCAACCTTTTAATTAGCAACTTGTTTATATATTTTTGCCCATAGGTCTACATCATCGGCCTTTATTGAAATGAACAAAAATGTAAGATAACATGAAAAGTGAAATTACTAACATTTGTTCATTGCTAAGTAACTCCATGCAACATGCATAATGCAATGCAATTATGAGAAAGTACAACAATATCTAACTCAATGCAACATACACAATGCAATGCAATACGAGAAACCAATACAATCACACGCACTCAAACAAACAACATTCAAGACAATTGCACCAATGTTTTTGTTATCAAACTACAGTTCCTGAATGTTCGTGTCATAACGACAAGGGTTAAAAATGATGCCCCAAATGATAACACATGTGAGGGAAAAATGGAGGACACAAGTAGTCCCATGGAAAGTATTCGTGCATTATGACACAATACCTAGCAACTCACTGTTGCATGGGAGTACCGATATAATAAGCAAACCCAACTTTATTAATGGAGGTAGATCACACTGATCTACATGTCATTTGAGACAAGAACAAGCAAGAATGTCATAAAGATGGGTTTGTAAGACATATTTCAACGTTTGAGGATGATGCAATTGACATAGGCTTTAGCTGTATATATATTGTTTACCGTTTTTTGTAAAATTTTAAATTTTGACAACAAAATTTTGTTGATTTTTAATTAATTTTGAATTTTTTAAAAAATTGATTGTTTAAATTTTTTAATTTATTATGTTATTTTATTTTTATTTTTATAGAAGAAAATATTATAGAAGGAATAACGAAGTCGCGACACAATGTTAGAAGTGACCGCAAGGCAAAGAAAAATGCCTCGGGTAGTAAAAAAAGCTGCTAGGAAGAAAAAATATGCCCCAACGTAGCAAATATGTGCCGAAAATAATTATTTTTAAAAAATAATCATCGCCGATAGTGTTAGAGGAATTCTAGATGACGCACGGTGGTCTTGAGGCACTTTGGGAGTGAGAAACACACTGTAGGAGGTAGAAATGAGCATATAAGCCACCACGGCAAATCATTTTACCACATTTGCTTACTATTTGACTTCTAAATTGAGCTCTGACCTACGAGAGGAAATGGCGAGAGTAGTGAATTGAAGGCACCGCGCAGACATCGTGAGGGACTACACGAGACTTCCAACTGATGGACCCCAGGTACCCAATTCTCTCTTTTACCCTGGTAATTCAAAAAAAATTAATGGAAAATATGCTTTTTTAGGTTAAATATAGGGTAAAACTGGGGGGCGCCTATGTTAGTTGTGTTTGTAAACAAAAATTGTTTTCCTTGCCAGCATAGGCATCTGGGCGCCTGTGCTAAGCAACTTATTGGTTTTTGTGAAATTTTTGTGCCAGCATGGGCGTCTGGGCGTCTATGCTGAACTATTTTTTTGATTTTTTAGTTTAGTTGGCTAGCATGGGCGCTTGGGCGCCTATGCTGAGCCCCCTTTTTTGTTGGCCAACACAAGTGCCTAAGCATGCTGAGCTCCTTTTGTATTTTTTTATTTTTGTTGGCCAACATGGGCACTTGGGCACTTATGTTGAGCCCCTTTGTGCTTTTTTTAGTTTTTGCTGACCAATAGGGGCGCTTGGGTGCCTATGTTGAGCCCCTTTGTGTTTTTTTTGGTTTTTGCTGGTCAGCATGGGTACCTGGGTGACCATGCTGAGCCCTTTGTATTTTTTTGGTTTTTGTTGGCCAACATGGGCACCTGGGTGCCTATGCTAAGCCAGTTTGGCATTTTTGCATGTTAGTTGGCTAGCATGGGCGCCTGAGCGCCTGTGCTAAGCCACTTTAGTGATTTTTTTGACTTTGATTGGCCAACATGGGTGCCTGGGCACCTCTACTGAGCCACTTTAACATTTTCTTGATTTTGGTTGGCCAACATGGGCGTCTAGGCACCTATCCTGAGCCACTTTAGTATTTTCTTGATTTTGGTTGGCCAACATGGGCGCATAGGCGCCTATGTTGAGCCACTTTAGCATTTTGGCATGTTTGTTGGCCAACATGGGCGCCTGGGTGCCTGTGCTAAGGAAGTTTGACATTTTTACAAGTTAGTTGGCCAACATGAGTGCCTAGGCGCCTGTGTTGAGCTAGTTTAGTGATTTTTTGTATGTAGCAAGCCAACATGGGCACCCAGGCGCCTGTCCTGAGCCACTTTGGTCTTTTTTCGCTTGTGGTGGGTAGCATGGGTGCCTGACACCTGTGCTGAGCCACTTTTACAATTTTTTCACATTTTCTACTACAGCATGGGCGCCTGGGCACCTATGTTGAGAAATTTTATTATTTTTATATTTATTTTTGACTGTGTGAGTGCCCATGCGCCCATGCTGAGAGCCTAGTGCTTGGTGCACATACACGGAGGAGTGCTTACACACAAAAAACACTCTTAAAACTACTTTTTAGGCCAAAAATTTAGTTTTTTTGCTTAACAAACCCCACGTAGAAGAAAAAAAATGTGAACCATAGAGAAATTTAACGATGAAAATAGAAGAATAACACACTAAAATTTAGAAATTTTTAGAAGAATTTACATGATATAATAGAAAAATAGACTACAATCATTGACTTAACTATCTGCATGCTTGGATGCACTAGGGATGTGAGAGCGGCATGCACGACTTCATACCTTTGAGGCGACGCTTGGACGTTCCAACCGGGTTTTCCTAGAGATTACCTTTGAGGTGACAGGCCTATCTTACATAGCTCGCATGCCCCATATCTCTTTTGATCATAGTTTACTCACAGCCTTAGCTGAGAGATGGCATAGTGAGAGTCATACCTTCTGATTTCCAACCGGTGAGATGGGCATGACGCTAGAGTATGTTTGGTAGATCCTACAAGTTCCAATCGAGGGTTGTTTGATTACCTACGACGGTCTCTCAAACCGAGTTTAGTACTATATAGCCATGATATTTGGATTGATTGACATTCCCTGTCAAGGCCCTAACAACTGTGGTTAGGAGATGCATAGTCAATACATGACTAGGATAGGTCCCTGTATTCTTATTAGCTCTTGTCAGTGGCATGTTGCTACCTAAGAAGATTGGTGCTCAATTCTCCCTAGGTCTCATTAGAGTGATCCACATCTTGCTTCAGAGCAGAGTCTATTGTTGGGGTCAGTGCATACTAGCTCACTTATATTTTGACTTACAATTGATAGCTTATCATGGTCATAGGACATTGAGCCCTACTACTTTGCTATAGATTTGGGTTTGGGACCATATTGCCATTGCACTTCCCTTAGGAGCATTGAGAACTCAAGTTCTTAGAGAGCCTTCTCTCATGGGTTGGGTTCCTAATAGAGACAATGTTCGTAGCCATAGGGGGGACACAGGTTACTTCCAGGGAACATTTGATGAGCTACAACCCCACATGATCACTTGGCGACCGTATAAGCTGTATTAGTGGCCATAGGATGCAGATGAGTTGGGGACGGCGGTAGTAGATCACTTTATTATTGGGAGAAGGAGCCACATCTTAGAGTGGTATAGGGTGGATCGAGTTCAACATCAGTTTGGTCTCACGTAGGGGATTCCTGGTGATGAGATGTGGTACGTGTGCTGCTATAGAGAGATTTTTGATATGGGACCACGGATTAGGTTAGATTGAGCCCTTGCTAGCTTTTCAGAGGTAGTCTCATAGCCTTGGGTACAATGGGTGTAGATAGTAGATCTCGGTACTACACCAGACTATGTAATGTGGTATGCACTAGTGCTACCACATCGATTTATCTATTCCTCAGGAGATATTGATCGCAACAAAGCATGATGAGCAGGCTCCAGATCCACCGATAGAGGCACGGGTACAAAGACATGTAGTACCATATATGGGGGTACCAGTGCAAGGACCTTTATCACCTCCTCATGCAAGTCCACAACACATCACACCAAGGGGGTAGAGGAGGGGATTGGTATGAAGAGGATATGGAGGAGGACCTTCCAGATAGTTAGGATACACAAGATGCGCATGTTATGCCTAATATAGTAGATATGTAGGATATATAGGATGTGTAGGATATTCCTAATATAGTAGATATGCAGGACATGCATGATGTGCAGGATACACATGTTATGTAGGATACATAGGATGTGCAGGATACACAGGTTGTGTAGGATACATAGGTTACTGCCTTGCAGCAACAATTTTAGCAGGTGATAGCCTTGCAGCTTTAGATGGTAGTTGAGAGGGATCAGGGTATTACTGAGAGATATCAGGCCTTTGTAGATGGGGACCAACTTGTGACAGAGCTAGACCAAGCCAAGACTGAGCAAGATCAATCCTTTTCAAAGTGAGATCGAGTGATGGTAGATAGCCTACAATCACAAGTAGAAAGAGATTAGGATATAGTAGAGCCAGATCAGTTACAGGTAGAGCGAGATTAGCTACAGACAAAGTGGGACTGATTGATAATAGATAGCCTACAACTATAGGTAGAGCGAGATCAGATTATGGCAGAGCGGTCATAGCTACGGATAGAGCTAGATAGCATTAGGGTAGAGTGTGATACATAACATCAATCAAATACGTCCTCAGGGATGATGTTGATGATTGGTCATAGTGTTATTGTAGCAGGTGAGGCCACTTACTATAGGATGTAGTACTACGTAGTTATTCCAACCAATCAGAGAGTTCCTGAATATAGTCACATAGTCGGTGGTAGGTCCCGATTTAGATCCCATGGACCATCTTGATCAGTACGATCCATAGAGGGTCCTTTAGGACAGGCGGCTACAAATCAGTATGGATCAGTCTAGCCCGAGTTAGCTCAGCCTGATGCAACTCCTTCTACTCGCTTAGCACCTCGGATGCCCCCACCTAGTAGTCCTGGCATGGGTGAGAGTCATGGTTGACTCTCTTATTGACATATCAGATGTACTACTTTATTTTTGGCATATCACCTCATGATAAAGGCATACTTTTATATGGATGTGTATGTATTGTTTTTTAGCATGCCTCATGATGAAGGCACTTTTTTGTATAGATGCCCATGATGACTTGTTATATCAGATGTATATGGACATTTATATTTTCAATGATATATGATGATAGATGGACTACTTAAGTATCACATGTTGTACATGAGATATCATGCTTAATCTGCTTCTTTATGTTTATATCACATGCTAGATTTATGAGATAACCTTAGCCGATATGTTGGGTGAGATACTTTGAGTAAAATATGTGTATATTTTTATATTGGTGTGGGGGGATAGATTTTTTATCATGCACAACCCCTCCTGCCCCATTGTTGATATGATATTTGATGATTAGCTTATAGTATACGTGTGTGATGTAGACTTAGCATTTTTTGATATATGATGTATAGATGTGATGGATATATGTGATATGATGGTGAAATGATAACACAATGCACAAGTTTAAATAAATCTAATCCAATCAACACATTTATTTATAAGCATGTAATATAAAGTAAATTCAATTCCCTGAACTATAGATGAAATTAACATTCAATCTAAGTAAGCAAGTGAATTTAATCCACAGTACACAATATGAAATAGTAATGCAACTAAAAACCATACAAACCAACAACTAAAAGTAAGCAAACTATTACTTTGTTTTTGTGGGATAGATTTGGGATGTTTTTCGTTGTTTTTGGTTTTGTCTCTGAGACAATTTCCTATTGTTTTGGATTTTTCTACGAAACATATAGGAATGTTTTTGGGGACTTTCAAAAGTTATACGAATGTTTTTGACATTTTCTCAACAGTTTTCCAAAGTGAACGTGCAAGGAAATGAAGAAACGTGGATGCCCCCAGTGTTAGATGGGATGTACATGGGTAGAATGCCACGTGGTATATGCCAGAAGTGACACTACGAAGTTGCCCCCAGTGTGAGATGGGCTCATTCAATTTTAAATTCTTCACACTTAAAAGGTTAGGTTAGCCGAATCAGGGAAAAGAAGGATAAGCTCACAAGGGACTCAGACGAAGGTAAAGATCAACCTAGGACAAAGTTTTCATACTCCTAAACCCAAATTGCTTGTGAACAATGAATCAAAACTGGTTTTCACCATAGGACTTGTCCAAAGTGCCACCATTGCGTGGTTTTCACTATAGACCCCCAGAATTGCTTATTCTATTTTTATACTTTTTTATACTTTTCTTGAATACCATATTGATAGATGATATGGTTCATTATAAATTTAGAAATTGGGAACCTTCTGTATAGGTAAGAGGAACAACCTCTACCCATTTTGTCTAATAGTCCAACTATGATACTCTATAGTGCTTCTCTTCATTCAGGTAGTCCCTTAGCTCAATGTGTAAAGAAGGATATCTTGATCTATAAAGGAAGTATGGACTTAGTGCTGAATACTAAGGATTATGGTAGGCTCAGTGGGAATCCTATAATGGGAGTGCGGATAAAGTTATGGCTGCTGAGGAAACAGGATTAAGTTTCCTCATTATATTGAGACCCAACTTTGAAAACGCTCAAGGTGTCATGATTGGTTGTAAGGATTGTGTTGTTTACCTATTAGATCGATACCCCCACTTTGAGAATCGACCATGTCGTGATTAGTTGGAAGGATTGTGTTGGTGCATGTATCAAGTTTTGTACTTTTGAAAATCCACGCATTTCTTCACATGTTGACAACAATCATGCTCCATGGTAGGCCAATAATAGGCTACCCTGAGAATTTTCTTGGCAAGAACAATCCCATTAGTATGAGCCCCACAGATGCCTTCATGCACCTCTTTGATTGCCTGGATAGGATCATCCAAATTTAAACATCGCAACAGATTCTCGTCGTAGCCTCGGCAAAAGAGGGTGCCACCAAGTAGGGTGTATCAGGATATATGTTGAATGAGGTTTCATTTTTCAACACAGGAAATGTTACTGGGAAAGGTTCCATTATGAAGGTAATTAAAGATTTCAGTGTACCACGGTGAAAAGGGACAAACAACTTCACATGCCAAACAGGAGTCTGGTATGTCATATGCCGAAATTCTTATATTTTCAACAAAGAAGATAATGTCATTCTACCTTGGTTGAATACTCAGCATGGATCCCACCGTAGCCATATCATTAGTTATTCTGTTATGTGCTATAGGTATTTTCTCAAATGTTATCCACTAAAAGTATTCTTTCAAATAATCCACCATCCTCTTGTTCTCTCACATCATGTTCTTTATATGGTTATATTTCATTCTATTTTTATTTTTCAAGACACAATATGCAACCATTGTATTCAAAAAGTTTCTTATGATTGATTATAAACCATTTTCTACTTCAATGGAAGTTGGAATAAATATTTACCCTAAATCTGCATATGAAAAAGGTTTAGATCCTATTTTATATATGTTGTTAGTTGATAGTTTGATTTATCTAACTATAACTAGATCAGATATTTCCTATACAGTAGGAATTACTTCAAGGTTTATGTAGGAACCTTTTTTAGAGATCATTGGAATTTTGCAAAAATAATTTTTAGATATATTAAAGGAACAATCAATTATGGGTTGCATTATACTAAGAATGAAAATGCTATCTTATATGGATTTTTTTATTCTAACCATACTTATGTTGTGTTATAAAATATACTGGATATGTGTTCAAGTTTTTTTGGTGTAAGAACCATTTGGAACAACAAATGCAATCAACAGTCTCCATTTCTTTTACTGAGGTAGATAAGTACAATGGAAGAAGTAAAAAAGTCATGTGGCTATAGCAATTGTTGGTAGAGATACACATGGAAGTTAAAGGGAGTATTCCTCTTCTATGTGGTGGCCAGAGTTGTATTACTCTCGTTTAAGAATCCGGTTCAACATCGGAGGATGAAGCACATTGAGATACATATACGCTTCACCCGTGAGAAGGTGCTAAGTGATGACATAAATCTCAAGTTTGTGTTGACTGAAGAGCAGGTTGTTGACATCTTCACAAATTTCTTGAGTGCTGCAAAGTTTTGTCACTTTCATGAAAAGCTTGGATTGTCAGAGTTTCCATTAAGGGGGAGTGTGCATGACAATTTCACCTCCTAATGGAACTTGGTTTTTGTAAAAATACATTCAAGCATTTGTAAAAGACCTTTGGGAAAGTGTAAAAAAAGACCTTTGGGAAAGTGTAAAAATACCTTCGGGCATGTATATCTCCTAGAATTCTTTTTTAGAAAGAAGTGTATACTTAAAGGCGGTCTTCAGTAAACTCTTTAGTGTTATTGAGTTTACCGGTAAACATTCAGTACAAGCATATTGTTAAGGAGGTCCTTGGTTGTAAAAGGCTCCTATATGCTTGGGTTCAATAACCTTTTATGAGAACCTGTGAGAACATGTAAAACTCATAAATCATACTTAGCCACTGATCATGGGATTATCTTTGGGATTCCAAATCCTTTTGTACCAAAATGTAAATTGAGTATAATGAAGGTGTTATAATTCCTTCAACCTATATGCTAGCCTAAAACCTTTATGGTTTAAGGATTGTAAATCCTATAGTGTACCATGGGAAGATAATCTATTGGCATATGTTATGTTATCCCACTTAACATCAAGGGGAGTGTTGGAACATAATGATTAAGTGGTCTAGCCAACCCTTAATGTATATGGGTCCATCACTAATATATAAGTTAATATTTAATAATATTTATATTTATATTTCTATTATTAAATATGCTAACCTAGGCATATACTTTAGGTTAAATATTTAATATCATGAAATGATTTTATTTCTAATATTAAATATTATAAATCTAGTCGTATGTGTCAACCATTTTAGGTTGAAAAGGTGGGTTAGGAGACATACCCGATCACCTTATATAAAAAGAACTTTAGGTACTCATTTGATATATTCGGAAAATATATCAAAGGTGTGCAAATCAAGTGATTTGGTTTTAACCTTGGTAAATAGGGTTTCAAAGGAGCAGGTGATATTATTGGATGTAAAATAAATTCTCTGAAGTAAAATGTTATTTTCAAAGTGGTTTTTACCCTGTTGGGGTTTTCCACTATAAATATTGTGTCACTTGTGTTATTTATTTCCTATAAGTATTTCTTTATTTACTTAGGTTATGATGTAATCTTTATTTAAATATTTATTGTAACATTATATAATATGTAAGTTGATCAAATCCGTATTTATTAGAATCCTCAAATTATAACATTCTCGTCTTTTACCTTGTATTCATCTATGACTTGTTTGATAATGAACATTGAATCAACAATACAATTTACCTGTCTGATAACCCACTTGATAGGTAACTTCATTCCTGCAATGAGAGCTTCATACTCCACTATATTATTCATGTAAGGGAACCCAATCCGGAATGCTTGCGGAATAAAATCTCCCATGGGATTGATTAACACCACTCCGGCACCTAAACCATGAAAGGTAAAGGAGCCATCAAAGTATAGTTGCCAAACGATAGATTCTTCAAGGTACATAATGGAAGCATCTGGTAATTCTAGACTTAAGGGTTCGATACCTGGCAGTGGAGCTTCTGCTATCTGATCTGCTAAGACTTTTCCTTTTACTGACTTTGATGAGTGTAATCAAATTCAAAATCACTCAACAAGATGATCCAATCAGCCATCTTTCCAATTAAGGAAGGTTTTGATAGTAAATACTTTGATGGATCGATCTTTGAAATAAGTTTGATTTTGTTGTTGAGCATATAGTGGCATAAATTATGGAAATAAAACACTACTTCCAGGCAAGCCTTCTCAACCTGTGGATAATTAAGCTCATATGCTACCAGTGTCTTGCTTAAGTAATATACAACTTTTTCTCTTTGCTCTTTATCATATTGGGCCAATAGTGCCCCAATTGTGAAATGTGTAGAAGAGATGTATAACAACAAGGGTTCTCCTGTCATAGGTGACATGAGAATGGGGGGTTTAGCCAGGTATTCTTTTAGTAAAGAAAAATCTTGTTGTTGTTCCAGCCCCTAGTTAAAATTAACATCTTTCTTAAGAAGGTGTGTGAATGTATGACACTTGTATATTAGCTGTGAGATAAACCTTCTAATGGCATGAATTTTCCCCTGTAAGCTATGCAGTTGTCTGATATTCTTAGGAGGGGGCATTTCTATGATAGTGGTGACCTTTGCATGGTCCACTTCTATTCTCATCCTTGACATAATGAACCCTAGTAATTTCCCAGATAGCACACCGAAGACACATTTCTTCGAGTTAAGGCAAACTTTGTAATCCCTTAGATGTTGAAAGATACACCGCAAAAATTTTGGGTGCTCCTCCTGAGTTAATCTACGTAATCCTCGATAATGTCACTTATCATATCGTGGAAGATTACAATCATTGCCCTTTGATATGTAGCACTTGCATTTTTAAGGCTGAAGGGCATAACTTGGTAATAGAATGTTCCCTAGGGGGTTGTGAAAGTTGTCTTGTGTTGATCTACTTCTATAATTTTTATCTGATTATAACCTGAGAAACCATCCATTAATGACATCATCTCGTAACCAGCAGTAGAATCGACGATCATGTCAATATTAGGAAGAGGAAAATCGTCCTTTGGACAAGCTTTATTTATATCTCTGAAATCAGTACATACTTTGATACCAACTGGTATGACCCAACATTAAAAATCCACTCTGAGTAATCAATAGGCCTGATGAAGCCTACTTTTAATAACTCTTCTAACTCTACCTTTACCAGTAAGGCGACACGAGGATGTATCTTCCTAAGCTTTTGTTTGATGGGCTTGGCATTTGGGTACTAATGTAGGATCAAGTCCTAGCATGTCGGCATAAGACCAAGCAAAGATGTCGGCATATTCTCTTAATAGTCTTGTAAATGATTTCTGCTCTTTGGTTGAGAGTGATGCTACCAACTTAGCTATCCTTAACATATCCTCTATGCCAATATTAATATCTATCGTATCTTTTACTAGCAACTTTGACTCATCCCCCATGCACATAAGATCGGGAGGGAGATTAAGATCCTCCTCTACAAAAATTGGTTCAGGGAGGTGATCATCGTCTTTACATGGATACACTATTTTTTCCATAGGTTGTTCTACTTGTTTGTCCACGAGCACCTCAAAGAGGTTTTCACTATAGGACTTTCCCTTTTTATTTCCACAAGGCTTTTCTTTGGAACTTTTTCCCTTGCTTACTTTTTTACTTAAATTTCCACATAATCATGCCTCTTCTTCAAAGTACAAACATGCATTAAGCTGAATGGAGAACCATTTCTTGTGATCATTTATTGGAATGTTATCTTTGATGGCCAAGAACTCACCTATAGCCTCATCATTATGAAACACATCAATAGGTATGTGTCGTTGTTGATCCCAATTTACAAGTGATGGGTAGATGAGAGTTAATGTTTGGGTTATAGGGGTGATGGTAGGTATGACATGGTTTATGGTAAGGATAGCCATGTTAGAGAATAGGTTCGTGGAGGTGAGGTCTTCGTAAAGACTACACCGGGAATTTGTTTCACTTTCATTTTCAAACAAACTATCCTAACTTTCAGAAGAAGCAAACTCATTATCTGAAGGATGAGACTCGTACAAATGGACACCTACACCTGATTTACCCATTATACGACGTGGTATTAGAAGAGCTTCTAATGGGCCTTGCTCATAGTGGCCTCAACCCCGTCCTTGATATCTCATAGTAAGCAGGATTCTGTTTGGAATAATGCACCTAGATGACTTGTAACATAAAGCCATTTCATCATCTTGAGGATGAAATATAATGTCGTAGAGTATTCTTTCATCTTCGAGCAAGCCACCTAAAATGAAATTGTCAAAAGGGCAATTCTCCCTTGATCTTTGGAGTTTGTAACATGGTCTACCCCATGCTTGAGCTGATATCGGAATGTTTTAAATCATAAAGGCTTGTTGAAGATTATACTCTCCTGTACCATTATTTTTTACCTTCATCTCCCATGTAGCAAAAGGATATTCCAATGTAGTTGTATCATTATCACTGGGAGTCAGGGTGTTTGGATCCACTCGTGAAACAAGGGCCTCTGAATGAATAGGGGATAATAGGAAAGTAACGTGATAATGCTTTGTAATAAGAAAAGGGTTGGGGATCCCCTTGTATAGTAAGTGTTTATCCCTCATACTACAACTTTAAACATTGATGATATGTAGATGGCATGGTCTGCATGGCATGAATCCATAGGTGACCAAACAAGATATTGTAAGGGGGATCCAGATCCAAGACGTGGAATATTATGGGACCTACCTCCAATGAGAAAGTGATCATTCCAATTGATTTTCATTCTTCATTATCATATGCCTTTATGGTGATAACTTTTGTTTACAAATGAACTTATGTGCATCCTAGTTGATGAACTAGTTTGAGAGTACAAATATTATGACCCGATCCGTCATCCACAAGCACTCTCTTGACCTTATTTTGCTTGATTATGACCTCAATATGTAAGGGTAGGTTATGGGAGGGATTTTTAGTTAAGGCTTCTATCGGACTAAAGGTTATATGTCTTACGGGAGAAATTTTCCCTACCATAGCTTGGAAATATGTAGGTTCAACATCAATAGATACTCTTGATTCCTGTAAGGTTTTACAAAGTATGTCTGTATTGACATTAGCGATCTTTAGGAGGTCTAAGATTGAAATCTTAGTTGTAGTCTTCTCTAGTTGATCTAATACGTCGTAATCATTCTCTTGAGATTGGGGGGGGGGGAGTAGGTTCAAAGATAACAAGGTGAGCCCATCATGTTGTTATGGCGCATTCTCTTGTTTTAATTATAATCGTATTAATTTTCTCAATAAGTGGATCAACACAACCTATCAAGGAATCAAAATGGTCTTTGTTAGACACACAATTAGCATTCTTATTCTGAGATGATTTTCCCTGATCCAGATTTTTCCTTTCATCGTGATTGGGAAAAGGTTATTTGAAGATCCCTAATTTTTTGTTTGGGTATTTGGCCACGGTGATGCAGTCTACTTCTATATCACTGCTATCGACTAGGTCTTGAATGTAGTGTTTTAATCTTAAACACTTGTCAGTTTTATGACCCTTTACATGGTGAAAGTCACAAAATTCATTATCTCTAAACCATGAAGGCTTAGATGTGTTGTCTCCATAGGGTTGTGTTTTAGGGTACTTAACCATGTTAATGGCCTCTAACTATTTTAATATGGATGATATTGATTCGGATAGAGGAGTGAAAGTACAGTGTTTATACTCTGTAGGTGGATTACATTTTTGAGCTTTAAAGGTGCGTGATTCTGAACGGCTTGCACTCACTTAGAATCTACAATTCCATCACTAAAGACATTTTTGTTTCTATTAGGACCAAAATTTGTTTTATCACTAGATTTAAAATCATTATGATCACAGGAGATAGGTTTCAAAATCCCCCTAGCTAATAATGTTTTTTCAATTTGACTCCTTTTTTCGATAACCTCTTCGAACATGTTGCCACAATGCATTTATAAATGGAACATGATGTTTGGAATGGAGGTTGGGAACAAATATGCCTATCAAATTTTTTTTGGGTATGGAGCAAGGAAAATAACTAGTTAATCCTCTCCATCATTGTTAAAACGCAACAAAGTTTTCATTGTTGTGTTGCTTGGCATTGCAGAGATCTAACATGGTAACGTCATTTTCTATATTGAAAGAGAAGTGTCGTACGAAACTCTCTGCTAGTTCTAGTCTTGTTGATATGGATCCTTTAGGGATATGCACAAACTATTATAGTGTTGTTGCTCCTAAACTTCATGGAAATGGGTGCATAAGATAATTATCGTTGAATGCCACCTCTTGACATGCCATATAAAAGTCTTTTATATGATCACGAGGGTCACCTTTTCCCTTATATTTAGCAAATTTTGGAAAATCAAAGTGTCTTGGGAAAGGTACCTGCAACATGGCTTTGTCAAAATGGTAGGGACATAACTCATCGAACCGATATTTCTTGTTATTGTTACCAGTTTGGCCCTCTTGTAATGCTTGAAGGGCGTTCTTCATTGTTGACCACTCTTGATTGAAAAGTGGATCTTTCATTAGTGGCATAGGCCTATATGAAGGATTAAATCTAGGTGTATTCCCACCCTTATTTTTTTGCGAGAATCTCTTCATAAGGATCTCTTTGTGCCTCCCATCGAGGAGTGTTTATTGGGAATTCGTTGAAACAAATCCTTAGATTTTTCCTTTGGTATGGTTTGTTTCAAAACTTTGGGTTATTCCCTTTATATATGGGATTCCAAACTTTCCAATTGGTGAGTGAGAGCTTGGACTTGTTTCTCTAACGTCACATGTTGAATAGGTATGTCATGACAATTTTCGTTAGGGGAAGTTATGCATGATGAATACGTTCCTCGTTGTCCTTCACAATATATTCTAACAACATGTATCCTATAATCTTCACCATTTTAAAATAGTACTTCCTCATTATTTGGTGGTACAAAAGTAGAGGTATGATTAGGATTTAAAATTTCATTGACAGTATGATGAAGTTGGTCTACTTCTTCTCCCCGAACCATGTCGGCAAAAAGAGAAGGTTCTACCGTGGAAGGTAATTTGGCCCCTAGTTCCACAACCCACATAAGAACTTCATGTTTATTATGAAAAATGTAGTCGTCAAAATGGGTGGAATGAAGCTTTGCATCCACACGAGGAGAATCTTCCTCTCCACCACTATGATCAACCATGAGATTATCCTCTAAAAGAGGGTTATCACTTTCAAATATATTGGCTTCTAATCTTCAGGATCCCATTCTCATAGTAGGCATTACTTATACTAGAAGGCACCACGTGAAATATTTCCACGAAGGTCTATTAACAAGGGACCCTAGTCAAATTTGTGTAACGTAATGACCCTAAGTCGTCAAAAAAAAAATGGTGACTATAAAATAGCCACAAATTCAATAGGTCAATGCGAACCTATGAATTTAAAGAGCAAGCTACCCTAGCAAGGTAATATATGACACAAGTTTTTCTAGAATAATACGACGATGTACAGTACTCAAAATTTAGTCACACCAAATAGTTTACTCTCTAAGATTTGTGTAGGTAGGTTTACAACCAAATAGTGACAACACAATATTACTAGTTAGGGCAAGTTCGCAACAAACAAGGCCGAAATGATAAGGAAATGTTGACACGATCTTCTAACAAGGTATACTAAAAACCATTTTCTAAACACTAACAAAGTCTAAGTCTTGTAAAATGGATGATAACAATGTGAGCAGTGTAACTATACTATTTGGACACGTGAACCAAGCTTTCGGGAAAGCAAGATTTTTAGTGTCAAAATGATGTTATCAAGATGCTAGCAATGTATTCTCAACACTCACAAAATTCAATAATAACAAGAATTTGCTAAGTGTGTGAACAACGTAACTCTACAATATAGATAATTAAGCCTAATTTCACAATGGAAACAAGACATAAATATCTTAATTATATGGTTACAATGTCGGCAGCGTAATAACCCAAAAGAAGACAAGGATGAAATCACCTAACTATGATGATAATAAGTCTCAAATATGGGTCTTTGAGATAAGGGGGCCTACTAGATCATAAGTATGTACCATGCACACTTTCAACACTTGCGATGTGGCATTGCAACCTAGTCGCGCAAGTAGAGTACAAAATTGGTGGACACATGATATCTAGTGGTATTTGGTATATGTTGTTTCCTTTTGTCTAAAAATGGGCAACAAGAAAACAAAGGTGTAGACCAAATGGTGTTGAAATAAACTTGGTGTTATTTTGGCAGAGTTTCGCCTTGACTTAGGACAAGTGAAAAACTAGGTCAAAATGACACTTAGTAAATTTCATGATGAAATGTCTTGCGGTTTCAACTTTAAGAGATTTTTTACCTTGTTCTAAAAACAAGAGTTTGATTTTAACAAATTTTTCACTCTATGAGAGCACTCAAGTACACTATCTAAGACAAAAACAATGGCTCCAAGCCGGTAAGTTTCTTAGGTGGTTCTCTCTCTAGATGTCACAAGATATCTATGGCGAGAATGATTTACCCAAAAAGTTGCACTAAATATTTTGGGAGTATTTCAGCTTTACTTTACCCCCTTCACTATAATGAGCACCAAAATGTGTTTAGTTATACTTTCACTAGGGTCGCAATACGAATATCTTTGACTCTAATCTCACCAAGGCGTACTAGACAAGTCAGTAGTGTGGAGCACTTTCTTGTTTCATTCACAAGGTTCCCTGTTGTGTGAACTACTTTAGGGTTCCTAGGACCACCCCCATTATTGTATCTTAAGGCTTATGCCAAAGGGGTTATGTCCTAGTTAAGTAGACAAGTCATAGCTCTTAACTGAAACATGAAAATACAATGTGATAATTATGGTGTATTTTTTATTATTTGGATTAAGTAATGTGGTTTTTGTCACACTCCTTTTGGAAACCTACAATCACATGTGTAGTTAGAAAAAGGGTTTAGGCCCTTCTTTCTTTGACTAACGTTAGGTCCTTCATAAAATGGTTAGTAGTTTCAAATAGATTCACAATAACATAAGAAGATAGTAATGAAAAATGCTTGCAAATCAACTAACTACCATCAAACCTTGTAAAAACAAGGTTTATTCCCAATTAATTCAAGTGCTTCTTAATGAAAGACTAAAATTTCTTTTGTTTCCCAAGATCACACTAGGTGCAAGGGAAGAGCATACGCAAGTTTTAGTCTTGATTGTTTATCAAATGAAAAAGCTCTTAAACGAAAAGATCAAACACATGCAAAAAATGAAGTTTTACAATCTTAAGCACAAAATGAATGATAGTTGTTCCTACTTACTCCCAAGAAGCAAAAAGAATGGTTAAGAGGTGTTTTTGGTTCTCAAGATCACACTAGGTGCAAGAGAAGAGCATACACAACTCTATTCCGCACTCAATCAAAGGATGAAAACACACTTACTCTTCACACCCTAACTCAATTTACTTAAAAGACCCTTTATCAAACCCTAGGACAAATTCGTTAAGAATAT
Source organism: Taxus chinensis (assembly GCA_019776745.2). Taxonomy (NCBI): domain Eukaryota; kingdom Viridiplantae; phylum Streptophyta; class Pinopsida; order Cupressales; family Taxaceae; genus Taxus; species Taxus chinensis. Next base: position 720,697,808 of record CM034153.1, on the reverse strand, counting down.
TGCTCTAAAATCAATAATTTGACAAAAAAAACATCTAAGAACCCTTAAAAAATGATAAGAATCACAAAATTGAAGTTATGGGATTTTAAGAAAATTTTACCCTGATACACAGGCACCCCTACTAGTGCACAGGTGCTCACGGTCATGCACAACCCTCTATAATTTTTTCACAAGTCAATGATGTACAGGAACTTCCAATGAGGCACAAGCGTTCACAGTCATGCACAAGCACCTTTTTCCTGTAGATGGCCAAAAAATTTGAGTTTTGAAGCAATTTTTTTGAAAAAAAGGTTCAATCTTTGGGATTTCTTAGCAATTTTGACAAGGCTTCACCTCCTTATATCCTGTAAAAAGCAAGAAAACACAACTTCTACCACTAATCTAGTTAAAACAACTTCTAAAAATGGAATTTGATCTAAAACTTTGAAAATTGCTCTAAAACTTTGAATTTAATCTAAAAATCTTGAGAAAGTAATCTAAAAATCTTGAAAGTACTCTAGAAAACTTGAAAGTAAACTAGAAAACTTGAAATTAATCTAGGAAACTTGAAACTAACCTAAAACTTGAAATGGAAAAATTTGAAACTAAGTAAAAAAGCTTTAAAAATTAAATGCAATGAGGTATGCTCCCATCAGGCATGCCAAATGAATGCACCCTAAACTTTCACAAAGAAAAATACAAAGCTAAATAGTAAAGGCTAATACTATTGCCACCTAATTAGCTAGGGCTCTAAGTCTAGGAATGAAAACATTAAGATAGAAGCTTGAAAGAATGCCTAATTAGTATGCAAACATTGCAAAACTAACTAAACATGCCTACTAATATGATTAATTACCTAACATGGGCCTAAATAGACCTAAGAGGGCAATCAAATGGTTATGGTTGCAACTCAAACAATGGTGAAATGACCTCTCCAAATGACTTACTAAATCACTTTAGATTATTCATCTACTAACCTTGTTGAAGGTTTTTAAGCAAGGATTGGACTTGGCTTAAAAATCATATGTATTATATGAGATGCAAATCAAAGTATGGTGTAAAATATAAAGGAATGAGGTGAGTTGTTTTTATAGTTTTCCTTTTGGGAGAAACTTGTATTGTGGTGCATGTGGGACTAAAAGCCTCAAATTAGATTAGAAATGCTAATCATGATTAGGCCTTATTAATCACAATTAGTGAATTACCAAGTGATTAAGAGGTGTGGAGCCTTAATCAACCGCTTAGGGTCAACTAGGAGGCTATCATAGGCTTTTTAAGCTTGTCGAGACGTTGTGGAGGTGAATGGGGTGATTTTGAGTGGTTGGAAGAGGGGTTTTAGTCAATACTAAGGCATATTGGCCAAATCAAGGGCAAAATAGGCTTAATTAGCTTATAAATGTTAATTCTTTGTTTGGAAGAGGGTTTTGGCTTACAATTCGCTGTAAAATAGGGCATCTTGAATGCGAATGGGATTTGGTGTTCAACAAAGTACTTATTGACCGACCAAAGCGGCAAGAAACATTAGTTAATTAGTAAATATCACTAATTATAATGGAATTGGGAAGAATAAGAGTGATTTGCGTGCATTTTGGTAAAACGATTGCAAAAGTAGAATTTAGGTGTCTACATAACCATGTCACTTTTCCTATGTATAGATAATAGTGTAGGCACCTAAAATTTCTACATGACTAATTAACATTACTCATGCCCCGCATTTTAGCTTTATCAGCTACCAATCCATTTTAATCTATTTTAATCCATCATTATTATTCATACATCAACCATATAATAATTAATCGTAAGATTAATTATTGTTATTAATCCATTTTACCATCATTCATCATTTATCATTTATTATTAATCCTTTTATTTCATCTAATATCTCATTTTCATCCTTAATCCCTTTTATTTCATTATTATATCATATTATCTTATTTGATTCTTCATTAACATTTTATAGGAATTTAATATTCCTACATCTCACCTACCACCTACCCTACACAACCCTGCACCTAGCCTTTCCATCAAATCTCATCATTAATTGTCTTAATCACATCATTTAAACCTAATCTAATCCTAATCATGTGCACATCCTCACCTCTAAATCTAGAAGCTTCTCCATCTTTCCCTCTCATTTTTAAATATTCAAATATTCTACACTCTTCTATTAAATTAACAATTTAATAAAATCTCCACACAAAATCTAGAGCCATCCACATCTATAAATATCTACACAAATCCAATCTTCTCATCAAATTTCAACCATTGGATTCAATCCAACATGGATTAATCCTCACCATCCAATTTTCCACTCACAAACTATAAATCAAGCACTCATCCTCCATGAGAGCACAACTTGGAAATCTTTTCAAATCTCTGCCATTTTTAGCACTCAATCATCCCTTCTATCATTCAATCAATCCATTATTCATCCACAATTAAGCAATCATCTAATACAAGAAAAGGGGAGGTGATGCCCAAGTGTCTCCAAAATATGAAGCAATCCAAGAATCATCAACAATCCAAGAGAAAATTCAAAGCATCAAAGGAGGAGTTTGCAATCTTGTAGCTAAGTGTAGGCATTATTCTCCCCTTCTTTTCAATCCATTGCTCTATATGAGGTTTTGTTTGAGAAGAATAGAGTAGGAGAAACAATCTTTTTATTTTTCTTTCGTTCACTCACTAATCTTTTCTTGCATTACACCTAGGACAAAGAATTTTCTTGTTAAGTATTTGAAGGTTATATGATAAACATACTATGGTAATGAGAGACAAAATATTTCAGGATATCTGAGAAAAGTGTTTCGAAAATCTACTGATTTCTTGGAATGGAGGAGAGATAATAACTTCGTATAAGATCTATCTTAGATTTTTAACTAGTGCATAGTACTCTAATCCAAGCTCCCCGGGATTGTTAATTTTTTCAATTTTTAACTTGTACCTCCATAGAGAAACTTCCTTATGAAAATCCTAATTAAAAGAGACTAGTTCGATTTTATGAAACCCTAGGAAATCCATCTCATAAAGCAACATGAGATACATCAAAAATGAGAAAAATTTCTACGATAGATACATAAAAAGAAACTATTTGACTAATGGAATCATCCCACCACTTTATCCATCTAGAAACTCAAGGGGGACAAGGGGTAAGGCTCTAGATTCTAGTGATAGACTTTTTACCCTTGGCATGATGTAGACGGGTAGTATTATGATGAAATTACAACTTAATAGTATTCACTTGGGGTTTAATCCATTCAATTTCTAACATGAGAAGGAGGTGGTATAAACACAGTGATCTTAGGAAAACATTCATAGGATAGTCAAAATTATTGCCAAAGTGATTTTTTGTCTGCAAGAAGAGCTCTATCTAACCTTTTCACTACTTTTTGACCACCTTGATGAGATTTGGACCATGTAAACCATGGTGAGGTGGTAGGGAGGTGATAGCAGTGGTTAGGGTATGAGATCCCAAGTCTATTATGGGTGTATTATCATGCCTCTCCTTTTCCAGCACACCATTACATTGGGAGAAGCCCATTATATAGTTTTTAGGCTTGATCATGTTAAAGTTGCCACATAGGATCCAGTTGGTGTTAGGGAGTGAGTCTGCAATCCACCACCAAAACATCAACCTTTTCACAATGTCATTGGATGCATAAATTTTGGAAATACAAAGGGAATAACCATTTTGAAAATAGAAACTCTTAATTAATTTTTTCCTTATCTCATTTTTTACTTGATTTGTGTGAACAAAAAATCACCATTAATATATAATTTATTTTACTAATATAGAAAGTAAACATTGAATATGGTTAAATCATATAATTATTTATTTACCAAAGTAAAATGTGTGCATATTTGGTACTTGACCCTTTTATTCAACATTCAGCTTATTTGGCTTCCTTGTAGAGTTGGTGTTTAATTTTTTTTTGTCTAATATTTTTCTTAGGCTTCAATGACATTGACCACTTCAAATTGATCCATGTGCTTTCATTGGAAATTAGATTGTGATAGACTAAAATCGCAATTGATAACACTTGTTTTCCACAAAAAAAAATAAAACCTCATAAAAATTTCAATTGTCACTTGTTAATAGATTATTATTTTGGAGTTCTTGATAAATTAGCAACAAAATATTAGATAATAAACTCAATTTATTTTTGTTCAAGATTATATTTTTTTACTAAAGGCAAATAGTTTTAAAGGGACTATACCCTATTACAATAAAGGCTCAACAACCAGATCAACATGAAAAAGCATCAAAATAGGATTTGAATCCAGATATTATGATAAGTCCAACAGTAGTAAAAAAAGAAGCTACTAATAAAAAGCAAAATAGGGACATGACAACAACTAAACAACAAACTATTAGAAACAAAACAACAACTTGAACTCTTCTGGCCTGCCCAGAAGGTATTATTTCTTCGAGGCCCTTTCAATCCTTGAATTGATCGCTTGCAGGGAGGTAAAACTCTTACAAAAAAATATTATATTAATAGAATTGTAATCTCTTACAAAAAAATATTCAAGTATTATCATGATAACCAAATAATCCCTACAAACACTCTATTAAACTTATCTATGTAACTTTTTAAACTGAATCATGCATAATACATCAAACACATTATAATGTTTTTTATAACGAGTTGTTATAACTCATCACTCACTTGCACATACTTCACACCAAAATGTTGATTTTTAAAGCACTGATATCCAACACTCCCCCTGCTTAGGGTGAATAAAGGGAAATGAAATACCACTCAATAATTGAAGCAATCACTTTCTTGAAACATACTTCAATGAACAAGAACACATCAATCAAAGAACGAGACCCATCAAAAAATCCATCAAAATACATCAATTATATTATCTAATGGATGGGAATACATCAACCATAGATTAGGACCCATCAACCAATCCATGGGAACACATCAATTGGGCCAATGAAAGAAGTGAGAATGGCTTCACTACAATTCTCATGATCATGCATCCATTTTGTTACAACAAAATTGGTATGAAATTCCACTTTATTTTTCACACACTTAAACATTCGAACATAAATAAAACTTCTGCCACTACTGCAATATGCAAATCCTTTATTAGTAGCAAACTTGAGGTCATTTTTTGGCCTCCTTCCTCCATTACCTTTGACATCCAATTTATAATAATTTAAATGACATATTCTTTGTCACTAGGATGGGAAGATTCTTCATCACTTAATGGAGAGTGTAATCTTCCCAATTACTCTCCTCAACTAACAAGCCATTTTGATTCAATTTTCCATCTATGAGATTATGTGATCTCTACTTGTAATTTAGAAAAATCATCCTAGCTTCTTACAATAATGAAAGTTGATTTATGTTTATCTCACTTGAAAAATGAACTGAGTTTTTTTTCTATTGTTACATTTGTATCTTTCTTTGATATAAATATTTGTGTTATATATTTTTTGCCAAGTAAGGAAGATATCAAGTCTTCTATAATAGGATTTATTTCACTCAAAGTAGGAATTATAATTGAATAGTTGATTGACATACTAATCAACAAAATAGATTTTGCATCTTCATATTTTACTTTAACTTATATACCATCAAATTGATTCATTAAGGAACGTAACTTAGTGATTTAATAAAATCTGAATTATTTTATTTAAACCTAAAAGTAAATGATTGCTACAAGAGATATACAATGAATATAAGTGCTATATAATTTATTTAATTTAAACTATGAAAGGAAATGAGAGGGGTAAGGTATTTATGTGAATTACGCTTATCTTGAAGTGATGTTGGACTAAAAAATGTAATGGAATAGAAACTCAGACTGTCACAATCACGTCCAGAAAAATGCATAGATGCTCGTGATGGCTGGAAATTGGTGCCTGACAAGGGATAGAGGCATCTAGGACCTCTGTGTGGGCACTGAAATCTATAAAAATGCTCAAAACCTTGTTCCGATATGGTCACTAGGGCTTCACACTTGTTCGTTGTTGATCACCTTCAAAGCGCACTTAGATCACTGAGGTACCTATAAATCTACACACAAATACACTCTTGTAAAACCCTCAAAAAGACATCAAACCATAAAATAAAAAAATGCAAAATGATAGGTCAGACTGTCCTTAGCTATCACAATGGTGAACTTACGACTTAACGTTACAATACATCTCAAACCCAATGTAGTTTTTTGTGCTTGTGTGTGCAATAGTGCTCCTAGGTTTTCCTCATGCCAATTATGCTTAGATATCGGGCAATAGTTGTATAAAATGCAAATGTGTGGATGGAATAGAATAGACTCCTTGTATATGTTAAAAATATTAGTTGAAAGTTAGAAACCAAAATAAAGTAATTGATTTCTAAATATAATCTATTCAACAATACCTCAGATAGAGCAATGGATTAAAAATAGGAGAGAGATTATACATGCACTTACCTACAAGATTGCAAACTCCTCCTTTGATGTGTTGGCTTTATTCTTGGATGATTGATTGGTGCTTCAGATGTTGGTGGAGACACATGAGCATCACCTCCCCTTGATCGATTGATAATTTCTTGATGAAGATGAAGGATGAATGATGCTATATTGGATTGATAGATTGGATGATAAAAATGGCAAAGATTGGTTATGGATTTTCAAGTTATTCCCAAGTTAGCTCTCATGGAGGAGGAGAGCCTGATTTATAGGTTGTGGGTGGAGGATTCAATGGCTAGGATGAAGCCATGTTGGATTTGGATCAAGGATGGAGAATTGATGAGAATAATGGAGAATTCTAGAATTTAAGAGAAAATTCAATGGAGAGTGGAAGGTTTATTTGAATTTTTAAATGGAGGGAATTTTAGAGACTCTTCTAGAAATAGAAGCCTCTATATTTAGAGGTGGAGCATGTGATTAGGATTAGTGATTAGGATTAGGTTAGATAAAATGATGATTAGGGGTGAGATTATATGGGAAGGTTGGGTGTAGGGATGTGTAGGATAGGTGGGTAGGTAAATGTAGGAATATTAAATTCTTAGAAAATGTTAATGAAGGATTAAAATAGGATAATAAATTATTATTAATGAATTAAAGGATTATGGTTTGAGATGGGATAAAATAATGAATTAAGACGATTAATGATTGAATGATGGGATAAAAGGGTAAATATGATAAATGATAATAAAATGATAAAATGGTTGAATATGATAAAATGGATTAAATAATACTAATTAATCTTGCGATTAATTATTATATGGATGATGTTGGAATATTTACGGGACAAATTAATCGTAATTAATCATGTTAACTTTTTAGATGTCTACATTTTTTCCCTCTTTGAAGGGTTATTGCGTAGCAATGATCATTCAAAGAAAAAGAAGAAAATATGTTAGGATGGTGATATGATGCCCCCTCGTGGGGTTAGGTGGGGAGGGATTAGTCAGATAACCGCTTGAAAAGAGGAGAGGTCCAAGTTAGTAGATGAGATATGATAAGAGGATGAGAGGAGAGAGGATTAGAAGATGTGATGATTTAGACGATTAGGATTAGAGGATATGGGAGAGTGGATGAGAACGAGATTAAAAGATTAGAGGATTATGAGATAATGGATTTTGGAGTAGAGGATGCCCTAGTCAAGGGGTGGAGATTTTGAGGATATTGGATTTAGAGGATTCCCAAGTCAACTGTGTATGACGAGGGTGAAGATTGAAGATTTAGATTTGAGGATGCCCTAGTCAAGGGGTTAGGTTAAAGGATGCCCCAGTCAAGGGGTTAGGATTTAAGATTTGGGATTTAGATTTGAGGATGCTAGAGTTGAAGATGTTAGATTTGAGGATGTTGGATTTGAGGATTGATTGGATAGGAAGATAGGGTATAGGATGTTGGATTTTGGATGATGATAATATTAAGGATGTTTGGATGAGAGGATAAGGATTGGTTATTGGATTGATTTGGATGATAGTACAATGATGAGGAGAGGATTGGGACGATGATCAATGAAGAGATGATAAATAATGTTCAAGTTTGATTGATGAGAGGATGTTAGATGATGCCCCAGCCAAGGGGTGAGGACTTTGGATGTTGGATGCAAGAGGATAAGATGTGGATGTGGATAGTGATTCATTGATAAAGGAATGAGTGGATAAGAGGATGAGGGGGTTGGATAGTTAGTTGGATGATTATGAGGATCAAGTGTGGATGATGTTAAGGATAAAATATGATGATAAAAGGGGGGTGTGCTAACATAAAGTGCCCATTGTTATCATTAATAAAAAATTTATTGATGTGGCATGGAGAAGAATGCATCAAGATATAAAGACCATGATGATTGATTTACCAAATGTCGATGTCCTCATAAGATTGGACATATTTAATAAAAAAATATGATCCTCATATCATTGGACCGTGCTAAAACAAAAAGGGGCATCATATCATCAACCCATGTAAAAAAAATGTGGCCTCATATCATCAGCTAACATGTAAATGCAAAAAAGCAAACAAACACATACAAGCAAAAAACACACACATTGCATTTTTGTATGTATTTTGTGATTTTTGTGGATTTTTTTGAATGTTTATATTTTTTTGATGATTTGATATTTGGAGGATTAGATTTTTTTATTTTGGATTGTGTATGTTTAGATTTTTGGATTTTTCAATTTTTGATGTTGATATTATTGGATGTGGGATGTTTAGATTATTGGATGTTGGATGTTGGATGTTGGGATTGTGGACTTGGGATAGGGGGGATGGTTCAGATTAGGTAAAATGAAAGTATTAAGGATGGAAGAGCTCATGGGGGAATGGTAATGGATGTAAGGTGGGATGTGAATTTCTCCTATAAGTCCCAAATAATATGTGGGTAGGATGAAAGGGAAGGATTGAGGGAAATTAGATAGGTTAGATAGGATAGGGATTGGTTGATAGGTTAGAATTAGATGGGATAAGGCATGGGAGATAGATAGATAGGATGAGGGATGGGGGATATATAAGAAGATAAGATATGCCCCTAGGTAGAGGGAAGATGGATTGAGGGATAGATGTGGTGTGCCCGTAAGTGTAAAGTAGGATGGCCTATGTGGATGGATGAATGGGTTCGATTTGCTCCCAGGTGTATAGTACGATAGGAAGTGAGGAGTATCTAAAATGGATGATGCCTCTTACGGATGGTAGTAAGGCTGCCCCCAGTCATGATGATGACATTGCAAAAGGGACATGATGATTAGATGAAAAGAAAAGGATCGTCGTCTTCTCACAGATGTTCAATCCAAGGGAAAAAGGATGTGCATGTGATGGATGGGAGGAAAATAACATTAGTGATGAACAAGAGATGAGCCTAATGGAATATGTTGAAAGGCAAGAGTTGGAATAAAACAAAAGTGTGACCAAGGTTTAAACATTACCTGGCAACATGCGAGCCCTATGTCTCTACGAGATCAAAGTGTGTGTGATTGTGAGGGTTAATTACCACTTGAAGTGAAGACTTAATGGGTAGTATGTGAAGACAAACTAGCCAATGTATAGGGAGTTATTAAGTCAAGTAGGTTGATGGAAGGTTAATGGAAGGTTAAGGTGTGCATTTCTCTATTTCCAGCGAAGCATTCATAGCCCCAATGAAGATACGTATGAATCTTGTCACAACATTGTTATACTGCCAGTGAGACATCCATAGCCCTAATAGAGTTACTAGAAACACCCCTAGAGAGAGTCTTGAGGTGGATTTTATTTTATATTTTTAATTTTGATATATATTTTTTGATCTTTTACTTTTTTACTTTTGGATTTTCTTACATAAAGAGGTTCCACTCTCTTGAGAACTCTTAAGGGGTTAAGAATCACCAGTGGCTTGATGAGGGGATGGAATGAATGTGAAGTAGTGACATTAGCTACAGTGTCAAAATATGCACCCAAGGGTCTTCACCACAAGTTGATTAAGTTTGTTAAAGTGTGTGTATCTCTAGGAGGAAAACTGTGCTTGAATGTTGGAGGTAATGATAGACCAAGGTCACGCAATTATAATAGGTATTATTGTCTTACAACATGTGTGAGAAAGCTAATCAGTATTTAAATGAATGGATTAGAAGAGGATATAAATGGATGTGATGATAAGAATGGATGACATGCGAAGGGATTTGGATGTTGGATGGAAAGAGATTGAGTGGGAAGGAAAGAACATCTGTGCACATGTAACGAATCATGTGCTCAATCCAGTTTAAGGTGTTTGGTATTGGTAGGGGGATTAGATTATTTTTGATTGGATGGAGTGGTTAGGATGGTAGGATCAAGAAGAGGAGTGGTAGAAATAGGTTGTGATGGAGTGGTGGGAGGGACGTTGTTAGTGTTAGGTTTATACCCTAAGCCTAAATGACATAAATTTTGATGAAGGGAGATGGGATCATGAATACCTTGTTCATGGATGCCTAAGCCTTTACCTCTATGTTTCATATTAGCAACATATTTTTGGCTATAGGGTATGAAGTGGATGGGGAAGATGAGGCCATGTGGTCATCATAAGACTGGAGAGTTGTAATTTTGTCATCCGCTAAGAGGTCATACTTAACAAAGGATGGGAGGTGAGATTTGTTTTGGTTTGTGATTGGTGAGAGATATGTATATGTTGAGTGGGATTTGGATGGTGTATGATGGTTAGGGATGGGATTGGAATGGAATGGTGGTAGATAGAGAGGTACAAGGAAAAAAAATTATTGGTTAATGAGATTTTCGAAATAAGACCGAAATTGCATGTAATAATTGGTCGAATGTCCATGGGTGCGATGGAAGTCACAATCATAGTATTCTCGATACCAAGATTGTTTGGGAAGGTTTTGATTGCATGATTTGATTGGGGGATGGATGATTATGTTGAATTTTTTTAGACAATGGAAGATGGTGGTCAATGATTCTTTTAAAGGAGTGAAGTGGTTTGGGTTAAATGGTTTTTAGGATGTAGGAAGTAAAAGTGCATGATTGAGTGGATAATGAGATGTGTTAGTTGATTTGGATTTATGAGTTGGATTGTATTATTGTGGCTTAGGAGATGAAGGGGGTGGATTAGGCTTGGGGGCAGATGTGGATGTTTTGGGCTTGGAGGTTGAACTAGATTTGGTGGATGTTGGATTGGTTGGATTATGTAGTGTTAAGGTAGAGGATGTTGGCTTATGATTAGATTGCTTGGGATTAGTAGATGTGGATGAAGGAGATAGGGTAGATTTAGATTAGGGGGTGGGCATGATATGGTGGTCATATTTGATTTGGGTGATGTTGGGGATGAAGGAGATTTGGAAGATGGGTGTGGTGTAGGAACCACATTATATTTAGTTGATTTAGGGGATGAATTATATGATGGTGGCATAAGAGCCTTATTATATTGGGTAGGAGATGGGGTGAAGAGAGGATTGGGATTATATTTGTTGGGTTTGAGAGTTGGTGATTTAGGAGTTATGTTAGATGTTTTAGAATTGGGGGATGGTGGGGATGAAATAGGGTTAGAGGATAGGATAATGTTAGGTTTATATGATGAAGGGGGTGGATTAGGATTAGATGTGGCTGAAGATGATGAGGTGGCATAGAAGACACATTGGATGTTTTAGGATTGGAGGTAAGGGGATGAGGGTGAATTAGTAGTCACATTGGATTAGATAGTTTGGATAGGATTGGGTGCATGTGAGGGAGGGGATGAAATAGGCTTAGGGGCTAAATTTGATGGTGGGTTAGGGATTGTGGCACAATCTAGGATAATGTCTATAGAATTGGATTAGGATGATCAAGATGAGGAGGATGGAGGACTAAGATGAGACGTGAGGGATAATAATTTTTGGGTAAGTGATTGGGATTGTTGTGGATACGTGAATGGGACATAATGATAGTTTTTGTGATGACTAGATTTAGGGGTTAAGAGTTTGGATGGGGTTGGTTTGTCCACATGGGTTTTGATGGGATGAAGATGTAGGTCATGATGATTGATAGGGAGTTTGGAGGTTGGGAATTGGGATGGATTTTTGGGATTGGTATTGGTGGTTAGATTAGCGAGGACATAAAGGAGGTCCTCTTGGTCTAGGTCAAAGTTAGTGAGGTGGTCAAAGTCAATGTAATTTTCTTATGGAGATATGGGTTTATGTTAATTAGGTCAGGGTGTAGATTTGGATGATTTGGTTTCCTCGAAGAGGAAGTCAATGGGGTGAGAAGTAGGGATCTTAGGAAGGGGACATTTTGGATAGGATAGGTTAGGGGTGATTAGTTGATTGAAAATTGAAGATTGTATATTTCTTGATTAAGTTGTTGAATTATTTTTAGGATGTTAGGATCAACATGGGATGGTTAGTTAATGTAGAATGTTAGATTTGAGATTTTTTTTTTAATGTGTTGGATGGTGTGTGGGACTTCATGGTAAAAGTGATATGGTTGAATTTTATGGGTGGCAAATGATGTGATATCTTAGTTGATGTATTTAGAAAAGAGATATGGGTTTGGATGCTGGCTTAGAAAGGATGAGGATTGAGGATCAAAGGCCATGGTTAGATAGGATGTGCAGGTGAATAGTTGTGGATTAGAATTGATGGTGATGGGACTAGGATTTGGATTGTGTGATTTAGGATAATTAATTATGATGATGCTTGATTGATTGAAATTTTAAGGTGATGGCGTGGTTTAGGGTTTTCACAAACATGCAACACACACCCTAACTAGTTGAGTGGGATTCCAATCAAACTATAGCCCACTTTCAATACCACACACCGACAGTGGTGCCACAAACTAGCTCTCCACTTATGTGTCAATGTGGTGTCGACTAGCAAGTGATCTTAGGGAGTGTGGTCTCCTTGCACTATAGCTCAATATGTGGCCAAATGGTTTCCTATTCTAAGATGCATGAGTTCACTAGGGGCATCCCCGATATACCTTGCCATATGTGGGGCCCAAGTCTATGTTTTAAGGATGTTGTCTAAGGCCTAGGTGTTGGGACGTGGAAGCCCCTCACTTCACACCGCTTTTAAAACAAGCAAGCACTTAACCAATAACGACAATTGTTCTTGAATTTATATACCTTTTCTGAACATGGGGTGTGTCTACATTTATGGAGGTGAATCCCGCAATCACGAGACCTCTAGAACTATGGAAAGTGTGTGGATATCACTTCCACATCATGTTGTCCCAATAAAATAAAAATAGGAAGGTTAACTGTTTTTTATCCTCAAGATCGTCCTAGGACGTGAGAGGATAGCGTACATGGTTTTTCCTTCAAGGTGAACAAGAAATAAAGGAAAAACACACAAAAGGATGATAAATGCAAGATAATAGATGATAAAAATGAAACAATAAAGATGACTAGTTTGATGATTGGGTCTTCAAGAGCAGGCCCTACAAAACAAGGGTTAGTAGTTTGATTTTTCACCTAATTTCTTAGACAAAACGAGCTTCAAAACGAAAGGGTTAGTAGTTTTTTTTTGTTTTTTTTCAATCCTATAACCACAAAAGTTTAGATAAATGTCAAAATGGATGGAATCTCCCCTTGTTGCTGCAATAAAACTATAAAAATAGAATGTTAGACATGTAAAAAGTCACTAAAACACTAGAAAGTGTGATTGGATTGGTTAGTACTAATGTAAAATTGTTATTAGGAAAAAAGCGTTACTACAAGGACAAAAGCATTACTACAAGTCAACTAGCATAAACTATAGAACAAAAACACTAAAATAGTTACAAAAGCGTTACAATCCAAAAAAAACGCATAAAAACAGAAACAGAAAATATTTATTTGGATATACTTTTCAAATTATGCATAGAAAAATCATTATATTAACACATGCGCTACTTTACAACATATGCGCTACTTTACAACATATGTGCTACTTTAGAACATATGTGCTACTTTATAAAATATGTGCTATTTTTGAACATATGTGCTACTTTAGAACATATGTGCCACTTTAGAACATATGTGTTACTTTGTCTACAAATACACTTCTTTATTGCAAAAGACAGAAACAGACAAAAAATGGCAATTTTGGGGTTTCTTAAGGTTAAACAAAAGTGTTGTAGTATTTACAAAAGTATCACCAGTTTTATAAAAGTGTTAAAACATATCCCTATGACCATAGAAGTCATAATTTCACCCAAAATCACTATTTCAGGTCAAAAATGTTGTTATGTGTGCATAAGTGCTAAATAACAAGTCAAATGCACTGAAACAAATGATTGCCATGAAAATTTGAAATTTCAAGGGGTAAATTTCAACAAGATTTTTTCAAATTTGGATAGTTTATTTATAATATGAAATGTTACTAAAAGCAATCAAAATTTTGGGGGGTAAGCCCCACGGTGGGCGCTAAAAATGTAGATGTAAAACGAGATGTTAGTACAAAATTCCAACAAGAAAAAAACAAATTGATTCCTATTCTAACACTCTAATACACTACCTCATATTGAGCAAGATGGAAATGGAATAGAGTGCAATACCTTCAATTACCAAAGTAGAGCTCCATTTGATTTATTTGATGTGCTCTTGATGGTGGACACCAAAATCTATATGTTAAAAAGATTATTTGAAATTTAGAAACCAAAACAAAGTAATTGATTTCTAAATATAATCTATTAAACAATAACTCAAATAGAGTAATGGATTGAAAAGAGGAGAGAGATTATGCCTGCACTTACCTACAAGATTGCAAACTCCTCTTTTGATGTGTTTGATTTTCTCTTGGATGATGGATTGTTGCTTCAGATGTTGGTGGAGACACATGAGCAACACCTCCCCTTGATCGATTGATGATTGCTTAGTGAAGGATGAAAGATGAATGATGCTAGATTGGATTGATAGCTTGATAGAGTATATGGATTTATTGGATGATAAAAATGGAAAACATTGGTTATGAATTTTCAAGTTGTTCCCAAGCTAGCTCTCATGGAGGAGGAGAGCTTGATTTATAGGTTGTGGGTGGAGGATTCAATGGATAGGATGAAGCCATGTTGGATTTGGATCAAGGGTGGAGAATTGATGAGAAGAATGGAGAATTCTAAAATTTAAGAGAAAAATCAATGGAGAGTGGAAGGTTTATTTGAATTTTTAAATGGAGGGAAGTTTAGAGAGGGTTCTAGAAATAGAAGCCTCTAGATTTAGAGGTGGATCATGTGATTAGGATTAGGATTAGATTAGGTTGATAAATGATGATTAGGGGTGAGATTACATGGGAAGACTAGATGTAGGGTTGTGCAGGGTAGGTGGGTATGTAGATGTAGGAATATTAAATTCCTAGAAAATGTTAATGAAGGATTAAAATAGGATAATAGGATATTATTAATGAATTAGAGTATGGTTTGATATGGGATAAAATAATGAATTAAGAGGAATAATGATGGAATGATGGGATAAAAGGGTAAATATGATCGATGATAATAAAATGATAAAATGGATTAAATAATAATAATTAATCTTGTGAGTAATTATTATATGGACGATGTTGGAATACTTGTGGGACAAATTAATTATAATTAATCATGTCGACATTTTAGATGTCTGCACTCCCCTTCCTATGCAGTGTGTATGCAGAGTAATGCACCCAAATGCAGTTCCTTGATGTATGTAGATAGTTATCCCTTGATAATAATAGTCCACCCATATAATGGTATGTATGTTGTGTTTATATAAGGATCTCTTGCTCAAATTTTGACACTAATGACCCGACATGTCGACTAGTGCCTCGAGAGATAAGAGGGAAAACCAAAAATACCAACCTCAAGTGTAAAAAATAAGTTCAACCATAAAGAGTACATAGGTGCCTAGGATGGAAAAGAGCACATGACGCTAGTGTCTAGTCCTAGGCACTAGTGTCTAGAGACAAGTGACAACAAATGAGTGAATACTGACAGACAAGGATCCATGTGACCTGACCAAAACTAGATGTATGAGTGATAGGTGAGAGAGATAAAAGTAATAGAAACCAACAAGATAAGTATATAGACTATGGAATGGGTCACAAGTGAATACTTTTCTTGCACAAGATCCATATATAAAACAACATACTTGATGTTATAGTAAATAGTAATAAGTGCGTGATTTTGTGTCTACATTTTCCCCCACTTTATGTTGGTGAGCAAAAGCTCGGTAACATAAAGTAGATAGAGATGCATACCTGAGAGAAGTCTAGAGAAGCTCATGTCATAGAAGTATGCATAGATGGTATAAGTACTCTCTGAATGAGAACACATAGTATGACGAACCATGGATCAGCATGTCGATCCATGCGGCACGATGAAAAACTTGGAACCATTATGAGGAGCACTAAGTGAGATTAATGATTTTTATAGCAAGTGATTGGAGATTTTTGAGATTTTCGCTGATGGAGATATGTTGGGGTAGGGAGTGATCAATTCCAAACCCGATTGCATGTGTGTGTGAAAAATTGAGTATTTAGGCATCCTGATGCCAAAGGAAAAATGTAGGGAGAAAGGTCTAGTTTTACTCTACAACTTTAACTACATCCTCAAAAGGTTTAGCCGCAGCAGACAGACAAAAGACTGGATTTGGTTTATTTTGGATCCAATTTCAAATTGTTCATATGTGATAACCCAAATAGGAGTAGTATAGGAAAGACAATGATGTCTCATTGTCCCCCACTCCAGGGGTTTCACCGAAATGTTTATGTGATGGCTTCCATGTTAGGTCATCTGGAAGCACTCGTAGAAAGTAAATTAACCTCCCATGTTAGGTCATCTGGGAAAGTAGTGATATGACTCCCAAGTTAGGTCATTTGGGAGGGTAAAGACATTGTATTATGTTGATTTATTGATGTGATTTGAATGGTAAAATATTTTTGTGTGATTGATTGATTGATTACTCTTGGAGACATTTTAAGCTTATTGCCCCATGTTAGGTCATTAGGGGGAATCGCTAGAAAATGGTGTGAAATGTCATGTAATATACGATTAAATTGTTGATAATGTGATGTTTAGAAATGTGAAATGGTTGCATAATGGTGCAATAGGATGCCATAATTATATTCCCCCCTTTTGGCGAAAGGGGGAGTGATGATGAGAATGAACGCTGAGCTGAAAGTTATCGCATAATGATGTAATAATGAATATGATCGATATAACAAAAGTGGTTATATATTGAGTTAACATGATGTTGAGGACAGATATAGAGTGTGTGAAATACATATGATATGGTAGTAGGTGGAATTCTGAAAGAGATCAACGTGAAATGAGACAAGAATCGGAGTAAGAATGCTCAATGATATGATTGAAACCATTGGATGTGTATTAGTTTGAAGAATAAGTGTGAATAATGACTATAGTGTGGTAAGTAATGGAGAGTTACTATAAATAGTAAGATGAAAAAGTGAATAGGAAATTCATTTGATTATTGCGTGAGTGTAATTTTGAGATTTGGGTAGACGAATATGCCTCAAGTGAGAGCACCACGATTGAGTTCAGTTCAAGATGGTGGTGACAGTTGTGGCATCACGCATGACAACGGAGCTAGTAAGTGTGGATTTTTTCAAAAAATGTGTTGATAGTAGTCATTTTTTGATGAATTTTTGTAATATTTTTTTTTTGAATTTCTCGGCGTTTTGGACCCAGACAAGAGAAGTGAAGGTGCTAATGTCCTTCAGAGACACAAGCACCCAGGCATGGCCGTGCTAGTGACCTACTCCTAGGTGCCCCAATCCTGCTCCTGGGCGTACTGATGTCCCAGAAGTCTTAGGATGAGCCTAGAGTGTTGTAGATGTGAAAATGGATGTGTGTGAATGTTGTAGGTAAGTGTTTTGGTATATGTATGATGTTCTAATGCCATTTTTGTTGTCATTTCGTGATGTGCAGAGGGATATCCATTCGAGAGAGTTCTGCAGTGGCCGTCATTTGAGTACATTACTCAGATTGGGGTTTTCAGATGATGAGTGGGATGTCCTAGACCATGTCGGCCTACGACACATAGTGAGGATAGGGGATGTGCCCCATAATATGCCTATGATCACAGCTTTGTGTGAGAGGTGGTGTGTATATGCGTGCACATTTTGGTTGCCTACAGGGGAGATGACAGTGACCCTGGAGGATGTGTATCAGTATTTTGTGGTTGCCCATTATTGGTGAGAGGGTTCAAGTGATGGATCATGGATGATGCATAGAGGTAGATGAGGGCCGCTAGATGGTATTTTATAGGGACCCGAGTACACACAGAGGTCTATATCAGTCTAGATGCTATTTTAAGGTCTGGAGTTTCACAATTACGGAAGTTCATTGTTATTGTGATTGCTTCATCGGTTGTAGTGGATGGTGGTGGTGTGGGCATCTTGTATAAGATGCATGATATTTTTTTGTTGGATAGAGGAGGAGGGTATGAGATATGCGTGACCATGATGTGTATTGGCCCACATGTACATAGATCTATATAGATTTACACAGGAGGAGCATGGGGGTTGTATTGGAGCTACAACATTATTACATGTATGGGCCTATGAGCATATTGCAGTATTGAGGCCAGTTGGTGGGCCATGATGAGAGTGGGCTAGACTGGATATATTTGTAGGGAGGTGGGTTGGTATTCATGGCAGGAAGATGGATACAAATACCTATAGAGCTATGATAGATTGTATGGGGCTAAAGGCCATTGTATGGAGGCCATATCGAGACTATGGAGGATGGCCAGAGGATGCAGTAGAGCTATGGTGCATACGTCATACTATGTGGTTGGATGGATCGGTTCCCAGGGGTGACTGAGCTATTCTAGGCATAGCATGTGTGTCATGACAGTTTGGTATGGCCCAGGATGTGCCCCTAGAGCCATATGTATGATTGCGAGCCATTAGGGCACCAAGGAGGGCTGGAGCTAGATATTGGGGCCCACAAGAGCGCAGTTAGTACCTCTTGGGCCATGAATGAGGCAGATGTGGTGATAGATTCGATAGATATAGATGATGCTAGGGTGTACAGAGGCATACCATGCATGGTGAAGCCTCACATCAGTGGGTATTTTTGTTTCCAGTGTTAGTGGATGCGGCAGGATTACCACCAGAGGGAGGAGTAGAGGGGAAAGCACATGCCCCCGATAGTGTAGCGGTGGTGATAGTAGAGTGTAAGTATTTGTATAAAATTATTTGTGAGTTATTATATGGTTGGCTAGTTGTCATTATTTTTTTGTCTAATGTGTTGACCTATGGATGCAGATGATGTGTATTGGTCATTGATTGTGGGCACATCCATAAGTACCTTGACATAGAATGTGCCCACCAATGTACTCGTGGGTGGAGGTATGCTCAGAGTGTGTGGATGCTATCATGGGTGAGCACGCACACCTATTTGATCCAGTGGTGCACTAGTAGTGGCTACATGTGCCGTATTACTAAGTGAGAGGGATGAGGCGCATGAGGAGACTCGGTGAACTAGAGAGGCCATGCAGGTGGAGGTCCGTTAGCTCAAGATGTGTTTTCATGGTTTCCTGGAGTTACAGGGTTGCTATATGGAGTTGTCGACAAAGGCTGACACTATTGCATAGGTCAGGTAGAGAGATATAGGGGTCACGACTCAGTGGCACAGATTGAGTGGTGAGGCTTCTAGTTCTAGGGCTCTTGCAAGCCACAGATAGTGATAGCAATGATGAGATATGATGTATTGATGTATTGATGTAGAGGGACTTTCTCCCCAAACGATGGGGTTTTTGTAACTATGATGTTGATTGATATATATATATGGTCTATTATTAGATATTTATATTTATTATATGTGATGATGTAGTGATTGAAACATGTGTCTTGATGTATGGCGTATTGATTATTATTGTTATATCTTGATGTATGAGGTTGTGATGATTATTTTTTTGATTTGATATTGCAATGTATAGTTATTGATGATGATTAATGATGATATAGGGTATATGATGATAGATAATGTATGTAGTATGATCGTGATGTGTAATAGATAAATGATGACAGAGATGTAGTGTATGTATAAAGTTGTGATGAATGATAAAGTAAAAATGAATGAATGTCTAAAGAGTAGGAAATGTTTGTAATAGTGTAGTGAAGTGCAAGTTAGTATGATGGAGAAGGGGGGAGGAGAATAGTGATGCCCTCCAGTGTATAGATGATAAGGTTCATTTTTATAAGACCCCTCAGTAGTCAAGAATGAACTATAAAGCAAGAGTGTGTCATTGGGAAGTGATATGATAGTGTGCGCTAGATGTATATTGATATAACGTGTAGCACAAAATATGTGATGAGGTTCTTATTGTAACAGATCCCTCAACAATCATGTAAGAACCATAAGAACATGAGTGCGTCATTGGGGGTAAGGTGATAGAAATCACCTACCATAAACCAAGCCAGCATGGAGCAGTGGAAGCATGTGGAACGAGAAGCAACCATGAGTGTATGAGCCAAACTGAAGTGCATGTGGAATGGTTCCAATAATGGGTGATGCAGTGGTGGAAGTGGAACTTTTGAGGGTTGTGGAAGTTAATGTGTAGTAGTAGTATGATGTGGTGGATGAGATGGTGCAGCCAGTGGATGGATGAGATGGAGAGTGCGCGCATGAGCAACCACCTGTGGTGGTGGACTAATGACAACCTTAGAACTAGATGGAGGAGATAAATCAACCAAAGTAACAACACATCTACGTGGGAGTGGAGATATAGACCGCTCACAGAGAGCGAGAGCCAAAAGAAATGACACCCTTATCTTCTAATTGTTGAAGTCTATCATGAAGGGCACAACAATCATTATCACGATGGCCATTGATACGATGATAATTGTAATATGGTCTATCACATTAGCACTGTAGGTGGTGAGGTGGATGATGTTAATTAGAAGGTAGATGAATCAAACACCTATCAAGTAAGGCACATATCACATCATGAGGTCTAGCGTGATGAAAAAAGTGTAATGGCTCTCATGAAATAGAGTGTAGAAGTTTGAGGTGTAGTCTGACATGGTGGAGGAGATGAAGGACACTTATGTGATGGAGAAGATTGAAACTTTCTTGCGAGGTGGAGGGATGGAGACCTAGGAGGACAACTCAATAGATGGAAGTGGAGAAGAACTAGATGGTGCAACATCATAAGAACTAGGAGGAGGATCTATGATATGTGCAGCAATGAGATCATGCTCTAAATCAATGACCTTATAACATAAGAGTGTAAATGATTCAACATGTATCATATTGCAGATGTTGTTTCAAAGTGGGAATCAAGCCATGAAAAAAGATGAATTGATTTTCTAAATCAATAGGCTGGAAGAATAACCGATGCATGCAAGTATTGAATAACAAGATATAATCAATGATGGGATTGGCGTTACCTTGATGCAAGCCAAGAAAATGATCATAGGTGAATCTAGGGCCATTGTTAAGGATAAAGTGTTGAAGGAATGCCTCTTCCATTTCATAGTAAGTACTAATATAGCCAAAGGGTAAATGTGTGTACCATTGTAGAGTGTCAACAATAAGACTATGGCGAAAATCTTTGAGCAATAATCGATCATTAGAATAAGAATCTATAGCTAGATAATAGTGCTTAAGATGTAAATAGGGATTATTGGTGCCATCAAAGCATGTAAATGTAGGCATAATGAAATCCTTAGGAAATGCAGAGTTGTAAATCTTTTTAGGGAATAGGGTTGTCATGCAAAGAATTATTATCAATAGAAGCATAATAGGCCTTACTTTCTAGTGTAAGAGATTGGACTTGAGACTTGTAACTAGCCAACAACATGCATGAGTGATAAAATGTCATGTGAGAGGAATGACAGAAGGTGTAAGTAGTGTATTGAGTGGTTGTAAGCTTGCCATTATGAGTAATTGTAGGGATTTCAAGAGGATAAGTATAAGATACCGATGCTAAGGGCACACTAGATGTAGGTTCTAAAGAAGTAATAGGCGATGAAGCACAAGGAGTGACGATAGGAGTAGTAATACTAGCATCGGAAACATGATTAGGAGATGATGTAATAGAAGGAGATGAATCATGCATGCTCATTAGAGACAACCTTAGAATAAGATGAAATCGGAGCGGGGGATTCACAATCAACAATATGCAAGGAGGTAGAATCAATACTATCATGTGCCTCATCAATATCAAATAAAGATTCAAATACAAGGATTTTCATTAAGCCTATCATCAACATATAATGAAGGAGGAGGAGAAGTAGTATCATTATCAGAAATAGGAAGGAGTATGAGATGCAACTATAGAATCATCCTGACTAGTATGAGAAACAACATCAGGAACACATTTATTGTCATCAAGATTAAGCATAAAAATAATGATAACATCATCTAAGTTCTCATTCGAAATAGGAGAAGGTGGAGTACGACTAACTGAATAACAAGGTGTATAATGAGAGAAATTTGTTGGATCATCAACAATACTAATGGCAGTGTTGTTATCAAAGCTAGTAGGCACATTGCATTCATTGAGCTAACAATTGTCATTGAGTATCATTGAGAAGAGAAGTGTTGCGATATAGAGTAGTAAGTGTAGCTACAGTTGCCTCATTGTAGATATGATGTGATACTCACATGAGGCATGACTAGCCTAGAAGGAGAAGAGTTATCCTTAGCCATTAGGGTTTTTAGTGGATCCTAGGAAAAAAAGTTCTAAGCTACTGGTTCACAAAATGATTTAATAAAATTTGAATTATTTTACTCAAACCTGAAAGTAAATAACTGTAATAACAGATATACAATGAATATAAGTGTCTATACAATTTATTTAATTTAAACTATGAAAGTAAATGAGAGGGGTAAGGTACTTATCTTAATTACGACTTATCCCAAAGTGATGCTGGGAGAATGTGATGGAACAAGAACTCAAACTATCATAATCAGGTCTAGAAAAAATGTAGAGATGCTCATGATGGCTGGACAGGGTGCCTGGGAAGGGATAGGGGCGCCCATGTTAGGTGCCTAGAACCTTTTTGTGGGCGCCAAAGTCTATAGAAAAGCTTAGAACCTGGTTCTGATATGGTCATTAGGGATTCACACTTGTTCATCGTTGATCACCTTCAAGTCATAGTTAATTCACTGAGGTACCTATAAATATGCACACAAATATGCTCATGAAAAACCTTCAAAAAGACATTAAACCCTAAAAAGAAAGATGTAAAATGAGGGGTCAGACTATCCTTAGTTGTCCAAAATGGTGAACTTACGACTCAACATTACACTACATCTCAGACCCAATGTATTTTTGTGTGCTTGTGTGTACAATAGTGCTCCTAGGTTGCCCTCGTTGCCAATGATGTCAAGATAGTAGGCAAAAGCTAGATAAAATACAAATGTGTGGATGGAATAGAATAGACTCCCCTTCCTATGCAGTGTGTATGCAGAAAAATGCACCCAAATGTAGTCCCTTGATGTATGTAGATAGCTATCCCTTGATAATAATAGTTCACCCATACAATAGTATGTATGTTTTGTTTATATAGGGATCTCTTGCTCAAATTTTGACACTAATGATCTGATGTGTCAACTAGTGCCTCGAGGGATGAGAGGGAAAATTGAAAAGACCAACCTTGAGTGTCAAAAATAAGATCAACCATAAAGAGGACATGGGTGCCCAGGATGGAAAGGAGTGTCTGGTGCTAGTGTCCAATCTTAGGTGCTAGTGTCTAGAGACAAGTGATGATAAATGAGTGAATACCGACAAATAAGGATCCTTGTGACCTTATCAGAACTAGATGTATGAGTGACAGGTGAGAGAGATAAAAGCAATAGAAACTAGCAGGATAAGCAAATGGACTATGGAATGGGTAACCAATGAATATTGTTCTTGCACAAGATTAATAAATAAAACAACATACTTGGTGGTATAGTAAAAAGTAGTCAGTGCGTGATTTTGTGTCTATAATTATTATGATGTTGTATCGTGCTTTCACATTCTTCCGTTTTGAGTCTGAATAATTTTTACTTTAAAGCCACTATACCACTCCCAATTTATGATTCAAATAATTTTTTCAACATTGTCCAAATGAAACTAGAGGTCTTGAATAAACATATATGATGCAAATAAGAATAAGATATGCATATCCCAACAATCTCTATTGCCTTCGGTCCTTGATATCCCATTTGGTTCCTTCATCGGTATTTCTTGGTATCACGATTTTGTTGTCAAAAATATCCCACAAATATTTATTGATCAATAGGAGTTGGGTTTTGATCACTGCATGGGTGTGGAAATCTATCCCCCTTGATATTCTCAATTAGACTCAATTTCTCCATTTTACCCCCTTACATTTGACTGACTCTATAGATATTAGATACCCCAAAATGTGGTCCATTTTAAAATAATAAAAATCTAAAAATACATTAATTGAACATTTTAATTTTTGAGACACTATTTTTAATATAAATGTTATTATATTTTTAATAATAATTTAATTACAAATTTATTGATAAACACTTAAACAAACAAATGTAGAGGACAAATGCATTGCCTTTAATGATAACTCAATTCAAAAGGAAGATCTTAACCTACCGGTGCGTTCCTTTTGGACTTGTCGATACAACAACATACTGAAAAGTTATGCTCATCTCTTACAAGGGGCATTGAAGCCAACGATCATGTTAGGAAAATATTATTATTAGTGCTCCACGTTATAATGTGAAATATAGAAGTGGTTAAAACCACTCTTGTAAAATAGGATTGTGGAGAGCTTTTGGGTAGAGTAGTTTCATATATTATAGGGAAATTAAAAGTTATTTAAATGTACTATTTGTTTGTAATTTTATCTGGTATGAATTGAATTCAATATTATTTATGTAATTACTTTACCAAATCTTTGGATCAACCTTATATTTGGTCGATCAAAGACCATGTTGGAAACAACATTAACTCCTAGAATTATTTACTTGAGGGATTTGAAGAAGCAACGAGAGAGAAGAATGGTGATCCATGGGTGGATGCCTTAGCAACTAATTTTGTTCTATCCATCTGCAACATGTTTTATGACTCACTGTGGATGTAATTCAACATTAGAGAGCATCTGCATTGTTCCAATGGTGGTATGAACCATGAAATTCGACAAATTGGTAACAAAGGTATTAAGAATTGAATGGGATGTCATTATTTGTAGAGATAAACATAGTAAAGGTAGTCATGGTAGAAGAAATAAGAAAACAGATGTAAGAAAACATAGGTAAAATAAATGAGTCCATTAAGGAAATTTCTTACAAGTTGAATGTTCATTCTATCATTCAGTTTCATTTAATGAAATTTAAATCTCTATCAAAGGACTAAAATCAAATGGATATGATTATAATAAGCAAGATCTACCATGCAGTGACAAGAAAGTGTAAGCAATAGGGATATAAGATTGACTTAGCTTGTATATGAGTTCTTAAAATGATTCTGAGTAGGAAATTGGGTGGAACATGTTAGATTTTGGTTAATTATGTTTCATCTAGAAAATTTAGACCTACAAGGCTTCCAAACAGAACCACCCAAAGGAAGAAAGAACCGCCCCAGGTGTTGGTGTTTAAATTTAGCGTTAGTGTCCTGAAAATAACTCCAGATCTGATCTTTTTTGGGTCTAAACTTGTCTTCTTCCTTTCACTCTTTATCACTTTAGATTCATCATAGGCTTTCACTATCACACCTAAACCTCCAAAACAAACCCTAACTACATGCATAAGGCTCAAACGCACATGAGATGGAATAAATAATGTATATGCTTGAGTCAAAGTGACTTCGGCGGTCACCCCAATGTGATTATCACCGGGTGTTGCACTACATTTCAGACTCAATATAGTTATGGTGTGTGTTCATGATAGAATTGTGTCCCTTTAAGTTAGGTTTCCCTTATGCTACTTACACTAAGATAGAAGGATACAACTACTTTTCCCCCAAGATGAATGTGTGAGATGGAATTTAGAAATAACCCTTCCCATGCAATGAATAATGCAACCCAAAATGAAATCCTTGAGTGTTTCTTTTGTCTATGTGGTAGATATAAAATGATAGCCAAATTTCGCAACCCCTAATAATAGTTAATAGTTCATGTATATATATGATTCCCTTGTTTGAATTTTATCAGTAATAACTAAAAAATCTGACCCAAAGTGATATGTAGTAATCTAGAAAAGATAATAGGCAATGTGGCATTTCAATTTGAGAAAAAGAAGGAAAACGATAGAAGCGCCCAAAGGGGATAGTAGCACCTAGGAGGTTTTCTCCCTAATGGGTAGTAGTGTTTGGGATGCTCAGAGGATAGAATGGGAAATACTGGATCACGTGTTGTCCAATGTCTAAAAGTAAAGTAGTAATTCTAAAAAAACAAATGACATAAGTATAAAAAGGATAAAGTGGTATAAGAATAAAATAAGTGTTGTTAATGTTTAATTTTCTTGCTGAGGAATCATGCATATAATGACATAGATAGAGGCGTGGTATAATAGTACTAAGTGCAGAATTTCGTGTCTACACATTCTCATCGTCGGCTTGTAGGAATAAATTGATGCAGAGAAAGAGGCTCTGTCGACACTAAAATTTTCCTCCGTAATTTCTATTTCATTAATGTATGTATTATGAATAGGATGTTGTTAAGTATAATTAGTAGTAGCGTCTGATAGAAGATAACGGCACTGCCAGTACAATGCTGCCAATAATGTATAGTACGGTAATAGTCAAAAGTACAATAGGAATGTTGTGGTAAAAAGTAAATATGTGTCGTAAGTGGTCTGGTAATGTTAAAATGTCAAAGCTGGGGTAAGTAGAGAAGTAGGGTCTACATGATTAGGAATTAGAAATATTATATTGGTAATAAGGACAAGGAGTGAGGTCATAAATATTTTGTGTATTTTATTTGTAAAAAGTCTAAAAATGTGGAACCCATGTGAAATGATAAGGTTTATCTTATCTTAAAAGATAAGCTTACATGTACAGATAAGAGTTAAGGTATGGAATATGATTCGTCAGAGTGGATTTCTTATCCTATCTTAGAGATAAGATGGATAAGCCTGGGAGTTCTATAAATAAAGAGGCCACCCCCCTCATTTAGCATAGAAGGAAGTAGTGAGAAATATTGTATGAAGTGTGTAAAGGAAGCCATCAGTTTAAAGGTGTGTTGAAGAAGCCATTAAGAGGTGTAATTGTAAAGTTTCTCCCATAGTATTGGTGGAAGGCAAGTGAAGTCAATAACACTTAAAGTACCTCATGGGTGAGATTGTAACAATTTCATGTTAATATTATAATTTAATCTGATATTTCAGATTTATCATCATTCCTTCTTATCATAGTCGATGGTATTCTTGTGTCATGTTTGTTGTTGTTGTGTTTCTAGATTACATCCACCAAAATAAAGGTCTGTGCATTAGTAAATAATCATAGCACGAGGAGTTCCCGGTGAAGAATTATCATAGTGCCGGGTTGGTGATGACATTTTGGTTCCGTTGCCAGGACCATTCCTCATTGGTAGATTTTCTGGAGAGATATTCCCACTTAGTCAAAAATCAATTGGAGGGTAACCTTGTTTTTACTATGCATAGTAGTTACCATGGTAAAGTCATTTTTGCCGTGAATAGTATTTACCACAGTAAAGTCACTTTTTACCATGAATAGTAATAACCACAGTAAAGTCACTTTTTACCGTGAATAGTATTTACCGTAGTAACTTCACTTTTTACTGTGACTAGTGTTTACCACAGTAAAGTCAGTTTTTACCGCAGTAAGTCAAGTTTTACCATAGTTTACCGTGGTCATTTCTATTTTCTATTATAGGGATTTCAATTATTTGTGCACATAAGTCTTGTTGATTGTACTTGTGGGTTGGTATTTCACTGTGGTTACTTTTGAAAATGGGGAAGATTCCTATTTTTTCAGCCCAATCTAATGAAGATGCTTCCTCTTTCATTCAAGAGTTTAAACGATCTTGTATTTGTAATGGCCTTATAAGAAGGGAACAATGGACTGAATTTTTTCCTACCTTTTTGGATGGTTAATCCCTTAGGTGGTTTGAAACACTAGGTGATAATGTGAAAAACTCATGGGATTTATTAACTGAAAGTTTTCTTGAGGAATTTGGTGAACAACAGAGATATGCAGATCTCATGATCGATATCACAAAGCTATCCCAAGGAGAAAAGGAGAAGATAAGGGATTATCATGCTCGTGTTCTAGAGCTAAGGAGGAAGCTCGATGCCCAGATCCGGAAGGAAGGATTAGCGGATGGGTTGATGAATGGCGTGGATAATCTCCTATATAAGCACTTCATTCTTGGGATGAAGCCAGAGATCAGACAACGAGTGAAGTATGACCGCCCAGCTACCATTGAACAAGCAAAGGAGATTGCAAGAAGGCAAGAAGAAAACATGGAAGAGGAGCCCAAAGAAATTGTTGCTAAAGTAGAGCCTACACCAGCACCTTTGGTCCAGAATCCACAACCACTCTTGGCGAGTACAAATCTTTCTCCTAGTACATCTATTGAGTATGAAGATCTGCTCAAGAAGATGGGTCAGTTAACTATTAATCTTCTTCAAGGAAAATAATTTAGTTCTCAGGGAGGAGATAGAGGTCTAAAAAGAAATATTTCTGAAGTTGTATGTTATGGTTGTTATAAAAAGGGTCATTATAAGTATAATTGTCCAAATAGAGCTTCTACATCTGGTAAAGGAGATAATGATAAAGTAAAAGCACCTGTGAATTCTTTTGATGTAGTAGATAAGAGCATAAATAATGAAGTAGATGTGTTTGTAACAAAAAGAAAGAAAGAAAAAGATAATCAAGATGGAAATGATCCTAAGAAGATGAAAGGAGAAACTAGTAAGAAACATAGGAGAAGAAAGTTGGGTGTGCAGGATTTTTTGATTTCACAGGGGCAAGGACCATACTCCATCTTGGAAAATCTGTCCAAAAGGCCTGCAAATATTACATATGGTCAACTCTTGGCTATGTCTTCTGAGAAAAGGCGGGAGCTGCGAAGTGGACTTAATGCTCGAAGAAGGAAGGAGGTTGAGGTCCCTGTTTTGGAGGCAGAGGCGGATCCCTATGCTCCACAAGCTGAGGTATTATGTAATGGTATTTCAATTCATGATGTCTTAGTTGATGTAGGTGCTGCAGTTAATGTAATGACCGAGTCTGTAATGAATATGTTGGGTTTAAAAATTGATCGCCCTTCAACACTTTTGTTAAGGTCATTAAATAAGGGAAAAACTAAACCAGAAGGTGTAGTTTCAAATGTGGCAATATCTGTTATGGGTGTTGTATGTATGGTAGACTTTCAGGTGAAGAAAAATGGTACTGTTGCGTACCCAATGTTGCTGGGAAGACCATGGCTAAGGAGAGTTCATGCAAGAAACTACTGGAATGAAGGCTTCATGACACTTGGACGTGGTAGAGAGAGGGTGAAGATAAACGTGATCCCTCGGCATCATAAGGCAGACCCTGTGGATTCAAGTGATGAAATTGATGATTGGACATCCTCTGATTACTCTAGTACCAGTGAAGTGGACACTGAAGATGAAGAAAGTGAGGTTGCTGTTTCAGTCATGGATATCCTTCCAGTCACACTGACTCATGCCCCCATAAAATTATCTGAAGAAGAAGTTGATGATCGTCTCCAACAAATAAAGATCGGTGATGTTGTGATGGAGAGTGAGAAGGAATCCTACCTCCAGCTCTTTCGAAGGTATATACACATATTCACTTTTGATTACAAGGAACTCCGTCAAGTAAGTTGGGTAGAACATTCTATTGAGCTGGTAGATGGTGCTAAGCCTATAAAGCAAATGCCATATAGAATGAATCCTAATTTTTCCAAGACTGTAAAAGAAGAGATATATAAGTTGCTTGATGCAGGATTCATATTTGTTGTGGAGAATTCAGAATGGGTTTCTTCCATTGTGATCTCAATAAAAAATAATGGGAAGCTACGCATTTGTGTTGATTACAGGAAGCTCAATAAGGCAACAAAGAAGGATCATTACCCTCGTCCATTCTCATATCGGATCTTGGACGAAGTAGCTGGCCAGGAGTGTTATAGTTTTGTTGATGGATATAGCAGATACAACCAAGTCCGTATAGCGGAGAAAGATCAGTTGAAGACCACGTTCACCACTCCTTGGGGAACGTTTGCTTATAGAGTTATGCCTTTTGGGTTGTGTAATGCTCCAGCAACGTTCCAGTGTTTGATGAATAGGGTGTTCGAACCCTACATTGGGAACTTCATCAGAGTATTTCTGGATGATTTTTGCATCTATGGGAGCAAGATGGACCACCTGCACCAGATGGAGACAACATTTCAAAGGTTAGATGAAGCACAAGCCTCACTAAACCCTACAAAGTTTGTCTTTGGATGTTCTAAAGGCGTTTTGTTAGGGCATGTTGTATCCAGAGATGGTATTGGTACTGATCCTGATAAAGTTTGAAAAATCAAAGAATTACCATTTCCTATGAATATAAGTAAGTTGAGATCATTTTTAGGCCATGTGGGTTACTATAGAAGGTTCATCAAGAATTTATCAAAGATTGCACAGCCACTAACCCAGTTCTTGAAGAAGGATGTTACTTATGAACCAGGAAATAAGGCACATGAAGCTTTTGGACAACTGAAGGAAGCCCTGGTGTCTTCACCTGTTTTAAAGAATCCAGATTGGAGCAAGCTATTCATTGTGTACACTGATGCCTCAGATGCAACACTAGGAAGTACTTTGAGCCAAAAGGATGAAAATGGGAATGAACATCCAGTTTACTTTGGGAGCAGACAAATGAGCAGTGCTGAGGTAAATTATACTGTAACTAAAAAAGAGGCTCTCGTTATCATTTTTGCTGTAAAGAAGTTTAGAAATTACTTGCTAGGGTAGAAATTTATAGTTGTAACAGATCATCAGGCTCTAAAATATATTGTCAATAAGCCTAACCCATCAGGGAGGATAGCAAGATGGATAATTTTGCTACAAGAATTTGAATTTGATATTATAGATAGGCCAGGAAAGAAGCATGTCAATGCAGATGCACTCTCTCGAGCCTATGATGGTTTAGAATCATCTTGTGATGATGATGATTTCCCCGATGTAGCATTTTTCTCCCTTGACACAATCCCTAGTGAATACATAGATATTTGGAATTATCTGAATGAATTCAAGTTTTCTGATGGTGCCAATGCAAAGACTAAGAGAAAGATTACTCAAGCCAGTCGTCCATATTCTATTCTGCATGGAGTATTATTTTGAATAGGACCTAATGGACAGTATAAGAGGGTAGTTGGACGTGATCAAGGGAAGGAGCTGCTAGAAGAATTCCACAATGGTACATGTGGAGGGCACTTCTCTGGACAACTTACAGCAAGAAGGATCTTGGATGCAGATTATCACTGGCCCACTCTTTTTAAAGATTGTTATAATTATTGTAAGACATGCGATATTTTTCAAACACATGGTAATCATAAGACTTCATCAGCTCCATTATGCCCTATTCGTCCACTTGGTCCCTTTGAAAAGTGGGGAATAGACATTGTAGGTCCACTTCCAACTACCTCACGCCAAAATAAGTATATTGTAGTTGCCACAGATTATTTAACCAAGTGGGTTGAAGCTAGGCCATTGAAAACAGCTTCCATGGATGAAGTGACAAGGTTCATATATGAACGCATTGTCACCAGATTTGGTTGTCCATTAGAAATTGTAACAGATCAAGGAAGCCACTTCAATAATGAGGTGGTAGAAGCCCTAGTCAATAAGTTTTCTATTAAGCACAGGAAGGCAAAAACATACAAACCAAGCACAAATGGACAGGTGGAAACGAACAAATTTTGTGTTGTGTCAAATTCTAGCAAAAGATGCAGCCTTGTAAGTACATAAATGGGATAAGAGGATTCATGCAGCATTGTGGGCATATAGGGCAACATCAAAGTCAGCAACATGATACTCCCCATTTTAGTTGGCTTAGGTATGGCATTGATCCAGTTCTTCCTATTGAGTTTGATATTCCCACGGTCAGAAGTATGGAAAATAAAAGGATGGATGAAAGTGATTCAGTAAAAGAAAGGTTGGTACATCTTCATTTGTTAGAGGAAATGAGGGAAATAGCTAAGGATACAAGCTATAAGAAGAAAATGAAGCAGAAGGAATACTTTGATCAAAAGATCCGTTGGTCTCCATTTCATGTGAATGACTTGGTTCTAGTATATGATTCCAGATACAAAAAAAGAAGACAGAAAATTTCTTCCAAAATGGATGGGGCCCTACAAAATAGCAGCTATGCATGAAAATGGTACGTACCGACTGGAGGAATTGGATGGCACTCCCATTGTGAAATGGGTCAACCATGACAAGTTGAAGATTTTTCAAGCACCAGAATAGTCTACTCCGAGGACGGAAGGTAAAAGCTAGGAAGGGGGAAGATGTCGACACTAAAATTTTCCTCCGTAATTTCTATTTCATTAATGTATGTATTGGGAATAGGGATGTTGTTAAGTATAATTAGTAGTAGCGTCTGATAGAAGATAACGGCGCTGCCAGTACGACGCCGCAAATAATGTATAGTACGGTAATAGTCAAATGTACAATAGGAATGTTGTGGTAAAAAGTAAATATTTGTCTTAAGTGGTCCGGTAATGTTAAAATGTCAAAGTTGGGGTAAGTAGAGAAGTAGGGTCTACATGATTAGGAATTAGAAATATTATATTGGTAATAAGGACGAGGAGTGAGGTCATAAATATTTTTGTGTATTTTATTTGTAAAAAGTCTAAAAATGTGGAACCCATGTGAAATGATAAGGTTTATCTTATCTTAAAAGATAAGCTTACATGCACAGATAAGAGTTAAGGTATGGAATATGATTCGTTAGAGTAGATTTCTTATCCTATCTTAGAGATAAGATGGATAAGCCTGGAAGTTCTATAAATAAAAAGGCCACCCCCCTCATTTAGCATAGAGGGAAGTAGTGAGAAATATTGTATGAAGTGTGTAAAGGAAGCCATCAGTTTAAAGGTGTGTTGAAGAAGCCATTAAGAGGTGTAATTGTAAAGTTTCTCCCATAGTATGGGTGGAAGGCAAGTGAATTCAATAACACTTGAAGTACCTCATGGGTGAGATTGTAACAATTTCATGTTAATATTATCAATTTACTCTGATATTTCAGATTTATCATCATTCCTTCTTATCACAGTCAATGGTATTCTTGTGTTATGTTTGTTGTTGTTGTGTTCCAGATTACATCCACCAAACTAAAGGTTGTGCATTAGTAAATAATCATAGCATGAGGAGTTCTTGGTGAAGAATTATCATAGTGCCGGATTGGTGATGACAGCTCCCAAGATCGAGGTGGAAGAATCTCACACAACTATTTCTTGTTATGCCATTTCAAGAATAAACACCCCACAAACACTCAATTTTTTTTGGGTTTGTGAAGAAGTAAAAGGGGTGAAAATATTAATTGACTTACGCAATACTCATAATTTCATCAACCATAAGTTGGCCATACACTTAAAGTACTTCATTTATCTGGTACCAGAATTTCAAGTCATGGTTGCAGATGGAGGTTAAAATTAGTTTGTTCAAGAAAATGTAATAAGATTAAGCTATATATTGGAAATTACCTCTCAGAGGGCCCCAGGTATGCCATTTCAATGGGAGGAGTAGACATTGCATTGGGGGTCTAGTTGATTACTACTTTGGGAATGATGGAGATGAACTTCTAGGATTTTTTCATGCATTTCCACTTTGAAGGAAGGAATTTTGAGTTGCATGGGATGCAGGATAAAGTTCCAAAGTTAGTAATTTCTCATCAAATGTATAAAATGCTTAGGAAGGGTGTAGATGGGTTTGTGGCACAATTATTTTCAATGAAATATCAACCATCAAAAACCCCTATACCATTAGATCTACATATTGTTATTGATTATCACTCAATTTTTTGGGGTGATATTTTGAAAGGTTTTCCACCTAAAAGATATCAAGATCATGTTATTTAGCTACTACCAAGCAGTCAAATACCCAACATTCAGCATTATAGATGCCCTTATCTCCAAAAGAGTGAGACTGAGAAGATGGTAGAAGAGATGCTAGAAGCATGTATTATTCACCATAATCAAAGTGCTTACTCTTCTCCAATGGTGGTGGTATGAAAGAAGGGTGAATGTTGGCACATGTGTCTAGACTATAGGGAGCTCAACAAATACAAAGTGAAAGATAAGTACCCTATTCCTATCATTGCAGATTTGTAAGATGAATTACATGGTGTTCGTTTATTTTACAAAAATGGATCTTCGATCAAAATACCATCAAACAAGAATTCGTGATGAATATATTCATAAAATTTTTTTTAGGACACATGGGGGACACTATGAATTTCTTGTAATGCCATTTGGCCTTACAAATGTGCCATTTACTTTCTAGAAATTTATGAATTCCATTTTCCGGCCATTTTTACGGAAGTTTGTCTTGGTATTCTCTAATGATATATTAATCCACAGTAAGACTTGGGAGGAACATTTACAACATGTCTGTTTGGGATAAATCTTACCAGTCTTCAACCTATGTTTGCAAGCAAGCTGATAAGACCTTGCAAACCTCGATATGTCAGGGTTTCTGTGATACCCACGATGTGGATTGTGTGATATTGTGCTCCGTGAATAAGGTTAACAATGCTTCTTACCTGCAAAGCAATCCTGAAAATAAAAAATACTTACAGCAAAATGGAGTTAATAAAAAACATGTCAAATTTCTTGACAAAGACAAGTCCCTAGAAATTGATGGACTTCCTTGCAAGGGTGTCAATCTGCATTTAAAAAAATTAATCTGATAATGATAAAGTGAAATGATAGACAAATGAATACAAAGAAAAGATTCAAACTATTAAATGATGAATGATTAAGAAAATGATGTGAATGAAAGGTGCTTACTTTATTTCAACTAACTAGTAAGACTGAAAGTATGATATTACCAGTTTTGAGAAGACCTTGGAATGATGATTTTGTTGATGGTGGAGCTCTGGATCTGATAAAAACCACCCTTTGATGTTTTGATCATAACTTTTGAACCGTAGCTCTGTTTTGTGAACCAAAAGAAGCACCAGAAAGATGATTTCAAGATCTTATCAGTGGTGTAGATAATCATTGGTGATTATATGTGAATTTCTTGAAATTGGGAAAATTGTTGGTGATTTTGGAAAATCGCCAGCTATTGCTGTAAAAATGTACATGCCGGAAAATGGGTGAATCCAAGACTTGGAAAAAGGTTAAAAAGGTTGATTAAGCTAAGAAATGATGAAAAATAATGTACTAAAGCCAATAAACCACTTACCTTGCATAATTTGAGAAAATTAGAACAAAAGATGAGATTACCTGAGAGAGAAAGATTGTCAAAGCAAGAAGATTGTCGGCGTGATTCTGGACGTATGAATGACGCTTGAAGAAGTTTTGTTGGATGATATCTAGCTTTGTGAGAGGTCTACGATGAAAGAAGACATAGAATATGAAATCTTAGTGTCCTGTCTACCTATCATTCAATCTCAAATGGAGGCTTAAAGCTTGTATGTATAGAGCTAATTGGAGGAAATCGTTGGTAATTTGGGCAATCACCGACGATTGCAGTTAGTTCGAGTTTGGTTGAGATATGGAGGATAAAAATTCTATTTTAGTCTTAGGTGGTTAGGGATTTAGGGGAATCATATCTAGATTATTTAGAGAGGTTGAGTGGGATGTTAAAATTGTTATTTTGAACTTAATTGGTTAGAGATTTAGGGGAATCATATCTAGATTAGTTAGAGAGGTTTCTGAGTTAGCATGGTGAGGTGTGAGGGGATCATTAATTTAATTTAATTAATTAATTAATTATAGGGATAGGGATGTAGTGACATAATTATTAAATTAATTAATTAAAGGTTATAGGCGGGTGATCTAGGTTATGTTGTTTAATCAATAAATGGAGGGTTCAATTTAATTAAT
Source organism: Taxus chinensis (assembly GCA_019776745.2). Lineage (NCBI taxonomy): Eukaryota > Viridiplantae > Streptophyta > Pinopsida > Cupressales > Taxaceae > Taxus > Taxus chinensis. The sequence continues at coordinate 720,661,992 of CM034153.1, read as the reverse complement.
GATGGATGTAGACTTATGCAAGTATGTCAATGATGTTAATGTTAATTATTCGATAAATATGAGGGGTATAATATGATGGTGAAGGGTGCCTGACGGATGTCAACACTAGAATTAACGGTGCTAATTTTAGGTGTCTACATTTTGCCCCTTTTTGTTGAGTGGTTTTGAAACAAGCCGCGAGACAAAAATGAGATGTGATAGATAAATGTTGTAGGTTTACATGATGAGGTGATCCTCCTCAAATTGGGGATTGATGAAAAAAGGAATCGACCTCGATATTGAAAGAGATATATGGAAAGATGTAAGGATAGGAAGATGATAAAGTGATGCCCTAGGAATAGGGAAAAAACAAGATGGGTGTCATCATAAAATCAAGTGATAGGGGAACCAAAGGGTTCATGTCCTATAGATATATGTTTTTTAATGACAGATAGGATGTTTTGTTAAGGTCAAAGGACCAAGAATTGGTGTTTCCACAAAGGTGGGTTTACGAGGCCAAGAAGTCAAGTGATAGGGGAACTAAAGGGTTCGTGTCATATAGACATGACTTAACGACGAAAAATATGTTTTGACGATTTGATGAGGTCAAAGGAACAAAAATTAATGTTTCCACAAAGTTGGGCTTAAAGGACCAAGAAGTCAAGTGATTTCGAGGAACCAAAGGGTTCATGTCATATAAACATATGACTTAACGACGAAAAGAGTTGATATGACGATTTAATGATAAGGTCAAAGGACCAAAAATTGATGTTTCCACAAAGGTGGGTTTGCGATTGATCGATAGGAGAAACAAAGGCTCAATGTCCTATGGTGATAAGAGATGATAATCATAATGATTTGATGGGGTCAAGGGACCAAAATTTGTTGATGTTACAAGGGTAGGCTTTTAAGGACTAGATGGGGGTCCTGACGGTAATCAGGGGCATAATGCTGGAGGAGACATCTGATTGACAAGTGTCGACTTTAATGAGTAAATGTAATGTTTTAGAAACAAAAATAAAGGGATGTTGATATATGCTCAAGATTGTGTTGATGTATGATGTTGATGTGCGATTAATAGATTTTGATAGAAATTTTGTTAGATGTTAAAGTGGAAGGGTTGACAATTGTTAAAGTTATGTTTTGGGCATGATGTGTATTTGATATTATTGATGTTAAAGTGATTTAATGTTTTGTCAAAACCATGGTCAAGGATGAAACGCTGGATTGATTACTTTGTATTGGATTTGATGATGGGAAATCTTGTCAAAGTGAAGGCATTTGCACTTTTGGCCTTTACAAAAAATGTTAACAAATGACTAATAATGGGTAGTCACACTTAGGATCTTGGATATAAATTGAAATGATAGAGTGTACCTTCCAAGGACACGAGAAGGGTTGAAATATGTAGGTTGCATGGGAAAATAGGGTTCTCCTTTCAGTGGTTTCTTAAGAAAATGCCCTAACTTCACATTTTTGATTTTAATGCAAACTGATCGATGTGGGAAGTTTGCTAAAATGGAAAAGCTGATCAATGTGGGAAGCTTTCCTATAATGCTTTGAATTTTGGATTTTTAAAGGTTGATCAATGCGAGAAGCCTTTTATATGTGTAGCCATTCTTCGATGCTATGGTCTAAATCATTGATTTTGATAGATAACCATACTTCGAGGGATTGGTCTATGATTTTGACTAGTAGTTGTCCTTCGTGGGATCAATCTACTTATATTTTTGACATGATTTAGACTTGTGAATAGATGTCCTTCAAGGGATTGGTCTATTGCTTTTGACTTTGATAGGAAGCATCCATAGATATTTTTGACCTTATTTTGAGCTGAGGGAAAACCCTAATAGACTATTTCAAGGAGGGGAAAAGAAATGTGTACACAAACTACACATTTGCGCCCCAAGACATGTCTTTGGTTGGTAGACAAGGTGGATGGATGTAATGAGTGTGGGGGTTCTTGCAGAGGAGGAACTTGTCCATGGTGAAAGATGCGATGAACAGAGTCGTAGTGCTCATCTTTAAGGTGTATTAAAGATAGTGACTTACAACCACATGCTTTCAAATCATTACGATGATAGAATGGCTAGCTAATGATGGAATAAGACCTTCGATGTGACTACTATCATGACAGTCAATGTGTTAATAGTAGAAAGGCCACAAGTGCAAGGATTTTGAAGGTTGCCCCATGTTATATGGACCAATCCATTTAAGGGAGAGATTCCCATGTTCACTCTGAAGTAATGACATTTTGATTAGATTGATAGGTTGGTGATGACATGTAAAAGGGAATGCATGTAAAGTAAGGATTTCAAAGTCTTGATAGATAAGAGCCTTCCTAACATAATATTGTGGATAGAAATTACATGTGTTAAAAGGAGTGATGTCCTAAGGATGATAAATTTTTTGGTCTTGATTAATCGAGTGTATGGAAAATAAAGGAGCCCTTAACAAAGGAGTTGTGGGAAATTTGGATGGGGTATGAGAAGGCAATTGATAAAGAGGGGCATATGACAAAGCTTTGGTTTTTCGTTTTCTTTGTGTAAGTTGATTTTGGGTTCATATAGGTGGGTGAATTATACTGGTTTGAGAAAAGTGACCTTCTCTAGAAGGTGATCAGAAAACACATCAGGAAGGTTTGTTGAGATTTGGCTGAGGATGACCCTTTTTTTCTGCAAAATTCGGTGAAGATATTGTTAGTGGCTTGGGAATAGATGTTGATGAGGTCATTGAGGTCAAAGGAATAGCTTCAACCCATTTAGTAAAATATTCGGTTGTAGTGATGATTGAATGATGTTGTTGAGATGACTTAGGATTAATCTCACCAATAAGATCTAACCCCCATTGAGAGAAAGGCTATAAGTCTTGAGCTAGTTACAATGCTTGACTAGGGATGTGGATGAGATCAGAATGAAGTTAACATTTAACACACCTTTTTACGTATGCACAATAGTCTTTGGTGATAGTGGGCCAGTAATACCCAAGCCGTATGATACGCTTAGCGATGGCGTTGCCATTGAAATGGCCTCCACAAATGCCATTGTGGACTTCTTTGACTGTGTTGGTTGATTCGTGTGATTTGAGACAACGTAGTAATACACCATCAAAACTAAGTTTGTAAAGGATGCCCCCTACGATAAAAAAGTGAGTGACACATTGAAGGAATGACCATTTAGGACCTTGTGATAAGTCTGGTGGGAGTTTAGATTCAGTAAGATAATCAAATATTTGGGGTGTACCATAAATCCAATGGATTTTTGTCAATAATGTTTATAGAAGGTATCTCATTTTGATGTGAAGGATAGTCTAATCTTTGAATTACTAAAGACATTTTAGTTTTATCCTTTGATTTCTCCATTTTGAGGAGGGCACAAGAGATCCTAGGGAAGCCATAGTGTCTATGAACCTGTTGGAAGATCATGGAATAGCTTGAATGGTGTAATGATTGACTGCGCCAAGGAGGAATTCAATAATGACCCTATAATTTTGAAGGACCTCATTTTTACATTGATACTCACCTTTGACTTGACTGATGATGAGTTGAGAATCTTCATATATTTCTAGATCGTGGACACCTAAGAGAATAGCGGTTTGCAAGCCCATGACTAAGGCCTCATATTCTGCCATGTTGTTGGTACACTTAAATTTGAGTTTGAATGATAAAGGGATGGTAATGTTCCAGGGTGGCATAATAACCACATTGGCTCCTCCTCCTTGACATTTAGCGTCGTCAAAGAAACAAATCATTTTAACGGGGATGAAATTTGATTCATAATCATCAGATTTAATGATGTTGTTAATGGATTCATCAAGGAATCATTCATGAGGTGGGCCGATTATCTGGAAGAGGTGCTTCAAAAAGTTGATCAGTAATGGCTTGACCTTTAATGGATTTTTGTGGTATGATTTTGAGATCAAACTCAGTCATTAACATGACCCATCAGGTTATGCGGTCATTATGATACAGTTTGGCATGTATGGCCTTAAGCGGGTTGAAACTAGTGGTGACATATGTTTTATGATTAAGAAGATAGTGTTGTAGTTTGGAAATGGAAAAATATAATGCACAACATAATTTTTTGGCTTTAGAATAACATGTTTAGTATTCATTGAGTGTGTGACTAATGTAATACATGGCATGTTTGTGACCTTGATTATCATGGTGAGCAAGCATGGCACCTAAGGCGTGTTCAGAGGTAGACATGTAGAGATAAAATGGTTCTCCTTCATGAGGTGGCATAAGTACAGGTGGTGACAACAAATATTGTTTGATTTCGTCGAAGGCTTTCTGGCAATAAAAATCCTAATGAAACATTGTGTCTTTGTGGAGTAAATGGTGAAATGGTTAACGACAGTCAGAGAGCTGTGATATGAAATGTCGTATGGATTGTAATTTTCCTTGCAAGTTGCATAATTGTTTGAGATTAGTGGGTGGAGGTATGTTGATGATTTCTCTAACTTTTGTAGGATCGACTTCAATTCCATGAAGAGATATGATAAATACTAAAAGTTTTCTGGTGAGGACACTGAAAAACACACTTTTCAAGATTCAAGTGGAGACAAAAGTGAATGAGACAGGTGAATATTAATTCAAGAACATCAAGATGATCCTTTCTTGATTTAGACTTCCCAAGGAATTCGTCGATGTAATCCTCAACAATTTTGTGAATAAGATCATGAAAGATGTATGTCATGGTCCGTTGATATATTGCCCTGGCATTTTTGACACCAAATGGCATGACGCGTTAGCAAAAGGTTCCGTAAGGGGTAATAAAAGTAGTTTTGTGTTGGTCGTCAAGGGCGATAAGAATTTTATTATAGCTAGAAAATCCATCCATAAGGGAAAGCATTTTGTGGCCAGTTGTTAGGTCGACGCATTGATCTATGTTTGGGAGAGGGAAGTCATCTTTGGGACAGACAAGATTGAGATCCCTAAAATCTATGTAGATACAAATTTTTCTTGAAGCTTTAGTTACTGGGACAATGTTGGAGACCCATTGTGGATAGTCAATGGGTATGATGAAATTGGTGGATAAAAGACACTGCAACTCTTCTTTAACAAGGAGAGTTATACGAGGGTGCATTTTACGGAGCTTTTGTTTGACCGGTTTAACATTGGGATATGTGACAATGTTATGTATGACAATGTTGAGATCGATCCTGAGCATGTCACTATATGACCAAGTAAAGGCTTGACGATGTTTTGTTAAGAACGAGGTGAAATTATGTAATTCTTATGGGTCAAGGGAGTGACCGACATTAGCTATGTAAGGATTTTGAGGTATTCCTAAGTTAATATCAAGTGTGGATTCATTGAGAAGAGTGGATGTTTTGGCTGGTAGATATTTTTTGAGATAACGATCTTCAGCTCCCACGTGAGATAGGATATCTTGATCGTCCTGACATTGGAGGATATTTATGATGAGCGAATCTTCTTCAATCATTTTTGAAAAAACAAACAACAATGATTTGGTAGAGTGATATGATTGATAGGTGAGTGGTCCTAAGGATATGGTATTGATTAAAAAAAAGTTGGGTGGGATAGGTACAATATCATCTGTATCTATGGAATCCTTAGACTTGGTGGGTGGTGTTGATTCTAATTCAAAAATGGGTACGTGCGTTTGTCGTTCAAACAAAATGGTTTCAGTAGTCTCTGGGATGAATTTTCTATAACCTAGGCCATTTTTCTCATATGGTTGAAGGGTGCGTAAGATGGATTGATCATGTGTTCTTTGTTCGTAACACCCAAGACCAAAGCCTTTCCATGCACAACGATGGAGGTACATACGGGTGAATTACGATTATCGAGGGATTTAAAATCTGATTTAAATGGTGTGGCATGATGTGAATGAGTCATATGAGATGATGGATTATCGAGTCCATCATAAATGAGATTTGTATTAAGGTATGTTGGTCCATAGGAGATGACATCTCCTACATTAGGATCGTACATGGGTTGTTTGTCAGGGTGACCATATGTTTTTGGTGATGGGATGGAGTTGAGCATGAGAAGGTGACATTCCCTGAGAGTGAGATGTTATATAGCCTCAGTAACAGAGGAATCATCTGGCAGTTTATAGGAGGGTATTGAGGTGCTAGTGGATGCTTGATCTGATGATTCAAATCTGGATTTTAGTACCAATACATCATTTGGGTGATACATCATGTAACAATCGATGAATTGATTAGGATCTGTTAGGATAATATGGGTATGTCCTTCATGTTCATATTTAAGGAAGTGATGAAGAGTGGAAGGAACACAACACATGGTGTGTATCCAAGGTCGTCATAATAACATAATATATTAGAATTCCCCTTCTATGATGTAGAAGAGTTCAGGTAGGGTTTTAAAACCAACTTTGAGTGGTAGGATGACTAAGCTAATGTGGGTGTGATCGTGTCATTGAAGGAATGTAGCAGGACTGGTGTTTGAGTGATGATGGTATTAAGGAGTTTAAGTTGTTCACAAGCAAGAGAAGATATAATGTTAATGGTAGCACCACCGTTAATCATAACCCTTTTAATGTAAATGTTGTTGATTTGAGCGGTAATAAAAAGTGGTAAATCATGATCTTAAGGTCTTAGAGAAGGTATTTTAGATGGCTCAAATGATATAGAGGTAGATGTTTTAAGGGCACCCACAAAAATTTTAAACGATGTTGTGTCGTTAGTAGGTACAGTGATGGACTAAAGAGCTTCTATCATAGCTTGCTTGTGACTAAGTGATGTTTGGACCAGTTTATAGAGTGACATGTGGACTACGGCTTGGTGTAACTATTTTATGACAACCTTTTGCATTGTCGTGGAAGATGGTGTGGCTTATGATACATAAATCTTGGCTTTTGGTATTGATGCTTGTTTGGTCCCTTTATGAGATAAAGAGATAGAGATCCTAGGTTTTTTTAGGTAGGATCGGTGATTCAGAAAGTGGGGATGTAGTAATGGTAGTTTCATCTTTATGTGGTTTGGATGATGTTTTATCATAATCTTGTGCACGAGTGGTGACATGGACAACATCTACCTATCGTATTAATGCTTCTATGATGGGCTTGTCGTATAATGTCGATGTCGATGTTGATGTTGTGTTTGATTGGGCAGGAAAGAAAGGTGAACTGCCAATCTTATGAAGTATTTGGTGGAAAACTTTGCAATCTTCCATAGAATGACCTCAAGTTCTATGGTACTCGCAAGAGGTATTGAAATCATACCAGATAGGCTTCCACCCATGTTAATCTGATGGTCTAGGAGGTGGTAACGTAATAATGGATCTCTAAAGGAGATCATCCAAGATGGTGGTGTAACGTCCTTTAGGTCTAAATATCAATGTTAAGGGTGAGATAGTTTCATTATTAGGAGGCAATGGATAAATAGATTGTTTGACAAGAAGTCACTTATTTGTTGGTCACAGAGGTTTTCTTATCGTTATAGATGGGGAGGATGCAAATTTCATACGGGTAGTTGTTGCGGTGATGTAGAGTAAGGACTTACTATTGGAGTGTGATGAATGGGTTTTGCCCCTGTGATGATTGGATGATCAACGAGTATAAGAGAGGGAGGATCACACAATGGATTTTGATTAGGGTTTTGGATGGTGTTTTGTTTGGGAGGCCTCACGGGTCTTGGTTTTGAAATAAAGGGGGTTATCCAAACAAATGCACGCCCCCCAAATGGAAGGGAAGCTAAAAAGGTGGGGGCCCTCGAAATCGTTATGTTCGATAATAATAAAGAATTTTAAAGACCTGGACAACACCCTATTTGTTAGGTCCTTTTGAAGTCTTGAACGAGCTACACGTATTTTTCAAAGTTGATGCTAATGAAGGAAGGGGTGTCTCGATAATGCGATTGATATGGTCTACGTGATTTGTGTTATTTATTTTTGTAGATTGAGAATGTCCTTGATTCTTAGGTGATTTGGGTGGAAAAGGTTGGGCTAAGAATGTCTCGATTGGTACCATAGTTATGTTTGTGAATTTGGATACAAGTGTAGGTGCAATCGTACTAGTAGATTTGAGTATGGATTTAGAAGCGGTATTTGACGTGGGTGTGGAAATGGGTTTAGCGGTGAGTGGTGGTTTAATAACTGCGAGTTTTGTAAGTTCTGGTATTAGTTCTGTAGGTGTCGGGTTAATGGATGACAAGGGTGTAGGATTGTTTTGGATATTGGTCTCGACAAGAAGAGACTTTGTAATTATCATACCTGACTTATTAGTTTCTGACGTTGATTCACTTGTTGCCTCATTATGTGATGAAATGGACTGGGGAGTAAGACCAAATTTTTTTATCGTGTTGATGGGGTGTACGAAATTTGCTTGCGGTGCTTCAGAAGATGAGGGATGATTCGGGAAAGGTTGTTTGAATATATCAAGGTTTTGGTTGGGAGGAGTGTTTAGATTGTCTAAGTGAAGGCCACCTTTATCAACTAGGTCCTGAAGGACATTGCAGAATGTGCAGCATCTTTCTATATCATGTCCATTTACCCTATGGAACTTACAATAATCGTTATCACGGTACCAAATAGGTTTTGACACCGATACATTGATAGGTCGAATGGGTGGAAGCGTTATAACATTAGAAGCAAATAATTTTTCAAATACTACACTATATGTTTCTATTATGGGTGTGTAGTTACGGTGTTGACGAGCGTGTTCCATAACAGGCTTTTCTTTAGGAGCGGATTTGATTACGACAGTGTTTGCGGCTATTTTAGACATGTATAGACTAGATGTTGATTTAGATGGGAATTCCGTTTTTGGTTTCTTGGGGCGAAGATTCACTCGACGATCTTCTAGAGCACGTAATTCCAGTTTGCGGGCCATGGTAAAAGCCTCATCGAAAGTGTGGAATGATTGGATTTGTAGGGTGGATGAAATATGTTTTGCACAGGTACGACAGAAGATTTCAATCAATTTTGTTGGTGGCAATGTGAAGGATAATTGATTGGTAACACCCCTCCAATGGGAAACGAAATCAGCTATGGATTCATCATCAAATTTTCTAATGGCATATATATCGTTGATGGTGATTTTATGGGCTATGTTTATGGAGAAATGGTATAAGAATAGATGTGCGAGTTGTGCAAAGGAAAATAAAGAGTGTTGGGGAATGTTATTATACCAATCTAAAGCAAGACCAACGAGATACATGGGGAATGTTCTCAACATTAAGTCTTGGTCATGGGATATCAGGTAGCACGCATGATGAAAAGCACAAATATGTTGCTGGGGATCTTCTTTACTCTAAAAATTAATAAACTTAGGAGGTTCCCAGTGCGAGGATATGACTTATATAGTATAGAGGGATGAATGGGTTCATTCTAAATTTGTTCATATGAAAGCACATTTTTGGATGAAGACGAGGTGGCTTCTAAACTAGATATACGGCTTAGGAGGGCCTGGAGAGGGTCGACCTGTGCTTATTGGTTTGAGGATGAGCTAGGTTGGTATGAAGACTAGTGTGAATATGCTTGATAATGTTGTGGAATGTTTTGTTGATAAGAAATGTTTTGTTGAGGAATGTTTTGTTGATATGAGAGGTTATGTTGATAGGGGTTATTTTGTTGTGGAGTGTTATGTTGCGGGGCATGGTATTGTGAAATGTTTTGTTGAGGGATATGTTGTTGGTGAACATGTTGTTGATGTGGAATGTTTTGTTGGGGGATATTTTGTTGGTGGACATGTTTTTTAATACAAAATGTTTTGTTGAGCAAAGAAACTCTGTTGTAACACGGAATACTGTGGGATTTGAATGTACCGGTATTGTGACAATATTAACATTTGTGTAAAAGGGTGTGAATATGTGGGTATCTATTGAAATGGTGCGGAAGAAGCAATAAATGATGGCCCTTATTGTGGGATGTTTTGTTGTGGAATGTTTTGTAAAGGTAGAGATTTTGGCACATATATTAATGGCTGCAAGAATTGGGGTATGTATTGTGAAACAAGATGTGTATTAGCAATAACACTAGTATTGATTATTGGTGTTGTTGTGGGAATAGACATGATAATATTTTGAATGGAAGTAGTATCCTGTTGGGAAGGTCTAATTGTAGAAGAGGAAATGGAACTTGAAGGAGGTGTGGGTATCTGTGAGGAGACTGAAAGAGTCATCGTGGAAGCAATATTATTGTTCGGGAGAGGCGTGGATCTTGTGGAAGGACTTGGTGAAGATGTGAGTTGTTGAGTGGATACATTTTGTGATGCGATTATGTGGAGATCAAAGACAAGTGATGAGGAGACTTCAGATACTTCAATTTGAGTAGTAAGAGGTTTCTCATTCAATGTTTCAAAAGGATTAGTGGAGTTTATAATGATTTGAGTTTGATTGTTGCTTGATATTTTGAGTTTATTTAAAGTATAAGGATATAATTATTGAACTACAGGATCCTGATTTTGATTATTAAGTTATGCAATGGTAGGTGAGGGGTTATAGGCATGTGTAAAAAATTGTGGTGTGAATGATTGCATTTGGGCATTTCTGGCTATTAGGTAGGCATTGAGAGCAATAGGATTTGAGTCTAGAATCTCTTCAAAAATAGGATCACCCCCGTTGTAGAATGGGAGCTTAGTTCTTATGAGAGAAGATGAATATTTTAACTCTGGTGTATAGAGAATGTGTTCGTGATACTATCGTGGAGAATGAAAAGATTATTGTCTTGTTTCATTATCATAACCGGTTCCCAGTTCATGCCAAGTTTGTGTATCGTTAAATGGGTTGGATGTGTTTGTGCAATAAAGGAATGCTTGGGGTCGTATCAGTGAGGAAAATGTTATGGGAAGTGACGGAGCTTATTGTTAGAATGCAAATGATGAGATAGACATGCTTTCAGAAGGTTGATTATGTGTTTGTTGTCTGGTGAGAACCATAATAATCAAACACACACGACACAAATAGAAAATGATTAGTGAATAACTGGGTTGATTAACAAATAACAAGCAAAAGCAATCAAAGTGTTCTTTTATATTTATCTTGCTTAGTTAAAGAAAAGTGAAATGTGTGAAATGGCTAATGAGGGTCTTAAGAAGTGGTTGTCCGAAGCTAGTTTTAGGTGTGTTTAAGGGTGGAGTCCTAGATATACCCAAAGGTACGTGAGGCCCAACTCTATACTATTGTCGGTACGAGTGTGTATATTAGGGCCCACCCCCTCACTTCATGGTCCCGCTGCGAGAAGGGAGTTTAGGTGCTGAGCTAAAATATACCAACAAGTAGAAGATTATACTCGGCCAAAACACCGAGTTAGTTTCCCTGTTGGGTGATGAAATCCCAATCAGTTTCACCTGGGTGGGAGTTGTTTAAATGCATTTTTGTTTTGATAGTGATTTGGTTGTGTGAGGGAGGAAAATAAGTGGATGCAACGATTTACCTTCCTAATTAAAACTAGATAATCAAGAAGTATGCAATGATTTTTTTTAAATCCTCAAAATGAAATGTTGATTTCGATGAGGACAAACAACCAAAAGGTGCAAAAAAAAAAGGGAAAAAGAAGGTGTTCAGGACTCACCACGAGGTCATTCCAATATCATGTTTTTAATTTTTAGCAATTTTTGAGTTGTTTGCTTAGCAAATCCACATAAGCAAAGTTTTGAGAAGTGAAACCCTTACAATTTTGTTAAAGACAAAAAAATAGAAGAAAAAGGGACTGCAAATTGATGACGAGTGTTAAGAAAATTACACAGAGAAATTGCTAGCGATTCAGATAAATCACAGGTGATTGAGCCTATTGCCAACAATTGGCAATCAGTGGAAATTAGTGACTAAAAAAGATGATAAAATAAAGAAAAAAAACTTACAAGGGGTTTTGTCCCACCAAGCGTGCCATAATGTTCAACATAAATCTTACCAGTCTTTAACCTGTGTTTGCAAGCAAGCTGATAAGACCTTCCAAACCTCGGTATGACGGGGTTTTTATGATACCCGTCATGTGGTGAACAAGGCTTCTTTCTTGTAAGCAAGCCTGAAAATAAAAAAAATTACACAAGATGGAGTTAGTAAAATACATGCCGGATTACCTGGCAAAGGCTAGTCCCAGAAATTGATGGACTTCCTTTCAAGGGTGTCAATCCGCATTTAAAAAAATTAATCTGATAACGATAAAGTGAATTGATAGACAAATGAATACAAAGAAAAGACTCAAGCTATTAAATGATGAACGATTAAGATAATGGTGTGAATGAAAGGTGATTACCTAATTTCAAATGACTAGTAAGACTGAAAGTATGATATTACCAGTTTTGAGAAGACCTTGGAATGATGATTTTGTTGATGGTGGAGCTCTGGATATGATAAAAACCACCCTTTGATGTTTTGATCATAACTTTTGAATCGTAGCTCTGTTTCACAAACCGAAAGAAGATCCACAAAGCTAATTTCAAGATATTTTTAGTGGTGTAGAGAACCACTGGTTATTGTATGTGAATTGCTAGTGATTAGTCAAACCATTGGTGATTTTTGAAAATCGTCAACGATTGCTGTAAAAATGTACAAGCCAGAAAATGGATGAGTTCGAGACTTGAAAAAAGGTTAGAAAGGTTGATTAAGCTTGGGAATGATGAAAAATAATGTAATAAAGCTAGGGAAACCACTTACCTTGCATAATTTGAGAAAAAGAACAAAAGATGAGATTACCTGAGAGAGAAAGATTGTCAAAGCAAGAAGACTGGTGGTGTGATTCTGGATGTATGAATGACACTTAAAGAAGCTTTGTTGGATGATCTTTGGCTTTGTGAGAGGTCTATAATGAAAGAAGAATAAAATATGAAATCTTAGAGTCCTGTCTACCTGCCATTCAATCTCAAATCGAGGCTTGAAGCTTGTATTCATAGAGCTAATTGGAGGGAATCGCTGGCAATTTGGGTAATCATCGGTGATTGCGGTTAGTTCGAGTTTGGTTGAGATATGGAGGATACATATTCTATTTTGGTCTCAGGTGGTTATGGATTTAGGGGAATCATATCTAGATTAGTTAGAAAGGTTGAGTGGGAGGTTAAAATTGATATCTTGAACTTAATTGGTTAGATATTTAGGGGAATCATATCTAGATTAGTTAGAGAGGTGTCTGAGTTAGCATGGTGAGATGTGAAGGTGAGGTGTGAGGGGTTACTTAATTTAATTTAATTAATTAATTATAGGGATAGGGATGTCGTGACATAATTATTAAATTAATTAATTAAAGGGTGTAAGCGGGTGATCTAAGTTATGTTGTTTAATTAATAAATGGAGGGTTTAATTTAATTAATGATGGATGTAGACGTATGCAAGTATGACGACGATGTTAATGTTAATTATTTGATAAATATGAGGGGTATAATGTGATGGTGAAGGGTTCCTGGTGGATGCCAACACTCGAATTAGCGGTGCTAATTTTAGGTGTCTACAATGTCAATAAAGTATTGGACACTCTTGAATAACACCACCTTTATGTTAAGCCCTCCAAATGTGCTTTTGGTGTAAGAGAGGTAGAATACTTGGGTAATATCATGTCTCGTAAAGGTGAAAAAGTGGATCCTCATAAGATCCAAGCTATGGTGGATTGGCCAGTTCCTAAAACCCTCAAAAACCTTAGCGGATGCTTAGAGCTCATGGGTTATTATCATAGGTTTGTGAATAATTATGGTAGAATTACAACACTACTCACATCCTTATTGAAGAAAGACTCTTTTGATTGGAATGAGGTAGTAACCCAAAAATTTGAATCACTAAAGAAGTCCGTCCATGTGTACCATTTTTGTTTTGGATACCTCATATTTCTCAAAAACGTTCATTGTTGAATGTGATGCTTTAGGGTGTGGCATACGCACAATACTTATGTAAGAGGTTCACCCCATTGCATTTGAAAGTCATCAAATGAAAGGTAAAAAGCTCTCAAAACTAACTTGTGAGAATGGAATGATGGTTATTCTTTATGTAATCAAACAATGGTGATTGTATCTCATGGGTCGTCACTTCAAGGTAAAGACAGATCATGATAGCTTGAAATAATTTTTAGAGCAAAGACTCTCATATGAAGAACAACAAAAATGGGTAACTAAGATGTTGGGATATGAATTTGAGATCATTTACAAAAAAGGAAAATAAAATGTGGTAGTTGATGCACTATCTAGGAGAGATGAGTTCACAAAGGCATTATTAAATGTCATGTCCATACTACATACAAATTAGGTGGATCAAGCAATATCTGAATGGAAAGATGACACAAAAACCCAAACTCTCATTCAAAATATCCAACATGATCCAAGCACTTTATAAAAATGTGTGGAAGGGGGATACATTGTGGTATAAAGACCGATTGTACTTATGCAAAAACTCTAGTCTTAAAAATTAGTTTCTCTTAGAGCTCCTTGATTCTCCAGTGGGTGGCCATTCTAGATTCCTAAAAACTCATCACAGAGTTAAGCAATATTTTTTTTTCGGAAGGTTTAAAACTAGATGTCCAGAAATTTGTTGCCAAGTTCCTTGTGTGTCAGTGTAACAAGGGTAAAACTGTTAACTCTCCGAGAATTTTGTAACCTTTGTTTATTCCTAGTGAGAAGTGGGAAGAGGTTTTGCATGGATTTCATAACATGATTGCAAAATTATGAAGGGAAAATGTAATTATGGTGGTGGTCAATAAACTCACCAAGTATGCCCATTTTCTATGCTTTGCCACATCTATTTATAACGAGTAGTACAATTGTCATATCTTTATGGATATAGTTCAAAAGCTACATGACACACCCAAGATTATAATCAGTGATCATGACCCTATCTTTTCTAGCAATTTTTGGACCAATTTATTCTCATGTTTAGGTACTCAATTGGCTTGTATTTCATCATATCGGGCCCGAACGGATGGACATACTAAGGTAGTAAACAAATGTTTGGAGGGGAATCTGTGATTCTTTACTTAAAATAATTAACAGAGATGGGTTAAGTGGCTACCACTGGCATAATGTTGGTATAACACTTCATTTCACACTTCATCCAAAATCCCCATTCCTTGCATTAACATTTACCATCCACCATCCCTCACTTCCAATTTAAGGATCCAGCCTAAAGCAAGAGCAATTGAGGATTACATTCAACACTAATAGGAGGTTCTCTCTAGCCTAAAAGATAACTTGGTCATGTAGCAAATCTGCATGAAGGAACAAGTTGATCAACATCATAGTTAACGAAGTTTTGAAGTTGGAGACTTGGTTTTTGTGTGATTGTAGCCATATAAGAAACTATCTTTGAAACAATGGAAAAAATATAACAATATTTCACCCAAATACTATGGGCCTTATCAAGTGTTGAAAAAAATGACAGTGTGACACATAAACTGGAGTTTCCTAAATCAAGTAAAATACATCCAATTTTCCACGTTTCTATCCTGAAGAAGGTCATTGGACAAAAGGTGTCTTCTCAATCAATATCGTCAAAGATTGATGAAGAGGGACATATCATCTTGGAACCTGAAGGAATCCTATAGACTATAGACATGCACTAATAAGTTAAGGACAAGGGTCGTCATCAAGTATCTAATCAAATGGAAGAATTTGGACATTGAAAATGCAACATGAGAGGATAGAGATTTTGGGAAAAGCATCTAAAGCTTACTGACATTGGGGAAAATGTTTCTTTGAAGGGGAGGGGCATGTTATGCCTTTAACCCTAATTCATATATTGAGATATTAATAGCTGACATGTGGCCAACATAATCTCTTATCATGTTATATCATAATTATTTATACTTTCATATGATTAGTGGGTCATCATTATGGCTTTGGATAATATAGTAGGTATATATAAGAGTTAGAGAGTAGGATATTATAATCATATTGAGCACTTGAGTCTTATTGTATGGTTTAGAGGTTTCCCCCCTTGAAATGGCCAAGTCATTTTGCTTGCATATTAAGATCACGTCCCTTTATTTTGGTGTTCGTTGGTGTTCTATTACTGTTAATATTCATATATATCTAAGTAATTTCATTACAGTAAAACCATCTCATGGAATAGTCCTCAAGGCTTCTTGGGAAAAGTTAGTTGAGCAATTTATAATTATTGACATAGTCAAAACATGTAAATATAATAATGATATTTAATTTAGAGTGATCCTTCTTTTGACCTTTAACCCTTGGTGGATGGTATTGTTTGGAGACTGAAAAGAGGGACCTGTGATGTGGAGAATGCCTATGTAGGATTTCTAAGGTGTTATTGTATAAACTAACTTGATCTTGAGTACGTATAGCTAGTAGATAGAGGTGGCAAAGATGATGTATGAGAAATCAGATAATAGGAAATTGTGATAAAGAGTTAGGTATATGTTTATTAACCAAGTATGCCAAAACTAATGTTTCCAAGTTTAAATACCAAATATAGGTGTCTATTTGTATCAGTAATGGAATTACATGTTACTGCCTAACTTTCACGATGATATATTTTTCTATGTATTTGATTACATGTTGCCATTGAGCTTTCCATGACGACATATTTTATAGGTATACATACTAGATAACATGTTAGTATTAGGCCTTCATGATGATATATCTTCTATGTTTACATATTCAACCATGTTGTATATGTGCTTTTATGACACTATGCCTATTGCTTTCATACATTCTACAGGTGGTTTGCATAATCCTTTATTTTTCAATGATTAATATCCACAAACATCCCTCAACCTAAAAGGGAACATATAATAGACTTATTATTCTTTGGGTACATGAGGTTACATTGGGTATATTTATCTACTGAGAATTACATATTTTTACCAATTGACATTGGTTAATTATACCCATGAATTAGGAAGTTGTGAAGAGTTTGTACATTTATTTCTGTAGCCAAGAAGTAGAATTTCCCCATTGTAGGGTTAGTATGGATCCATGATTTTGTATTTCTCATTTGGAAGGTTTATCTTAGACCTATGTATTCATAACTTTTCTCCATTCGTTAGAGTTAGGTTGGTCCCATATCTCCAAAATTTTTCTTCACTTAGCAGGGTCAATTTAAAACCACATCTTCAAACATTTTCACCACTTGTTAGGGATAATTGAAGCCCAAAATTGTTTTAAAAGGTTTTATGAGTGGACAACATGGTTCAAACACCACTGAGTGTATTTATTCATTTTTCCTAATTTATTTTTTCATTTGGTTAAATTATAAACAATTTATCTAGATATTGTTCTACTTATGCACATCGTGTATTTTTGCAAGTGAAATAGTGATGTTGACACAAGAGCATCAATGAAAACCCAACTTTTTCAAAAACCCTCTCAATTGCGCTCGTCACGTACACATCTACTTGTTTACATTATGACATTTACATGTTTCACTTTTAAATGTGTGCATGCACACATCAAAGTGAGGCATTATGTAAACACCTAATTTTAGATCTATATGTATAATTCCAATGTCATTTGCATGTTTTTTTTACATATGAATCAATAGTTCACATTAGGATCATATAGACACATTTCCCCTTGTGTTGGGCCCTATATTCTCTTCCATTACCTCAGGTTTAGTTTATAACTTTAATTTGTAAATTCACTTTCAGTCTATTATAATATCTCCATTCAATCTAGAATACTTGAAAACCTATAAAATGACTATTCGTTTTCCATTGTATGACTCTAGATGCTTCGTGAATGTGCAATTATTTTAGGTTTTTTCTCTTTCTAGTATCAAAATTATTTGACCATTATTGGACCAAATGACCTATATTGGATGCTGACAATGATCATCACCATTATAAAAAATCGATAAAGGTCATTTATGTTTTTTTGGTCTTTTTGACCCCTGTGCTTGTTTTGGATGGTTTCTTATGTCTTGTTGGTTGGCTTTCACCTTTTTTCATGGTCAACTTGCATGCCAATAAGGTATTAACTTGAATTTTAGAAGTATATAAATACAAAGACATGAATTCATTTAGACACAAAGAAAACATCACCAAAGAAACATATTAAAGTCTCAAGAATAGAGAAAAAAGTCCTTTTTATTTGTTAAAGTACTTGCATATAAGGAAGATTGTTACATTAATGAAAGAAGATGTAGAAGCACACATAGAGAAGGATACTTATGCTTCTATCACTCACCGGGATGCGACACACTTACATATATGCATAGAACTGCGTGATTCTAGACTCTTACCCTAATATACAGACAAACATTTGCCGAAGTGTGGCTTGATCCAATAACTTCACATATTTCTATCTTTTGGATGATTTGACAGGTGTCGAGGCCAATTTGCAAAGAATACATTCTAACACTCTTGTAAATCTATTCACAAATATGAAAGATATAATTTTCAAGTAGGATTGGATGAAAGAACTCATAAAAATCCAAACACGTATGATCTATGCAGCTACTACTAGTGAACTAATGTCATTATCAACATTTGTTTCTAGTCACTGCCACTACCAATTGACCTTGTCCATTTTTGGCCTGTTATATAATAACTTAGTCAAATTTCTAAATTATTTTCCATGCTAATTTTTGACCCTATTCTCAATATTTCCAGTTTTTGTTAGCAATTGTGTTGTCTAGTTAAGGTACATATTCTCCTTGAGCTTTGCCAATTCAAATATCAATTGTAACTTCTTATTGATCTATCTACTTATGCCATTTTCAAACTCTGGATTTACTGTATTTATATTAAGGTATGATTAGTGCATCATTTTGTTGTATCTAGGCACTTATGCTTAAAATTGAGTTAAAATGTATAAAAAACAATGCATGACTAACATTACACTCGTAAGAGCTAGGTCTAGAAGATTGAAACAAATAAAGCAAACCCGAGGACAATCAGTTTTACCAACAGGGGACAATAACAATCCTAAAATGTTACAAACAATGAGAGTTTTAACCAAGTGAAAACCCTAAGTTGAATCATGTTTACCAATAGGGAAAATATAAGGGTTGGATATCTGATATAAATTCATGTTCACCAAAAAGGAAACCCTAGATTGGGTATTCAATGTTATTCGGGTTCACCAAAATGTAGATACATAAAGTGGTTTTATAATACTAAATATACTAAATTGACCACATGTAATTACAATTCAAATCTAAACACATATAAATAAGTAAATTAGACCTAATTGCAAAAAGGGCTATCTAAAACATGTGATGATATGGAAAATACGTGAAATAATTAAAATACTTGAAAAGACTAAAGAATTAGGGTTATATAGGATAAAAATCAATTTCTCGTAAATACAAAGACACTTGTTAGTGGAAGACATCGAGAGAAAGGTCCTTGTAGCAAGATGAGCCAAGGCCCAAAGACATGGTATACACAGGCCGACTAACCAATTATCTACAAAGTACGAAAATGGCAAACAAGTTTTGTATAGATTATGGAAACAACTCCCATATCAGATTTCAGAAAGAAATGTATGACTGTGATCAACTAATTATGGTCTTTGAAATACCTTGTTCATTTTTCTTGATTTCTTTGTAGATTACTAAGAAACTGATTCCCTTGTTGAAAACCCTCTAAATGTTTAAAAATTTGCTTTTGGAATGAGAACACTCTTGGAAACTATAAATTCTATTCTTACAACTTAAGGATGTCTTACAACTTCTTGGCTTAAAAACATCTTATTTCTCATTGATGTCTTAAATGTGCCGACACACTCATATATTTGTATACTTTTTGAATTGAAATGTGGACCCTACTGGTGCTTAAGCTCTTACTCACCTGGTGGAAAAGCCAACAAAAAAAAATACAAACTTGAGAAATTAGAAAATCAAGAGGCAAAAGGGCCCACAAAGGCACAAATCATTTCCATATAAAATATGAAACTAGCATGAACAATTCCAAAGAAACAAGGCCATGATATGGCAAATCCTGCCGATGCCAATGTAGTTTTTCGAAGGGCTGGATGTGTCGGGTCTACAATTGAGGGGTTGAAATGTTCGTTGGAATATGTTTTATGGTGCATGCATTGCTCTAGTTTGCAAATGCAGTAACATGTGCGTGGTTTGTGAATCCTTGCGGATTCAGACTGACCCTGTGACTTTAACGTACTGTTGGCAGAAGTAATTTTTTTCCGAACATTGAAGGATTGAAATTGTTGTTTGTTTCTATGTTTAAGATGAGCTTAAACAGTGGGTGATTGGTGGCGCATGTTGTGCAGTTTGTAGTAGAACTGTAATATATAGGTATATATGTTAGATGATGTAAGGTCTTACTTTGTATATGTTGCATTTATATTCGATATTCACTAGTAAGAGTGTAATATGTTAGTTAGTGTAAAGGGTGATTAAATTTGTTTGTTATGAGGATGCAATTGTATCAACAAGTTTGTATATGTGTATTATGATGCCAAAATCGATTGTTTTGCATGAGTGAACTTTGTTTAATGCAAGCTTGTAGGACATTGCAATGTATGGGTTATGTGTTTTTTGCTTGGGATTTGTGCTACGGTGTGAGAATGTTGTGAGCATTTGTCTAGTTCAAATAGGAAAGCGGAAGCAAAAAATGGTAGGTTTTTTCGGGGATGACTTTTTTGGATAGGACGTTTTCCATTCGTGTAAATTAGGATGTTAGACGAAATTAGATGTGGCACTTAAATTAATTGTGCTGATACATGAATGCAATATGCAACCTCAGAAAGTTATCGACATATAGATGTAGTTTCTATGATTGAAGTGCATTATGAATTTGTGGAATAATATTTTTTTTAATAAAACATATTGTGAATAGGATGTGAGAAGATTGTGAAAAAGGATCTACTGTATTAAAAAGGGAAGATAAAAAATTTATGATAAAACTGAATAATTGTTTTTTTTTATGGGAATTTGGTAAATATATATTTGATCAAAGTGAAAGTCATGTAATAGAAATTCATTTCATAAGTGCATAGCAATGTGTCATTGTTACTGGATAGTGTCAGCTATGTAAAATAACATGTGGCAGTTTGTGATGTGCATTGTTAAAACATTTTCTGTGGAAGACCATGACCAGTTCGTGATCTAGACATTACAGAATCAGTTCATGGTGAGAAGGAGGTTAACTGGAGTATTCAATGTGCCAGAGAAAGCAAAAAGCCAGAAACCTGTCCAGGCTGCAATGTACGTTATTGGTCACTTGCAATCAACTATGGCGTATGAACTCTCTGCTATGTCTCCCTCACTTTTTCTTTTTCTGAGATGGATGTGTTGATAATACAGGGCCTAAGAAGCATATGCATATCTGTAGCCTTGCATTATGACTTGAGGCATATAGGATTCTTATCAAATTTTACTGTTAGAAACTATGCGATATGAAAGTGTAATTGCATGGTTATAGAAACACAGTCATACAAGTATGGAAATGGTAACTTTGTTGCAGGGGCATTTTCTATTCGTAATAAAGTCTAAAAGTACCCTCTCCTCTACAACAATCTGATCCCAATTATTAAAAGATGTTTAGATTAATTCCCACAAAGGAAAAACATAGTTTAGGGAAATTGGTCCTTTTCTATGCTTGCTATTGTGTTCAAATTTTAAAATAGCTACAAACAGGTGATATAAAAGGTTGGTTGTTTTTGCTAGGTGCTTCTTGCAAAAGGTAGTTCCTTAACTCATCTACTTCAGAAACAATAGCCCTGCATTGTTTCCATTTTTATGTCCGTTGTGTGCTATATTTTTTTGACATCTTGAGTTGTTTGGATGTTTAGATATAAGTATAGATTCTAGAGTAAGGTGAAGTATGATATTGTTATGACTGGTGGTTCTTTAGTTTGCATAGCCAATGTTTTAATTGCCTTCTAATTTCAGTATGGCAATGTAGGCAGATGGAATGCTATGGCTCTCAGTGAATACCTGAAGGTCAATTGTTAGAACGTCTATATGCTTTATATAATGATACAGATAATAGAAGCAGAAAACTTATAAATTGTCATTGATTTATATGTTATGGCGGGATGCCTATCACAAGCATGGAATACAGGGGTTGATTTCAAGAGTGACTTGTAGGGAGCTGGAACGTCAATTTTCCCTATTACTTGGATGTGTAGATAAGATGAAAGGTTTACCAATTGCTAGTAATCTCTTGAGTGGGGAAAGTTTTCTCTTTGTCAACTTGAATTGACTGCACAGCATGTCATCAGTTGTGTTGCCCAATTTGGAGCATACGAAGGCTGGGGCGGCTGGAAAGGTGGTCAAGACTTTGATGTAGAGAACATTAGTAGTGGCACATTTTACAGGAATGGAAGCACGAAAACATCCAAAAGAAAAGTGAAAGAGTATTTTCCAAATTTTGATTTTACTCCTCCAATTTTAACAAAAATGAGTTAAAGCATTCACAGTGAAAACCTGTGTATTCTGCGGAAAACAATTTTTACTGTGCTCGTGTAGAAGAGGCTCCTGCTGTGCTAAAGATTTCTTTAATTTTATTAATAGGCGATGAGTTAGAAATTCTTTAAGACTTGCATATGCAACATTAAATTAGAATCCAATAGTTCATTAAAGTTTCAGTGCTATGCAAAATTTCTGGAAATGGCATACAGTATCATGCAGGTGGTCAACTACGATAGATTGATACAACTTTTATCGTGTTATTTGTAACTTCCAAAATATTCAAATATATTCGTAACAGAGACTTCCATTGTCAAACACAATGTGTTAGGAGATGTAAATTTCAGAATGCATATTCAAAAATGACAAATGTTACTAAAGACAAAGGAATATTAAACATATATCTGTATAGATTCAACCACATTTAAGGATCCATCAAGTTGAGAAAACTTTACACAAATAAAGATAAACCCAGACATTCAAAGGCTAATACACAGCAACCAAACAAACAGAGCAGCCAGGAATGAATCATGCCCAGATTCAGAGAGGAATACATGCAACTTCCGTTGTCAAACACAATGTGTTAGGAGATGTAAATTTCCAAAATGCATATTCACAAATGACATGTTACTAAAGACAAAGGAATATTAAACATATATCTGATAGATGACATTTGAGGATCCATCAAGTTACTAAATAAACCCAGATGTTCAAAGGCTAATACACAGAAACCAAACAAACAGAGCAGGGAACGAATCATGCCCAGATTGAGAGAGGAATACATGCAATTCGAGCTATGAGGGAAAATACAACAATAGGAGTGAAATATAGCTTCATAAATCTCAAAGAGACTAAAAAACGCAGGACTGTACAAATGCTATACAAAGGGATCCCTTCAAAATAGAAATCTGGGCAATAAGAAAAGGGAAAAAATGTAAACAAGGTTTCTATTTTCAACAGTGGAAGCCAATATTGTAAAGCAAAAAACATGTAGTGGAAAACATTGTTGCATTTCATATAGACAAAAGAAGAGAATAATAATTGCCAGTAATTTTTTAGGATTATGTTTTCTTTGTATTACAAGTAGTCTAAGAGTACCATAATTACAAAAAGTATACAAGGAAAGCAAGGCAAAAAATTGTGCTAGAGCTCGCATGTTGTTAAGCAGCGATGTATGTAGTTATATCGAATAGCCAAAAAGCTAGAGTATAACATTGTACTATTCCTGGACATATGGGCAGTGAGCCACAAAAATGTTTGTTTAGGCGCATGGTGTGCAAAATCGTTCCAGGAATCTGCAAGAGCATGATGGATATGTTAGACACAAAACAAAGAATTAAACTCAAATGCAATGAATAGAAGTGAGAAATGGAGAAGCTCACCAGAGAAGTGATAAAGCTAGGTTTCTTTGATTGTTGAAATTGAGTTGTCAAATGTCAAAGTGAATGTACCGTTGATTTGGAATTGATAGAGAAGAAATACAGGCTTAGAGATGTCCTGTTGATATTCTTCATATTCTGTTTGAGATAGCTGAGGGAAGACTTTTCTCAATAATGGCTCTCGCAGTGTGCAGTGAAGGGAGTCATTTGTTGTTTGCAAAGTGCAGTGGAGCAAGTGCTTATACTTGTATGGTTTGGATGTATTGCAAGTTGGACAAAGGGAAATTTGTTGTAGTTCTGCTGGATCTGGTTCCATGAGATGGTCACATTCTACACAAAAGGCTTGGAAAGGAGAAAGGTAGATGTTCTTTGCACGAAGCACACCACTGATCTGCACAAGGGTGATGAAGTTGTTAGGGGAATATATTCTTAATAGGCATATTTGATGGAGAGAAAACATTGAAGTGAGATAACTTAAAAATGCAAAATTCTGAAGCATGTGCCTCTATGTTTGTGTTTATGAGAGACTGTAAAAATGTTTTTGTAGGTTCATCATTTAAAGGGTCGATGAAGGATGAATGGCCTACACGTACAACACACGATCCCTTTGTTCCTTGTCTGATGAAGTTTTTGAAAAGCAATAGTGGCATGTTTCCTATTGCAATATTGTCTCTTATTGTGTGACATAGGGAACCATGAGAGTTGCCCAAGTGTACCTGAAAGAAGAAAGGATGATGTTTTGTTAAAAGAGAACATAGTAATATGATGCAATGTATATGTAAATGAAAAAAGGGAAAGTGTTGATACTGTTGCTTTGGCGTTGTCAATGTCGGTGTCTTTAACGTAGAGGGTGAACATGTCATTGGTGTGATGGATTCTTGTTACAATTGCAGCGAATGACCCGACGGAGAATGTTGCATTTGATTCAACAAGCTCTTGTATTGTCATGTTTGGTGTCAGTTTACGATTTTCACAAACTGTTGGTATGTTTTCCATAGTGGTTGTTGCAATTGCAGACAGAGAGCAGCTTGCATCTCCTCGTTCATACTTTGTTTTTTCTTTGACAGCAAAACCAGTAATACGCAAACTGGAACCAGCAACTATAGTTGATGCAAATTTGTGGACAAAGGTGTTGCTCATGTTCAAAGTAATGGTCATTTGACCTTTCTTGTCAACTAAATCAGCATGGAGGATTTCAGCTTTTGAAGGGGAAATGTTGCTTGCATGTGCTAGTCCGTATACGACCAAGACATCACCCTCAAACATGGTTGCAATTTTTCCTGCACAAATGTCAAGTATCGAGGATGGGTGTTGTGTTGCTAGTTTTGGCCTGCAATTTGAAGGATATTAGCATGGATTCATTGAAATGTTGAGGAGGATATAGTGAATGAATCATGACAAGAAATTATATAAATGTGAGAAAGAGATTACCATTTAGAGGGTTCTTGGAAAAGATCACTGCTGCCAATGCCCTTGTTCTTCAGTGGCTGTTCCATGTCTTCCTTGCTACAACTATCTGCAAAGCATTGACATATGCACATGGTTGTTACAAAGTGTCAAATACAAAGGAAAGGAAACAGTCAACTAATTAGATGTTAGTTGTTGAGAATCAATATAATGAGGTATGTGCACTTACAATTGTGGAAGGTTGTTGTAAGTGTTTTTAAGGAGGGAAAACTTTGCTGGGTGGTCAGTCCAATATGCAAATCTTTCAAATGAATTGCAGGTTTCTTGTATAGTGTTTGACCATATATGGTCGATGATGTTTTTGGTGAAGACACTTGGCTGTTGAATGTGGGAAATGAAATTGTTTTTCTGCATAAATGATGAAAGCAAGTTTTTTTTTTGTTTTGCTTGTGCATGTCGATGTTAAAATCTCCAAAAATGTAACTGGGGATGCTGATATCAATGGATTGGAAAACATTTTCGAGAACAATGAAAATGTTTTCAAGATTTGCATTTGGCGTAGCGTAGACATTTACAATTGTTATGCATTGTCCTTGCAGTAATATGTTTGCAAGTAGGGACTCTACGTTTGTGCTTTGAAAGTTTTTTTTTTTACAGGAAAGCTATATTATTTGCAATGAAAATTGCAAGACCATGTACATGGTGTGCAGAAAAGCATTGGTATCCGTCAAGATAGTCAACTGCAATGGGGCAAGGCATGTGAGTTTCTTGCAAACAGAGAATATGGGATTGCATCAATTCATGGTCGTGGAGAATGTCTTCTTTGTGAGGATGTAGACTTCAAGTATTAAGCGAAGAAACTATAATACAGGAAGAAATATGAGCTATAGACAAGTCATGTTCAATATTCCATTTAGCTTCATTTCGGAGGCGTGCCATTTCTGTACTGATAGTTTGCTTGATGCTGAAATTTTTGTTCGTAAGCGGGGATAGCAAGTAAAGACTCGAAATGGTTTTGACTCGTGACAGAGCTGTGTATGCCAAGCCATGTGATGATATGCCAAGAGGACTGAAAGCAAGGCAGTCAAGGGTCAGGCCTTGTGCTCTGTGTATTGTGCGTGCACAACAAAGCTGTACAGGGAATTGTTTCCATATTGTAACCGGTCTTTTGTATGATGTTCTACGCAAGGGTCTAGCTACACGAACAATAGGAACCCAATCAAGTTCTGTATTGTGTATTGACAATTGCGGGTGTTTAGATCTTTGTTGTTTTCCAATACAGGGGTCATTGAATTTAATCCATACGGCATCAAAGTCATTTTTCATTGTGTATGCTTTGAAAATGTCGTCCGAACCATTAACCAGACCGTCTTGTATGTCATAGTTCCTGGCAAAAAGTTCAATTAACATGTTAATTTTGAGCTCTATATGTTGTGGCAATTCGATGGTTTTAGAGAAGGCTTCCATTTGTTCAACTGATGTGTCTTGCTCATCGATAGAGGCGATAACAATTTTGTCACCAGGAGCAAGAGCAAGCATTTTGTTATTGTGTCGAAGAACATCTGTGTTTTTGTAGAATAGGAATGGAAATGTTGGATCAATTGGCACTGGTCGAATGCAGGTATTGTTGAGGTATGCAAGATCAGATTCAGAATGTTCTCCAGTGCGAATTCTATTCAGGACGGAGACAAAGGCAATATCTTTCTGATGCATTGTTTCAGTCAATTCGAATATTTTCACATGTGTATTCCAGAAGTCATAGCCGATCAATTCTCTAGAAATCCTGGGGTTGTGAAATAGAAGACAGTCATTGACTGGTTGTGCTTGGTAGAAGTCTCCGCAAAAGATCATGTCAATTCCTCCAAAGCAAGTTGTGGGCTTGTGTTTTATTTGCCGAAGTCGGTGGTCTGTGAAGTATAGAAGTTGACCTCCAACCAAGGAAATCTCGTCTATTAGAGCAAGTTGTAATTGTTCGTAGTGCTTTGCCAAGGAATCTAATCGTTCATTGTTCAATGGGCGTAGTTCTGATCGATTGAAAGGTAAGAGGAAAGCGGAATGGAGTGTTATTCCACCAGCATTGTAAGCAGCTTTTCCCGTAAATGCCAAGATCAAGCCTTTGATTTTCAGGGGGTCGCTGTGCATGGAGGTGTCGTAAATACGGGCCAATGTTTCAAATATCAATTTTGCAACAAATGTTTTTCCTGTGCCGGTGCCTCCGGTTAGGAAAAGGTAGATAGGAGTTGATGGATCTTTATTTTTTTTGAAAGAGATGTCTTTGACAATGGTTTGTTGTTTCTTGTTTAGAAGTTGCATTTGTTTGAAATATGTTGTGTTGTGTTCAATGCTTGGATGTTTTCCTAGTTGAAAGTGTTTCTTTGCAATACTAGAATGTTGTTGTGCATTATGAAAAGGCAAATCATGATCTATGTCATAGTGTTCGAAGGGGAGGTTTTCTTGTCTAGTTGTTGTTGGCATTCCTTCAGAGGTTTGAAGAGTAAATTGAACATTTTGAATTGTTGTGTCCATGTCACCCCATTTGGTGTTGGTAGTATAGTGGAATTTGGATTCGTTGGCATGTATGGTCTGTTCATGAAATGCATATGCATCTTTCCAAGTCATGAAATCTGTTTTGAGCACGTTTTCATTACCTGTGAAAGGAACGTAAAGCAAAAGCCTTTCACGGCAATAGTTCTCTATGTCAAGATGTTTGTTGTAGTTGACAAACCGCACGATGATTGGCTTGCTTCGAGGTGTTTTTTGTTTACCAATGTTGTGTATGGAAACAAAATCAGCCAAGCAAATCGAATGCAAGGAACGAGGTCGTGCTATGTAGTGATCTATGACAGAGCAGCACATGATGTTTGTCGATTCGTCGGGTTCTTGTTGAAGTTGACTTGAAGGTTTTAGAATAAATGTACGGTCTTCTGGATTTGAGGTGTTTATGAAAACACATTTTCGCGATGTATTGTTTAAAGGGATGGAAAGGACTATGTGGACTGCTTGTTGTGCTGACATTTGATGCGTATTTAACATTGCATTTCCCAGGCTCCGAATCATTTGAAAGGCATCTAGATGCATTTTTTGATGCTCAGCCCGAATTCTAGCAAATGCTTTGGTCATTGTACGATCAATTTTAGTCATGTACGAGCAGCAATAGGTTGCTGCTGCATAAGCATTTAGCACATATTGAGCATCGGTATTTGCTTTCCAGATCATGGGCATTTTTTTGGAAAAGCTATTATTCCATGCGTGTGCTGGTTTTCTTTTCAATAGCAATGTGGGTTGTGTAAGTGTTGATCGTATTGCTTCTATGTAAGCGATTTCATCAAGGTCTAGTTCTGTAAGGAACATACCATGTGTAATGCAAGTATCATACCGTTTGCTCTCTAGAATCGAGAAAACCGAATGTGCATGCGCAATAGCAGATTGTGTTGGCTCTTCTAGAGGTTCAAGTATTTTTGTACACCTCATTGGAGGTTGGGGGAAATTGTACCTACACTTGGAATGTTTTTTTTTTTGCAGCTTTGCGTGTGGTGATGGCATTGCAGTTTAGCGATATGGTGAGGGAATAAGCTAGTATCACATGTTATGTATCGATCAACATAGGACTCTACAATGTCATTGGCATCATTTCCAAAGATAGGTGCATTTTTTGTCCAAATTAGCCAATGACTATGAGCATTGCCTCTGTTTTGGAATTCCGTGACCCAAAAGTGATCCTGTATTTGTCCAAAAAAGGACTTGTCTTGGCAAAGCAATTGTTTCAATGCATTAAGTCTATGCTTGTAGTAACGAGTGCACGTAACGGGATCATTTTTAACAAAAAAGTTACAGTCGTTATAATCTGAAGGTGTTGGTTTGTCTAAAGGAATATTATTGCGGTAGCGGGTGTATAAATTACTGAGGGTGTCCGTTAGTGGCAACCAACAATGTTCAGCACTCGAGAATGTGGCAAAAAATGTAGGCGGGCCTAGTTGACGAATCATGGCAAATAGGTTTTTCCTTGTTTGTTGCATATAATCCGGGGAAATGCGTATTTTTTTGAAGTCTATGTACCCGATATCAGATTTCAATATTTTCTCAAGATTTGGTTTGAATTTGACATCTTTTGCAATTAGTGTTCGACCTTTTAATTGTCCCTTTCTGATCCTGAGCCACATTGAACGACCTACTTGGTCAATTAGTAATTTTAGTGCTTTGAAAAATATATTGGTTATATGATAGGAAAATCTACGATCTGAATGCATCAACTCCCATTGTGCTATTTTTTGATATGATATTGTTTTTGTAGTCATCTCATTGCGAGGTTGGCCGAAAAACAAAGTTGGGAAATTCATTTCTTCCGAAAATCTGTCTTGGAAAATTCCCAATGGTGTAAAGCCCTCCGAAGGAGCAATGTTTATCATCTTGTCTTTAAGATAGTGAATAGCTGAGGAGTCAGTGAAACCATGAATTAGTGTATCGTGTGGATCGCCATTATCAATGTCATCTTCGGAAGAACTGTTGTCGAACGACATATCTTTGTGTTCTTCATTGTTGTTTGTTTTAAAGTTTGTGGCGATAGAAAGTGTTTGATCCCAACCATGATTTATTTTGACTTCATGCATGAGGTATAATGTTGTCATGCATAATTCTTTGAGAGCGGCCATGGTGATTATAGGGCGAACATTTCCTGAATGGTATGGTTTTTTTGTATTCAAGACGACGTTTAAGTGCCACGGCAATTGTTTTTGTTTGCTCTGGGTGCCTTGGCAAAGCTCATTGAATTATATCAATATTTGTTGGGACATTTATGATTGCTCCCTTTAGCGTGTATTGAGGGCGTTTATGGCTTCGATGTCTTATCTGACCGAATGCAAGCCGAAGAGACACAAGCCTTTCTTCAAGCTCAGAAAGCATTGCAACTGTCGGAAGCATTGGAATCAATTGGATATGTTGAGGGCATGCTAATCTTGGCAACTTTCCATTTAATAAGCTTGTTGAGCATGGACGACAAATTTTTTTGAGTTCAGGCATTGTTTTGTTTGATGTGAGTTGAAGATATGTTTTCTTTGTTGCATCTGTAAAGCATGTCAAGTTCAACTTGAAATGGAGCTGCTTACAAATTTGGCATTCATGAATCGGTGTGTCATTTGTTCGGGCATGAAAACGGGCAATACAACGTGCAGAGTTAGGTGTTTGTTGTGTGTGTTTTCGTATAGTTGTTTTTAGCTTTCGAAGAGACAATCTGGGCACTGTTGGTTTGCATTTTTTTATGGTGGGTGACATTTGCATTTCAGATGCAACTGTCGTGGACATGGAGTTTGTTTTGCCAGCAAAGAAATTGGTACGTGTATGGCCTTCGACAAGCACAAAACGTATATTAGTGCAAACTGTTTTAGCTATTTGATGCGTCTGTTTTCGTATATGTTTTTTTATCGAGCGAAGAGAGAATGGCAATCTGTTTTTGTCCCAGTTATGTACACTATTTTTTGCAGCTGTTTGCAAAGATATGTTTTCAGTTTTTGTACCTATTTGAATGCATGCATTTGCAGATGTATATGGTATGGGTGCTTGCAGTACAGACTTAGTGCTGACAGCCAAAAATTCATAATGAAATTGGCCGCGGGGAAGTGAAAATCGTATAAGATTGTATGTTTTTTCAAGCGGTGCATTGCTAGAAAAAACCTTTGAAACTTGCAAAGGATTCGAATGCCACAATTGAATATTTATTTTGAAAAGTAGGCATAACCAATGGATGCTAAACTCGTCTTCTTGTATATTGTTGTGGCCATGGAACATGGCTATGTTGACTACAAGGCCTTGCCATGTGGCAATATGCGGCATGTTCTTAATTGGGTTTTGGCAAAGCCATGTATGGAGAAAGCGAATAGTTGTATGGTCATTTCGAAGGATAGAACCACAAAAAGCCTGAGCAGCATACCTGCGCAGGCAGCAAGGATCGAATTCATGGTTGCGAAGGCAACAAATAGAATTGAAAAGGCTATCAATGCAAATGTTGTCGCTTGTTGGCAGTCTAACAAGGTGCAGTTGTTCTAATTCAGTGCGTAGGGCAGTCCAAAGCATTTCAACAGAACAGTGGAGCGATAATAGATCAACATTGTTTCTTGGCTCAGGACAACGCATATATTTTTTCCAAAATAAAGGTTCGTAATGACCACTAAGAGGGTTGGAATCATGGAAAAGAATACAATATGGCAGTTGCTCACTATTTGGATTGAAACGAAGGTAATTTGTGCCTCATGTTGCGGACCAAACCCATATTGGCAAGTTGAGCCACTTTGAAAGCCATTTTATGCAAAATATGTCTCCCCAAAGGCCTTGTTCAGTTGCTTCTTCTGAGAGCACTGCAGATAGTTTCATTCGATGTAAATACGTTACCGTGCTATGAACACCATGCAAAACAGAAAGAGTTTCAGAATCTAGTTCCAACTCTAGGGATGCCAATGCTACAGGATCGGATAGTGAGAGCAAAGTTTCAAAATGCTCAATGATACCGGTTCTAAGTTCCAAAGATGTGTATCGGAAATGAAGCAATACTGCAAAGGAATCAAACAAACAATCACTGACTCCGTATTTGAAAGCATAGTCTCGGAAAAGGTTAAAGGTATGCAACACAGTGTCTATGCATTGTACGACACGATTTGATAATGTATATTGGTCTACGTCCACGGTGTGGTTGACATGGCTGTTTTCGTGCGTTTGATTTGTTTTTCTGTTCTAGGAAAAAAGGTTTCTTGAGCACAATATAGAAGAACAGAATAATGTTTGTACCTTGTCCAACAATGCACGAGCAATCCAAACAACCACCGATGGAATGTATCTTGTTCTTTGATTTTGCTTTTTCCACGAACCTGGAATATACATAAAAGGCATTACACATTTAGTGAATATTGAAAATGGAAGTACTTAGGAAAAGAAACTTTGTCTATACGATAAAGCAAACAACACAATGAAATATGAAAGAAAGAGCACACTTTAAAAAAAACATTGTGAAGCATAAACCATATGTATTCAGCAAATTATGATCTAAAGCAAAGAAAATTCTAATTAGAAAGACTGGTGAAGGGACAGAAGATTGAAAAATATGTGTATTGGCTTCATATACAGTAGTAACATATCAGTTAGGAAGAGATTTCCCTTTCTGATGAAGAGAATCTTTATTCTCAAGCTGTTGGAACAATCAAGACTGCCATCGACACTGCTGTGGGGTATGTTTCTTCTTCATTGTTTTACAACGATTTTTTATTCTTTTGAAATAAATGACATTGAATTGAAACTCACACTTCAAGGTGCCCAAGTTGGTAGAGGCGTGGGCTTTATGTTCATTGGTACAAGTAAACTGAGAACATAATTTAATTAAGCTTAAAATATGGATTAGACTCAAAGTGGGGGACATATCAGAGACGCACTGTTTCATCAAAGTCCGCGCTGTTGACGGCTCCTCCCCAAAGGATGGCAATTGAAATATTGGGAGGAAACGTCTGCATATATTTCAAATTATTGAGGGCTTTATTTTTTTCCAAAATTTATTAAAGTCCCTAATCATATTTTATTTGTACTGAGGTTCAGGGGTCGCCAATGAAATCTTGGGTGTCAAAGGAGATCGAGGAACGGAAAGAAAGCTACCAGTGGGTCTTTGTATGAGGAAGAGCATGTTCAATATCCATTCAATCCTACTTCACAAATAAACGGCAAAGGTGGTGCTAGGAGGCTAGATTTGGATGGAGACAGGAGTTTGCTGGCACACACAGAGGAGGGCGTTTTTATTAGACCCGAAGAGAGAGTCTCATTGTTTGAAGGTGAAAAGGCCCTGGCTGGAGGAATGCCTAGAGAGAAATCCAGGGTGGCCCAAGGTTCCGGAGATCTCTTTCACTTCCCTTCAAGCATCACAAGGACTGAACAGTTTAAGCAAGATATTTTATCCTTTTATGATCCCTTACCGGACAATATACCTTTCAAACCAGAGGACCGTAGGTCAATTTCATTTGATCCATGGAAAGAAGAATTAACTAAGACGCCCTTTCCATATCCATTATTTGCCAATCTTGCCAACCTTGGGCAACCATTGCAAACTTTGAATCTTGAACAAGCAGGTAATAATGGCAAATAAGTAAATGGGCAAGGAGTTTGGAAAGAGTTAGTGTCGACAAAAGAAAGGTCTGATAAGGAGCATGGATTGTTTCAGATGTTAAAGGCTCAAGAAAATACCGAGCAAGAAAAGTTGGAGAATTTGGAGATCACGATGACTCCAGAAAAGCCTTTGAAAGAGCTCCCAAGGTTGCCTGCTGTCAGGCTTAAGTCAGAGGAGAAGAATCTCAACTTTTCCCAGGAAGCTTTTGAAAGGG
This sequence comes from Taxus chinensis, assembly GCA_019776745.2. Lineage (NCBI taxonomy): Eukaryota > Viridiplantae > Streptophyta > Pinopsida > Cupressales > Taxaceae > Taxus > Taxus chinensis. The sequence continues at coordinate 720,628,637 of CM034153.1, read as the reverse complement.
GAGATAAATTGGACTCAACAGGATCAAGCACAAAGGCTACGAACATGGAGGGTTCATTTCTACTAGGATCATTTCTGGATGTACCTGTTGGTTAGGAAATTATCAATTCAGGTTTGGTTTTAGAAATTTGGTTGAAGTAATTAATTTGTTGCCTTCATAAGGGACACTGAAGATTGGTTTGTCTGTTCAGCTTTCTGTTTTGTATCTTGGTTATTTTAGTGTTTTTTAATGTAGTCCAAGCTTTTTGTTTTCTATGGAAGTATGCCCTGTTACTGGTCAATGACGGAGTGACATCCATGGGCTTGATCTCAAACCTAAGTTTATTTATTCCTTATTCGCTGAATGTTTGATTTATGATGACTAGGTGGTAAGCATATGATGGGAAGCATTCGATTGTCTGTAAGCCAGGGCATTGCCGAAGATGCTTCAGAACTTATTCCAGGCCATGCGACTATTGGGGATGGTTTAAGCGAATCTGTTGATTATCCAAATGAGTATTGGGATTCAGATGAATATGAGGATGATGAGGATCTTGGATATATCAGGCAGCCCATAGAAGATGAGGCCTGGTTTTTAGCCCATGAGATTGATTATCCTAGTGACAATGAGAAAGGAACTGGATATGGGAGCATTCCTGATCAGCAGGAGAGGGATGCCGGGAAGGATGAAGATGACAACCAATGTTTTGTGGAAGAAGACTCATACTTCTCAGGGGAACAATATTTTCAGTCAAAGAATATTGAACAAATAGCTGGTTCAGAGGACCCCATTGGACAGTCTACATCTGGAATGTGTGGAGCAAATGACGACAATGACTTAATAGCCCAATATGATGGACAGTTGATGGATGAAGACGAGTTGACCTTAATGAGAGCAGAACCTGTATGGCAAGGTTTTGTTACACAAAATAGTGAGCTGTTAATGTTGTGTGGTGAAAGGGCTACGAATGATCTTGAACGGCCATGGCCAGACGACTTTGGTGTTGATGATGATCAATATGGTTCGGTGAGGTCTATTGGTATTGAGATTCATAGTGATGTAGCTGATTTTGGTAGTGAAATGAGGGAAAGCTTGGTTGGAGGGAGCAGTGAGGGAGACATAGAATATTTCCATGATCGAGAAATTGGTATTTGTGCTTCTAAGAAAGTTCGATATGACCAAAGTAGTAGCTCTCATGAGAGGATGGAAAAAACCAAGGAGACGTTCAGAAGCCAGGATTCTTCTAGATATGATGTTGTAGATGAGAAAGAGGATCAACTAACAAGCAGGAATTACGATTCCTGGCAAGATCGCAGCAATACTGGCAATAGTCAAACTGGGCATAGTAGTTGTGAAGATCAAGACACTGTCAAACATGTTGTCAAGGGAAGGGATGCTGAAAGTGGTGGTCTCGAGTTTGGAGGATTCTCTTTTTCATCTCCCTCTAGTACTGGTGATATGGTGGGATCAAAAGCAGAGTCTGGAAAATCTCTTTGGTCAACCAAGGGAATATGACAGTCTGTGAGGATGCAGATGACTATGGTAATGATGTGATTGAACGCGATGATATTTTGGCTTCATGGAGGCGCAAGAGCAATGAATCTTCACCTGTTTTAAGCTCAAGGGATGAGAAACATGTTAATGTACAAAGGTCTGCACACTCTACTACTTCTACCTATTCCAATTATGAACTTGCTGAAAGAGAATTGCAGAAAAGGGACACAGAAGAGAATTTGAATGATCCCAGGGAACATGAAGAAGCAGGAGCAATAGATGATGAAGAGGCTGCAGCTGTTCAAGAACAAGTTCGACAGATAAGAGCACAGAAGGACGAATTTGAAACATTTATTTTGAAGATAGTACACAGGAAAAATAGGTGAGATTCATTTGGTAAACTTCTTTTATTCTATAGGCTCTTTTAGAGCATGCAAAATTGGGAAATAAAATTGCTGCCATGCATTTGAATTTTTAGTGCTGTGTTTGTTTGAAGGTAATCACAAAAGATCTAGAACATGCAAATTAGGAACATAAAATTGCAGCTATGCTTTTGGAGAAAAAATTGCATAAGAAGCATACATGCTTGGTGATGTTGGGTTAGAATTTTGTTGAGCACAGTTATTGGATAGAGGTTTAATAGGGTTTCTATTACTCTATGCATTTTCTTCATCCTGTTTTATGTTATCATTATATTGTATTATTGTCCAGGACTAGATTTGAGGAAGATAAAAACTTTCATGTTGTTCTAAACTCAGTGATTGCTGGGCGCTATCATGTTACTGAGTATCTGGGTTCAGCTGCATTTAGCAAAGCAATACAAGCTCATGACCTGCACACAGGCATGGATTGTTGCTTACGTTGCTCTCTGAGTTTTCTGCACACCTACAACTATTTCCTGTAGGTCCCCTGCAATCACAAAAATAGCAACAATGGTGCCAAAAACCAGAAAACACAAACAATCTAAAAAGCACAGAACACATTTTTGCGGCAAAAAAAAAGGGGAAAACAGTTTCACCTTGCTGTTCTTCAAACTGGTTGATCTTCAGACACTGAATGAAAATGGCAGAAAAACAATCTAGTTTGAACGCATGAATCATTTTCCTCCTCGAGCCACACAAAACCAACCCTGCATTAAACGCATGAAATCTTTTCATCCTTGAGCCACACAAAACCTTTCCACAGTAAATGCATTCAATGCATTCAATCAACATCCGGTTTTCCCGTCTACAGTGGTAAATAAAGGGAATAACCAATACAAATTTGCCACAAATACAAAATCAAAACTACAAACTATAGTCTACCAACATTTAAATACAAACATGAAAATCTAATTGGAAGCAACATACAAAAGTAATTGCTATTGTCAAAACAAAATCCTAGCCTTCGGCAGATTTCCAGCATTTAATCGAAGTAATTTTCAGGCCCACAAGAGAATTGAAGCGATCGGTTCCTTTTGTTTGGTCGTCCTATAAAAATTTCCGATATTTAATCGAAAGATCCATTGAGTTACTAATCTAATATCCATTTTGAGCAGTGTTTTAAACAATTTTGGCGTTCACATAACATTCATGTTCGAGGTACAAGAATTAGCCTTCCAACCATTCGTTAGCCTTCCAAGTATTAGTTTCTTTCATATACGCATTTTGTCAAACATATCGCGTGCAATTTACCAATGCTCAAAACTTTTCCAAATGGAAGATACTTATGAAAATATTTTCCATCAATTTTTTAATTCGGAACATATTTATTGAATCAGCTACGTCTTATCAAAGTATTAACTGTTTTTTTTTTTTGGTTTGGGTACAAAAATCTGTTTTCATGAAAGGGTTTGTGGATTCTTGGTACCAGGTGTGTTTTGTGATCGGCAAAGCTTAAGTTTTTCAGTCAACTCTACAAAATTGTTGTATGGGCGGGCAAACGGTCTGAAAATTGACAACAGACTTTAGATCATTGATCAGAGACACGATTTCTTTTTGCAGTTCTTGATGTACAGAGAATTTTGCAAGTGTATATCTGAATATAGCTTCCAAAGTGCAAAGTTAGTTTTATATGCCTGCAAGCTTACCACTGTAAACTTTAGATCATTGATCAAAGATCTTGACTTTATATACAGTGCTTGATATTCGAACGAATATGTAAATCTACTCCTGCAATTAACTTCCAAAACAGTGCTTGATGCTGCCAAGGTCGCCCAAACCCTAGAAAATTATAATGGCATTTTCCGTAGCGGCAGAATGGGAAGCTCTTTACAATCGATATTATCGAAAGATAGAAATTTATTCGATGTCCTGGCAGAAGATGGATTTAACTCGGCACAAGGTTGCTTGCGCCCCGTTTGGAGGGCCTATTGCCGTCATAAGGGATGATTCTAAGATAGTCCAGCTGTATGCTGAATCAGCAAGACGTAAGCTGCAGATATTTAATTCTGCTGGAGTGCTTTTAGCTTCTTCTGTGTGGGATCGGCCCGGGGGAAGGCTGATTGGATTGGGATGGAATGATGAGGAAACCCTAATTTGTGTTGTGCAAGACGGTTCTGTGTATCGGTATAATGTCCACGGGGAACTTCAGGAGCCCCAGATTAGTATGGGAAAGGAGTGTTGGGAGCAGAATGTGGTGGAATGTGTTATTTGGGGGAGCGGATTGGTTTGTCTTACTGAGGCAAATCAATTGTTTTGTATTCCTGATTTGCAGAGGCCAAAGCCAATCAGGCTTGCCAATCCTAATCTTGAGGAGCCTCCACTGTGCATGACGGTGGTTGAGCCTCAGTATACGATGTCAGGAAACGTGGAAGTGCTTCTTGCAGTGAATGATTATGTTTTGGTTGTAGAGGAGGAGGGTGTTCAGCAACAGGGATTTGGCATTGGGCCCTTGCAGAAGATGGCTGTTTCGCCAAATGGAAGTTTTCTTGCTTCTTTTACTCATGATGGTCGTCTGCTGGTGGTGTCAACAGATTTTTCAAAAGTTCTTTTTGAATTCAGCTGCGAGGTAAGCATTTCCTGTTTCTTTTTCATTCAAAAAAATTGAAACCTTGCAAGGAAAATCGACTTTATGATTTCATTGCAAATCTACTTGCAATTTGTTAGTTACCTGGCTGGTTCATCTATTACTTGTTGTTTTTTGATGAAGTAAAAGAATATGTTATAGAATTAACCAAAAAGAGTACAAAACTTGTCTATATTCATCGAACCATGCTGGTAGACAGCAATTGGTGGCTGTGATATCCATCAAGGGCTCAGATGGATACCTACAAAGATTAGAAAATCAGCTGTAACATTTACATTACCATTCTGAAAATATTTTTAACTTCACTAGCATGGTAAGAATGCAAAAGGATAACTGTTGGCTTGCTGAGATGTGGACCTGTAGGGTACCAATTCGAAGCTTGGTATCTCAGTAGCAACAATGGGAATGCCTCCAAGGTGCGGGACACTTGGCTCCTTGAAGCAGACCCCAGAGAAAACTGGCACTTATCCTAACTACTCTATGCTATCACTACTCTACTCTAATCTACCAATTGTAGGAGAAGAAGGGATGAGAAAATAAGAAATAATAAACATGGTGACGACACCAAGAAGTAAGGGGATCACCCTTCCTATATGCCAGTTAGAAAGTGAGAGGACAAAACACAGATCCAAAAGAGACAGATATTAGCCACAACCAGACCAACATCTAAATATAACTCTCACTCTCAGTCTTTAAGAGATACAGTGAATAAAAACCTTACAAATGCTTCACACAATAAACAATAAAGTTACAACAGAGAGGTAAGGGATGCAATTAACACAAAGGAAAAAGGGTGCAGATATTAGCCACAATCATAGCTAAGTATTAAAAAATATGAATATACACAGTCTGCCATAAGCATGATTCAAGGCACTCATGCATTTACAAAGCTCAAATCCATATGTTAGAGGCACTAAAAAATATCAAAAGAGTAGAGTAACCTTGCTTTCAAGGAAGAGAAACAATTTTTACAATAGAGTTGCTGACAATATATAGCAAGAGTGAAGAGGGATAGAGAAGAGTAAAAGAGGATAAAGAATATGCCATAGATTATATCTTCTTTTTCATCTTTATCTTCATACACATATCTCATAGAAGGTTCAGAAAAGATCCCTAACTAAAAACATCCGTACCCAAAAACACATGAAGCATATTCTCAAGATCTTTGTTAGTATAATGATGATCTATTACTAATGGGGAATCTTAGGCTTGGGAAATGGAATGAGATAAACCTTATCCATATAAACCTTTATGAGCTTGCAAGCATATATGATTGTAGTTTGATTAGATGCCTTCATCTGTACCAGAAATAAGAATTTATTTTGCTTTTAAGTTGATCTACAGAGAAATCACAAATACATTCCTCGTGAGATCAGGAGGATAAGAGAAGATGAAGCTGCCATTTGTTCAAGGAATCATGATTTCCACTGCTGGGATGACCAATGTGAAAGCTTATCCTTTTGATCTACATCTTTTTTAACTCTTTCATGTGTGTTTGAGTTGGGTCCACGAGGGGGATATCAATTTAAAACATCTTAACAAGAGTATAGAACAACCCAAAAGCCTCTGAGAGTGATTTGGGAACTATTTGATTTGATCTATTCAACTTCAGATACACCCAATAAATCTATCATGAATTTATTTCATAGATCCCTCAACCATTCTCCTTGAAACCAAAACCAATGTGTAGCTCCTTGAAAGACCTCCCCAATGGTACCAGACACTCATCGATTGGAACTCTCTATCGAAAAATATGATAAAAAAACCAAAGCACTATTCGTTGCCTTTGTCTCAGTTGACGTCGTTGTGCTCCATTTGGAAGTAACCACAGATCATCTCTTTTGCAGTAATTAGAAATCAAGGTTTAGTAAGTAGTTTCAAAGAGACATCACATCCTAAAGAACTCGATCTGTACAGTCTTCATTCTCACTTCAAAATATGCTTCAGGCATGCAGCTTGTGGCTCATGTTTTCAAACTGGTTCACCATTCTAAAATTGCCATCTCAGTCTTAAGCTTAATTCTAGTGAAAACGGTCTCCATCATCAAGTCTATGTGAACTTTTTTGAACCCGGCCAGCAGCTCTTCCAGCCAACTCGTATTTGTGATGTCCCCTTTTCCAAATCAAAGACCTTTGGCCCTTTATGTCTACCTGACGGCCAAAGGGGAGTTTTTAAGGGTGACATAACTTTATTATTTTTATTATATGGTGCTATTGTTTCTAAAAAATAATAATATTATGAAAAGCACATATAATAAATGATAAAGTTAATAATAAATTAAAATGTCAAAATACAATTAAAAGTAATTGTATTAGAAAGGAGAAAATGCGACTTGCCTTGGGAATCATTTTTGGGAGAATGTGCCAATCAGCCCAAAAAGGAAAATGCGACCAGCATAGGGAAATGAAACAATTTGATTGGCCGATTTGAAGGTGGTAGTTGGGTTGATCTCCCTTTAAATAAACAAGTCGACTTGTATGGGAGTATCCAGATTTTTATTATCATCTTTGCATTGCTAAGAGCTCTGAGCTTTTACCAGAAATTCCAAGGACGAAAACCCTTGTGAATTTATCTCTTGTGGACGAAAACCCCAGGAGATTGAGAGGGGATTTCACTCAGAAATTCCTAGTGTTCTTCATCAGACTTCCAGGTTCAGTTCAGCCATGTGTGAAGAGGGATTTGAAGGTGTTTCCCAGTGATTTGCAACCAGCAGTTGGATCAGTCCATTGTAAACAGTCTGGCAGCGAATTCAGAGGTATTTTCATCTGAAAATATTTGTCAAATAATTGCCATCATTTTGTAATCTGATCGCTGTACTTTTTATCAGTTCTGAAGTGTATTTTGAAGATTTTCAAGCTGAATAATAACAGGCTTCAGATCTGATTTTCTGGGCCATTTTGGGACTGTAATAAGTTCAGTTTTTTATATAAATCTGTCCCTAAATATCTGAACAGTCATTAGAAATCAGAAGTATTTTTATTTGGCATGATTTATACCGTTATCTCTCTTCAACCCTAGTCGCATTTTCCAGATCTGCACTAGGAACTTGATATAAAATACACAGAAAACTGTATTTGCTATTTTTGATTGATTAAAAATCAGTATAGTGTAAGGAGGATCCATCTAGGGATCTTTCAGTGGTATCAGAGCATCAATCCTCCCACCTAATTCTAAAATTGCCATCTCAGTCTTAAGCTTAATTCTAGTGAAAACGGTCTCCATCATCAAGTCTATGTGAACTTTTTTGAACCCGGCCAGCAGCTCTTCCAGCCAACTTGTATTGTACTCATATTGATGTTTTTTCTCATTAGCATAGTTACCATGTTTGAAAAGTTCAAAAGTTAGGAATTTTTCAGAAGGTTCGGTTCGGTATGGTTTAGAAAATTTACAAATATAAAATATATATAAATAATAAATACTATACATATATGATGATATTTGAAAAGGAAAACCAATTCCACATACTGATAAATAGATGTATTGTCTATGGAGTTTTTCCTTTTTGTGCTTAGGTATAATGTTTCTTGTTTCGTTTTTATTTTGTGTTGAAGCTATTTTAATTTAAACGCTTTAATTTTTTAATTAAAAACCGAACTTGTTTGCTAAGTTTGGTCAGACCAAAAAGTACGGTTCAAACCGAAATTTCACTAAATTCACAAGAACATGGTAATATGCCCATTAGAAGCATCCTGATTCTGGCAGCTGCCTGTTAATATAACTGAACATACAACGTTTCAGGTAGGCTAAACCTCTTGCTGGGTATGCAGAGGTGAGATTACTGAAGCTGTACCTTTTGCAGGAATGGGATGCTTTTTCCTGCGTTTTGGAGTGCTCCCTTAGTTGGCAGCAGCAACTGCAACATAATCACCCACTAGTGATTGCTAACTGTGGTGGCAGTTCAGTGAGTGTCTCTAGTGGCCAGGGTAGTAACCTGGATGAATGAAGAAGTGGGTGGGTGCATTTCAAACCTGAGCTTCAACAGCTCAAAAAAAAGAAAAATTAAAAAATCAGGAAAGGCAGGCACTGGGGCAAGAAAGTAGTCTAAGAGGTGAGCTAGGACATAATTGTTACAGTTTTTGTTCACCACAGTATCCTGTTTAATTCTATGCTAGCCATTTTTTCCCTTCTGAATTTTATTACCAGAATAGAAATTGAGAAAGATGTATTTGAAATTTACTCCCCAATCCGTGCATTCTAGGTGTTGAATTTGGTAGTATTTTGATTTTCATACCTTTCTATTATAACTTCAAACCTCATTCTGATCCTGTTCACATGACTGGACTTTATAGCCTCCATTTGTCTTAGGTGGCCCTTACCAAGCCTGCCCTGAAATATCCCTGCCTGAACAACTCGAATCTATTTGTTATTGGTATCAAATGTAACTTAAGTGATGGATTAATTCATTCATGAGCTGCAAGTAATTTCATTTTTTATATTTTTTTTCGCATTAAGCTTTTCTAACTAATTTTTTATAATCTATCAAAGGATGGGATGTTTCTTTGTTATTTAATGATACATCATCTAAATGCTACCATGTTGCCAGTGAGATCCCGTTGCCGGAATGGGGAGAATGAGTGCTCATAATTCTTTTGATTACATCTTGGGGACTGTGTTTTACGATTGTTTGCTTTTTCTGTCCTGTTACGATGTTTGATTTGATTCTGAGAACTGAGTGGATAGGTCACAATTTTTCAGTGCAAACATTTGAATTTCCATCACTTTTAAAACCCAACTTTATTAAGTGTGCCACTTTAATCCTATTGCCACACAATTGAACAAACTATGGCTAGCTGCAGGTCAACGACCTTGAAGTGAGATGGCAATGATGGTGTCGAGTTATTTGGAAAATACAAACATCCTTCAAACATAAGGGCCTGGGCTGGTTAATATTGCATCAGGGTCTAGCTGTCAAAGCACAATTGAGTAAGACAGGTTTAGCAGATGCTTTATGTATTGTGTGTGGGAACGATGAAACAATTGACCATATCTTTTGGAAATGCCGAATGGCAAGAGGTTTTTGGGGATGGTTGCATGCTGAATTCATTTTCCTTTTCATTGCGCCTCCCTTGGAAAGGGCCTCTTTTAGGGGATGCTTGGATGGTTAGGGATGGTTGCAAGAGTTTATGGCATACAACTAGGCTAGTGACTATTAGTTTACTTTGGAGATCAAGATGCCAGGCTGTCTTTCAGGAGGATAACTGCCCCCCCAGCTTGGGGAAGTTGAAACTCTTCAAACAAGAGTTGGCTTTAATTGTACAATCTGATTTTGAGTGGTTTCGCAAAGATGTGTACTCTTTGCCCATTGGGACACAAGCGCAGGTGCTTTCTTTCTTTGTTTATGTAGGGAGATATTATTTTAGTTAGTAGTATGATCCTTTGATGTAAACTTTTGTTTGTCGAAGTAATATAAGACACATTTTCTCAAAAAAAGAAAAAAGTTTTGTCATACCGAATGTGTGTTTGAAAGGGAAATTATTGTGTCATTTATCATAACTGAATGACACATATATATTGGTCTAAGTCACAAGGTTCGCCGAACTTTTGGCCAAAAATTTGAAATTCGTCGAACTTGTCCAGTGCCCTAAAAAGTTCAGTGAAATTCGTACAGTTCGCACTCTGCTAAACATATCAAATATTTTTTAGGTCGGACAACAAACAATACAGTGTGATATTGGCGCCAACACTGCGGTACTGGCTGCTGCGTGGGTAGAGTTGTGGACAGTTGGCGGAATAGCAGTGCGTCACTGTTGGTCGAGTCTTTAGCTTTCGTCACATTGGAATAATGGAGCCTCAACATTATTCTTCACATTGCAGTGTTGGTCGAGTCTTCGTCCAACCTCTTCACGCATATTATTCTTCACGATGCATATTAACTTTCAACGCAATATAGGTATTTTTTGGAATTACGTAAATGTTGAGGGTGTTGATAGGACCCACATCCTTTTACAAAGAGCCCCAAAGGCCAGATAAAACATTGAAGCATAGAAAAGAAGATGCTCGAGAGCAAAGGGGGAAAAAAACCAACCAGGTCCAAAAGAAGAGGACAGAAGAAATACGAGAGAAGAAACAAAGTAGAAACAACTATCTAGTAGAAGTAACTAGTTGCAACAAAGAAGAAAGAGAAAACCCAAAACAACAGCTAACAGTAGCAGTAGGTAGGGAGACAAAGGAAGAAGGGGAGATGTAGCACAGGAAGGCTACAAGCGTAAAGGAAGAGGAGAACAACAGGACAAAGAGGGGAATAGAAAGACATGGAGATCAATGTCGTCCCTTCTTTCCCTTCTTTGAACGAACCAGTTGCCATTTATCCTGCGGAAGCATCTCAGAGATGAGGGGGGTTGTAATCCGTTAAGTCCAAGGCCGATGAATCAACAAGGGGAAGACCAATTTCCTTATCGGAGTCTGAGTGATCTGATTCATGGGGCCACTTCGGTACCTGAGAGGGTCCATTTGAAGCGGGAGAGATAACCAGTAACTGCCCAGCCACATGAGAAGGAGCTGAATCCGAGGTGCCTATAGCTGAAGGAGCAACAATATCAGCAGACGGAGCTGTAGTTACAACTGAAGGAGCATTTGCTATAACGTTTTGCTCCTCCAAGTCAGAATTGTCTTCATCATCGGTGGAGTCTACTTCTACTAAATCTGGTGGGCTCTAGTGTCTAGAAGTCTTGCCTTTTCGTCGAGGAGCTTGGGTTTTCTTTTGAGGGTAGGCAACGTGGAGATGACCTAACATTTTGCAATTTTGACATCTGAAGGCATTATTTTCATAATCTAAAGTTTGGGAGCAGTTGGTATCATCCATTTTGAGGATAATCTTATCCGGTAACCCCTTGCTGAGATCAACCTCTATGCAAATTCGAACATAAGTATACAAGCCACTCTGTAGCCTCTGCCAATCTACGGTAATGAACCTCCCCAGGAGGTTACCAATGTCCTTTAGAGATGAGGTGAAGTGCAGGGGAAGATTTGGTAATCTCACCCAAACAGGGACCCATGAGATAGAGAAGGTATTTGGGTCAAAATCTGCAAACCATGGGGCAGTGAAAAGTCCAGTCGAGCCCCAGAACCAAGGATCCTCATCGATAACCCTCTGGTAATCTTTTTGTTCATTAAAATAAACAATGAAGAATCCCCTGGCACATAGGAAATATTTACAATTATTAGTCCAGAAAGTATGAATCCAAAGCACTACTTCATTAGACGAAGGCCAAACACCATTAAATCTGCAAATCAAAGCCTTTGATTTAATGTCCTACATCAAGTTCAAGTATTCTTCATCCATCCAGTATCGGGGTTTCAGAGGCTTGTTCCACAATGTAAGCAGGGGGAGGAGTAGGGGCAGCTGCAAAATTCAAGGGGGTTGCATTCTTAAAGAGTGCCTCCTTGAAAGAGGCAAAGCAACGATCCGAGGCCCCTCCTAGCAGGACAATAGTCATAAAAATTGTGGAGTCTCTGCCTATGCTGTAAGCACTAAGCCTAGAGGCATCAACAATGGATTTACGAGCAAAGACCAGTCTAAAGTCCTCTATCCTGTAATCTAATTTCTGAGCAATAATAGATTTTAAATCAATACCTCTAGCAGAACGGTGGATCTAGATGCATAAGGTATTTCCTTGTAGAGGGCGAACCAGGACCTGTACCTTGTCTGTGTAGCTTCCAGGGCTTTCTGAGTAATCTGAGGAGGGGTTTCTGAAGCCTGAGTCCTCACCCTTAGGAGCGCATTCTTCTTCTGTAGTAGAAAATACAGCCAAAAAACCCTGGCTGTTCCCTCCCCTTTGAGTCGAAACAGACTCCGTACCAGAGGATGCAAAGGCGGCATCTGCAGAAAAATCTGTTGGTGAGCAACGACGACATCCATCAACGAGGCAAGCAGAGGGCTTGCCGTGGCTATCGAACAGGAAGGGGCTTCGCAGATACAGGGCCGAGCTAGGGTTTGCGCAGGCGGAGGCGAGCAACAACCATTTTTTTACAAGCTCCCACAAAACTAAGGTTAACGCAATATATGTATTAGGTTTTGTTTTAGTTTACTTTTTAATATGTTATTTTTTTTAGGGTTTGTTTTATTTTTAGTTTATAATATTTATTGTTATTTCTAAATTTTTAATTATTTTCTTTCAAACGTTTTAATCTTTTTAAAATTTATTATATATATCTTAAATTGGTTTAAAACTTTATTTAAATTTGTATAATTTAATTTGTTTATTGTATTTATTATTTTTTAAATCTAATATGAAATAGCTTTTATTTAATTATATATATATATATATATATATATATATATTTAATGATGTTTTAAATGTTTTTCTAATGTTTCTTATTTTTATTTTTATTCGTTATTTAATTTTAATGTTTTAATGTTTTTCTAATAATCGAACTTATTGTCGAATTTTTTTTCGAACTTTATCCATTGGGCGAACTTGAACCGAATTTTATCCTCGTCGAACTTAAATTCGAACTCGAACCTTGTGACTTAGATATTGGTTAAACAACAGTCCCTTGCATACTGCTCTATTCCAATGCAATTTTTATTGACCACATGACCTTTGTGCCCATACAATTGCACAGAAATCATGTCCTTCGGAATATTTCAGGTCTTTGTCATACTTCATATATTGACTAACAAATCGTACTAACTTATATGAATGGAAACTGATTCTGATTTTCCTTCAAGGCTATCTTTGTTATTTTGAGTTGTTTATACTAAATTGTTTATCATGTTGTGTGTACAGTCAGCTCTGCCTCCAGAACAACTAGCTTGGTGTGGAATGGATAGTGTACTGCTATATTGGGAGGATATATTAGTGATGGTGGGACCTTATGGTGACTCGGTCAGATATTTGTATGAGGAACCCATAGTTCTGATCCCTGAATGTGATGGTGTAAGGATTCTTTCAAATTCCAACATGGAATTTTTGCAGCGTGTACCTGACTCTACTGTATCTGTTTTCAAGATTGGAAGCACATCTCCTGCAGCCTTATTATATGACGCCCTAGATCATTATGACAAGCAAAGTGCAAAGGTACACTTTCTATTTCACGTGTCTAGTTTATGTGTTCTAAGCATTTAACGAGTAAGTTTTTTATCATGGTAATTTTATGTCTGCACTACTTTAGTTGGAGTATTTTTGGTATGACACATTTTGATGTGTCAAGAGGGGAGTTTATTTAACATTCGTGCTCTACTCCAAATAAGGGATGCTATCCATCTGATTGTTACAGCTTGTTACAAATTCAGTAATTATTCTGTCTGATATTTGTTCTAATTGCAAACATATGTATCCTATATTTCTTAGGGATTTGAGTTTTAAAATATAGAAGATAGATGGAGGGATGTCTTACAAATTAGATTCCAATAAAAGAATTAGAGTATTGACTCTGTAATAAGTTGTGTAATAACTAGTGATTTCTTTGGCTACATCTTGCAGTAATGTGGTGACATTTTGATTTGTTCCTTGTAATTAGTAAAGAATCCCTTTGAGGCTTGTTTGATAATTGTCTGGACTATGTTACTCCATTTCTTATATAACATTATTTCCAACATGTCTGTTTATGGATTTTGAATATTTTATATTTTCTAATGGCTTTGGACTGCAGGCCGATGAGAACCTAAGATTGATTCACTCTTCACTCGCTGAGGCTGTTGAAGCTTGCATCGATGCTGCGGGTCATGAGTTTGACATTTCACGACAACGTACTCTCTTGAGAGCTGCTAGCTATGGAAAAGCTTTTTGCAGGTTTGTTCATTTTCTTATAGTTTTATGTGTACGTTTTAAAGTTGAATCCTTCTTGCTAGATAAAATGAAAGAAAGCAAGATATTATATTAATGTCTGCTTGTAAACAAATTAGGTGAATGGGACTCACAAAGCACAATCAGCAATAAAAAGTACTTGTGTAAAAAGATCGTAGGTTATGAAAAGTAACTAAACACAAAGTAAGGAAGGTGAACAAAGCAAGAGGGAGTGGACCTCAAGTGGCGAAGTCCCAAGCTATATGACATAGTACACGTATGAATAGCTATGCGAGGGAAATATCCCTCAGAAGAAACAAGTAGCTGTAGACATATTTGAATGATTGGACCCTTGTCTCAGTATTCTCAATGATACTTTTTTTTGGAGTACTAACCATAAGGCAAATTTTTTACCTTTGTCTTTGATGACTGTTCAGTTAAAGCAATATACCTCAGCATGTGCTAGTTGCTTATGTTGCTCCTATTGGTGTGTTCACACTAGGCTAGAAGTATGATTTTATCAAACCACCCTACTATTATTGTCTGCATTCATGCTAGAATAGAGTTAAGCCCAATTTTAGGGAGGTTTGTTAAGTTGTTTGAGTAAAACTTGTTATATGCATGTACAATTTGTTTGAGTGCATATTTAGTCACTCACTCTAACTAATAGTTTGTTCACTTCAACTAATTGGTTGTTGTGAAACAAACCCTCCTCATTATTATAACGAGGGACTCCTTTGTACTTTTAACACAACTGATTAACTAAAATTAACTAATATGTAGTATATGGGGATAATTAATCTAAGCTATGAACATTTGTAATAAAGTAAAAAAATGCAATAAAGAAAGTATGTAAATGATCTAAGTTTCTATGCAAAAGAAAATGCTAACCCTAATGTGCAAGAGAGGAGGAAAGATCTCAATTGAATAGAGGACGCTCGCAGGACAGTGTCACAGAGATAACTGGAAAATCTGGAAGCAGGAACATCTTGCAGAAGTCCCGAAAAGGATGGAACTGGAGTATCTAACTGGATTGGAGCGCTTGGAGAGGGACCGAGGCGCCCGCGGTCGCTCTGGTCTGCAATCTGGGTGCCCTAGTCTGCGCAAAAGCTTTGAAACTGATCTCTGTAGGGCTGGGAGGTGATCGGGAACCTTCGCTGTGTGTCGTATCAGATTCACTGTGATCCTTCAGATGTCGCCAATAATCCAAGATGAAAGAAAGACCTGCAAGACCCCAAAACAAGCATCAAAACCCTAAAAAATAAAAATGCATAGGAAGGGGTCGAACTAATCTCAGCTGCCACAATGGTGGATTTATTAATTGAGCGCTGCATTACATCTCAGACTCGATGTAGTTCTATGTGCAAGTGTGTGTGAACATGCCCTAGCTTGCTCTTGTGCCAGTCACACTTTGTGAAATAACGAGCAATAACTATGTGTAGAAAATGTAATAGAATGTGTGCATGAAATAGAGTAAAATCCCTCTCCCAATGAAGTGTGATGCAGATGTCCTAGCCTTATGCCTTGTGATGGAGTTATGTGGATGCAAGTGATCTCCGATGCAATAGATGGATGCAACTCTAGATGAGTGATAGTAGTGAATGATGCTAGGTCCCTCATTATGGTCTCATAACTTTATATTTACAGGGTTCTCTTGATCTAATTTCGTAATTAACCCCGAAATGGCTGATCACAAGAAAAATAAAGATCTCAAACGGCTAGAAGGAACTCAAAAAGGGGCGGAAAAGTGCAAAAAGGATCGTGGTGCCCTTGGTGGGACTAAGGCGCCCACGGGTGCCCCAGGTACTAATCTGGGCACCCCGGTCGAGGCTAAAATAACGCGGGATGACAAAAGCAATAGGTCGGTAATGACGAAGTAAAATAAAACAAGATGGCCAAAAGACGGGGGTTGATTAATACTTTGTTCACTCAAGAACCTTCTAAACAGTAGTATGAGACCGAGACTAAATAATGTCTAAAGTGCATGATTTTGTGTCTACAACAACACACAAGAGACATATACACAAACATACACTCAAAGTCTCAAAATTAGTTTGTGCATAATCATGAGCTCAATATTGTTGTGTGTATAATGACATAGTTTCATTGTGGTTTTGGCATGCAGAATTGATCCTGTGGATTTATCATCCCATGCTCCAATATGTTATTAGAGCCTAATTGTGGCAGCCATCACTCGGTGAACCGACTTGTGGCCACATTCAGCTTTGCTTTGGTGAAAATGTTCTGAATTTTTTTGCAGAGCCATACTGCCAGGTTGTACAACCGTGCTGTATTTTTTGAAGTCTTAATAAATATAAGGGGGCTGACTGTATGACCAACCCCCACCTGCATCTTCTTACAGGTCTGGTCCAACCTGGTAGTGGCTATTCTTCTTCATTGCCTAGTTGGCAGCTGAGTTTATTATTGGCACTTGTATGGCTCACACTGCTTCCACAATTTAGAGAATGGAGACAATTCATTTGTCGGCTCTCCACTGCCGGTGCCTTTGATGTGACTTGACCAGATTGACTCTTCCAATGCTAGCCACCCATTACTCACACGGCCTGTGTACTCAGCAACTCCTGCCTTTACCAGCTGCGACCTATACCATTGTGGCTGCTCCTCACTGCCAGCAATTGAGGTGAGTTCCGTGGCATCAATATTCTTGTCAAGAAAATTTGGATCTTTAACATTGCCGTTGTGATTGTTGTTCTTGTCCAAAAAGTTGTTGATGATGTGAATGTGTTGAGAGTGGGATCAACCCATCAGACCAATGCCCCTACTTGCAGCTGATATGTTGCCTTTGAAGCAGCCAAGCAGTCCTATTCTCTGCTTGGCCGTTCTTTGCAGCATCATGACCCGACCTGCTAATCCTCCACGACCATGTCCTCTTTCGGCCTCATCAACTTTTTCATTGCCCAAACAGAGCTACCTTTGTCATCATCTCTCCATCCGCCTCACCACCTTGGCGTTGACCTCTTCACAATGATGCTCCTCATATGCTTTACCAGTGCTGACTTTTTTGCTGGACCTGTCACTGTCTTAACAACTTTTTGGCTAGTGCTACTAGACCACCTATAATGCTAGTCGCCGTTCATGACTTGTCACTCACTTTCGGCCATATGAAGCCATGCCCCTGCTACACTGTTGAGCAAGCTTCCTCTAGGTGTTGAATTCAATTGAGTTGGCGCTGCTGAAGTACTCACTGCCAACTGACTACTGCCATTTTTGAATTTCTGTCGCCATGTGGATTGCTTCATGCCATTTGGAACCTCCGCCTCTCTGTTAGCTACTCTTAAACATCCTCCAACAGCCAGTTTGCTGCTGCGTGTATGCTGCATGCACTTCACGTCAGCTGTTTGAGTGTGATCCGCTTGTTCTCCTGCCATTTCGGTCACCATTCTTTCCGACTAGTGCTCCTCCTTTTTGCTGCCTCCTTGGCATGTTTACATGACAGTTGACGATACCACTTGTGGCCTCTTCACACGGACCCTTGATCGCTGGCCTCACTCTGCCTTGAAAATAAAAGGTTCAGAAATTTTTAATCTGAATTTTTAAAATTTATTTTAAAATTCAAATAGAAATTTGTGTATTTACATTACTAAAGGCATACAATGGTGTAGTGGCTTAGGATATCTTGCTAAGACCTTCTACTAGAGAGGTTAAGGGATCAAGTCTCTCCCCCCCTTAATTTTTTTCTTTAAAAGGAGGGTAATTTTCTTAAGAGGGTCAACTTTATTATAGGGGGACAATCTTTTTTACTCAGGGGGCCTTGAGCACCTTGCTGGGGTCTTTTATTGAATCCCACTAGAGGACACTTTTGTACTTGAAGGGGCACTTGTTTTGCTTTGCACCATACTTAGCATACACAACATTTCTTCACCACGTTTTACAATCTTGTATTATTGAAGACTGCATGGTGGGGCCCTGTTTGACGAGCAGTCTGACCCCCTCACAAATAACCTTTATTCTTGCTTGGGAGGGGTTTCTTGAGTGTGTTTCTTGTTCGAAGGTTTCTCAAAGGCCTTTGTTTTTCTTTACTACAATGACTTCATGCCAAGACCTCCACACTCTCATGTAGGCCAATGCTTACCTGCAGTCAGAAAATGACATCCTTTTCTGTAAAGCATGTGAACTTTGAGATATTATGGTTTGTCTAGTTGAAGAGAATAGGAAACACAAAAGACAACTCTCCCGACTTCTCTCACTCATTTTTGGCAGGGATGCCCGTATACTCTCATTGTAGAACATAGTTGCAAGTCTACAACATCAAATTGACATGTTGGACATATCTTCCAGTGAGCCTAATCCTTATATTGTCGCTGCTCCTGCATCTACAGACTTTGTTTCCCCAATATCTGAGTCACCCACTGTATCTAATGCTCCTATTGTTGCACCTTTTGCACACCCCACCTTAGATCCACCTACATGTGTTTGGCTATTTTGGGCAGCATACAACTACCTTTGGCTCCCGCATACTTTGCTCCATGATTCACCTTGGCGGAAGTATAGTTAAACATTCACAAGGCATTATTTCTCCTTTCCAGCCTGTTCATTAGATTGCTCACCATGGCATTGGCTATCAAGCAGGTTTTTCATCATCATTGGGACCACTTCATGCAAGCACCACTCCAACTTTTGTTCACTCCACTTGCGTGAGGACATTGAGCAACACATGAGCTATATTGCACCTTTACTCAGGCATGAGAGACCTAAGATTGTTTTAGTTAGGAATAATCCTCTTGAAACACTTTCAGATGTTTCCTTCCATGCTCCATTTTGTGCACATGGCACCGAGTCACTTATGGGCATCTTCTTCTACCATTAATATTCATTTGGGATGAATTTGAGATCAGTTATGAAGGCATCATAAGCATTTTTCTGATGGGCTCTACCGGCAAAATATCTCCACTATTCAAGTTCATATTCCGCACATTGCTCACCCTGCCAGCTAATGCACCCTTGTTTTTGGTACAACGCTATTTCGTAGTGCCCCCTTGTTTTTGGAGCAACTCCCTCATTACTGGTGGCCTTCTTCAACAAATTGAGCTTTGGTGTTCCCAACGTCTATTTGTCTTAATTTGGTGTTTTTTGGGGGTTATCTTGTTCTCGCATTGAATTATAAAGTGCCATTTGTTGCTTCATCCTCAATTGACCTTCACGTGAGTGTGCTCTATTCTGCACACCCTTTTTTCTATTTTAGTTGCTAGATTCTCCCATTACCACTAGAGCCATCCTTCTTTGAGAGATTTTGTTTTTGTAATTTTGGCACCTTCATTAATAGTATGACCATCTCCATGATGCCAAAGACATCTAGTATGATATCTGACGATTCCAATATTTCAACGTTCAAGTAGTGGATGCAGCCACTCATACAAATGTTTTTCATCACTCCACCCATTCAACATTATGGAGGGTGTGTGTGTATAATATACATATTACTTTTTCAATTGTCGCCTTCCTTGCTTACCCATGGCACATTACAACATCTACATCAAGCAATTGATGGCATTCAATTTGTTGAACTTTTTTGTACTTTCATCACTTCCCTTAATAGTGTTACTATCTAGCATGCACAACTTTTGTTAGCTATTTAGTGATTGAGTAGTGGAATTAGACCACTCATATAGAATTCACCAATTTTTCACTTGCACTTGTTGCACTTTAGTGATGGCTTTCATCCCATGTAGTGCATCTTGAATGGTTGCTTTTAGTCCACGTAATGCATCTTGTGTGATGGCCTTCATTCCATCCAATGCACCTTCTTCAGCATTGTTGTTCTCCTATTGTGTTGTATTGCTTCTTGAGATGCCTTGCAACATATCTCAATATGAGAATATAAGGCTCATTTATAAGGTGTCTCATTACACGTTTGTTGTAACCACTTCAACCGTTTTGTAATTACAATGATCATAATAAATAGACAGACACACAATCTCGAATGTGTGCAATCCGTCTTCTTTTTATTTTAGATCACATTAGACGATCTCGTTGCTGGTATGCCTGCGTTTCACGCCTCTTCGAGTCCATTGGCATCCATATGGATCATCTCCCACCCTTCAACTATTCTCTGGATGCCCCTGCCCATCTCTTACCCAACTAGCATGACCTTCATAGGATTATTATAGATGATATCTACAGACAGTTCATCCAGCACACTTGGACCAACCCCTTGGGGGGTTGAGTCCGAAGATGTCACTCTATGTGGCACACTTTCTTGAGATCCATGATGGGGCCATTTTCAGACCCATGTACATTTCTCGACATTGGTTACAAGCCCTTCGTATCTCTTTGGGTCAGTTTAGAGTGGGCTCACATCGACTTCTTGTTGAGACTGATCATCACTTAGACCGCTCGAAGTGGACTTGCCTGCTTTGCTCTCTCTAGGAGGTTGAAACCGAAGAACACTTTATTTTCAGGTGTCCTATTTACTATGAGATTCGTGGGCGATTCCATTGTTCCGTGAGCTTCCTTCACAACTTTCTTCAGATACTATGATCAGAGATGTCTTGCTCTCTAACTTCAGGAGGCCCTCAGGGTTCGGGACAGGCTCCTTTGTCCTCCCCCCAGATGAATGGCTACTAGACTGATCACTTCTTTCTTCCCGGTGCTCTCCCCGGTGAGGGGGGCCAAGCGGCACTTGGTCATGTGTCTGGACCCCCAGTCCAAATTCATCAGGTCTCGAAACTCCGTTTCTTCCACCAGAGGCTCCCTATCTCAGGCATATCCTAGTTCCTCTCCGCATAGACAACGACCCACCAGGCTTACTAAGAGGCACTGCCTTCCTCTCGGACGCCGACTTCCCAGGCATTCTACAGTTTCAGCTTTTGGTCATCGGCGCACCGTGAGTTACTCCCATCCAGCCTTGAATGTTAGGTGATGTTGTTAGGGGTGTTGCTCCCTCTTCTGCTCCTCCCCACACTGTCATCTCTTTCTTTTTCGTTTCTAGTTTCTCGGCCTCTGTTGTTTCCTTCTCTCATTGTATTTTGGGCGACCTGTTTGAGTCCTCTTGTTGGGTTTGTATGCTTTGTACTCTGCAGTCCGATTGACCTACTTTTGTGGTCATTTGTTGGACATTAATAAGATTATCTTATCTTATCTTATCTAACACTCAACACTTCTCTAGACACATGCTGATTTACTGTTTTTTAGAAATTTTGTAGTGACTCATTTTTTGTAATGTCCCCAATGGAAGATATTTTAACCAAAAGGGGAACATTGAAGAATCCTGATTTGTTACAACACGCTGGAAATAATGATATTATGACAACAATGTATATTTTCTTCCACAAAACAAAGGTCTGAAATAAACCCTAGGTAGGGCAAACTGTTATGGAGAAAAAGAGCCATAAAATACCTCAAATTTGATCTCAAAATGTCCAAATCTTATACCAAAAATATTTATGATAACTTATGAATCCAAAAACACCAAAATACTGAATTTTAGGGACCACAGGTCCAAAATAGGAGCTGAAAATTTATTTTATGTATGTAGGACAACTTACGAAAATGGCTGGAAAGAAATGATCCCAAGCCAAAATTCTCCGAAACAAAGTTGAATATGGTCTCCAAAATTATGACAAAGCAAATGGTGTTGAGATCCGGAATATCCCACAAGGGGTTCGCCACCCTAGGAGAAATGTTTTAAAAATCGAAATTAGACTCGGAACCGGTCGAGGGTTAGACCGGACTAGAACCAAACCGGTTCAAACTTTATGAACCGGTTTACTAAAAAACACAAAAAATTATATTTTTAATGAAAACAATATATTTTGTAATGTCCCCTTCTGTAATCCCCCTTTTCTACGCCAAAAGACCCAAGGGCTAAGTTGAGTCCAAACCGTGGCCATTCCCAAGGGGCTGTGGACGCTGGGGGCTTTTGAAAAGGGGCCCCGTGGTTCTAACTTTAGTTACTTTTATTTTATTGGCCCCTCCATGGATTGAAAGGCGCCTAGAGTTATTGGGGCTCGTTTGCCGAGGGGAAGTATATAAGAGCTCGGAGAGAAAGGAAAGGCACTTTTTGGCATACATTTTATTCTCCTTCACGTGTAACTGATGTTTGTGCATCTTCAACTTGTGGAGTGAAATCCCACAAGGACCCTAGCTTCGGTGGTGAGAGACCTGTCCCTAGCTAGCAGGGCATTCTTCGGTAGTGAGAGATCTACCCTAGTCTGTCATTTCGGACTCGCTTTTAGGGTTGTGTGGTAGAGACATTATCAGAGGTTTCAGAGGAAGGATTTCGAGGGTTTTGGGGGCATTTGGGGAAGATAATTAGAGGGGCTCCAGATCAGATTCATGACAGCCATTTGGGTTGGGCGTGGCAGCACGTTGAAGGCGCCTCCATCATTTTCCGACCCCATTCCAAACGAGGCAACTTGCAGCCTTTATTTGGGGGTTTTCTAGTCGGCCATCGCAGATCTGAAGGTGGAAATATTATTTCCTATATTTGCCATGTTATTTCTAGAGACCCTTATTTTTCCTCCTGTATTTAGAGAGTAACGAACCTCGGAAGTTTTCTAGTTGTCTAGGCTCGCTGTGATTTCCTGGCAGCATTTTAATCTATGTAATATTCCAAAAATAGTTTCCTTATGTCATTTATAATAATATCAAGCCCTCTTTATATTTTCAAATAATTTGGGTGGTTATTTTGGGAAATATTAAGTTTCTTTAGTTCGCTATCCTTACTGTAAAAATCTGCATAAATCAGTATTTTATTTGGCTGTAAATTTTCAATATTTTTGTGCATTTTTAAATAGTATCCCGCAAAGGATATTTCATATTTGAAAGATTAGAAACCATGATTCCATCTATTACATACAAAATATGCAAAGTTTGCTCATGTATATACTATATAACATGTAAGAAAGGAGTTTATAGCAAAATTAGGGTTTAGATCAGCTAAAAAGCTGAACTTTTAATTAAAAAATATTTTTTTACAAAATTAGCTCCGTATTACAATTTTTTTTCCAGCCCGGCTGGTTTAGAGCAAAACCAGACCGGTTGGATTGGTGTGGTACTAAACCGACCATTTCCTTATGGAAACTGACCGGTTCGGTACCAAATCGGTTTGAAAAAAAAACATTGAACCGGTCGAACCGGCCGGTTCCGGATCCGGTTCGACCGGTTTTAAAAACACTTCCTAGGAGAGGGCTGGAAATGGAGGTAGAAATCCTCACCAACAACCTTGCCTTGAAACCCTAGCTGAAAGTGCCATAATTCTGCAATACTGAGACTCAATTCATTGCTGGAAATTCGAAATACTCTTTAAAGCTCAATAGAAGCTCTTGAAATGGAGTATCTTCACAAAGGATGAAGAGCTTTCATTCGTCAACCTTAGCAAGAGAGGGTTTCCGCCCTCTAATTCAGCCACACCAAAGGGTTTCGTCCTTTAGTGGATGAATGGAAGAGCAAACACCCCAAAACCAAGAAAAGGATATCAAAAATAGCAAAAAGATGATCTTCCAAGTGTGGCGACTTGCTTTTATGCTTGGGAGGGGCACAAAACTCGACACAAGAGGCCCAAATGGTTCGCCCCACTTTGGAAGGAATTGATTTTAATCTAATAATTTATTTCCCCTTTTTTAATCCTTCATATGGTTCGCTTTTCTCCTTGGGGAATAAAATAAAAATAAAGTGCTTATATACTTTATTATTTTATCGCTAATAAAATAATTAAAGTGCTTATAAGAAAAATAAATATGCACTAAAATTAGATTATTAGGATTAGTTTCCCTTATTTTCTACCCCTTAGCCGCTTGGAAACCAAGAATAGGCTAAGGGTCTTCAAACCTGTTAGTTTTGAGAAGGTGATATTACAATCCTCCCTTCCCAAAATTGCTTGCCCTCAAGCAATTCTAAACTTGGATGCTCCAAAATTTCTGCAGCTTCCCACGTAGCATCCTCAAGGGGTAAATGTTTCCAACGAACCAAGTATTCCCTTATGATCTTGTTCCTCAATTTCTTTTCACAAACATCCACTATGGCTTCCGGTTCCAAAATCAACTTGCCCTCATCATCCAAAGGGGGTAGCTCAATAGGAGTAATGTGCTGACCTAATGCCTTTTTGAGGCATGAAACATGAAAGACATTGTGGATTTTGCTATGTGCGGGTAGCTCTAGATCATAAGCAACTTCTCCCACCTTTCTTGTGATTTTGTAGGGACGATAAAACCTTGGTTTTAACTTTTCAGTTCCATTCTTTTTGAGGGAGTACTGTCTACAAAGCCGCAGCCTCAAAAAAACCATATCTACTATGTTGAATGTCATCTCAACTCTACACTGATCTACATACAACTTTTGTTGATTTTGTGCATGTTGTATGTTATCTTTGAGTGCCTTCATGATATCTTGGCTTTGCTGCACCAAACCTTAGCTGCTGGAACTCTACTATCGGGAATAACCAAATCAACAAAGAGAAAACATCATAACCATACAAGGCTTTGAAAGGTGTCATACATATAGACATGTGATAGGAAGTATTGTAACAAAACTCCCCCAAATATAACCACTTGATCCAATCTGATTGCTGCCCTGTTACGAAGCTCCTTAGTTACCTTTTTATCCACTTGTTGAAATTTTCAGTTTGCCCATCCGTTTGGGGATGGTAACTTGTGCTAGCGGTCAACTTTGTACCTGAGAGATGAAAAAGTTCTTGCCAAAAGGAACTTAGAAATTTGTTGTTCTTATCACTCACAATGTTCTTTGGCAGCCCATGAAGCCTGAACACTTAAAAAAATTCCAGCTACTAGCGGTCCATCATACTTAGGGGGAAGAGGAAAAAATGAGCACACTTGGTGAGTCTATCCACCACAACATAAATATAACTCTTACCTTGCACTGTGGGAAGTCCGAAAATGAAATCCATAGAAATACTCGCCCATTTTTGATTTGGGATAGGCAAAGGATGCAAAAGACCTGCTGGAAATTCATGTCCCCCCTTTCTTTGTTGGCATGTGAGGCACTTTCGGATATGTTGAAGAACTTCCGCTTTGAGCCCTTTCCAAACAAAATTTTCCCTAAAATATTTATATGTTTTGAAGTATCCCGGATGACCAGCCAAAGGAGAGTTGTGCATAGCTTCCAAAATCTTATGTTTTACCTTAGGCTTAGATTTTGGAATCAAATAGACTCTATTTTTGTAAAGTATGATGCCATCCACTATCTTGTATCTTTCATCTTCAATTTCCCCTTCTAGGACAACACTAGCAAACTGATTTTTTGCATATTGAGCTGCTATGACAGCCCTCCAATCTGCTGTAATTTCTGTCATAAAACAACAATATGGTTTTCTTGACAATGCATATGCTACTATGTTATTTTTTCCTTTAACATACTCAATATCAAAGTCAAATGCTTGGATTTTGCTTACCCATTTCTGTTGCCTTTCATTCAAATCAGTTTGGTTGAAGAACTACCTCAAACGATTGTGTTTTGTCTTCACCACAAATCTGCCACAAATTAAGTATTGCCGGAATTTCACCAAGGCATGCGTGATTGCGAACATTTCCTTGTCATAAATGAACTACCTATGCTCAACATCTTTGAGTTTACTACTCTCATATGCAATTGGATGCTTATTTTGCGTCAAAACAGCCACAATACCTTCTCCGGATGCATCACATTCAACAACAAAAGGAATAGAGAAATCTAGAACAACAAGTACCGGGCACGAACTCATTACCCTTTTGAGTTTGTCAAATGCTAGTTGGGTTGAAGGTGATCAGCTGAAAGTTCCATTCTTTCTTAAATCCGTCAAGGGGGTTGCAAGTTGTGAAAACGCTTTCACAAACCTCCGGTAGTAGCTACGAAGACCCAAGAATCCCCTTAATTGAGTCAAAATGTTAGGAGGAGGTCAATCCAAGATGGCTTGGATTTTTTGTTGATCCTCTTGTACTCCTCGGGCATTGATGACATGTCCAAGGTACAAAATTTCTTTCATTGCAAACTCACATTTGAATATTTTACAAAAAGAGATTGCACTATATCCAAATGTTTCAAGTGCTCCTCCTATGATTTGCTATAAATCAGAATGTCATCAAAGAATACCAAAACAAATTTCTGCAAATGCTCCCTAAAAATATGATTCATACATGCTTAAAATGTAGTAGGGGCATTCGTTAACCCAAAAGGCATTACAAGGAATTCAAAATGACCAAAATGACACCTAAAGGCCGTCTTGTGGACATCCTCTTCTCTTACCCGGATTTGATGGTACCTAGATCTCAAATCAATCTTGGAGAAGAACACCGCTCCATGCAACTCATCAATTCTCGGTATGGGGTACCTATTTTTGATTGTCTTCTTGTACTACAACCGGTAGTCAACACACATCCTCAAGGTCCCTTCCTCTTTCACAAGAACAAACAAAGAAGCGAAAGGACTAGAACTCGGCCTTATGAACCCCATTTCCAACAACTCTTTGATTACTCTTTCTATTTCTTCCTTGAAGGCTCTTGGATGGCGGTAAGGAGAAGATATTACCTGAGTGGAACTCGGTTGTAACTCAATAATATGCTGCAAACCTCTATTCGGTGGTAGCCCATGAGGTAAATCAGTGAACACCTTAGCATGCTTGTTCAAAATAGGTTGAATGTCAACATGATAGGACTGTTGTGATGAAAAAGAGGATTTATTTCTTACCAAACAGTGTGCAACCCATGCAATCTGCCCTCTTTTGAAAGATCTTTCCATACTCTTGGCTGTCACAACTTGGGGAGCACCATTCCTTATGCCTTGTAGTACAACTTCCTTGCCTTGCACCTTGAATTTTAAGTTTTAACTCCATGGTTTGGTAGTTTTGAGTGAATTTACCGAAAGATTGCAGCCATTGTACTCTAAGTACCACATCCGTTTCACCAATGCCAATGGCATAGAAATCATCTCTTACCTTGTGTCTCCCTAAAGTGAGCTCAAGTTGTGGAATCTTCTTTGTGCATGAGAGTGAGAATCCATCCGTTACGGTCGTGTTGAAACCTTGGAAGTCTTCCATCGTCAATCCCGTCCTAGTGACCAAGTTTTTGTCAATGAAGTTGTGGGTAGCCCCACTATCTATCAATATGGTGACTCTTTGATCATGTAGGACACCTCTAACTTGAAATGCATAGTATTTAGGAGCTCCGGATAAGGTAGTAAGTGTGCCATCCGTGAGAACCACTACTTCCTTTGCTTGTTCATCGGCTTCTTCCGGATCAGCACTTTCTTCTTCTTCCTCGACTGAAATCACGTCAATGTAATGGGCTGCTCTTTTGCCAAGGCAATGATGTCCTGGTGTCCATGGATCCTTACAGCTGAAGCATAATTTTTTCCTTCTTAACTCGTTATTTGCCTCTATCTCCTTGTTTTTTTGCAACTCTCTTGGATCCGAATTTCCTTGTGTTGACTTACCTTGCTCTCCAAAAGTTGCAGTTTTTTGCGCCTCACTCATAGCGGTCTTTGGCTGTCCAAATGATCCCTTTTACTGCCCAAAAGGTGTAGTCCTATGTTGTCTAAAAGGCATAGTCCTATGCTGTCGAAAAGGAAAAATATTGTTTTTAGGGACTGAAGTTTCGAGATCGAATGATTTTTTGATAACTTTTTGTAGAGAGGAAGGGCTGAAAGCCTTCACTAGGCCTCTAAGTGGTTCCGCCAGGCCTTCAATGAACAACACCACAAGCCTTTGTTCACTCACATCTGGAACCATCATTGCAAGCCTGAGAAATTTAGAAATATATTTATCCACTAATCCTTCTTGTTTGAGTTGAGCCAACTCCCTGAATCTATTCTATCAAACCTCTCTATTAGACATTGGCCGAATTCTTCAATTATTGTGATAGATCTGTGCCCTTGGGTGATCAACCCATGGTACCACCTTTCATGTGCTACCCCTTCCAAATGAAAAGTGGCAAATTTGAGGGGCGTCTTCTTGATAGGGATTCAAAGACAAGTATGTGTCTAACTTCTACAACCATGATCTTGCTGAACACTTATCGGATCCGTCATAAGAAGGAAGAGTTACCTTTCCCAATCTCTATTGTATGTCTCTTTGTGGCTGCTCTTGTTGAAATCTTCTATTCTTTTCGGTGCCCTTACTATTCTTCAACTTGCATAAATCTCTGAAGGACAACATATCTTGCACCCTGTAGCTGAGGGCTGCATATTTTTCACCCCATACCTCTAGGCCCTCGCTGTCACTTGGTGGTTCTAATTTAACTGGAGGTTCTTCTCTTTGAAGGAATTTGGCTTTGAATATTTGAGAAGGTGGTTTAATGGAGGTCCTTGCTTGACCAGAAGAGCTTCCTTCACCATTATTTGCTGCTGCTTGGTTGGTTGATTTGTTTGCATTGGGACCATGGAAAGCCTTAGCCAAGTCCATGATAGATCTCGTCAATGCATCACGCATTCCCCTTTGAGATGCCCTCATAGCATGCTGAAAAGGTTGTTGCAAGGACTCCTGCAAATCTCTCTGACTCCGTGTGATTACTTCTTGCAGAAAACTCATGTCATCCGTAGGAAGAGCTCTTTGCTCTAGATCTTCCATGGTTTCTTTCCTTGGAGTTTGATTTCTTTGATAAACTTGAGCTTGTTTCTCCTTGTGCATTGAGATTTGATTTCCTTTCATAGGTTGGCAAGGGTCACCGTTCTGATACCACAGTAATGTCCCCAATGGAAGATATTCTAACCAAATCGGGAACACTGGAAAATTCTGATTTGTTACATAGCATTGGAAATGAAGATATTAGGACAACAATGTATATTTTCTTCCACAAAACAAAGATCTGAAATAAACCCTAGGTAGAGCGAACTGTCATGGAGAAAATGAGCCACAAAATGTCTCAAATCTGATCTCAAAATGTCCAAATCTTATGCCAGAAATATTTATAATAATTTATGAATGCAAAAACACCAAAATACTGAATTTTGGGGACAAAAACAAGAGCTGAATATTTATTTTGTCTGCAGAAGGACAACTTACAAAAATGGCTGGAAAGAAGTGATTCCAAGCCAAAATTCTCCGAAAGCAAAGCTGAATATGGCCTCCAAAATTATGACAAAGCAAATGGTGTTGAGATTCGGAACAGTCGTGCCCTAGAATGCACCAAACTTCACCCACAAGGGGGTCACCACCCTAGGAAAGGGCTGGAAATGTAGGTGGAAATCCTCACCAACAACCTTGCCTTCAAACCCTTGCTGAAAGTGCCGCAATTCTGCAATGCTAAGACTCAAATCACTGTTGGAAATTTGAAATACTCTTTGAAGCTCAATAGAAACCCTTGAAATGGAGGATCTTGCACAAAGGATGAAGAGTTTTCGTTCGTCAACCTTAGCAAGAGAGGGTTTCCGTCCTCTAATGCAACCACACCAAAGGGTTTTCGTCCTTTAGTGGAGGAATGGAAGAGCAAACGGCCCAAAACCAAGCAAATGATATCAAAAATAACAAAAAGATGATCTCCCAAGTGTGGAGACCTGCTTTTATGCTCTGGAGGGCCACAAAACTCAACACAAGAGGCCCAAATGGTTCGCCCCACTTTGGAAGGAATTTCTTTTAATTTAATATTTTATTTCCCCTTTTTAATCCTTCTTATGGTTCGCTTTTCTCCTTGGGAATAAAATAAAAATAAAGTGCTTATTTACTTTATTATTTTATCGCTAATAAAATAATTAAAGTGCTTATAATAAAAATTACCATGCACTAAAATTAGATTATTAGGATTAATTTCCCTTATTTTCTACCCCTTAGCCGTTGGGAAACCAAGAATAGGCTAAGGGTCTTCAAACCTGTTAGTTTTGAGAAGGGGATATTACATTTTTTCTAGTTACACTACATTGTACATGGGTACCTGATCAAGCTTGGTTGCCGAAACCCATATTTGGGGATCTATTTCATTGCTTTTCTCTTTTCTCTCTCCCCAATCTTCACTTCATGTGTTCACACAAGACTAGAATTAGGATTTTATTAAACTAGCCTAGTATTGTTGATGTTCACACTAGAATAGGGTTAAGCTCAATGGTAGGGAGGTTTGTTAAGTTTTTTGAGTGACAACTTATTATATGCACGTAGAATTTGTTTTTGAGTGCATATTTAGTCACTCACTCTAATTAATAGCTCGCTCACTCCAACTAATTTGGTGGTTGTAAAACTAACACTATCGGTTATTTATACTAGGGACTCATTTGTACTTTTAATGCAACACACAAGAGACATATACACACAGACTTAAACTCATAATAAGTTTGTGCATAATCTTGAGTTCAATATTGTTATCTGTATTATGGTATAG
The DNA here is from genome assembly GCA_019776745.2 of Taxus chinensis. Lineage (NCBI taxonomy): Eukaryota > Viridiplantae > Streptophyta > Pinopsida > Cupressales > Taxaceae > Taxus > Taxus chinensis. The sequence goes on along the minus strand of CM034153.1, from coordinate 720,598,174 downwards.
TTTCACCTGTGGTTTTGGCATGCAGAATTGATCCTGTGGAATAATCATCCCCTGCTCCAGCATCTTCTTATGATAGCTATTATTTTCTTGACTTTGTACTACATCATGGATTCTATTTTCTGATTTTGGTAGATTATAATGGGCTTGTGTTACTTTTGGCAGCCGTTTTCCACGCAACCGTATTCAGGAGATGTGCAAAACATTGAGAATACTGAATGCTGTTCACAATTATGAGATTGGTGTTCCTCTCAGTATACAACAGTACAAGGTCATTCCTTTTACCCTGTAAGCTAATTGTAGTGTCTGACATCTCTTTCTATCTCAACCAAAAGCTGAGATTAGTGGTCTATGTTGCATGACAAACTGAGATGCTTTATGTAAACTTATATTTGTCTTGTCTGTGATTTGAGTATCCCAGGTACTGACAACACCAGTTCTAATTGCCCGACTGATAAATGGATTCCGACACCTTTTGTCATTAAGAATATCCGAGTACACCAACCTGAGCCAGGTAATGGTTCTTGCATTTGTTATCTTTGTGAATGAACAGTGAAAGGCTGACATTTCCAAGACATTAGATTGCTGTGTTTTTTTCTGTGTTTTGATATTCTATGAACCATGAGTGTTGGGCCTTTGTTTATTTCCTTATTTATAATTGAACAGGAACCTGTTGTTATGCACTGGGCCTGTGCCAAAATCACTGCCGCTTCAACTGTTCAAGATGTGCCCCTCCTTGACTTGCTGCTTGAGAAGGTTGGTCTTGTTATTTTTCTCTTTTCTCAGCCTGAATTGATTTATATCAATATCCATTTCATCTGATGTTTTTCTTTATTTGTTTGGTGAGTAAATCAAAGAGATAATTTTGCAACTCTTTTTCGTTCAACTGGCTAATTCTGCGGCATGTTTGTCTGAGCTTTCAGCTAAAGATCTGTAAAGGAATTTCTTATGCAGCAGTTGCTGCCCATGCAGATAGAAAAGGTCGGCGAAGACTAGCTGCAATGCTTCTCGAATTTGAGCCACGCTTTTCTGAGCAGGTTCAAATTTCTTACAACTCGGGGAGTTAAGAGAGGATGAAATTATTCTGACATCTACTACCTTTTCTTTGTAACTGTTTGTTTAAATCTCAGTTTTACTTGCCTCTTGATATTGTTTTTCTTTTGCATTATAAAAAATCCTTTTTACTTAAAAGGTAAAAGTATAAACTTCCTTTTTATTTTAATAATTTTGTGGAGCAGTACAGTTGTAACTTATGTCAAGCATTTGCAGATACCACTCCTGTTAAGCATGGGAGAGGAAGAGCGAGCTCTCATAAAGGCAACAGAAAGTGGTGACACAGACCTTGTTTATCTCGTGATTTTCCATACTTGGCGACGGGTAACTAAAAATGATTATTCATATTGATCTTGCATTTTTGTGTCAAACTAATTATGAATTCAAATTCAGATATTTTAGAAGCTGGTATCCTGTTAAGGTGATGTCTTTTTTTATATTTATATTGGATATTGGCACTTAATCCTGTCATGATCATTGGACTGCAGAAGCCAGATTTGGAGTTTTTTGGTATGATTCAGGCAAAGTCACTTGCTCGTGATCTCTTTATCAAATATGCACGGTAACTCTTTATCTGATGGTTTCTCATGTGCAGTCAAAACACCGGTAGTAAGTTTAGTCACCGGTCACGACTTATCTTGTTAATAATTCTTTTATTAACTCTTCTATATGCAGAAATTACGATCAGGAGTTCCTTAAAAACTTTTATTTGTCTGCTGGCCAGATACAGGTGGGTTTACTGTTTTCTTAGTTGATGATGCTAAAAATTTATAATACGTTTGAATGTTTCTATGTGTTGACTGCAGCTCATCTATCTGTTTCACTTGGCTTTAGATGATCTATTTACCTGCAGCTCTAGTGTTTTGTGCAAAAACTGTCAATGCTGATGCAGATAACGGCTATTCTTCTTCCAATTTGTTTCACTCATTTTCAGATAGTCTCTCTGGTTGTCTGAATAGTGGAAATAATTGTTAAAAAATGGTTAAAATATAAATATAGCAAGAGGTAAGATTAATGTCTCCTGGATGAACTAAGAACTAAACGCACAGACTCTCAATCTCCCAATTAAGACAAGGAATATCTCAAAAAATTCAACTCATGCGTCCATGTGTGATTTGTTGCAAACAGACGATTCTGAAGTGCATCGTTCAAGCGGTGTTTTCCAAGCATCCTCTTTGCCTTGAGTGTGTATTCGGTCTCAATTTATATATCCACAAACTAATATCTTTGGGCGATTCAACTTCAGGACCTTCGTATTAAAACTCGTGAGTACTTGTGAGAAACCTGCAAATTTTACCCTCTCCAAGAAACTGCCCCATTACTCGCGATTACCCACCATTACTTGCAATTCCCCACCATTGCTCGTGAGTCTGTGCCTGAAACTCTGCTAGCACTAAAAAATAACCTCCTGCAATGGAAAAATCATTTTTTTCATTCTACTGCCACAAAGTTTTGCTGGTTTTTCATTAAAGCCTAGGTAGCCGGTACGGGGTACGGTACGAATACGGATATGGGGATCCAGTACACTGATACGGCAATTTTTTGGGGGGCCTGGGTACAGCACTTGGGTACGGCCGTACAATATATATATAGTAAAAAAAAAAAAAATATAGCCAAATAAGCAAAAATTCAGCCTTATACATGAATACAGTAAACAAATTATTAATTAAGTGAAATAGCCAAATAACATATTAATAATTCAATGCATTTTGTCATGATATTTATTGATCAAACTTTGAACAAGTATACTGTTCAAAATCCAAATGTTATAATGTCCAGCTATTACCAGCCATTGATCATAAATAATAACAAATCACATAACTGGGCTGGAATTCTGGCTATTACCAGCTCCCTTTAAATCTGGCAGTTCAGATTCCTTTGGGGTTTCTCTTATTATTCCTGCATTGGTCTTACTTGCTAGTGGAGATGCTGCCACTGCATTTTTTGATCCTACATTACCCAAACTCGTCTCAACTGTTGCAATTTCAGCCATTGTTTTAGGTACTTCTGTAAATGCCCTTGTTTTATCACAGTTGAATCATTTACGTAATCCCATCTATTGAACTTTATTGACCCCCCAAAAAAAGTAAAAATAAAAAATTTATTCTAAAAAAAAAAATTGTTGTTTTTACCGTGGGTACCTAAGTCACCGCATTCGGCGGATTTAATAATAAACCCTCAAAATTCCCTGAATGTTTTTCCAAACATTTGAAATTCGTTGCCATTCGTGAATTTAAGAAAGGGCATCAAAACGTGAATCCCTTCCGCGAGTTGCTATTCGCAAATTTAATAAAGCACAGACAAATTAAAAAAAAAATCGTTTAAATTTGTTTGTATTCGGAAAAGGCTTTCCGCGAGTTGTGTACTGGAGCTGTGAGTCGTCTATTGGAGCCACGAGCCTTCTGCAGCAGCGACCACCAATGGCGGCATCGACCACCGACTCGACTCTTCTCCATGTTTCTGCATAGTTCAAGTTTATTTCAATATTATTCGTATAGTTCAAGTTTATAATTTATAAGTATCCACATTCAAGTTTATAATTTATAATTTATAAATGTTTATAAATTATAAAATAAAATAAATAGGTATCCACATTCAAGTTTATAATTTATTACCTTATTCAATATTATAAAATAAATGTTTATTTTTGTGTTTTAGGTTAATAAGTTAATAAACTGGGTATTCCTCTTCAAGTTTTTAAGCCACAAACTATTAATTTAAAAGTTAATAAGTTAATATTTTTGACATGTTTACTTATACGAAATGTGAAATTATAATTGTATTTCTATTAGCCAAATTTAATCACGAATTTAATCCTCATTTTTTAGCAACGAATTTCTTATGAATTTTATGCTCGGCGAATTCGAACACGAAGTCGAATGCGGTGACTTAGGTGGGTACGGCTGGGTACGCTGTGGGTACGGCCAGGGTACGTCTGGGTACTTCCTGGGAAGTACCCAGATGTACCTGGGTACTGCTGGACGTACCCCCAGCATACCGTACTCGTACACATGCCCTGCAGGGTACGTACTGGCTACCTAGATTTAAGCATCATGGTTTTTTGCTGTCTTGTCATTTAACAGTGTTTTAGATGTTATCTAAGTTCATTTTATGAATTTATGTATCTTTTTATGTAGCAATAAAGTTACCAAGTGATTTGTGAGTCCCGAGTCCAAGTCAAAATTTTGGTTGCTGAATAACGTTCGTCGTTTTGCTGCCTGGCCTGGTTGCCTTGAGTGTATCTTCAGGTTCGCAATTTATATCCACAGATTAATATCCTTGGATGATTCAACCTTAGCCTGTGAGAGATGCCCCTACTCAGCTCTCTGTTTTTTTAGCAAGGATTGCCCCTTTGGGCCGCAGTAGATATATTTTCAGACCAGTCTGTTCTGTCAATTTAATGACATCTTTATTGATCGGCTTCCTACATTCAAGTATTCCTTAGAAGCCCCTCCTTTCTTTCTTCCCTCAAAAGAGGTCATCATTAGAGTGGTCAAGGAGGATATTTACTGATGGTACATTCAAGTCACCCATCACCCAGGCTTCTTGTTCACAGTCACTTGGCCTGAAGCTATTTTTTTATACCGAGCATTCTTATGGATTGTAGATGGCATCATCATCCTCCCTGACTATCTTTTACATCGTTGGTCACATGGCTTGAGGATACTCCTTGGTTAGTTGATGATTTACTACCACCGGTTATGCCTTGAGACTGACCACCATGTCCCACAGGGCAATAGAGTTTGCCATCTGTGCCCCCTCTTGGTGTTTGAGACTGAGGGACACTTTTTTTCAGGAGTTCTGTCTACTATGTGATCTGGGATGGAAACAACAGTGCATAGACACTCGATTGGTTCTTTACTCACCTTCTTCTAGTAATATGATCAGATGTAGATTCCTACAGGGAATCTGTAGTGCTGCCTAGCTGATTACCCCTTGCAGCCCCATACAAGATTTGTAGGTGTTAAGCATCCCTTTGATGCAACCAATACAGGACAAATTAGTGAGACGATGTTCCTCTTTGCATCATGCTACTAGAGTTCCCCAACCCCTTCAGTCTCATTCTAGACAGAGCGGATCTGCTTTGTTTCACTGTCAAGGGCCTTCTCCTTGTCTGCAAATAGGGTCATGGAGATAGATGAACATTACTACCTTTTTCTCTAATACTGAAGTTTCTCAGCCTTGAATGTTAGGAGAGGCTCTAGAGGGAGTGCTCTACTTCCTCCTCGAATTGTCGAAAGCTTAGCCTACTAAGCCCTAGACATTGGTGGGTTCTCAAGGCTCAAGAAGGCTCACTAGGGTTAAGTGGGAGCACATGGTTAACCTTACCCATCGAGTTGACTGGTATGACAGGAATAATCATTGGAAAAGATGCTAATATGTTTTGTATGGAAGAGACCTTGACTCTTGGTTCCACAGGGTTAACTACCTAGAGAATAGGATCGATTTTCAGGAGAATCATCTGCATGTGGGACATGGGCCAGCAGATGGACATTGAAACCATCCTGCAATGAGAGAGAAATCCATCCCATAAATGAGAAATGACATCAGTTTTGGTGCCAAAAGAATAAGCTTATCGGGCTCAACTAAGAAGAGGATTTTGAGCATTAAATACATATAAATACATGCCATTTAAAGCTCCGTCTCCACATTGCTTATTGTTGATCTTTATCAAGAAGAGAAAATTAGCAGCAGAAATGAGCAAGTTTGGAGGCATTTCTTTATGTATGTTTTAGCTATACTTTTTATCTCAATTATAGGCACATACATTGTGATTTCTCTCTAGTTATTTCCTTTATCCGGCATCATTGCGACTTAACTTCTTTTTTTAGATATATATTTTATAAATCTTATTTATGTAATTATAAAATAGATTTTATTGTGAAATGAATGTATTCATAAGTCTTAGTATGTATAGTCTTAGGTAAGTGCATCAGTCCTTCGCTGGTAATCCCCACTTGAGTCAAATCAGAGATTTCTATCATTGCATGCTGGAAATCTGAAAACAACCTGATGATTCACTAGGCAAGTGGAGTTTCCATGTGAAATTCACATGGAAACAAGGTTTGGAATATGTATTGACAGGTCTCTAGGCACTCAGGTTTGGTAATGGAGTGGTTTGAATTTGAACATTGATCCCTTTGAGGGGATAACAATGAATTTTTGTTTGGTAAACTATACACGGGCAAGACTTATTTGACAGATTTTGTTGGAGCCATAAATTATTGAGCCTGATATCTAGTGCAATATTGATGATGAATGTCCGATGGTTCTTATTGAAGATTTCTGTGATAGGTTTGGTGATGGCCTTATGCATTATTGAATTTAGGATTCTGTTGGATTGCTTATGCACCTTCAGCTTGTCAGAGTTTCAAGTAGTTTTGTATTGCACTCTAACCATATTGAAAGAAAGCTTCTAGTCTCCATGTCTATATGCAAGTACAAGGCAGTGTGTCACATTTGGGTCAGAGCTGAGCGAATCCTTCCTTATCAATATAGAAACATGGTTATCTTTTAAGCTCAAAGGGGGAGGTTCACTGAAATCCAGAGACGCACATTCTTGGGTCGGGTAGACATCCCTAGGAGACAGGGAGACTTGCAGGATAAAGTGTCTAATAGGGAGGGAATGTTCTCTGATGTTTCTTGATGCTTCAGTGGATGTCTCTTGTTACAAAAAGAAAAAGAAAAAATAGAATGAGATACACTAATGCCTAAAAGATCAAAAGTAAAGGCATTTCTTACTTATTCAAACAAAGAAATTAGCAAGAATTTATGCTTTCAAAAAACCTAAGTAGTATTTTGAGAAAACAAATATAACACGATTATAGAACTTGTAGGTTTGGGAGCACTCGCACTCATTCCATTTTTCAACAGGCGAAAACCCTTATTTTGTAGGATTTTTGCATGACCCCCAACTAGATGAATGTGTGCCCATACATCATCAATACGGCAGAACTGCACCTTTTTATTGTTTTTGCAACCTTGGCACCCAAAATAGACCTCCAATTGGTGCAGCCAAATATTCGACATTTCTGCTTCTAATCGTCCTCTGTAAGGAGGGATTTCTATTTACATCTTCACTGGAAATGGCAGGGAAAAAGGGTTAGAATTCGAGGACTTGGCTTTCTATTGTAGTTCTCAAGCCTTTACTTCAGAACTTTTTCTTGTGCATATTCTTCCTGGGTGTCTTTAACATAATGACCATGAACTTGGTGAACTTGTCCATAAGTTGCAGAGATGTTACTAAAGTCGAAGCATTCTCTCTGTCTCCCTTTTTTCATTCATTCCATATGGGACTTTATAGCATCTCAACTTGCTCCATCTTGGATTAAGGGTTTTTCAAATGCCTTTTGAGTGAATCTCGCTATGCAGTCGTGTGCCCTTTGAATTGAATTGATTATAAGTCCGTGTTAGACACTCGGTCAAAATATGATACCAGCTAACCCAGTCACTCCATGTAATCTCCTCCAGATACCAATTGATCTATTTGCAGGGACCGAGTCAACATCCGCCTTTGAATTCCACAGATGTTAATTCAAGGCAAACTTTCTTTTGCCGTTCTATTTGTAGTTGTCGAACTAATTTCAATCATGTTGCAACCATGTAACCTGCCATAGATCCATTACAGAGAATTAGAAACAACCCTATTGCATAACTGCCGTGTGTCATGTCAGTTTTGGGTGCAACTGTTCATCTTCCTGTGCTGGTTGTGATTGGCCGTTCTCTGGCGTATCAAGTTCTGAGTGGATTTTTCCAACTTTGCAAGTTTTATTCGAAGCTAGAAGCTTCCATGAGCTTGGATCCTTGTTTTGGTGAACTTACATGATGTCGCCGAGTAGTTTTGAGTTGACACTGTCATTTCTATACCACTTAGTTTGTGCTTGGAGCCTTTAGTGCCTTGTAACTTATATTTCCATCTTGCCAAGTGCTGAGTTCCAATTAGACACGGGCACTTTCACATTCTTTACTGGGCACTCAAAGCTTAGAGCTGTCAAGAGTTTGCTTCACATGATTCACTCTGCATAACGTTGGAGTAACCTTCTTCATCTAATTTCTATCAATGCTTAGCATATAGAAAAAATCGGCATTCCTGCTTTATGTATTTAGACAATGGGATCAACTTTTGGGACAATCATTTGCATGTGGGACATGGGCCAACAGATGGACATTGAAACCTTTATGCAATGAGAGAAATCCATCCCACAAATGTAGAATGACACCAATTTTGGTGCCGAAGGAATAAGGTTCTCTGGCTCAACTTAGAAGAGGATTTTGAGCATTAAATACATATAAATACATGCCATTTGAAACTCAGTCTCCACATTTCTTATTGTTGATCTATATCAAGAAGGAAAAATTAGCAGCAGAAATAATCAAGTTTGGACAGGTTTCCTTATTTACATTTTAGCTATACTTTTTATCTTCAATCCTAGGCACATATGTGGTGATTTCTCTCTTGTTGTTTCCTTTCTCTGCCATCATTGTGAGGTGTACTCTAACTTCTTTTTTTGAATATCCTATATAAATCTTATTTACTTAATTATAAAATAGATTCTTTTATGAAATGAAAGTATTCCTAAGACTTAGTATGTATATTCTTAGGCAAGTGTATCAGTCCTTTGTTGGTAATGCCCACTTGAGTCAATCAAAGATTTCTTTTATAACATGCTGAAAATCTGAGAAAAATGCGATGATTCACCAGGCAATTCAGGTTGCCATGTGATAATCACTTGGAAACAAGGGTTGGACTATGTATTGACAGGTCTCTAGACACTCAGGTTTGGTCATGGAGTGGTTTCGAGTTGAACATTGATCCCTTTGATGGAGAGCAATGAATTTTTGTTTTGGCAAATTATACTTGGTTAAGACGGATTTGACAGATTTTGTTGGAGCCATAAATTATCGAGCCCAATGCCCACTGCAATATTGATGATGAATGTCAGATGGTATTTATTGAAGATTTCTATGATAGGTTTGGTGATGGCTTTACACATTTTTGAATTTAGGATTCTGTAGGATTGCATACGCACCTTCATCTCGTTAGTGTTTCAAGTAGTTGTGTATTGCATGCTAACTATATTGAAAGAAAGCTTTTAGTCTCCATCTCTATATCCAAGTACAAGGAAGGCAGTGTGTCATATTGGATGATAGTTGAGTGAATCGTTCCTTATCATCATAGAAATGCTGTTATATTATAAGCTCGAAAGGGGTTCACTGAAACCCCATAGACACACATTCATGGGTAGGGTAGACATCTAGTAGACAGGGAGACTTGCAGGATATGTGTCTAATAGGGAGGGAATGTTCTCTGATGCCTCTTGATGCTTCACTGGATGTCTCTTGTTTCATAAAGAAAAAAGTAAAAATACAATGAGATACCCTATGCCCTAAAAGGTCAAAAGCAAGACATTTTTCACTTGTTCAAACGAAGAAATTCGTAAGAATTAATGCATGCAAAAAACCTAAGTAGTATTTTGAGAAAACAAAGTAGAACAATATTACGAAACTTGTAGGTTTGGAAGCGCTTGCATTCTTTTCATTTTTCAACAGGTGATGACCCTTATTTGTGTAGGAATTGTGCATAACTCCCATCTAGATGAATGCGCGCCCATACATCATCAATATAGCAAACTGCACCTTTTGCTTCTTGTTGCAACCTTGGCACCCAAAATAGACCTCCAATCGGTGTAGCCAAATATTCAACTTTTCTGCTTCTACTTGTCCTCTGTAAGGAGGGATTTCTAGTTGCGTCTCAACAGGAAATGACAGGGAAAAAGGGTTAGAATTCAAAGACTTGGCTTCTCTATTGTACTTCTCAACCTCTGACTTCGGAACTTTTTCTCGTGCATATTCTTCCTGAGTATCTTTAACATAACGACCATGAACTCGGTGAACATGTCCATAAGTTGCAGAGATGTTTCTAAAGTCTAAGCCTTCACTCAGTCTCCCTGCTTTCATTCATTCCTTATGGGACTTTATAGCATCTCAACTTGCTCCATCTTGGATTAAGGGTTTTTCAAATGCCTACGAGTCAATCTTGTTATGCAGCGGTGCGCCCCTTGAAGTGAATTGGTTATAAGTCTGTGTTAGACACTTGTTCAAAATATGATACCAGCTACCCCAATCACTCCATGTAATCTCCTGCTGATACCGATTGATCTATTTGCAGGGACTGGATTGATATCCGCCTTTGAATTCCATAGATGTTAATTCAAGGCAAACTTTCTTTTGCTGTTCTATTTGTATTCGTCCAACTAATTTCAAGCATGTTACTAACACAATTGTTAACAGAAAGACAAAAGGCAATTTCAAATAGATATAAAAGTTCGGCTAAGAAATACCAATGTTTAGTTATATTAATTGTTGTGGGATATTTTTAATATAAATTGTGTTTTTTCAATGAAGAGTTTAATTACAGTTAATTCAGCTGTATAAGAAGATTTTAGGCTATCAAGTTGTTGGTATGGTTAACCATATGACATGTTATGTCATGATATTTGCACATAAGGTGATTGCAACCATGTAAACTCCCATACACATTTTACGGAGAATTCAGAAACAACCACCCTATTGCATAACTGCCATGTGTCAAGTCAGTTTTGAGTGCAACTGTTCATCTTCTTGTGCTGGTTGCAACTGGCCATTCTCTGGCATATCAAGTTCTGAGTGGGTTTTTCCAAATTTTCAAGTTTAACTCCGAGCTAGAAGCTTCCGCAAGCTTGGACCCTTGTCTTGGTGAACTTACATCATGTTGCTGAGTAGTTTCAAGTTGACAGTCGTTTCTATACCGCATAGTTTGTACCTGGAGCCTTCAGTATCTTGTAACTTATATTTCATCCATCCCGCCAAGTGTTGAGTTCCGATTAGACTTGGACGCTTTCACATTCTTTACTTGACGCTCAAAGCTTAGAGCTCTCAAGAGCCTGCTTCACATTATTCACTCAGCATAACCTTTGAGTAACCATCTTCATCTAATTTCTCCTGATTATTGGCATCTTGAAAAAATTGGCATTCCTGCTTTATATATAGGGGTTCTCTGTAAACTTGGACTATGTCATTCTTTGAGTTGCAAAACTTAACGTTTGCTGGTAGATCACATGTACTATACTAAGTGCCGAACATATGCTATCTTTTTCTAACTAACACATGGTCAGTCTTCATGTGTTTATACACTCAGCAGAACTTTTCCCGCTTGTATGTAGGTAACACTTTTGCCTGTTAGTTGTTACGGATTTGAAAGGCACAATCTCTGAGTTGCTTGTTTTGCAATTTTCGTGCACGACATTTTTCAATACTTCAAAGCTGATATACAATAAAATGCAATTAACACAAAATCCAACAAAACCTTCTGATTCTCAATTGTTACTTTTTTGTCTGTCAAGGTTTTCTTGGATTTCACCTACCTATGGATTCCATCCCAATCAAGACATGGGATGCCCATGGGTAACTCTGCCCAATTTCTCTATATCATTCCCTGATAGAAAGCTCACACCCTAGTCACTATTTCCTGTACTTCTGGTCATTCAATTGAATGGTAGTTTGTGGCCCTCTCATCACTGACTTCATTAATGGGAAGTTTGCCCACATCACCCATCGCAATATTTTCCTCACTTGCATTATTTACTGTTTTCTCACTAGTCTTTGAGCTCTCCATTCACTGATGAATAAGGTTTGCAACACACTTGACATGACTGTTTCCTTGTTCCAATGATCCTCACTAGGGCATGTTACATGCATGCAATTAGTATGACTAGATGTTTGTTCACTTTGATCTCTGGTAGTTTCATAATCAATTTTCGCAAAGGTTCCTGTCCTTTGATGGTTTTCCTGTTCTTCTCATTTTGACTTCCTTATGCAAGGCCACTCGATCCATCCCAAGCAGCACTCTGTAGAGATTCTGCTTAGTCTCTATCAATGTGGTCTGCATTCAGATTGCCACAAGTTGGAGCCTCTAATGGAAAGCCATCTTACTTGCTCGATTCTGCTGGCTTGTTCTGTATGATAGGCCTTCTCTACCAAATTCATTTGTCCCACAAGGCTACCTCCTCAAGCTAGGAATGCAAATGCCCTTTTAAGCTTTTCTCAGGACACAGTCACACAGGCCATTTCTGTGGGGCCAAACCAAAGGGAACGACAACCATGAATCCATGGCAACAACAAATATTGGATTGTGTGAACAGAAACCCCGAGAAGATTGAAAAGTTGACCGACAAAATCAACATGTTTTGTGACCAGCTTCTGTGTTTAATATAAGGTGTGTTCTTTCTTCAGGTACTCCACTGATTCCTTAAAAATGGGTATTCAGCCTCATGGAAACAAGCCTGGTGATGTTTGAGCACTGGCAGAAAAAACTGAAAGGAAAACTTTTCATATAGTTGGGCTCTTCCAACACTACGGATTTGGATCTGTGTGGCCAGTGAGATTCAAGCAAAGAAATTTCCCAAGTTTTCTTATCCCTGTCAGTCCCCTCAGTCAGTGATAACAACACAACATCCTGATTTGTTTTATCTCTTGTTACTGTTGTCAACTAGTTCACCCGGGCCAGGTTTAGAGTAGTATTTATCTTGAATTTCTTTGCTCTTTAATTATCTTCCAGCTCTAATAGTCTTAGTTTCTTCGATGTTCTCATCCATTTTGTTGACTCCAATAATAATCAGCTTTTTACTAGTTGAAAAAGTTGGATACATTGGGGTTCTTACCTTAGTATGTCATGTAATGCCTAGAAAAACTCAAGCCAAAAAGGGGTAATTATTTTTTGTTTTAAAGATTTACGATCAAACTTTCCATGGCTTGAGTTTATGATACACAATTTATTTACTTTGTATTGGCCCGAACCCGGGCTCACATGCGTCTACACATAACTCCCCCAGACAGGTTCCCCAAGTATCTCTACTCAGATTACCCCCATTTACTAAGTTGCCTCAGAACTTAGATGTTTGTACTGATAATTCATTAGGGTCCCACCCAATTGGACCTACAAACTTTGCATAGAAAGCTTCACCGTGCCTCATACACACTTGCCTCGTGCATTATTATCATTATTATCTCTATCGTAAGTACATTATAATCTATCATCACAAATACTCATTTACTGTCGTAAATCCTAGTTTACCTGTTATAGACACAAAATTCACGCATTTGGGTACATTTCTATGTCCTAAAAGCATGTTAGCATTTACATGATTCCTAAGCAAGAAAACTAGTGGTTGACAAACTATCTTTGACCTCTTTTCTTTCTCTTGCTTTCTATTTGGTCTTATTACACCCTACAACCCAAGTCAGAATTTAACTTATTTATCGTTTATGGCTTCAAACATCAGCGCCCAACCAGGACAGTAGCGCCCAGGCGCTCCTGTCCCTCCTGGGTGCCTCTAACCCTTTCTTACCTTACTCACTCTTTTTGGGTCTCTTTTATATTTTGGGAATTTTTTTCACTTATGGGTTAGCCTTCCAGTTGTCAATTATGAAATTCAAACAAGGGAATCATATAAATACATAGTTATTTTTCAAAATCAAGGACCAAGCACTAATCATTATTAGCATCACCTAATCTTACATTCCAAAGGCACTAAAGTACTTCAAAGGCATCCATCTAGCATCCATTCAAGGGACAAGGGGTGCATATTATCTTCATTGCCAATTAAATTATCAACATTCTAGATTTTTATAATTTAATAGACGGTGTGACAACACCACTTTATTATCACTATTATCAAGGTTGTGGGTAACCTGTGGTTGAGGTGAACCTCCAAAGTGGGCTAGCTCCCTTGTGAATCACCTAAAACCAACAAATTTGACAAGGAAAAGTGAGCATGAATGTGGGGAAATGGAAAATTGAGGTGATACACCAATGATTTGATACACATACGTACTACTGCATACAGAAAATACAAAGATTCATACACCTGCACAACTCTAGGCTAATCTGCAAAATTAATTCAAAGGTTTGGGTAAGGGACAACAATAATAGGGAATAATTTCCACAACAAAGTAATACAATACCTTGATAAACATAATGAAAACTCAGAAAACCGGTGATATGAGAAGGCAAAAATGGAGCTTTTATTCAAAGATGCACGTACAAGCTAGGATTACAATAGCAAAACAACTAGAAGAAGTGTGTATCTCTAATTTCTTCACAAAAATCAGACTATAAGGACTGTTGCGTCCTATTTTCAGCCCCTTTGTGCATGCAAAATAAAATATTTTATTTAATTCATCTTCCTTGGCGCCTAGGAAGCATGCAAGAGAGTAAAAATAATAAAATATTGCCCATTTCAGGCTGTTGCGCCAAAACTGGGTTCTGCTGCAATTTAATATATTTTAATATTCCAAACTCTTCACCTTTTGGCGCCAAACCCCCTGCTGGAGAATGCAAGCTCTTAATAAATAATTTTTAGCTCCCAACATGGCGTCCCCAACTGAAGTATAACAGCTGCATGCTATAATTAATAAATCATCTATCCTATTTTTAGCAAATTGCTAACAATAGGCTGAGCATGCTTCTCCTTGGGTGCCCAAACTCTCTATATTTAGCAAGCTTTTTTTGCATTCTACTTTTGACGCCATGTCCTAAACTCAACTGCTGCTTTTAATGATTAAAAATAGCACCAACTGCTGCTTCTATTTTTAGCATCTTCTCTCCTTGTTTGGGCGCCACACTTCTACTATTTTTGGAGCTTGCTTTTGTGCCAAGTCTCGTATATTTAGCTGCTGCTTTTTTGTATTGACTGTGCATGTTCTTTCCTTGCCTTGGTGCCACAGCTCTGCTAATTTTAGCACCAAACAGCAGCATGCTTTTCTTTCCAATCTCGGTGTCCATTTCCACTACTGCTTTTGGCCTGATCATGCATGATTAAGGCATCCACTTTCAGCTGCTAATCTTAGCATTTCAACATGCATATTCTAGTGCCAAAGCTCTGACCGTGACTGCTGTTAATTTAATATTAATTACATGCTTTTGGTGTCAAAAACTGAACCACGCAATTGATTATTTAATCAAAAACAGCAAGCTGCTGTTGGCTGCGATTTAGGCTGTTTTTTGCATACTTAATCATGGCTGCCAAACTGCAACACTCAACCCCTAACTCTCCTTCACGCATGCATGAATTCGTAGTAACAGGACCCAAAAGGTTACTTTCGGAAGTTCTTTCACAAACCCCAAGTGGTTTTAAACCAACAGGCTTAACTCCAAACTTTCCATTCCTATGCAAGATGGGCTCCTCGAACCCTTTGTCGACCTCACCAAGCTCCCTATCCAACTTGGCCATTAGAAAAGACCCCTTGAGCTCCTTGAGCTCCTTGGTCAATTCAGCCCTCACTCCTTGCTTCCCGAGCTCCTTGGTTCAAAGAGTCCAAAAAATGCACACAACAATAATGTTTAATACAAGCAATATAGTTCAATTAAGTTTATAGGTAGGTTGAAGAAAGTATAAGAGCCTACACCAACATGTTTGATGTTTTACACTCATTTAAATGTTTTCCATAGTCAAAATCAGGTTCATCTTCTTTTTAATAGGCCCCCTCGTCTAATTCGATGTTCACATTTACTTCTCAAGATTTCCAATATCTAAATTAATGTTTAAATGCACTTTAAGTGTTATAAGCCTATTTAAGTGTTCCCTTTAAGTAGAAACACCATGTCTAATCATGAATTTACGTACTTTATCATTGGGGCTAATTAATGTTACGAATGGGGCCACTCACACATAAAGTACACCCCTTGCCAAGTCACACAAGTGACCACTTAACAACATGACCTCACTAGGCATAATTAAAGCACACCCACATAAAGGCTTAACAAGTCCCCCCATTGACTAAGGCAAAGGTCATGTGAAATTCAAATATCATCCTAAACCTAAAAGTGTAGGGGCCAATCTACACCCTTGGATCAATCTAATCTTACCCATTAAACTGATTCATCCTATGCACATGATTCATCCAATCTTAGCTCTCCATCTTATGAAAACTCAATCATGGCTCTCCATCTTATGAAAAATCTAGATATATTTAAGAATGCTATAAAAGTGTTTATTTTAGCCACACTAACACAAATTATTCTACGGGTTTTGGATGAAAATACAAGAGAGAAAAGTGGGAGACACGAGTTTGAGTAAGCCACCTCCATTAATGATTTCCCTCCAAACTTTTCAAGTTTTCTTGAGGCCTTCAAGGCACCATCGACACTAGATTTTCTTCTCCAAAATTGCTTCTTCATTAATGCACATGTCGTCAATAGTTTGTTGTAATGTATATAGTTAGTAGTAGTGTTGATTACAAGTTAACAACACACTTTATAATGTCATAAAGTAACTAGTAAATATTCTATGGTAATTGTCAAAGTACATTAGGGGAATGTTGTGAAAGTGATGGTTAATGGTAAAAAAGAAATATTTGTCATAAGTGGTCATGGTAATGTGAAAGTATCATTGTCATGGTAAGTAGGTAACTAGGGCCCGAGTGGTCATAAATAATATATATTATTATTTGTAATAATTTCAAAAGAGTGATGTCATATGTATTTTGAATATTTTATTTTTTTATTGGGATAGACTCTAGAAAAAGTGGATTAGATGGGAAGTCTATCCTATCCTATTCATGATCCTATGTGTAAATGATGAGATCTATCTTATCTTAAGAGATAATCCTACATGTAAAGATGAAAGTTGTAATATGTATTATAATTGATAATCTTATATGATCTTGAGGACAAGGTGAATAAGCCTTAAAGGCCTATAAATAGGGGTATCACTACCCCATTTGGGACACAAGAAGAAGAAGGTGGAGAGGTAATTAGTGTAAATCTACTCTATTGTGTAAGAGTGTCATGTAAGCTATCAAGAAGTGTGTTCGGGAAGTTCCTCCTAGAAAAGTTGTTGGAAAGACAAGTGAGTGAAGTTGGTAATACTCGGTTGAAGTTGGGTCGACTTTTAGTTGAGATTGTAAAACATATTCAACTATTAGTACAAATATTTGTTGGACTCCATTTCTATTACGAAGACTTTGTATCATCTTCTTTGTTACTTGTGTATTGTGTGTGTTGATGTGTTTTTAGATTCATACCACCAAACTAAACGTTGTGCACAGCTAATACAATCATAGTACAAGGAATTTTCGGTGAAAGATTATTTAGGTGCTAAGCTAGCGTTGACAACACTCTACAAGTCTCCAAACACACTTTTATGAGATTTTTTTACAGATTTGAATAAATTAAAACCAACTTCAAGTGGATTTTTTATTTAATTGGTCTTATTAAATAAGGTTGTTAAGATAACTTAAGAAGTGACTTGGGAAATCTATCCCAAATGGCTGATTACCCAACTTTCAAGCTTTACAACTAACAAAGTGCCAATTAAAAACTTTAGAAAATTTACATTCATACTTTCTACAATACATGCTACTAACTCATTTAAAAACAAAGTGAAAAAATTTGAGTTGAAGGTGAAAATGGCGTTTCAAAATTTTGTTATGAGAAAATTGTGTTTGGAGAGAATTGTAAATTAACAAAGAATGCACCTTAAGATGAGTTTTTTCACAATGAAGACAAAATGTTCATTTAAAAAAAATTTACTGGCTACAAATTTTTAGACGCTACCTCCAAATAGTTCTCTACATTTACATTTTACAAAAACTACTCCTATGCACATGACAATTCAAGATTCCACTTTTGTCATCCAAATTTATCTCATTTGCAAAACTATCAATGGGATTCTACCACATTCAATTTCCAGTTTATAGTTGTAAACTTATATCATTTTTCCACGACATTTTTCATGTCCTATTTCTTGAATCAATCATATGCTAAGATTTCATCATTTTGCTTTAAAAACATTGCTCAAAAGAACTAGAGTCCTAATGTTTTTTAATCATAATACAGACTAAGATCTAGAGGGTTGATTCAAAAGACAAAGTTGCTTAGAAATTTTAAGGAATCTAATGCAAACAACAAAATCAAATCTTGTTAACAATAAATGATGGATTTTAAGCCTTAGAGGTTTGAGATAATTTTTTTGTGCATAGTCAAGTAATAAGAATGGAAACCCATTTCACATTTGTTGATCTAAACCCATTCCCATACTTTTCTCTTCATTGTGCAAATACTAATCAAAATTACTTTCTTCAGCCCATTCCCAATAAACCCGCAGTGAATAATTCACATTTTAAACATTAATCTGTAACCAATAAACACATAAAACTCATGCAAAGGATCTCAATGACTGATGATTACAAGTTTGGCTTCAAGGTACTTAAAGAATTTAAGGAAAACTAGCAAAAGCAAGAATAAAAATGAGATCCAAGCTTTCAAGCTCTCCTCCAAGTTCTTTTCTTTTTTGTGGGAAGTTTTTCTTTATGCAAGCTCCTCAAAACCCCAACCAACAGATGGGATGCTCAACTCCCAGCCTGCTTGGTTAGTGAGATTGAGTAACTAACTCCCAAGCACAAATCTGTCATTGTTTGTTCTCATTAGTTTAGTTTGATCCCATTGATAATTCTCCATTTGTCTCAAGGTGACATGGGAAGGAAACCTATGAGGTAATACAAACCATCCATGTCCATGTACAATATAATCAAACAATAAGCACAACATTGAGCATCACATTGGTAAATTCTAGTAACCACAAAAGGAATAAGAGGGTAGCTTTCCAAAATACGTTGCATATGAGGTGGATCCAGTTGTTGTAGTGGGAAAACGGATGATGTGGGATGTACTGCAGGACTCCCGGTTGGTATGTGGAGTATCGATAAGTATTATAGCTTCCTATGATCATAGGAATACCATTAGGTGGAGCACCATCGAGAGTAGGTGATGGCGCGGGTGAGCCCCCACCTATAGGAGGAAAATTAGGGATGCCCCAACCACGAGTGGAGATGATTTAGGTGGGGGGATGCCCTTGTAGATGATGTCGTAGATATGGCCATTGCTCGGCATAAGTATTTTGTATTTGTGTATATAGTAGTTTGTAATGTCTTGATGTGAGATGTTTGAAAAGTATTGAGTAGATAATGACTAATACGTAGATGTATTATATTTTGTATTCAAGCATGGTGTCCCCAAATTTCACCCTGAAATCTGGGACTACCCTATTTAAAAAATTTCGTACTTTTAAAATAATGGGTCGTTTTGTGTTTTTATTGCCAGAAAGTTTCTGTATTGTGTCAAGATATTCTCAAGGAGCCGTATTAGCCATTTTCGCCAAATACCCAGATGCCCAAAATTGTTTTATTTTGTAGTTGGGGTTTGCCTGCGGGAAATTTGTATTTAATTATTTTGAGCCCCGTTTAAGGCAATTTGTGCTCCAGTTTAACCCTGTTGTGATCGTACATATCATTATTCCCATATACTAGTAGGGTTTTAACTAGGAATGAATCTTGGGCTTTATTTATAACTTTTGGCAACGTTTTGTGTTTTTGTGTTTTCCCATTTCGTTTTCTGTGAAATTTCTCTGGATCAATTCCTTTGCCAGTTTGGCCTGGAGTATCTAGAGATCACATACGCACGTTGTGCGAGAAGGAATTCACCATCGAAGATCTGGTTCTCTTGGAAAAGACGAAGTCGTGCTCAAAAAAAGCTTCTTCTGGGCTTGCCGCATTTTTGGAAAAAGAGGGTTTGAAGTGGATCATGGGATTTTTGGAAGCAGCAGGCAGGTGGGAATTTTGTACCTGCCTAATAGGGTACTTTTTCCCATGGAAGCAACACCACTTAAGTCATGATGGGAAAATTAGAGGCAGCAGGTAGGCGGGAATTTCTTACTGCCTTGCAGGGTAAAAATTCCCATTGTGAAATAAAAGAAAAATCACTTAAGTGAATCATGGGATTTTATTGTCTGCCTGACAGGGTAAATAATCCCATTATGAAAGTCAAACGACTTAAGTGAATCATGGGATTTTCAGGGCTGCCTTGCAGGGTAAATAATCCCATTGTCATGTGACTTTTAAAAATAGAAATTCCTTATTCCAAAAAGTGCGACCCACTCTTGGGTGAATAATAATGCATTAAATAAATATTTGTTAATATTTATTCACCCAATTTTGGCACCCAGGCTTGTGGAAAAGTCAACAAAGGGAAGTGGACAAAAGGAATTTAAAATAGAATTCCAAAATTAAATAAATTTAATTTATTTAATACAGCCCCATTTGGGAGAGAAATAATACTTTTTAAAGTATTAAATGATTAAATTAATTCCTATTTTCAGTGGCTAAGGTCAAAGCATACTGTGAGGCTTGAGTTAACTGGAAACAGAAGTCTAAAATTAAATTAATTTAATTTATTTAATGGCAGCCATGAGCATGCACAAAATAAGCGCCCCATTTAAAGAGTGAAGCTTATTAATTAATTAATTAATTGCCAGGAATAGGAAAGGCATTAGTTAATTATAGAATGGTGAAGATTATATAAGTAGGGGCTGCCATATGGATGAATTAATTAATTCACAGGCAGAGAAGTGCAGCCCAGAGGAAAAGTCCGCCCCATTTGGAGAGGATTTTTGCTCAGAAGAAGGTGAAATTAATGCTGAAAGCTTCCAATTTTGGCACACAGGTTGAAGGAGGTTGATTTGTGTCTGGATAATTGTTTGCATAAGTGATACAGGTGCTCAGGTGAAGTTGGTAAAATCCATGCTTGCTTTGCATGCAAATAAAACATCAAATTTTGGGGCAGCAGACTTGAATTATGCAGATTTTTATGATTAAAATCTACTGTTCATGTTCCAGTTGCCATCTTTGTCTGAATTAATTGCAGGAATTCATTACAGGTGCTTTTATAAGAGAAAGGGAGCTTAAATCAATGTCCAATACATTGAATATATCCTCCGAATCTGAAGAATTATCCAGATCTGCACCAATTTTGAAGAATTCCAGCTCCGAATAAAGAGAAGAAGAATTGCTCAGACAAAGATAGATATGACCATGGCAAAACAGGATGAAAAAGAAAGTACAACAGACATCATGCATTACTTCCAGATTTGTTGACACCAGGAGACACAGATCCAGATCCAGATCTCATAAGATGCAAAAGCTTCTGGCAAAAATTCATCCTCTTGTTTCAAATGCAGCCCGTGAAGAAGCCAGTGCGTGGAAAATTTCTTCCAGGATCTTGTGCATGTGCTTCCAATCTTCCAGTTGAAGCCTTCATTGAAGTTGCATTCACCCGGAGTGCTTTCCAAAATTTTTAATTGCTTATATGCAATTAAAAATAAAAAATGATGTTATTTACGGCAAACATTGCACTGATGCATGGATTGGAGAAGAATTGCAAAAGCTTCAAGTATAAAAGGGAAGAAAAGGCAAAGGCAACACCCGTAAGCAAAATTCCAGATCTAGCCGCTTCTAGACGCTTCCAGATCTAACCGCTTCCAGACGCTTCCAAATCTAGTTTGGTGAGAATCAAAGGCAAAAGAAAGGACAAGGCTGTAGCTTTCCTCTTTCTTCTTCTTTCTCTTATTTCCTCCGACAAAGTAATTGAACGATCAATTAAATTATACAACTTAAGTGATTGGTTTAAAAGTCATTACTTGGAGATAGGTGGCAGACGTGCAAAATTGAAGGTTCTATCTTCAGTTGCAAATCATGCATGTCATGCAAAGAGGAATTCCAGGAGGGAGATTGCCAATTGTTTCCTTTCCGACTTCCACATGTGCCAGTTCACTCAAAGCTTCCTACTTGTAATTGCCCCTCTAAATGCTATAAGTAAAGAAAGAACCTACGGGTTAAAAGATCAGAATTTGTAAGCAGCATTCTTGTGTTCCAGACTTTGTGCTGAAACCCTTGAGAGCCACTTGAAGCAAATGAATATACAAGAACAAATTTTCGGAGAACTTTGTGCCACGGTGTATTTTATTTCTAGCTTTCTATCTTAGATCTTTGAATAAACTGTGTTATTTTAGATCTAAATCTAAAGCTACCTTTGCTTATAATTCTGTGTTAATATTTATTGGTTTCTTCTATGTGCATGCAATCAACTCTGTTATCTATTGATTGGGATGCACATCTTCCCCATTTCTTCTCTGTGTTTATATAATTTCCTTTTTCTATAAATGTTTCCTTTCTAAAACAACTGCTTACTTGCTGCAGAACTGTACAGCTATGGTTCATGAGTTGAATAGTTAAAGTAAAACCTCATATAGACACTAGCATATTTTAATTGACAAATCTGACACGGGAGCCTCACCGGTAAATGAGGTAGATTTATCTCATGACTGCTTAGGTTTTATGCTATGCAGAAAATCTAGCCCAACAAAGCAATTCATATTGGACCATAATCATTGATGCATCCTTGCAGACTATGAAGCATGGATACGCCCAAGACCCCCCTCGAATCCCCTTTGATACGTATCGGAAATGGATACGACACGGATACGTGCTTGATACATACGGGATACATCAGGATACGTACAGACATATCCTGACGTATCAGGCACGTATCCTGCAGTAATTACGTCTTTTTAAAGTTTTATTTCATTTAATTTTTTTTTTTTTACTTTTCTACTCCCTAAAACCGAACCCTAAACACTAAATGAATAAAATAATACACCCTCTCCCCCACAAAAAATTATAAAAAGCACCCATCCCTCTCATTTGAAATCACACAAACAATGAAATGTAAAATCTTAAGTATATTGTATGTTTTGAAAATTTGAACATGGATCCTAGTATATTTTTTCAAATTTCAAGTTTTGTTTGTAATCATGTTGACATGATATTCCTATATCATATGTATGGCAGTAACATGATCAAATAAAAATGCAAAGTCTTAAGTATATTGAATGTTTTGAACATTGATCCAAGTTTTGTGTTACTATTTTAGTTTTTTATGGACTAAAAAATGATTAAAATGAGTAGATGTCCATATAAAATTAAATATATATATATATATTTTTTAATTTTTTAATATATTTGTACGGACGTATCCAAGTCTTATCGTATCCAAGGGTTTTAAAAAATTGATGTATCCGTATCGTATCCGTATCCAAATTGATACTCGTATCCGTATCTTGGCAATGTAGCCTGCAGACATCAGTGAGGAAAATCTCGAATGATATTGTGGTCAATGGGATGTTAGAGTGTGTTGATGATGTGGCAGGAGAGCATGCATATTTATTGGATCTAGTAGTCGTGGTGGCATCCACCTATCTTGCACCTGGGACAGATCTTACGTAGGAATTTTTGATGAGATTGATTGACATGTAGGGGACAACTTGTAGAGGCTAGGGCACAGATAGGGACCCTTCAAGAGAGACTACGACAGTATATATCATGATCACGTTCTCGTGTTCAAAGTGATGTACGGAAGGCCTCAAGTTTTTGAGCTCCTGTAGAGGTGTTGAGCGAGGATGATGATTATAGTGATTTATGTATAGATATATTTGAGAAGAGCATGGCCCTCATTGTATTTCCATTTTTAAACCAATGATATATATATGTATGTATGTATGTATATGTTTTTATATTGAGTTCATGTGGTGTCGTTATGTGATGAGATGCTTGATTTTTTATTTAGCTTTACTTTGTTGCATATATTATAGTGATGTGATTGAGTACTATAGAATTTGAGTTAAACATTTGTTTATTAATGATGGTTGATTAGAGTACCAATGGTTGATTTGATGTTTTGATAGTGACTAGAATAAACGTAAGTGTCCATACACATTGATGTTTGTGTCATAGGCAAAGGTAAGTGAAAGGAGCCTAGGAGTAAAGAAAATGGTGAGGAAACCTATTCTTAAGAAGGGTAATCCTCATTGTTGCCAAAAATAGCACCCATGCTATTTGGGCAACGTTATTTAAGTTGAAGACTTAGGCAATTTTTGTTTGAAGATCAATACCATAACCCTCAAAGGGTTTGAAACAATAAAAGTCCTCTACCTCCAAGGTAACATGAATGTAACCTCCACTTCCAAGGTGGGAATGCAAATGTACATCCATTTCCAAAGTGGGAATGAAGTATATGTCCACCTCAAGGTAGGAATGAAATGGGGGAGTAATGTTCGTGGCTTGATCAGCAAGTTCATGTGCCCAACTCATTAAGGTTTGCTTTGCAAACATATAGAAACATGGGGCTTTGGTGCACTCTCATCCCATTCACATCTGTTTGCTAGCCAAATTTCGGTAGCATGCAGTATACAAATTTCATCTTCAAAATAAATGAAATCAAGAGAGCTAAATACAGCAAAAGAAGGCTCCAAGGCCATTAATGAAATTATCAAATCCACAAAAGAAAACTTCCAAGAACTCATAAAAGCAAGCTGGAGATCCTTGGCCAAATAGGCTAAAATTACATAAAACAAAAAAGAATCATATGCAGTTTCCATAAAGAAGCAAGAAAGTATTTGCAATTTCCGTAAAGAACAAGGATTTCCATGGACAGATGGTTACCTTGGCTTCTTCATTTGAATCTCTAGGTTTTTCTCTTCTCAAGCTCTTCCCAATTTTTTGGCAAAAAGATCTCTCTCAACTCAAAGGGAAGGATCATATAGAATGGCTTTTAAAACCCTAACCAATCTAGAAGTGAACCAAAAGACTCTTTTTTAAGCTTGTTCTTTACCCTTCCAATTTCTAACCTCCTTCTAGAGCTTTTTAAGCCTCTACATAGCTATAAGATGTTTTCAAATTAAGCCCTCATGTATAACTATGGACTCCACTAAGTTTTAGCAAGTTAATCTTACTTTGCTTGCTTTCCAAGCCACGTAAAAGTTCACTTAAAGTTTAAATCTGACCCCCATCTTCTTGGAGAGTGAAATGGGGTGGAAAAATGTATCAAAACATATTTTAAGCATTTCTCATTTGTCATTTAGTGGATGAGTTCACAAGATAAAGTTTAGCATAATTATACAAGGCATATTCTTGACATATTCTTATTTTGTCACGTAGTGGGAAGGTTGCATGTCTAGAAAAGGAATGGGGCAAGTAAATACAGTAAACACTTTTAATTTAAGATGACGATTACTTTAAAGAATTTCTCTTTTATTTTACAAGTGGAAAAACTAATTAGAAGAACACAATTAATTTAGTTGGTGTTTAATTTAAAGCTCACACTATAATGTAGGGTGGCAATAATTAAAAAAATCCTAATTAATTTTAGAAAGGGTTATTCATTTAGAGGAGTCTCATTCAATTTGAGGGTTTATAATCACTAAGGAGATCATTTGCTATTTAATTAATTACGTGCTTTAATGCAGCATAATGGGCTGGGAAAGATATGCTCATTTTATGCAATGTGCTACAGGACCCCTGTTATCCACATCTCTTGGCCGGACCTGTCCCCTGCACATGCATTGCACCTATTAATGTGTCCAATACAAATATTACATATAATTTAAATAACCATTTAAAAAGGGGACAATTGTATCAAACCATACTTGTTCCACTAAGGAACGTTCACACTTTGTAGACCTTGGCCCCAAACATCCCATCAAGGGTACAAATGATAAATTATAATCCATCTCATAAGCATCGCATGCCAAAAAAAAAATCAAATATCCATCTAAGGTGCATAATCAATTTCCAATAATTTGTTAACAATCTATGAGCATAAGTATGTATAAATCCATTTCCTAAGCATTGTATGCTAAAAACAACGATAAAATATCCATTTAGGGTCCATAATCAATTTGTCAATAATTTCATCAACAATCCATTAGCATAAACACGTATACATCTGTCTAATTAGCAAGGGTAAGCTGGAAAGCATTTCATTTCATTTATAATCATAAACCAAAGATACCAATACATGAATAATATGTCAACACGAAAATCTAGATATAGACTAACTCACATATGCATCATAACAGTCTAAATACTAAAAACATGGGAGGGCAGTGTCTCTGTTTCAATTCAAAACATAGGAATCCAGCTATTGAGAAACAATACAAATATGGGGAAATACAAAATAAAACTGGACATCACATTTTATCTTTATCAAATTGATTTGTGACTTTGGTTTTTGTTGATTACATACTTGTTCATTCATGGTTGCATAAGTTTATTTTAATCACTTCATTCTCTAAAGCAAATAGACTGAAAAGGTCTGACACCCCTACTCCCCTTGGGATTTTAGGATTCAATTGGGTTGTTGATATGTAATGTACACCAAGTATATGTACTTTTCATGAGGAAGACAATGCATACAGTTGGACTGGAGAAATCACACGATAAGTAGCCTCTTTATCATGCACCTTTTGTAATGTAATCTGGCTTTTCTCTCAATTTTAAGATTTTGTGTAGCTGTGTAATCCTTCCCTTGTATATAAAACAGTGATGCTTATCTTGCTTTGGAATACAAACATAAATACGACTTGAATATAATGCTTTGCTGATGAGCCTAGGTAGAATTTTTGTAATACCAGATTATTTTCTATTCTTCAACAGTTCATTGGTAAGAATTTGGTTTAGTTGTTTATATATAGTAGTTATTTGCATTGTTTATTGTGTGTGATAAATTGAACTATTCCAATGTAAACGCAGACTTGATATGTACTGATAGATACTGCTTCTATTGTTCCAATGCCTATGGTGTTTTGATTTGGTTGGGTCCTATAGTTCCCCACTTGTGGAATACTCTTGTAAAAATGGAGATGGCAGACCAGAGGTCTGATATGATTGGGATGCTACAACTTTTTTTTTGATTTGGATGGGCAATGGAGTACATACAAGTGGAACTCTTCCAAATCCTCCTTGTACACCTGAGTTGACCTATGGTGAAGAACTTGTGCTCTTGAAAGAGAAGTCACAAGTTCGAATTCTGCAGGGGGTAGTGTATGTACACATTTTATTTGAAGCATAGTTAGGTGCTTCCTGCATTCTGGGAATACAATGTAGTCCCACATGCTATAAGCCGCCTATATACCCAAAAATAGGCCACCCGACATTGTGGACTATAAAACCAATTATTATATTAGTATTTGTATTCTCTAGACTAGTGCTTTATTTTTTACGACCACTGTAGATGTGCTTGTTGGCACAGTTATTTTGGGATGGCCAGTGAATGATTGTCATCTAATTGAAATGCTTCCTTACCTCATGCTCCCTTGGATTTTTTTTCCTATTGGGAATGGCAATTGGGTAAACAATACAATGTGAAGGCCACCTTCCCCTTTCTCTCTCCATTCTCATGAATGTAAATTTGCTTCTCAGCACAAATTTATCCTGAAAAATTAAAAGGAATTATGTTCGTTTTGGTGACCTCGTCATTGAAAAGTTAATTGCAATTTTGGGGGAATAAGAGAGGTAAATTTCCCATTAGTGATAGCCTTGTTATTCTTTCCAAATCATCATTTTCCTTAGGGAAGTGCTTATGGCCGTTCAAACAATCTCACGCTTGCATGTGCATGTGCAGTTGCAAATGTCTTGACTGGCCTCTTGTCAGTAAGTTGTACTATGTAACTCCTAGTTCTTGCAATGTTAACACAAACAACTATCAATTTATTTGAATTTTTTTTCTTGCCTTCTGTTGGTCATACAGTTACGATCTATTTACAAACATAATGTCAAAGATATCGCCAACATACGTCACAGTATCAAGGATACTGGCAACATATCATAAATCCATTGTAATGCATACCGCTCTTTTGTTGTTTATGGTGCATATCTTGTACTCCATATGTAAGGAACATGTTATTTTGATGTCAAAAAACCTGTCTGGATCTCCCTACTAGAAAAGGAGGAACACTTAAATTTTCACACGATGTTTATACATGTCTTCTTCTATATGGATCTATTAAAGTAAGAAATTCTGTCCTGTTGCAGGAATTAGCCTCTCTGCTATGGAAGGAATCATGGGAACACACAAGGAGTCCAATGGCACAAAGGGGTTCTCCTCTTCAAGGTCCTCGCATTAAACTTATTGAGCAAGTGCATAAACTTTTTTCAGAGACAAAGGAGCATGCGTTTGAATCAAAGGTAGCAGAAGAACATGCTAAATTGCTCAGGTATGCACCCTGCTGAAAGGCTTAACTATTTCTCACCATTAACTCTATACTATCCATGCTACAAAATCCTTGATGATTTGACTCTCTGCAGGCTACAGCATGAGCTAGAAGTAAGCACGAAGCAATCTATATTTGTTGACTCCAGTGTTAGCGACACAATCCGGACATGTATTGTACTAGGCAATCATCGTGCAGCCGAGAAGATAAAGAGCGAATTTAAGGTCTGGTGCTGAATGCTAGCTTGTCTTTTAGTCTCCTTCAGTAACATATTTCAACAAATAACACTCTTTTCACAGGTTTCTGATAAACGGTGGTACTGGCTGAAAGTATTTGCCTTAGCAACCGCAAATAATTGGCATGGTTTAGAGAAATTCTCCAAGGAGAAAAAACCACCAACAGGTGATCCTTGTACCATATATTTTTCAATAACTCTTTTAGGATGCTGCCAAGGACATTGGACTTGGATACTTTTACTTTTTAAAAATAATTAATGTTTTAAGTGTGTTAAGTTCAATTTTCTATTCATTGATATCATGTGCATTTGTGCAGGCTACAAGCCATTTGTAGAGGCTTGCATTGAAGCTGGTAATAAGGACGAGGCATTGAAATACATTCTGAAACTTGCAGATCCTCATGAGCGTGCCGAGGTTCGTAACACCATCAATGTTTTTATTGTGTCCATGTAAATTGGCCTCAACTGGATGCTTTCTTTGACTTATATTCTAACTTTATTTTAGGCCTCCAACTGGATGAAAGTTAATGGAGTTTTTTGTTACTGTCCCCAATAATTGAAATTGAAATATGTTTTCAGGCCTATGCTCGTATAGATATGGCCAAGGAAGCAGCAGAAGCTGCTTCTCAAGCAAAGGATGGCGAGCTGCTTGGGCGATTGAAACTAACTTTTGGGCAGAACACTGCAGCTACTGCTCTCTTCGACACTTTACGAGATCGCTTATCTCTACAGGGAGGTGGATAGGGTTTTGCCATGGTCTGACGTTAAGCCCTTTCCTTAATTATTTTGTTATTGTAACAGTCTTGCTTTTGCATTATTTGACAAACTTCATGCAGATACAGAAAGCATGATTGATGAGGCTGGAAATATTCTCTCTGTTTCAATCAAATATTGTAAAGTTTTTCTATGGCATTGTACGTTTTGCGGGATATCACTAGTCTGGATAGATTCATGTGCCTCAGGCTGTTTTGAAGGTGATTTTTCCATAGCAACTTTGAATCACAAACCATGATAAATGCAGCTATGTAGAAAAACTTGGCATCCTGGCGGTTCTTAACTTTTGGAAAGGTGTTTACAGCTGTTGGTTTTTTAATTTTTCCAACGTTAAGGCCATTTTTTCTGGGTCCCCAAGGGTGCTGTAATATTCAAGTTTGGATTTGTTGTAAAGAGCTTCTGTTTGTAATTATAGAAGGGACAGATACAGACGTTTTGTCATGCAATTATTAGCCTTTTTTCTCCTTTGTGGAATTTGAATGAGTAAATTAAAAATTTCCATCTACTTCTATTCAAAATGTTTACCGAAGTTCCATTAACTTTCATTCAAAAAATTTAGCAAGATCCAACAGGATATATTGTATTCAGGAAATAGTAATGTCTTTTGCCATTTGACAAGTACCATTGGAACTCTTGCTATATCCCAAAGATGGTGCATTTTCAAGGCATGGATGTTTCCTTCATACCGTGAAATGTTGATTATGTTAAGATAGTTCCAATGTGCAATTGATGACTCTTGTTGCGGGTAGTATTTTAAAATTTCTATCCTACTTCCTTTGGCCTAGGATTTGCAGCCACCTTCATTTGTTGTTTAGGGCCAATTGCACTCAGTCAAACATGATCGCTACCCAGCAACATTTTAAATTTGTTTCCTGGTTAACACCTCGAACTTTACTATTCTTCACACCAATGAAACTTACCATTCTTCACACCGATGACTTTTAGTTTTTGAAGATTCATTTTTAATATTGTATTGAATTCGCTGAACTTGATCCGACTAATTGGCTTGCGTGTGGCATTCTTTTTTAGTGAATCACTATTAGCCTCTTGAACGTATTATTGTTCCTTGCTAATGGCAATGCTGATGTCATGTAGACATGTGAAGGCATTTTGGGCTGAATCACATAGCTGAGCTAATGGGATGTAATAAATTCCAGTTCAATTGATGTACAGGTCTAGCTTTTCAGTTGCTATTTATTCTTTTGGAAAAAACTTTTGTAATATGGGTTTCAAAAACTACTACTAGTGAGAGGTCCATTATATTATTTGGAAAATGGTCTTTTATCTCATCTTGTCAAAGCAAATAAAAATGATCACTCAAATGTATATTGTAGATAGTTGCATCTCATTTACAGCCAAGCACATCTCTAGCTCAATTTCTTGTTGAAGTGATAAATTCAAGTATAATCGACAAATAAACATTTATACTAGTTACAGATGTGTACAATGAATGCCAATTCAATGGTATATATTCATATAGTGTCTTTAGGGTTAGCTACACATTTAGGCACCTTGTAATGACTAAATATCAATATTTTTTATGCGATGAAAATGCAGTTCAACTGTTCAATTACCTTTCTTAGTAAGTCGGATGTGGTATTTCAGAGATTGCTATCCACTATATTTTTGATTAATAAATTTTTGTTTGTTATTCCTTTCCTTCCCTCCCAAGTTGATCTTATAAAAATTTGGCATGCCTTACAAATTTGGGAGTATAAGGGGATCACGATACAAAAATAAGATCATGTGACATTAAATCTACCATATGACTTGGGCAACATAACCTGTTTGGATTTTTTTTTAAGGAAGTCACTTATAATATTTGTATGAATTAAATGAACTCAAACAATAGTTAAAAAGAAATTTATTTTAATTTAATGAAGAACGCAAAAGTTTTAAATAGAGCTATCAAATATTTGGTGTAGACACCATAGCAATCAACAACCTTCAAATCATCTGTTACCAAGCTTACACCATCAAAATGCATCTTCCTTTACCTATGAAAGAGCATACAAGGTTCAAGATATATTTAACTTGGCTTGTAATGTCAAGAATTTGGCTAATTACCTCTTCAAAAGCTCTAGTGCATCTGCATACTCTTACTCTAAGAGTGACAAAAAAATCATCTACTAGACTGCTCTTAAGTCTTGAACTTGTTCTTCTTACCTTTCACTTCTTTTGTCTATCATCTCCCTCCAATTACCCTTCTTTCCAGCTATCAACCCTTCCTCTTTTTAGCATGATTCCTCCTCCTGTCAACTTGCACCCTGTTCACATACCATAAGCAACACTAATTCATCCACAAGTTAGATGAGAAGAATCAAGAACTCAATCTTTTACTACTTGCTCTAATTGGCAAATTAACTCCTTAAGACAATGCTCTTTGGTCCACCCTATGTTGAAGTAGTTTGATAACACTTCCAAAGAATTAGTTCCACTAGTAATTGCTCTTCATTATGCTCAAGATGTTGGTAAAATCTGATGATCCTATTCTCTGTGTTGTTCTCTATACTTTACTTTTTTGCATTCTTGTTTAAAAACCCTCCCTAGGTTTCCTTCACTACACTGTTATGCACAGATCCTTCTTTGAGGACTTCCAAGGCACTAAATCATGGGTTTTAGTCACCCTTTAATGTGTTTTAGATGTCCATAAATTTTCAAAGTCTTAACTCCCTTTTTTGCATATACTTCCTTTGTTAACTGACCCCTTCTTCTAGGCTTGAGACTGTATTTTACATTTCCTCTCTCCAACTGTCATGCACAATTATGAAATTCACCCTTAAAAATACAAAATTCTTTCCAAATCTCCTACTTTAGATCATTGTAATGATCTGTTGAAGGTTTGAAAGCAAAATACCTGGATTTGACCCTCCAAATTGTAAACCCCGGCTGAGTCACTAAGAAACTCTTACAATTAGCCCGAGAGGAGTTAATTAACTATAACTTTCTTTGTTTATGATTTCAAAGCTCTAAATTGTAACTGAGGGTTTGTATTGAACTCATCTCCATGAAGATATTACCAGTTTCTTAAGAATCACGAGCAAAAATCTTATACTTCCTTCTTCCCACTGCCCTGTTACGTGCATACACAGTTTACAGTCCCTTGATTCTCTTGCTAATCAACACCAACTCAAACATATCAAAAAGCAGTTCTTCTAAGCAAACCAATATCCTTTCACACCTTAGAGGTTGTTCCAGAAATTACAATTATGAATTTGAGTCTTTTTCATGAGATTTCATAGCCTTCATTTAACATGCACAGTTTTCACCAAATCAATAAAATTACCTTCACTGTTGCTCCTCCAAAGAGATTTTAAACATGCAAGTTGTCCATCATATTGCTTAATCCTCTAGACGTGAGAATGACCATGAACACCCTTTACTATACTTAACAAGCACTCACCATATATATATTTTGCCAATGTGATCAGTGTCAACTGTTATCAGAGTTTGCACAATTATTAGCATAGTACAGAGACATTCACTTTTGGGCTTGAATATAACATAACTAGATGACTTGGAGATCAACCAAAATGCACCTCATTCTTTCACAATTTGCAAAACTCTTGAATTTCACAGTTTCATCAAATCATCTCAGTTTGATTAATCAACACAGTGCACACAATAAACATCAACCCTCTCACACTACAACATTCCACAAAACTTATAATTCATGCTTTATACAGATCATTTGTAGTCTTTCCATTAGTCTTGAATTAGATTTCCATGAACATTCACCCATATAAAGGCATTCACATAGTCTCAAAGATGCAAAAACTTACACAAAACCATGTTTTCCTCCTTTCTTGAAGCTTCTTTGATTTCCATTCGAATGGGAATGAGATGAAGTAGTTACATTTGCATATTTATATGACCTTCACTTGTTCCTAACCGAATACACCTTCTTGAATCATTGGTCATATGGATGACCTTAGCCTAATATCATGTTGCTTAGCTCAAATACCTAGTCTTAGGCTTACTTGACTCATATTGTGAATGCTATGTCCTACAAGGGTCTAAGACACCTTCTTACACCTCATTTCACCTTCTTATATGCTTATAGGCTTCAATATTCCATTACAATATCCCTAGAAAGCCAAAATGGCCTCCAAGTCTCCAAATTGCACTTTTGGAGGGAAAACCAATTATTCAATTTTTAACAAACTTAGACTCAAGCTACCACCTCTAAATGCTTCTTGACAACCTTTAGGACCTATTGACTCACTCATCAAACCAAAATATGATGACTCATGAGCTATTTACATAGTGGAGTGATGCTCCTGCATCAATATTGGATTTTTTAGTTCACTTGATTATGTTTAGAAACTCTTTTTATTCATTTATGTGATTGTGTGTTGTCTTTCTAAGTAGATGTAATCCAAAACAACACAAGTTTCTTATATTGATGTTTCTTCAAATATTATAAATTTGTACATATCACTATATTCCTCTGCAAATAATCTTTCAATTTAAAGGAAGAAAAGAAACACTAACTTTTTTTTATACAATGCATAAAAAATTAGTTAGATTTTATCCTAATAAAACAAGTCCATGGTAATGTATTTAAATAAATGGCATGTTTTCCAAAATCATGGATCCGTAATACTAAAAGTGCAACACCTCAAATTAAGCATTTATAATCTATATAGAAAACAAAGTAAACATGTCTAATTAATAATGTCATTTTCAACATAGAGAAGACGAGTAAATAAGGAATAAGAGCTTTAATCTTAATTTTGCACCATCTTGGATATGGTTTAAACTAGGCATCTTTATCCCAAATTTGTGGTATCGCAATACTTGTGTATATGTAAAATAAATTTTGTTCATTGCCTTAGAATGGCTCCAATGTACCCATGATTTCTCAAGACATTTAAGAAAAACATGTCTTTAGGTGTGTGCATCACAGTTGGTGAATATTAGGACTATCTTGCTAGTTGTAAGGTCCCTAATAGGTGGGAACCACCATATAGAAAATATGGATTTGTATAACATAAATAATTTATAAGGATAAAGACCCCACATCGTGTACCAAAAGTGCTCCACAGGGATGCTAGCTCTAGATAATGATGAATGGTCTAATAATTATTTGATCTCTCTTATGTGCCATGTGTGAATACAACTTGTGTCTAAATGAGTTACAATAATTGTTTGCTTATAAGTGACATTTGAAATCAAATTAAACAACATAATCTCGACTTCTAACAATTAAGACCTAAAAATAAAAAAAGAGGGGGACACAAGTACCAGACTTAAATGGGGTATGTATTTAAAGAGAGCCTATATTTCAAGTGGCACCATGCTTTTTATTTTGCGTTTGTATTTGGATATATACTTGTTTGGGGTCCCCATTTTTTATGTTCCTAATCTACATTAGTTCACTTATTACAACTTTTAAAAATTTGGACCTAAAAAAGAAGAAAGAGAGGGACATAAGTACCTGACTTGAATTGGATTTACAATAAAATAAGATAAAGGAGGTATTTACTTAAAAAGAGTATATTTCAGACAATGCCATTACTTTTCATCTTGTTTTTGTTTTTTGATATCTATTTGTTCAAGCTACCCCTTTTTATGTTCCTAATCTACATTAGCTCAATCATTTATTTGCTCACGGTCCCCATTGTTTATGTTCCTAATCTACATTAGTTCACTCATGTCAACTTCTAAGAATTTGGACCTAAAAAAGAAGAATGGGGGGGACATAGGTACCTGACTTAAATGTGATCCACAATAAGGTAAGATAAAGGAGGTATGTACTTAAAGAAAGTCTATATTTTAGGTTGCACCATCACTTTTTAACTTGTTTTTATTTTTTGATATATATTTGTTCAAGGTCCCCCTTTTTATGTTTCTAATCTACATTAGTTTAGTCCTATGTTTTTATCGTCTTTTGACTAGGTTTTGGTCAGTTTGTATTGGATCCCTTTTCCAATGGAATTCTTTACGATTCTTTTCTCTTTAGAGTTCTCAAGTCTCTTGTAATCTTCAAGCCTTAATGTTTTGGATTCCTTTACTTTTTCTATCCCCCCTCCCATAAGTCCATGAAATATATTAGAGATCCTATTGTTGATACACATTTGCGAAGTCCCAAGTTAATAGGGCATGACTTGCGTCAAAACCAAACTACTTTTAGTACAACATATATAGTGCCTAATATTTTTTGAATTTGTTCTACTTCTTTTCCTTGCAGCATATTCCCTACACCTACAAGAAAGGCCCTGATATAGACACTTTTTTGTCTCCAATATGTTAAGTGAGATGCTAATATTTATCAGAGACCCTCTCTCCATAGAAACTCTTCCCACTTTGCTAACAACCTTATTTGAAATGCGAAATCTTATATTGTTTGTCATAGTGGATATGACCACTACTTTTTCCTATCATATGTGATGCATATCATTTGTCCTCTTATAAAAGTGTGCACGATATTATAATAAATCCAAATCTAACACAAACATCTTTCCTCCATGGGGGGCACAACATGTTAAATCCTCCTATGGCTCATAGGCATCCTTCACCTACAAAATGGTAAAGATCCTTCATCTTGTAGAGGTCATAGGGATTCCTCTCCTTTTAGAGAGCATGGAGAATCAAATTTCATTTGACAACTATGTAGCGCCCATGCTAAGTGTTGTATTCAATCTCTTGTAGTGAAGATAGACCTATTGATTTTGACAAATGTCAGAAATCAGACGTTGCAGAATTTTTTGCCAGGATACGTTGAAATCAGAGGGTGCAAAGTTATTTTGCTACTGCTACTGTGCTACCCGATGGAGATCTTTCTAGCAATATTTCCATCGACTTGTCATGGGATATCCGCAACAGCTGGCAAGGTGGGAGCCATAGTCGGGTCCTCTACGTGGCTCAAAGCACATGCAGTGCATGAGATAGTTTTTCAGTTTCCTGCAAAATTTTTTCTCCTAGTTTCATTTGCAAGACAGTCACTGCCTCTGATATCCTGTGGTTTTCTTCTTCACTCTTACCCAGCTTTCTTTGATTTTGTATTTGGGAATCATTGGTTTGAATTGGGTGTTTTTCCAATTTTTGATTCTGGAAAAATGGTGACTGGATCATATTTTAATGGTGCCCAGCAAGGGTTTGACACTTCTGGGTGGAGCTCAAGTGAGATGAAGAATCTGAAAAAGATAAGCCCAACAGGGGTTTGGCATTCCTGATAGTCCCGATGGTAGATTTGCTTATTTGCATATTGTTGTGATCTCTAGAGATTACATGGATTTCATTTAGATTGTGTTTCAAAACTATGAAGACACCATACAATCATGGAATTTGGATGGATACTCCTTTTTGTAGTGGGGTAAGTTACAATTTTCAATATTATGATACCCTTGTTGTTCTTTTTAGGACAAAACTCTTCCTTTCTTGTCATCGAACCATATACACATGTCCCAAAATTTAAGGAAGAGGAATATGTTTCTGACCTTGATTTATGGAGGCCCATTTTGAATATGCCCAGAAAAAGGTATGGCTGCCTGGGGGTTTTTGTAGATGGGATATTTTATGTAATTGGGGGGCTCAAGTTTGGTAGAAAAAATAGATTCTCTGTGTAGCCTTATGCATATGTGAGTTCTATGGATTCATATGACCCAAAGATAGATACTTGGTGTGTCATGGGGTCTTATATTTATATTTTGTGTAGCCAGGTAGTTGAATTGTCTTTGTGTAAGTATGATGCAAGGAAGGATTCATATGGTAGGATTAATTCTCCTCCTATTCCATCTCTTTTGAGTATGGATGATGTGGTAAATTTTGTTGTGTTATAGTGGGAACTTATGTCTACATTGTGCAAGTTGGAGGGTCAATTGATGATTTGTTGAGGAGGAATGGGAGGTGTGTTAGAGGCATGAAAGAAGGCCTGGTTTTGATCTATGATACAAAGCTACAGGAATGGTGTAGAGGGCCTGATTTTCCTTATGTTAAGAATGGTGCTGCCTGTGCATTGGTGGAATGTTATAAAAATGGGTCTTATGTTCAATACTAAATCTTAATTTTCTTATTCAATTCAATTAGCTGCAAAAAACATTAATTTCATTTGTTACCAGATTCATCTGGATCAAAAACACATGGTGGGACTACTGGGTAAAGTTGACATGATTTCTTCTATGATTTGGTGTAATAGCTAGGGAATTGATTGTCTGGGAATCAATGTGTATTCACCTTCTGCAGTCCATTTGGGAATGTGGCACCCACCTGCTGAAGATGGAAAAATAGGCCACAATTAAGTGAAGAAGGGAGACAGGATCATAGTTTTTTCCATATAAGATGGCTTGAGAATTAATGGCCTTGTTATGAACTTGGACTATTCAAAAACCACGAGTCTCATCAGGCTCAAAAAAACCAATAAGCTAGAGATTCTACTCAATGACAGGGAAGGATGCCCATGGACCATCATAGAGTTTATGATGGCGAGTAGGTATGTATTTTGGTATGTTTTGTATGGTCTTCATATCTGGTTCCATTAAGGCTCTAAGATTGACATTATGTTTATGGAACTGTGCATTGTGTTATTTTATGAGGGATTTTCATTGTATAAAATACCATGCACAATAATGACATTGTCCAACTCTGTAATAATACAAAACACATGTTTCATAAATTGATTCATTTGCAATTGATAATCTTCGGTTCCCCATGACTTATTGTAATGCATTATGTTGAAAATAAAATCACCGATTTCTACTTCCTTCTGGTCATCCAAGCCAACAAAATTTGCCCCAGCCATAACTTGGTTTCTGAAATATTTTACCATATATAGAATTGTGCAGAAAAATATTTAATGTAGTTTTAGGGCCATTATTTATGACCCACCGAGCTACTCATTGTCAAGAAAATTAATGGTCACAGATTAGAAAAAATGAAACCCCTCAACAATATTTTTCTTGCTCAATAGGTTGCCAACATATGTGATTGTTACACAGATTTGATTTTAACTCGTAACATATTTTGTAATTTCAGGTATGATTCAAGTTCACTTTGGATTTTTTTTTTGTAAAACTAGATAGATTTGCAAAAATCTCAATGCTATGTATTGCTTTGCATATAGTTCATGTTGAAAAAATATTGTTCAAGCATTATTGTACTGTCCTTTTGGTACCTATTTCATTGGGCATTAATGGATGAAATAATCTACACTTGATACATTTGCATAGATATAGAGGTAAAGCTGCAAGTATTGAATTAGCTGCGTTTACCAAGTTGAAGTGGGTTGGTCACGCCTATCTCACTTCACTTCATTTCATGTCCTTGGTTTTAAGTTTTGGTCTTTGTATGCATGATGATCATGCATACCTGGTTTTGTAGGTCGCTGATTGTTTTTGAATATGACAAGAATGGTGACAATGCTTTACACAAATGTAAAGTTTTGGTTTTGTTTTTTTTTCCATGTTGTTATCAGAACTCTTGGAAACTAGTTATTGTAATCAATAAGTTTTTATGCCTGCATCTAAAGTATGCCATAACTGACTCTAAAATATGTACTGTCTGACATTTCGCTGGAACTCTTTCCCTGTTGTCTCATCTTGCAATGGCTTTAATCATTGCTTTGTATCAATGTCGAGAGAGAGAGGTTGTAAGTATGCCTCTGTAAGGGACATTATGGACGGAATATGTATTATACTACGAGTCAGGTAATTCTTTTGGTTTCAAGTGTTTTTTTAAGGTAGGAATTGCTTGCTTTTGTTATTTTGATGGGTTTCAAAACCCTTTGAGTGTTATGAGCCTAATACTTCTGAAGTTTATGATGTAAGGTTTTCTGTTTGAAATCACATTACCTGAAGAAGGGCGGGATAATATTTTTTTTAAAAATTGCACAGGAAGGTCCACTGACACAGAAAAAGGATGGTATTCAGACTACTAAACTGTGTTGCTTATGGAGAGTTGTGGTATAGACATGGGTTTTCAGATTTGGATATGAAAATTATGCAGTGATCTCATTCCCTCCTGAAATTTTAGTCCCCAACCTTCAAACACTTAAACTGTTAGTAAAAGGTATGTAACATTAAACACTCGGCAATATGCACCACAAAACAGACAAAACAAGATCAATGCACAAATATTTAACATGATTAATTTGGAAAATTTGGACCTGATTGTGTTAATTTGAAGTACTAGGGTTTTCCTTGATCTAGATTGCTTATGTGGAACATATGGCAAATTTGAGATTAATGTCATTGGTTTTTGAATCCTTCGCAAAAATTGTAAAATTGTAGGTTTTCCTCTATGGTAAAATTGTAGTCTGTCACACAGTCAACAGTGGAATTGTTGGAATTTGGTTGAAGAAATTTCGACTGACAACTTTTAGTACACAATGCAAATGGGCCCATGCCAGAGGGCATGCAGATTGTTTGATATAATGTTTTTGGCAATTTCTGTGAGGTTGGGTTGATTCCTCAGATTGATTTCAGTGGCTCAAACATTTCTTTAGCGTCCTTGGTATTTAGGGCTGCAAGGGCTTTTATAGATTTGCACTTACAAGCTGTAGTAATGGGCGGTGAGGCTGCAGGTAATTAATGGTTCTATTTTTGTATAATTCATTTGGTGAGTTGTAGGAAAAGCTTCTGGAAAACATGGATTTTATTTTACAAATATTGACATTTCATATCAAATTGCATGATCCATCAGTAT
Source organism: Taxus chinensis (assembly GCA_019776745.2). Classification (NCBI taxonomy): domain Eukaryota; kingdom Viridiplantae; phylum Streptophyta; class Pinopsida; order Cupressales; family Taxaceae; genus Taxus; species Taxus chinensis. The sequence continues at coordinate 720,558,553 of CM034153.1, read as the reverse complement.
TTTTTTGTTTCCTCTGACATTTTATGAGACCGTAAGTTATGCACTCTAAACTGGGAGACAAAGCATTGAGCTTGTATAATTTACTATTATTTATGTGTTCCTTGAAACAATAATCGATTTATATGTGCAATCTAATATTGAGTAATTTTGTTTGAGACATTTTGTCAAATAGTGTGTGGAATGAGACATTTGTAATCTGTAAGCCAAGATCAAGAGTTCTTGGTTTGGTTTGGTTTCATCAACAAACATTATGGAAAACAATGCTTTTCTAATGAGAATACACATTTTTTTAGTAATGGGATGTGTCAAGAGGAGGTTTATTACTTGTATTGGTGTTGAATATGCTATTTGTCTTCAAGGATCTAAATTCATGTCATTTTTCAGAATGAAAGGGGACTATTAGTTTAAATTTGTACAGAAAGCTTTGTACTGTGGCATTTCACAATTTTATACATTACTAACTTGTTCAGTTCTGAAAGTATTAACAGTTGATCAATGCCTGTAAATTGTTGCCTCTTTTATCTTTGCTGCTGACAGATTTTCTGCTGGCAGCAGAGGCATGGATAACAAATTTTGTGACAATATATCTAAAACCATGTTAATAATAGGGTTATTTAATTAAGCGTTTAAATAGTTTTTTTAGGTGGAAAAATAAATTTCATGTTTTTTTTGGATGGGAAATCAACGATGTTACATACATATTTGTATTTGGTCTAAATGAATGGATAGATATATGTGTCTAGGCTATAATGAATGGAGTTTTTATGGAATGGATAAATATCTTTGTCTGGTCTATAATCAATGGATTTTATATGGATATCCACATCTTTGTTTTATGATAGCTGGAGTTTACATATAGCTGATTGCACTTGCTAGACCTTCATTTGGTTAAGGAGCTTGACCCTATCCATTTGACTCTCTATATCATATAACTCTATATTAAATATTTTGAACAATTTATACTTTAGTGGATAACTTAACAAACCATCATTCTCACCATTAAACTACAACTTTTCTTACCTTTTGAATTAATAAAATTATATAAATAAAAATACACAAAATGTTGACAATATAATATTGTATTTTAAATCATTTTATTTATTTCTACTTATATCTAACTCATTTTTTAAAATTGAAATGGTAAGACTACAGGTTATCAAGTAAGAGTTATATAACAATGGAAGGGCTTATTTTAGATATTTCCAAATTTATTTAAAGGAGATAGAAGAATATTATTTTTAAATTTGCATAAGGTTTTTTATGTTAGCGGTTGAATACCGAGATTTAAATCCTTGAATTAATGCCATGTAATTGAGAAGGTGTGTTGGATGTTCGAGTTTTGAGTTTTGTTTAATCTGTCCTAGGTGGATTTTTTTTTCCTGAATAAATAGCCTCTAAATATGGAAAGATATTAGCTATTTTTCTGTTAGTGGTCAAATATTGAAGTGTAGATCTGGTATGGTATCTTGACTGCCAAGCAACACACGTTTTTTCATCTTTAAAAAAAAAGTTAGATGGCATCAGATATAGTGTAGGCCATTATTGGGTGCTCTTGTCCTTGGTAGGATTGGAAAGGGGTTTGTACAGTTCATATGTTTTGGGGCAATTTCCGTTGTGACTCTTTTTTTGAGTTTGGATTAGGTTATAGTTTGATTGTGTTGGTTTTGTGTGCACTAAAATGGAGAATGCATTTTTAGGGCAAACACATTTAAGCATGTTAGTCAGTCGCCTTGTGACTTCGCTACTGAAAATTGAAATTATAGGTTGCCTTTAGAATGCGTGCCCACAAGCATGGTACAAATTTAAGATAAGATGTTTTGACATCATTTTAATGTTTTGATAAAAATGATTTTATACATTTTTGGATTCATTCATATTTATGTCAAATGTGCATTCCCTGGAACAAAAGCTCGAGCTTTGAGGCTTTAAAAACTGTAGGCCCAAAAAATCTGGGTATGACCACCTACTGTTCAAATAAAACCACATTCTTCTCGCAACATACTAACTCTAACAGTTTTGTTTCGACAAATTTGTCATGTTGTTCTTGGACAATAAAGTTTCAACTTCTTTCTCTTCCAATTTTGCCACCCTTTTACTTCTCCACCCTCTCACTTCTCCATCCTCTAACCCCTTATTCACCACCCTTCTTCCTCTCGTATTATTTATCTCTCGAATTTGACTCCTTCAAAAGATCCCCTTCGGTGTTTCCATCGTACATTTCACGTACGATTGCTAGTAAATATGGATATAAATGACTTTGCTTGAAATCATTAACCTTTTCATAGGTTGTAATGAAAAATAATTTGGCATAGAGTTTATACCCCATTAATGAATTTGTGTTTATGAAAACATTACTATCACTTAATATATTTGATGAATAGTTTCAAAATGCTTTCTTAATAAGTATCCGAAATTCGAGAAGCATAAACTATTTATTATACCAAAATATCAAATTTGGATATACACTTTTACACCACTATTAAATTTAATCGTTTTACATAAATATGCCCCAATTGTCTCTTATAAACCGTTTTCTGTTAGAAACTCCCACATGTTACAAGTTACATATTAGTGATACAAGTAATACTGCATGTACTAATAAATGGGTGTATTTTTTTGTGATAAATGCTTTTAGAGGCATTATTAAAGCTAGTAAAATTTATGAATCAAATAATTTTTAGGGACAATGAAATGTTATGTTGTTTAGATGTATTCATTGTTAATATTAAATTATTTTCTATATCTATCTATCAAATATTAGAAGTGGTAAAGATTGTAGAAATTCATGTCGAAGTTTTACCATTTAATATGAATTATCAAAATATGTTGAAATGTTAAGATGACAACAATGAAATTTTGATCGTATTATTATTTTTTGGTAGGCACATTTGAAATTACTTACAATTTTGTATCAACCAAAAACATACCAGTTTAACAAACAAGCTAAGTTTAAAAATGCATAATTATTTTGTTTCTGCCCAGTCTGTATCTATGTTTGCATTACTCGAGTCTTGTTTTTTGCCTAGCGTTTTTGTATGTTTTACACCTTTGTAATGTTTCACACAATTGCAGACAAGGTTCTTTTTAATGTAATGCATCGTTTACAAATGCATAAATACATGTGTTGTGTTTTGTGCCCAATTCACTAGTGTGCTTATAGTTATAATGTGCCCCACAAGTGCACACTTGTGTTTGTAACGATGTATGGTCATTTATGTTTTCAGCATAGCCAATGGACTTCATTATGGTTGTAATATTTAATCATGAGAATCATTTAAGTGGATGGTGCAAGATTCAATCACTTATAGTGGGAACAAGTGATTTTATGCCCATGTGCAGCCTTATGTGCAAGCGCAAAGCTATGGCACGTAACTTTCAAAGTTTCAATGACAACATTGTTCAAAGGAGCCAACAAGAAGTCACCTAACCAACTTATAATTGTTGAGCCTACTCGATTACATCGAGTTATGTTGTCATCTAAGCCATATCTTGTATAAAGGATTTGGATGTATCTAATGTCATATGGACAACTTGTTGTTTCAAGGTAATATTGTAAGTTGGGTCTTTTGTATATATATGCATGCCACTATAGTTGTGTTAGGGACGAATTTCGTATAAGCTAGAACAAGATTGTAGACTAGCCAATTAAGGTAGTTTGTGTGGTAAAGCTATACTTAAAAAGACTACAAGTTAGCAAGCAAGAACCTATGGATCCATTAGTTGCAGTGCATATGTGTTTGTAAGATTTCTACTAGTGTGTGTGTTTTGTGTATTTCCTATTACTATTGAATTATAAATTTTCGAGTTCTTAAATAATTTTTGAGTTGTTGCATTTTATACTTGATTTGTATTATGAGGTTATGTGTATAAGGTATCATTTCATTAGGGCCCTAACCTTGACCACATCAATTGGTATATGAGAAAGGTTTTTGCTCTTGTGAATTGATTATTTCTTTCCACATTTGTGAGTGTGCATAGAAAGTAATTGCATACATCTTCTAGTGAAAGTTTGATAGACGGTGTAAGAGATCATTATCAATTGGAATATGAAGATAATTGTTGACATATTCTAGTGAATGCATTAGAAAAACGGTGTAGAGAAGATGAGAAAAATGGAACTCTTTTTAGAAGGAATGGTAAAAAAAAGGGGATGACAATGTAAGAAATAATGAAAAAGATCAAGAGTGGCTATATCACCTTGTCAATGAGCACCCAAACTTTCAGATCTAGCAAGATTGATGAAAGACATGTAAGCTTATCTAAAATCAATGGAGACATTGTAATGCCAAAATGTTGTGGTAATAGAAGACACAAGTGATACTCAAGCCATAAAAGAAGCACTTGAAATCACTGAAGAAAAACAATTGAAGAACATGAATACATATTTTTGAAAGTTATTGTGAGGATGACAAGTAAAACAAAGGTGGATACCCCTATTTATTCTTAAGGATTGAATCCTGAAGATCTCACTAACTGGATCATTGAACTAGATAAAAAAATTTGGTAAGAAAACATGGAAGATCCCATAAGCGTTACATTCACAGATACAAAGTTGAAAGGTCACTCATCTCTCTAGTGGAAGCATGTAATATTCGAAAGATTACATGAAGGAAAAGAGACAGTCGAGACTTAGAATAGATTAGTCATGGAATTGAAGGCAAAATTCATTCCACAAGATTATCACGAGTTTTTTCAAGAATGTTTAAATTGGCGGGAAAAGAATATGAGTGTAAATGATCACACAAAGGAATTCAACTAAACATTAAAGTTGGTCATGTTAAAGATGATGCTTAGAATATCTTGTAATGCCCCCATTCATCATTGCTCTGTTTTTCTGTGGCGACCGTGCTTCTAAGGGCTGAACGTCGTTGTGTTCCCTTTGAAACGTTGGTGTCTTCGTCTTGTTGAGCTTGCTTGCTTGCATCGGTGTCGATGTTTTGGTTGCTGGCCCGCAGCGTCCCCCGCGATTATCCTATTAAAAGAAAACCTTGTTCTTGCTATATCGAACCTCCTGTTAATTGTTGTTTATTGCTTGCAAGATATTTTGCCGTAGTATTGATCACTCTCGTGCTCGACCCCTCGATTAAATTATTATTATTATTATTATTTTTATTTGTTGTCACTATCATGTTAGGTCCTAAACGATCTTTCGAACCCCGTTTAGGTGTCGCGGCATTTTTAAAACATAATAATAATGAATAATAAAGGAATGGATATCAATTATATTCTTATGTGTATATAGATGATAAAATTACATTTTTGAATTAGTTAAGCCTTCTCAGGCCGTGCGCATGCCCTACTGCGAGTTATTGTTTAGTTGAGGCTTCTCATCCACCAGCTGGTAAATTTTTAATTAACAAGTTATCCTCTTACTTGGCGCGGAGACATGGTTTTCTTTGCAGAGATAAATAAAAGATGTTTTGTTCACGTAAATGTATTATGAATATTGTCGGATTAAAACGCTGACCAATAGGATTGCACATTTTCAATTATTAAGAATTTCATTAACTAAAATATGTGATTTTCGTCGGTTCCCTGGACTTGGCAATTGTATACTGCCGTCAATTTGTCGATCTAACCAAATTTTAAAATGAAATTGTGACCAACTAAATTTATTTCATTTTGTGGATATGTAATTTTTCCTGACTTGTTGGTGGAGGAAGTTTAAATTTCCTTTGGGCTGCCTAATTGTTTCTTTGTCAGCTTTATTGAAATCACGATTTAACCTTTTAGCTGGAAAGGACACCTCCTTCCTCCTGGCCGCACTTTTGTTGGGATGTGTGTTATCTGCTGCTCAGTTTTTGTTTTTTTTTGGTGTGTGAGTATTTTGTTTTCTTCTAGCCGCCTGAGCAGAGAGAGGGTTTTCAGAACGTGGGGAGAAGCTTGGAAACTTTCCTGTCAATGCATTTGCATAATAGTTTCTCCTTGGGCGTAGTCCTTTGTTTGGTTGGGACGTTCCTTTTTCTTTTTTCCCTGTTTTCTTTGTCACCTTGCTACTGGAGGATGCCCATAACTTTTTTTTAAACTCCTGCTCTGGCTGCGCGGGTGGCCTTGGAAAATGCGAGCTGTCCAGATTGGACACCTGGTGACGGCGTGGAATGGTGAAAAATGTTAAAAAAAATCTGTCTTCCCTTGCTGCGCGCCTGCCCTTTTTACATGTTGCTTTTTTTTCTTTTGTTCTTATTCTCCTGACCACGATGAAGCCTGCTCACGCCTAGTGCTGGTGGACATTTGAAAAACATGGTGGGAGGATTTCTGAATGCACAGAACCTTGGGCGCCTTCCCTGCTGGCCGCGTGGAGAAAGTTGTTTGGTAGTGTGGGGCCTTCATTTGGTTTGGGTGGGAATACTCTTGCTACAGTTGTGCCTGTCAATGCAAGAGATCCTAAGGCAATGTCCCATTTATCAAGATTTTCTCAACACTATAACAATAATCTTCTTATTCGGATAGCCATGGGTATACCTAAAGGATCTGCACGGAATGATCTAGAGCTTTTAGACCTTGAAACTAAGCACCAAATCCTATCTATGTATTTATGGCTATTTATTTTAGAGAGGAGAAATTTCCACACAAGGAGAAGCTGAGAACATGGCCAGAGATGTTGCAGGTCTGCTTAGCAAATCTCTTGCTAAAGCTTGCTGGAAAGCAGAGTAAAAATAAATAAATAAATAGAAAGAGAACTCCACCAAATAATGTTTCTGCTGTCGGGAGACAACTCACAATAATGAAAGGATTGTAAGAGGAGGTGTCCAGTGGAGTTCGGGTTTGAGAGGAATGTTGGTGCCTCGCATGCTACAGATGGAGATTCAACTAGAGGGTTGTTGTTGCTGGATCTTGGGGAGTTTGGATGCCTCATCAAAGCTGGAGGAGTAGGCAAGATATTCCTACACTTTTCTACTGTTGCTATATTTATTTTTATCGTGAAATCGAACCACCATTTCCTTGAATTAGTTGTCTTTTGAACTTCTTTTCAGTAGGTCTCTCCTTTCTACTTGCTTTCTTCTTGTTTAGCTATTATCATTGCCTATATGTTAATGGAAAGCATGCAGGTGTTCTCTCCTTTAGGTGTATGTTTTTCTGGCTCGAGTGATCGATCTTCCTTTATAAATATATATACTCTTCTCTATGATAGAGTTCAAGTCATTATTTGTTCCAGCTAGTTTTTAGCAGTCGTTAAAGTAAGCATGCAATAACTATGAAGTTCCTTCCTATCAACCAGGGTTGTCCTTCTTTTTCTTTTGACATATATGGTTAATGATCTCTCAAGCCCACTTGATAACTCTTTTGGCATCGAGAAAAAGAAAGGTTGTAGGATTAGTGTAATCAACGCTTGGACTATTTCAGGTTAGAGATCCGGGGTTAAAACTTTTAGAATGATTAAGTTTGCGTGCAACGTGTTTCAACCTCGAGTGTTTAGACTCCTACGTAGCTTCAGCCTGGTTCCTAGGTTTTATAGCCATTCTTAGGAGGTACTTTGACTGCCCCCTTCAACTTGAATCGTAACTAGTTTTTTTTATTAGCTAAGTTCGAGGTCTTAATTGTGCAACTCTAATACCCCCACTATTTCTGGAATTATTTTGGTCTTTTCCCTCTCGGAAGATTGTTGGTGAAATAATCTAGTTTTCTAACTTGTGTTGCCTCCCATCTATTATGACTGTGTTGTTAATTAGGATTGGACAGTTTATATGCACATGTGTACCTTAATGTTTTGTGATGAAAATTGCCTTGAACGTTGTTAACTTTGGGAAAAACTTTCTTGCAATCAATAGTATGATGGAGTTATAGCCGAAGGAGTTGTTTTGATAATGAAACTTAGTAGTTTATGTTGTACCTTTGTTTAAACGGTTGTTTATGTTACCAAGGGTTGCCTTAAAAATATTGTTGTTTTGGGAAATAGGAAATTTATTTTAAATTAACTGAACTTTAATAATTGATGTGGAGGTTTGTAAATCTTTAGGGTTATAAAATTTGTTGATGGCATTTTCGTATACTCTTGGTTGACGGAACTCTTTTCTTCTCTCGCGTGATTGCTACTAGCCTATAAGGCATTGGCCTTCTTGAATGATTGGGAAATCTCTTGGAGTTAGTGGCCAAAACTAGTTTACTTTGCCTATGCTTCGAAACTTATGTTGTGTGGATACTTTATGTGATTTCAGGTTTGAAACTCATTTATACATGGCTTTTTGTGTTAATTCTTGAAACCGTGGTTTCCCTTTTCTTGGGCCGATCAACTCTTGTTCTTCTAGAAATATAATATTATAGCCTATGCAGTTGGTACCTTTGATAAAATTCTAGATGGTTGGTACTATATATCAAATCGCAATCTTGTGATTGTTATTTAATTATTTACTTGATGGGAATCATGTTTTGTTAGATTGGTTATTTCTCCTTATAGGGCCAAGGGCCATTCTCTTTCGGTTGTTGTATTTTCGTTGTCTTACTCCTAACGGAAGTACATGGTCTTGTTCCTTGATTGGCATGGTGGAAACTTATTGTAACTTGAAGTGTTGATAGTGTTTAGAGGTTTGACCCAAATTCTTGAAATAAAGTGCTTCTTTTCATGGTATTGATAGATAACAACTATGGTGGTTTTGTGTAGCTTTATCTTGCTCAGTTCTCGTGAACTGACTCTTGTAGAAAATTTGCTGCAGATGGATTTTGCGAGTAGATGAGGGATAGACTTGTAGATTTTTGTCATCAACCTCTGTTGAGAAGTTCTTTTGCTCGAAACCTTTTTACGTTGTTCAACTATTGTTAACGTCCAGTGGAAAGTTTAGAAGAGGATCAATGTCTTAGTATAATGTATTGTGGACTTTGTCATCTGAACTTTGGAAACCTTGTATTGTTTGACCATCATTGAAATTATAAGAAAATTGGGTTATTGTTGTTGAGTGACTTTGTTGGAGTATCAATATTTTAAGAGTTGATGTAATCTTGTTTTGTTCTTGTAAATGAGTCTTGTTACAACTTTTCCCTTGAGAATAAATGTTGAGTTAAACCTTGCTATGACTTAGTAATAATGTGTCATAAGTAAACTAACATGGGATTGTTTAATACTTCTGGAAGTTAAATTAAAAGTTGTATTCAAATAAAGTAACGTAGGGGTCACCAACCTGAGAGCAAGTAATTCTTTAAGAAATCAAAGGCGAGACTATCATTACAAGTAAACTTATATAACATGATAACCCTAGCTCCTCTAGTGAATATTATCCCTTTTATGGTAAAATTTGTAAAATCGTTGATAATTCTGGTTAAGATCTCTAGCTTCAATTAAATTTTGGCGATAACAAATGAGGTCCTAAAGATGTTTCCAACTCGACCTCCTCCCTCTAACCTTTTTTCAAGGCACCTTGTATTTCATCTCTTAAGTGTGTTGAACTTAAAACCCTGTTGTCTTGTGGGCAAGAACGAGTCTTAGTAGCGTTAGTGGTGAATAGATGGCCTTGTGGAATTAAATTACTCCTTTTTCTTGATAAACGAATTAAGCAAATCAAGGCCATAATAGAGAAGACTTAGAGCAAATTTCTCTTCAGAGTAAAAGTAAGAACTTAGCGTTGTAAGAAGTATTGTACGAATCATATCTAGAGTCTTAGAAAACTGAAGTTAAGGATCGAAAGAGGTTTTATAAAAATAAATAACCTTCAATAATATTCTCATTGTGGCTTGCCCTATTTGTAGGTGTGTTATGTGGTGGTTTCTTATGTTGTCTTGTCAAACAGGAAAGTGAACCATCCTTGGTGGGTGTGGACATTTCCGTGCTTCCTTTGTGGTCATCCTTGTATTGAGTTATCCGCGGAGTTAGTTGTGACCTTGGTGGTGGCATGTTGTGTCATGTTATGTGTCAAAAAAAAAAAAGTTATCCTGTATTTTACTGTGTTGTTTGTGTGTGAAATTTTTGGGTCGTTACATATCTCAACTCACATGACTGTTAATGTGGGTTAAAATATTTGTATAAATGAGTTGTTTTAACAACTCATATAAGTTAGAGTTTGGCATAATAATGTTGTGAGAGATTTATGCAGGAGTGTTGAATTGTTCAACCAAATCACAAATATGGGAGATAAAAAAATGTTGACATATTCTAGGGATGTTAAAGTCGATTGTTGAATTAATCAAAGAAATTTATGGAGTAAAACTCTGACCAAAGCATCATTTAGTATTAAAGAAGCATGATTGAATTTTAATGATTTTTGAGGGGTATTTGGAATCCTCTATTACCCCTATGGATGATGGCATGCCATTTTGCTTATGAGTGCTTGAAGTTCAAGTTATTTTTTAAAAATAGAACTATTGTGTATCCATATGCGTACATATCTTGTTTGGTCTACTATATAATATGCAAAAAGTTTCATAAATATATCATTATTGTTTGTGACCCAAAATCTCTCCATAACTTATGCTTCACCTTAACATTTGTCTCCCTCTATTGATTATTATCTAATGCGTGCAGGCTGCAGCTTCATAATCAACTCCTTATGACTCTTCCTCATCTGTGTCACGTCACCATGCCTGATTATATATTAGAGGGGATTTTCAAATATAGTATTCATTCTCATTTGAAAGTAAACAATTTTGAAGGGAACTCTAGTTTTTGCCCTATTTTCAAAAATCATTATGCATATTCCGTTGTGGCTCTCTGATATGCATCTAGATGAATAATGTAATTGAACAAGACAATTCTACCAGATATCTTTACCTTTTGCACTTGTTTTGCCTAACGTGCACTAAACATGTATTGCTATCAATCTTCACCCTGTATGCTATAGCTATATAAAAGTGTGCATTAAAATTTTCACCTGACATATTAGCTGATATTTTAGCCAAGTTGAACACCGGAAAGTTAATGATCAATGTGGAAATATTTTAGATCTGAAGACTCAGATTTACGTGTTGGATCCTTTGCATTGGTTTTACCTTGCATTGTCTCAATATTGGATTCATGCAGTCATCTCCCATCCTACACTCTTGGCCACATTTTGTTTTCTCTTCACTGGGTAGCTCAGATTTGACTCGCATTCTCCAACTTGATCCAGTCCCTCTCTCACAAATCTATCTCCCACATAAATCAGATGTGTAGATCTTGAGTTAAATAGTTCCTGCATTGATATACAATCAAATATAACACGCAGTTTCCCAATAAATTTCCAAGCTTGATCCATTGTACAACCCTCTACTATGGAGACATCCCACGGTTTCAAACATAATATGCATGGTAATCATTGTAATTATACATAGAATTTTACATTTGATGATTATGTGATGTAATAAAAAATAATGTCAATTTTAGATTTATTTATAAGATCTCAGTGGATTGTATAAATTTATTCTTAATATATGGATTCTATTTTATTGCAATTTAGTAGCGATGTATTTTTTAGCTGATATATATGTTGCTTGCAGCCTTGCAGGTATATATTTTGAAACAATATTTGAGGTTTGTGCCCAAACTTGTATCTCATACGGTGTCATGATTTATACTTGCATGTCTCTTAAATATGCCTATAATTTTCTACTAATTATTTGAAAGGGCATATTGAATTATAATTCATGTTTTTGTTTTGACAGTATTAAAAGTTGTTCTTCTTTACTATTGCAGGGCCACTTCACTCCGTAGAGAAAATTCAACATTCAAAAATATATAAAGAGATGACTGAAAGATGGCTCCAATATTTTGGTCTCCATGAGGCATTCTATCACATATTAATTTTATTTAAGTAAATTGGTTAGTTTATCTTACTTACTATTGAGGTGCATATAATTTGTTATCATCCTCCCTTATGGTTTTTTGTTGTGTTATCTTTACTTGTCAATTGACACTGTAAATTTCCTTTTTATCTTGCTATATTTCAGAAATTTCAATTCTAATTAGTTAACTGTTAAACTATTGACATTTGTTTTGCAAAAATATTTTCCAATTTGCATTTTTCTTTTGATCATGGGTAAACATTTGCTTTAATTGAGTAGTAAATTATCTCTACTCATCACAATATTTTGATACATCTTTTGTGTCCATATAATTAATGCATTACAAGTATGGCCTAAAATATTTCTTTCATGGAATTACATAAGAAATTGTAAGTACATTGGGCATGAGATAAATAATATTTTTTTGACCCATACCCATTCACTAAAGTCCATTACTTGAAAAACAAAGACAATTTTTTAATCTTATTTCCAATAATATATGAGATTAGGGATAATATATGGTAACCTAGCCAAGGCTATTTATTATTGAAATTCAGGACTACTATTCAGATCCTATACAACTATGTAACTCTACCCCTTAATTCTCTTGCGGCACATGTATAGTTGTCACCCTCAACCAAAATTGAAACCAACTTGTGTTTATGCTTTGTTTGTTACAATTATAAATTTTGTAGAAAGGAAAATTTAGAAAGTGTTGTTGTAAATGGGCACAAACATGAAAAAATCATATTTGATGAGTGAGTGGATGATTCTTTGAAGATATGGCACCATGGCGCAAAGAGGAACTTGAGCCGTAAAAAGAGAAAATAAATCACTAGCAATGATAATCCAACAAACACAAGTGGAAATACTACTCCAGTTAAGGGATCTTCATTCAAAGAAACAAAAGCAGATATGATGTTTCAATCTCCTCTACAACCACTGATGCTCAACCTTACTAGAATATATAATCGGTTGACAAATTTGATATCAGGGAAGAAACTTTCAACATAAAAGTACCCAAAAAACCAAGTCTTCAAGAGAGAACTAAGACAATTGAGACTTAGTGAACCAACAAAGCGACATATTGATGCAGGGGCATCACTCCAAGGGTTAGTCTAGGCATGTAATGATCAAATTTTGGTTTATATAGGTCCTTAGAGGTGTCAATGGGTTAGTCATGATGTCCTTTTGGGCTCTTGAAGTTCAAAGTTTGAATTTGGAGGTTTCCCTCCATTTTGCTTAATTTGAAAATTTGAATTTCTAGAGCCAATTTTGGATTTCTAGTTAGGAGTAGAGGTTTGGAGGTGTATTTTCAAGTTTGGTTTAATGCCTATAGTTCTTATTTTGATCTTGGAGCCTCCTCATGATGTACTATGGGGTTTTTCATTACTTGATGCCATGGTTTTTAAGTGGCTCGCTCCTTTCCAGATAGCTTGCCTAATTTTTGGTGGACCTCTTTATCAATATAGCTCGTTGCAACGTTATGGGCCAAGCCAGATATGCTCGTTATTTCTCTGCAATGTCTGACCTCGATGGTTCGAACAGTTCAGCTCCCACCCAAATGAGTTCGACGTTTGCGACATAGCTCGTTCACCGCCATGGAAGATCTTGGTCACGTATGAAAATGCCTCGGTCCACTAAAAGAAAGAGCTCGTTCTAGTGCATGAGCTCGGTTTCCTACATTTGATCTCGATAGCCAGCCCTTGAAAGCAACTCGATCATACATAGTCACCAACTCGGCCCAAGTAATTATCTTGGCCAGTTATAGAACCAAGGCATCTCGCTTCAATGCATTGCAACACGCCGAGCTAGGAGTAGCTTGACCATGAGCTCGATTAGTTATTCATCGAACAAACTGCAACTTTCCCAACCTTCTCCAACCCCTCACTAGATTCTATGCATTTTAGGATTGTTAGTGCTCAGGGGGCCTCATGCATTGCTTGGAAAAGCCCTTTTAAACCAATTATCATATTTTGTGCCATTGTACTGCAAGTGGGTCTCTTGTTGACTAGTGAGCTCCTATTGACGCAACTTGCATGCAAGGCCCCCTGTTGTCCATTTTTACTCGGGGGTGAAAATGGATAACAATTTTGGCGACTCATGGGGTCATCTGTCTGCTAGATGCTCTGACCAATGGCCTATAGCTATCCATTGGGTGCGAAGTCATCTTGATCATCCTGAAACTGATTGAAATTGAAGCCCGCACCCCTTGAGCCGCTTTGAAACTGTCTGAAGCTTGTACCTACTATTTAATTTTCCAATAATAATCTTCAGATCTGTTTTATGACACTGAAAAATTGTGTCAACATTAATTTTTCACCTCTTTCCTGGAAGGATGAATCATCAACGGGAATGAAAGTTTGGAGCTCTTTAAATCCTACTTTCCCGCCAAAAATTGAAGCACAATGGTTGATGATTTCTTAACAATCATGAAGCGTTGAAACTCCTGAAGCATCTGCTGATTTTGATGGCCTGTTAGAGCCGCTACAAAGCTTATTTCTTTCATCTTATGGACTGCCTGAACGTTGCTGAAGAGTTACAATAACTATTATCAAGTGGTGGAGGTGTGCACGACGGCTCAATGATTTGTTGTAAGGCTGAAACAATTGGGCATGAGTAAGGCACTGAAATCCCTTATCTATTGATCTTGAGACTCAACTACTAATATAGAGAGAGACAAAGGAGATGAGACTCTGAAAACTGCCTCTTAATCATATTTTAGTTGCTCTGCATTTGACATCCTTTGAAAACGACAACTGTCACTTACAACTTTGAGTTTCACCGCTGTAATTTATCTTCTTTTTGGGGGCATAGTGGAGTGTACAACCACATACACTAGAAGCAATAGAACATGTGCCTAAGGCACTTAGGGAAATGAAAGCTACTCTAACAACAATACGATGTGCACAAGCACTTGGAGGAATGAAAATTCTACTCCTACTCCTACAATAATAAGAGAAGAGAGAAACTTCAAATAAAACCTAACACTGGTGAAGAGAAGTAGCTTTACTTTCTCACAATTGGCAGCCATGTAGATGATTTGGCACTAAGCACAGCTGAGATTAGGAGTGAAAATTTGGTTGCAAATTTGCTCTCCACTCCCTTCATCAAGGCATCAACCGGAAGCAAGATAAACACCTCCTCTAACTGTTGCTCATATGGTTTCAAGAGGCATAATGGTTGATCCTTGGCACATTGTGGCTCATCCTCATGCTTAGAAGCAAGCTTGACCGGTTGTGGCTTCTCCCTTGGCTCCCATGAAGCCAAGTATTTGATTAGGTGAGGTCTGGTCCGTTGAATTTTCCCATTCTTGTGTGGCTCAACTTCAACAAGGAAGTCTTCTTGCAGAGGTTCTTGGAAAAGGTGATTGTCTGTGAATTGTTTCTCTTCTTCTTGCACATCCACAAACAACTAATGTGTCACCTTAGTGGATGGTATGGGTGAGATGACATCTTCTTGGTCTTTCCCCCTCGTGGCATCATGGAACCCATCTTCAATCTGCAGCTCATTGTGATTGCTTGTAGCTACTAATAAAGTCACTTTTGAATTATTGCAATCAGCCGCAACTTGTTGTTCACCCGGGAGCTCTTCTTTCTTTGCTCGAAGACCGCACTGTGCTTGAATGAATTTCTCCTCTAGGATGAAATTTAACAGATCAAACTCTCTAGTATGTTGCTCTAGAGGACTGTTTGCGGCAGCATAATTAAATGTAAAGTGAAATATTTCTCTTATTAAACTTTACTTTATATCAAAGATATATATATATATATTGATAATTCAAAAGTATTTACAAATAACCGTCTTAATGAGAATGATAAGTATACAAGTTAACCTCGTTTAATTATACAATAACTTTTCATTAAAATATTGGTAGTCCCTTTTAAACAATATATATTTTTATGCAATCATATAATTATTACACCAATTTTTTTATTATTTTAATCTTTGTTTCAATATTAAAAATAAATAAATTATATCAAAATAAATTCTTTTTAAAATGGAACTCTAATTTTTGGTTTGATTAATATTTTTTAATTATATTAAATTTATAAATTAGGAAATTGATTTTTCGTTACCTTATTTAAAAAGAGTGGTTAAAGTTGAACCACTATTACCTTTTAATTTATAAGATTAAATTAATGTTTCCTTTGACATAAGATTTAATTAGAATATCAATAGAGATATAATATAATTGGGTATGGATGGAGATAACTTGTGTATAAAATAATTAATATCATAAGAGTTATTAGAATTAACAGGTCTACGAGGAAATCATTTGAGTATAAAATGGTTAGTATCAATAGAGTTACTAGAATAATTAGGTCTATAAAGAGATAATTTGTGTACAAAATGGTTATCTTATTGAATATGATCATTTCAATCCAAAGAAATATGTTGCAATCTAACATTTAAATATCATATATCTTTTTACAATCTCATAAGATTATTGGAGATGAGTCATAATCTCTCATCACTTTAAAATTTCCACAAGATTAAAATGATTGTTCCAAGAAGATTTTAACAATTGTTCCCTATGTGTGTTTATCTTAATGAGAAAAGGCGTGAAGTTTCCATTTCAATGCCAAAAATCACCCTCACCAACTTCGACGCAAGTCTAATCATTTATATAGAGCCAACATGATGAGACATACCTTGTTAATACGTGTTTACTATAACTTATTGTAATTTTTCAAAATATTAAATATATAATTCAATTATATTTTCAAACCACGACATTAACTAGAAACCCAAGAAGATCACATTGATTGATAGTCATGACCCTTATAGAAATGGGGAAAAGATGCCACTAATGTCTTACATAATATACAACCTCAACTAGATTGAATTTTCTAAGGCATTATTATGGTTGGAAAAATGTTTTGATTATTCTAGATCTTCAACCAATAGGACCTACTACATTTTTTTTGGGTAAACTTGGAGAAATTGTTTTATAATTTCAACCACCTTGTTAATATTCCTCCAAGTTTTACAAAAAGTTGGATAGTAACAAACTACGATATAATAGAATCTAATAGCACTTAGCAACAAGAATGATGACCAAGGGAATACCTAGACTTTTCAACCATGGGGTGAGATGTAGGCTAATTTGGGTAGTTTACTTTTAGGCTCATTTAGTTAAATTCTAGATACTTGAATGAATTTTTTTATTACCAATATGTTTCTCTACAATATAGTTCTTAGATTATCTAAGGCCCAAGGGAAACCCAATGGACAACCACATTTAACAAGTCAAATGGGTTAATGCGGAAAACATATATGAATGAAAAAGGTTTAAAGGAGACACAAAGTAGAACAATAAATAGTGTGCTAGAATTGTAAACTACAAAGTTGTATAATTCAAGAGATTTGATGTTACGAGATGTCTAACTCTAATCTGTTTACTTCTAACTCTATAATATGTCCTTCTAACTCTATGCTAATCTCTTACAAAGGATGGAAGGGAACATTAATATACAAGTGTTGATGAAAAAGTGTCAATTGGACCATTACAAAAGTATGATTTTGTCATCTTTTCAGTAACACCATTGTACAACTACATTGAACAATATTGACATTCTTGAAGTCGAGTGACATCAACTAAGAGGAGTTAGAATGTTGTACCTACTCGCATGCACATGCGCATTTGAGATGATGTTGAGCTACTGGTGAGGATGACATATGGATGGATCAATGATGATATAATATGAAACCGATCAAAGTCTTGCATCCTCCTAGATAATTTGCCCCTCCTTAAAGAGCAATGGTCCCTAATGAGTGCAATTGGAGAAGTTCTCGGCTAAATGTTGTTATATGAAACATTTTCCCTAGGAAATAACTTGACATGCTTTAACAATCTGAAAGAGAGGGGTCTCTTGTTGTCTTGTGCATTTGAATATAGCATAAATGATTTTGTTAGCTTTTGAAATGACACTTTTAATATTGAACTTTGTCTATTGGAGTGTATACAATATATTAGGTATCTAGTAAAGGTGGGAAGTATTGACACGAGAGTTTAAGGTTGAATATTGGACACAAACCAAGGTTGGTATGAAGGTTGACCTCTAAATCATTTTCTCCTACTTAGATAGTGGTGATGTATGATGTGTGCCAAAGTGCACAAAGCTTGCGTTGATGACCTATCATTATTTCCTTCTACAAATGAAGCCATGCTTGATCACCAACCTAAAAGGTGTGTGGTGTTTGATAATGATCATGGCTGATTATACTTAACATATGTTGTAGAATGGTATGAATTTTTTGTTGAATGTCCTCAATGATGTAACAACTTATTTTATCTGAACAAGTTGCCATTATTGGTGGTAGTGTAAAATGAGTTATGTCAATGGGTGCTAGAGGTTAGAAACCCTTGAAGACCTAAAATGGATTATGTGTTATAGAGTTCTACATCGTTGTGTTGCAATTATGTTGAATGAAAGGTAGAATTTCATCCCATGCGCATTTCTTCTTACAATTGTACATTTTGTAAAGATGCATAGTCATTTTGCTACCATTTTGTATGTCCATCAGTCTAAGTATAAAACATGGTAGAGTTGTTAACCTTTGTGTCCATCAAAAACCAAAGTGATTTCCAAAAATTACTCAAGAATCTTGTAGCTCAATAAGAGGTGATTGTTGTTGGTAATCCAAAGTGGATCTAGACAAGTTCAAAATACAATTTAGATTTTTCTAGAGCTTAAATGGATTTTTCACAAGGTGTGAGGATTACCATCTTCAAGAATCTATCTAGTACTACACAAACACAATCATTACCATGCTTCATGGAAGGGTAGCCTAAGAGAAATTCAATAGAAACGGATTCCTGAGGTTTTATTGGAACGGAAAGAGGTGTATACATACAATACTTCTTGTCAGAGGAAGGGGAGGGAACGAGGGGGTACCTCTACCAGATGTCTTTAGATGGGGTTGGGGGCTTATATATTCATCTAGATGACCCCTATCTATATGGATTATATATATAAATAGGGTGCCAACTGACCTTATAGAGAGAGGGAGTTAAAGGCTTAAGGCGCCTATCTTCCCTATATAGATTGGGCCCCTCACCCTCCAATAGACTAGTTTGTCAATTACATCAGCGATACAAGACTTGATCTATTTAACAACATCTAATATGAGGTGTGACCAAAAACAATACTTTTGTAATACTACAAGGGTCTTTTCAACTCCAAAATGTCCCGCAACCTTGGTGAAATGAGTTTACAATATTAGATTTTGTCTCTCTTCCTTGTGCAATACATATAACTGACCAAGATGATATAAGAGCCCATCTTGCAAGCAAAAAATTGGAATTGTTTGACTTTTGAACAGTGTTATCTAATTTCACCCCCCCAGGGTTGAAATGATAACATACATCAGGATTCTCAAGTCCCAGGCAAATTGATTAATCCAGGGGAAAAAATCATGTTTCTAGGGTCCTTTCAGAAAGTTTTCTAACTCTCCTGTCCAGGTTGGAAAGAGAAAATTCTGAGGAAATGCGGAAAAGTTGCAGAAAATAAGCTTAGGCCAGGAAAAAATGTGAAAATCAGCTAAGTCTTTGTCCAAGGAAAAGAGGGAAATTTGGGACGCCAAGGCGTGGATCGGCCGGAAAAGCCTACAGGTGGCCAAAATAGCAAAGGGACATTTGGGGTGAAGATACGCGAAGGACGTGAACCGGCCGGTTCGGCCGGAACAGAAAATCGAAGCACTGGGACATTCAGGCTGAGAGTACATGAACCACCTACATTGGCTGAAAAGGAGAACTTTTGCACCTAACTTTTGGGATATTTGGGCCGTAAAGACGCAAATCAGCCGGATCAGGTGAACCGGAAGAATTTGTCCCGTGAAGCACTGGCACATTTGGGACAAAAGGATGCGAACCGGCTGGTTCGGCCGAAACAAGAAATTTCGGCACAAGGAAAAGTGGGACATCCAGGACAAAAGGATGTGGTGGACACGGAAGAGCCGGCAGACCCGCGGACCAACCAAGAGGTGACACGTGTCACAAAGGAAAAGTCCAAAAGTCAAAAGGCAAGTTTTAAAGGGGCAGCCCGAGCCAATAGGAATTGGACACGTGTCCAATGGAGCATGGAAGTGTGGAGCTTGGGGAGAAGTTAAGAGGATTTGGCTGAGTTCGCCAAAAAGGGGGTAGAAGTGAAGTAAGACCCCACGCCCTGTCCTCCAACAAGATCATGCCACGTGTCGTCCAAAGGGGTGGAAGCGCAAAAAGTGGAAAAGGTCCCAAAATCATCAAAAAGGTCAAAATTCAAGAAAAAAACCATGGGTAAGTGAAGGAGAGAGGATCACACGACCAATCAATGCATGCCACGTGTCATCCAAGTGGCAGGGTGCGGGAAGAAATTTAAAAAATCCGTTTTCACCTGTTTTGTGCCCTAGATCTTCTGATCTCCATATCTTTTGATCCAGAGCTCGGATTGGCACGTTCTTTATATCAATGGAAAGCTTGTGAAATTCTCTAAATGATTATGGAGTTAATCTCGACTTTTGGCTGTATTCTAGAGAGAGAAAATCAAGAAACATCTCTGACGCATGTTCATGGCTAGAAGTGACATTTTAGCGACCAGATTTAATGCAGAATGGGTCGCATTCTCCTGTAAACTGATCAAAATGACAGGGTGTGGGCTTGTAAGGTACCCCCATGCTGTCTTAATGCACCTGTAGTCAAGGAGGGTTGGGCTCCCATGTTTTGTACATTTTCTGTCCCCTAGGCTCAACCCATGCATGTAAAAGCCAGATTTGGCTCATTTCTAAATGGGGGGGAACATTTCTTTGGATAGCAGGGCTTCTTCTTTCACCTGTAACAAGTGATTTTTGCAAGTATCAAACCTCTTCTAAAATTGTAACAGGTTTTCTACCCTTTTGATGTTGTAATACAAGGATTTTGACAGTGTAAATGACAATACAGGCTCTGTGATCAGTTTTCATTCCTTTGTTTGTGTTGCTTGTTTCATTTCAGACCTCTGATTACATCTTATCAGCTTGTGCATGATGTCTTATGTTGCATTTTTATGATCTGTGTTTATCTGCAGAACAAGAAGTGTTCACCACTCCTCCTTTGGTGTATCACCTGTTAGTTTAGTTTCATTTCTACACTTTCTATCTCTGTCTCCTTAGATTTTAGAGTAGGATTAGGTTTCAAACCTCTGTAGTTTTGCAAATATAGGTCTAAATCAGAGGAGTTTGAGGAACCAGCCTCTAATCTAGAGATTCCTCTCTCAGTTTAACAAGTCCCCACACTTGGAGAGAGGTTTCCATGTTGTGCAATCACACTAGATGCTAGAGTGATCAACCTAGAAGCCTGATCTGCATCCAGCGGTGCTGTGAGCCTACAACAATAGTTTTTTACACGCCCGGTGGGACCTAGAGGTATAATTTTTATTGCAGCAAAGTTAATATGCATCTGCTGCAGTTTTCTTGCTTATAAGAGCCATTATTTGCATATCTGGCGACTCCAAGGGGAAGAATCAACTGGTTTCAGTAGTGCAGGCCTGAAAACTCATGAGAAGAATCACCACAAGGTCAAGAGTCAGAGAAGAAGAGGTGTTGTTTGAATACCTGTAGTTATCTCTGAGAAGAAGGCAAAGAGGAAGAAGGATTCAAAGGTCCCCATCTCCACCAAATAGAACTCTCTCAACTCCTCCACCTGACATGCCTTTCTTTCAATATACAAGGGTTTTAAGACCAATCAGAATGGCTCAGAACAACCCCTACGTCAACTTCACAGGAAGAAACCCACTTGCTCTCAATGCACAACATCTAGTTCCTATCACAACCTTGAAGAACATTCCCTACTTCACTGAAGAAATTCAGACTACTCCAGGAGATCATGTTAAAGATATTGCTAACCTTTGTGCAATCCATGAAATCGATGAAATGTAAGTGGCTATCAAATTACTGGCATCTTCATTCAAGGGTAAAGCATTGCAATGGTTTAGGAGCCTTGGGGCTGGTTCTATTACAAACTGGAATCAGCTGTGCATTGCACTTCACGAGTAATTTGGAGAGAAGGGAGACAACTTGTCTCTTTTGAAGCAGTTGACAACTATCAAGAGAGCCCCCAACGAGCAACTGACTGACTTCAACTTCAGATTTTAAAGGTCTTGGGATAGAATTCCTAGTGGCAGTCAGGCCAACAGCAAAAGGTGCTTTTATATATTACCTTAAAGCTTTGAATTCTAATATTTCTATGTTAATTCAATCTATGGGAGGCACAACCTTACCTGCTGCTTATAGCATCACCATTAGAGCTGAAAACTATCTTATTCAAGCTGGTAAACTGGCTCCTAGGCCTCCCATGCCCTTGTATCCAAACTTAGAAAATCCAAGCACTAGTCAAGCACCCACTTTAGCTCCTGTTCCTACACCTAGAAATCAAAGTTCAAATGAAACCTCTACTTCATCCTCTAGGGCTTCAAATGAACTCCAAGAGGTCATGAAATAGTTGCAAAACCTAGGCAATGAGCTGGTTACTCTCAAGAGACAGCAAGCCCAAGGTTTCAGACCTTCTTATCAACCCCAAGCTCAGCCTAATAGGCAGCCATACCAACAAAATAGGTCACCAACTCAGGCCGCAAATCAAACTCAAAGCCAAGTAAGGCCTTCTGCTAATAGGCCATTTCAGCCCTATAACCCCAATGTTGTATCTGCTTCAAAAGCATTAGTGCTAGTCCAAAATAACATGGCCCAAGAATATGATTGGTGTTTCCCGTGTAGTCAGCCACACAACCAATCAATGTGCTTTAACGGTGCATTTAATCAAGCCCTGATTGTGCAAACCATCAGTGGGTCGCAAGAGTCCAGCCACGAAGGAGATCAGCAGTAGGAAGCATCTCAGCAAGGGACATCTCTGAATGAAACTACTCTTGTCAATTGGAAGGCTGAGGATTTCTGTGGTATGAATCAAATACCCTCTCAGAGTGTTGCAGCCAACACAAGGTCAAAGAGAATAAATTTGGGGTGAAGAACAGCCATTGGCCCCAAGTAGTTCACGACCTTCTGTCACTCCACAAGGTGTTGGAAAACAAAATGCAGTTCTAAACATGCAAGGAGCACCCAAACCAACTCCTAAACCAACTCAGATGCCAATTGTTGCTGCCCATGTGCAAGGAATGAATGTGCAGGCCAAGGGACAGCAAATGGATACTTCATCCCCATTCAACATCATTGACTAGATGAAGAAGACAAATGTAAACATATCAATGTGGGAATTACTATCCATCCCAGGCCAAAGAGATTTGCTACAAGCTGCCATGAAGGACTGGTCAACTTCAAATCAATAGGTCCAAATGCAAGAAAAGGTACTCACAAATGCTACCCAGCCTGAAGGGAAATCATGGAGGTCAGCAAGAAAAAAGAATGAAGCCCCCTCCATTTTATGTTTCATTGATCATAGGAGATAAGTTCGTACATAATTGCATGATTGACTTTGGGGCAAGTAGTTCAGTAATGCCCAAGCAAATAGCTGATCAGCTAGGGCTTCAATATGAAGTCATCTCCAAAGGTGTAGTGCAATTAGGTGGGGACAGGCAGTGACAACGGTTGGAGTAATCAGAGGTCTGAGCCTCACACTGCACGCATGTCCCAATGTAATAGTGTTACAAGATGTGTCAGTCATAGACCTGCCACCACTCTTTGCATTGTGTTTGTCAAGGGACTTCACGGCCAAGATTGGAGGGTATTTGTCTGCTGATTGGTCACACATGCTATTCAGAACAAGGTATGGAACCAAGGCCACAATCAGGTCTGAACCTATTGTGAACTTTCACATTGATCCTTACACTACCAGCCAAATTAATGCCAATTACTCAACATTTGATCAAATAGATCACCCTAGCACTGATGAAACTGACACCAAGGTTGGAAGCATCCCAGATTTGACTCTTGATGAATGGGCAAGCAAGGTGCATGCTTTTGATCCCCTATCAAGAAATAGAAGAATCTGAGCTAGGAGTTTATTGTTTACATGAAGAGGATCAACCTCTCCCTAGCATCACAAAGCCAGATCATAAGGACAAGAATGAAGTATGGAAATTGTTCTTTGATGGATCAAGGAGTAGACAAGGTGCCAGGAGGGAGGAGCTATGCTCATTTCACCGCAAGGTATAAGGTATTACTCAGCCTTCCGTTTCCAGTTTTCCTGTTCAAACAACATAGCTGAGTATGAAGCCTTAATTCATGGACTACACTGGGCAATGAAGAAAGGCATCAGGAATTTACAAGTATTTTGGTGATGATGAGCTGGTCGTAAACCAAGTCAAAGGAAAAAATGCTGCCAAAAATGATCTGCTTAAGTGCTACAAAAATCAGGTATGGGATCTTATTGAATATTTTGAAGCTTTTAACATCAATTCCATCCCAAGAAAAAAGAATGAAGCCGCTGACAGACTTGCAGCAATTGGGGCTGCATTTGATGTTGTAGAGAGTATCAAAAGTGAGAGATCTCAGCCTCATATCAAATTGGTTGTGAGACCAGATGTTCCAGATAACAGCACGAGTTGGCAAGTCTTCAAGAATGATCAGCAAATTGTTAATTTCCTACAAGAAGAAGCTGAGTTCTCACCAGAAATCAAAACAAGCTAGAGCAGCAATATGGTGATCAGGTAGTACAGCTGAGAACTAACAAATTACCAAAAGGCCTCATAACCTTGGAGTCAATCTTCAACCTGAATGATCATTTCCAGAAGGAGGAAAGCGAACATTCAAGTAAAGGGAGAAGATTCAGAGCCTATTTTAGTGGAAGAAAGCAAGACATTGCAGATTGGCAAAGTAAGTACCTCACAAGAGAAATATGATTTTGTTCAGCTTTGTTAAGAATTCCCAGATGTTTTGCTTGGACTTACAAAGATCTGAGAGGTTTCAACCAAGAGTTGGCACAACATACTATTGAGCTGGATCCGAAATCCAAGCCTGTCAGGAAAAAGCAAAGGCCAGTGAATCCCCATATTGAACCTCTAATGAGAAAAGAGTTAAGTAAGCTTATTGAGGCCAGTATTATCTTCCCCATCAAACACTCAAGATGGGTCGCCAACTTAGTCCCAGTCAGAAAGAAAAATGGAGAGATCAGGTTGTGTGTCGACTTCAAAGATTTGAATAGAGCCTCTCTCAAGGATCATTATGCACTCCCTTCCATGGAGCAAATATTGCAGGTGGTGGCTGGTTCAGAAAGGTTTTCACTACTTGATGGCTACTCAAGCTATAATCAGATTATGGTGAAGGGAGAAGACCAATTCAAGATAGCTTTCACAACTAAATGGGGCACATATGCCTACAAGAAGATGTCATTTGGCCTATCAAATGCCGGAGCAACATTTCAGCGAGCTATGGATATGGCATTCAAAGGCTTAATCAACAATATAGTGTTGGTATACCTAGATGATATCATTGTCTTCTCAAAGAATGCAGCAGACCATCTCTTTCACCTCAGGCAAGTGTTTCAGAGGTGTAGAAGGTTCAGAGTGTCGTTGAATCCAAAGAAGTGTATATTCTTGGCACACGAGGGCAAATTGTTGGGCCACATTGTCTCTAGGGAAGGGCTAACAATTGATCCTGAAAGGGTTGAAGCCATCCGAACACTCCCATTGCCACACCATAAGAAATCTCTTCACAGCTTCTTAGGAAGGATAAACTTTGTCCGCAGATTTGTGCCTAATTTTGCCACTCTTGTGAAGCCTCTAACAATGATGTTGAAGAAGAGTCTGACATTCAAATGGACAGCAGAAGGCAAAGAGAGTTTTGAAAGCATCAAGCATGCAATATCACAGGCTCCAACTCTTATCAACCCAGAATTTTCAAAGGACTTCATGTTGTATGCGTTTGGAGGATCAGACACAATCTCAGCTATCTTAACACAGCTAAATAGAGAAGGTTCAGAACAGCCCATAGAATTCTTCAGCCAAACCTTGGAAGATTACGAAATAAAGTATTCTTTCATCGAAAAGCATGTCCTTGCTGTCATCAGGAGCTTGAAGAAGTTCAGACATTTGGTCTCAAACAATAAGATTCAACTGCTTGTCTCACATGCTGGGGTTAAGGACTTCCTCCTCAACAAGGATTTGAATGAGAAAAGGGCAGGTTGGATCACCCATGTCATGGAGTATGACATTGATATCAAGATCACCAAGCTGGTAAAAGGGAAAGGACTGTGTGAGCAGCTGGTTTTGGGGAAGCAAAGGAAGTATGAAACGAAGAAGAGGCTATTTTGACAGTCCAGGCCAGCCATGAGCCAAGTGGCAATCAAGAAGAAGACAATGCTTCCCCCACTCCTTGCTGGACCCAAGATATTATGCACTTCCTAAGCACAAGCCTATGCCCTCCGGAGATGAACAAGACCCAAAGGAGACACTTCAGATTACAGGCTGTCCCATATGCCATTATTGATGGAGTTTTGTTCAAAAGGGATGTAAATGGAGTGTTGCTGAGATGCATTAGCACAGGTCATATTCAAAAGGTGTTGGAAGAGTTTCATGGTGGACGAGCTGGTGGCCATTTCGCACCAAGAGTGACAGCTCTAAAAATCATGAAGGCTGGTTATTATTGGCCTAAAATCTTCAGTGATTGCTATGCATGGATCAAGAGGTGTAAGAATTGTGCATTCTTCACAGGAAAAGAGAGACTTGCTGCCCTTCCATTGCATCCAGTCTCAGTTGACTAGCCATTCATGCAATGGGGTTTGGACTTCATCGGTGTCATTAATCCCAATTCAAGCCAAGGGCACAAATGGATTTTGACAGCCATAGACTACTTCACCAAATGGACAGAAGCAGTAGCACTCCAAGAGGCAAATGAGTCTAGCATCTTAGACTTTTATGAGGGGATAACAACCAGATTCGGTGTACCTGCTACAATAATCTCTGATAATGCATTGGGCATTCATTGGATCTAGGGTGACTGAGTGGGCTGTCAAGAATGGTATTTACCTAAGCACTTCATCGAACTATTACCCTCAGGGTAATGGCCAGGCCGAGTCTACAAACAAGAATTTTTTGAGGATCATTAGGAGGACTCTTGATGAGAATCAGAGGTCTTGGCATACCAAGCTGAAATCAGCCTTATGGGCTGATAGGATCACTCCAACAAGATCATGCCACGTGTCGTCCAAAGGGGCGAAAGCGCGGAAAAAAGTGGAAAAGGTCCCAAAATCATTAAAAAGGTCAAAATTCAAGAAAACCCGCGGGTAAGCAAAGGAGAGAGAATCACGTGACCAATCAATGCATGCCACGTGTCATCCAGGTGGCAGGGCGCGGGAAGAAATTTAAAAATCCGTTTTCGCCTGTTTTGTGCCCTAGATCTTCAGATCCCCATATCTTTTGATCCAGAGCTCGGATTGGCACGTTCTTTATATCAACGGAAAGCTTGTGAAATTCTCTACATGTTTCTGGGGTTAATCTCGAGTTTTGGTGTAGTATGGAGAGAGAAAATCAAGAAACGGCTCTGACGCGTGTTCATGGCCAGAAGTGACATTTCAGCGACCAGATTTAATGCAGAATGGGTCGCATTCTCCTGTAAACCGATCAAAATGACAGGGTGTGGGCTTGTAAGGTCCCCCCATGCCGTTTTAATGTACCTGCAGTCAAGGAGGGATGGGCTCCCATGTTTTGTACATTTTCTATCCCCTGGGCTCGACCCTTGCACTGTAAAAAGCTTGTTTTGGCTCATTTTCAAGGGGGGGAACATTTCTTTGGATCGCAGGCTTCTTCTTTCACTTGTAACAAGTGAATTTTTTTTTTTGCAAGTATCAAACCTCTTCTAAAATTGTAACAGGTTTTCTGCCCTTTTGATGTTGTAATACAAGGATTTTGACAGTGTAAATGACAATACAGGCTCTGTGATCAGTTTTCAGTCCTTTGTTTGTGTTGCTTGTTTCATTTCAGACCTCTGATTACATCTTATCAGCTTGTGCATGATGTCTTATGTTGCATTTTTTATGATCTGTGTTTATCTGCAGAACAAGAAGCGTTCACCACTCCTCCTTTGGTGTATCACCTGTTAGTTTAGTTTCATTTCTGCACTTTCTATCTCTGTCTCCTTGGATTTTAGAGTAGGATTAGGTTTCAAACCTCTGTAGTTTTGCAAATATAGATTTAAATCAGAGGAGTTTGAGGAACCAGCCTCTAATCTGGAGATTCCTCTCTCAGTTTAACAAGTCCCCACACTTGGAGAGATGTTTCCATGTTGTGCAATCACACTGGATGCTAGAGTGATCAACCTAGAAGCCTGATCTGCATCCAGGGGTGCTGTGAGTCTGCAACAACAAACAGATCATGATAGAATTCTACAAATTCTAAATTAGATAGATACAATTTTGACTAAGTGTTGATTTCATGTCCAAATGCGTCAAGCACAATGAAGAGAGCTTGAGTTGAAATTTTGACTCAAACAATATGCTATTGGATTGTTGTTTCCCTTCTTACACTTAATGTTTAGATGGAACTACTAAAGATTGAAGACAAAATTGTATGTCATTCTTTCTCCACCTTGTTATGTTTATGCATAAACTATAGTGGCTTTTGATTCATGTGAATTCAATCTCCTTTGCCAATATGTAGTGTTTCCAATGCTTATATGTCTGGATGATGATAAAAATTTCTCAATCATATGTGGGATATTTCCTTACCAGTGTAATGAAGGTTGCATTGTGGTAAGTGACACGATGACCATTTTGAGTGGGGAATAATCCAAGTGCATGGTTCGATGCATTAATCTCTATTTCAAATGGTTTTCAAAGATAAGGTAATGTGTGTAATGGCATAAAATAGAGTGCATTTCAATTCTTTGAATGTCTTTTTTATGTGTCTGGCCAAATGAAGGTTGCTTTGGTGCCACCTCTAACAACCTAATGCAAAGGGAAAACTATGTGAGAAAAACCAAGTACAAACCTCATATAGAAATTCGCTAATCCCAAGAAATTGCAAAGTTATGTGAAACTCTTTGGTGTAGACCATTTTTAGATGACATAGATCTTGGTCGAGTCCACATGAATCCATTATACATGTACTATGTATCCCAAATATTGTATCTCCCTCATGGAAAATGAACATTTCTCCATGTTATCATACAACTTCCATTATTGCAAAGTGTGCACAACTTATTGAATATGGCACAAATGGCATCCCATATTTTGTTGAAGGTTTGGATGTCGTCAAGGCAAATTGCAACAAATGAATTTTCGAAAGATTAGAGGATATCATTCGTCCTACTCACAAATGTTGCATGAACTTTAGATAAACTAAAGGGCATAACCAACCACTCAAACAAACCTTCACTAGCTTTGGAGGTTGTCTTCCAAGTGTCCGCAGGTTCAATAGGAATCTAACAATATCTAGACTTAAGATTGATTTTGGTGAAGAATTTAGCGATGCGTAGGTAGTCCACAAGGTCCTCAATCTTTGGAAGAGGATAGAAGGTTCTTCACTGTGATCTTTTTTGAGTTTTACATTTAATCGACGCAAAACCTACATGTGTCATCCTTAATTGGTATAAGCACATTTGTGTTGCCGCAAGGTGATGAATTATGTTTTATGTGTCATTATCCATGAGTTCGTGGATTTGTCGCTTGATCTTTTCATTCTCAAGAATTGATGTGGTACAAAGATGCATTAGGAAGAGGTAGTCCTAGAAACAAATCAACTATATGTGTTATCGAGAAGTGTGTAAGCACTTCTTTCTAGGTAGCAAAAAATATATTTTTATTCATCCAACACAGAGTGCAATTGTTGTGTGTCTGCTAAAAACTACATTATGAGTTTAAGTTGCAAGGACATTCTTGCGTTCAAGTCTCACCATTAAGAGTACAATTTTGTTTGCTGGAGTTGATTGGATTCTTGCATTGCTTGGCTGATGAACAAAAGCTTGAGAACTACTTATGGTCTATTGTATATCATATCACCATCTATGAATAATATTTAAAGATTTTCTTCGCATACTACATGTTGATGGTAAAGATGTGTATTTGCTTCATAGATTGCACGTCAATGGTAAAGGTATGGTCAACCGAGTCAAACATCACATACCTTTAATGGTGTACCATCACAAAGGACTGCATGTTGAAAAGACTTGATTTTGTGCAATAGGTGATGCTATCGAGTAACACGTTTCTCATAACCTAAGTTGAACCATCCAATAGAGTATGGTTGTGATACTTTTGTGTTTTGCATCATTTTTAGCATCAAAATTGTGAGATTTTTGGCTTGGATTTTTTTTTCAGGCCCTAATGCATAACTTTTTGTAACATAAATCATATCAAAATCCTTGATACTAACTGACACTTTTTTTCGCAAACACATCCTGTGTCAAAAATTTATGGCAACTTAGTAGCATTTTTTAGAGTTTTTTGCGTCTGAATTTTTTGCATAAGAGAATGTTACATCATATTTTTAACTTTCAATTTGGGCATTTTTTCGAGATGACTTTTTTGCATCTATTTGTTTGCGTCAAGGATATCCAAATAACTTTGTTTTGTATGATATTAGCATTAGGGAGTTGAAGCTTTTGGGTTTCAACATCAGGTAGTTTAATATATTTTGGTTTTAAAGCATTACAACTCTCCTCTCTTCACTAAGACTCAATATAACTTGTTGAGGTAATAAAGCAAACCCTACACAAATATAAAAAGGTTTTGCGTATATTGTAAAATTTGAACTAGGACACGAGAGATAAAACTACTTAAACCCACTTTTTCTAATATGAGTGTCTTTTTCCTTGCAATATCATCCAAATAATGATTACAATCAAAATATCCCTTTTGTAATATACATTTCAGTGTGCATGTTGTAAAAAATAGATTTCCTACAATATACCTTTTTCAATATGAGTGTATTATCATTGGACTTGAATGTTACAAGAATGAATACTAGCAATGATTTAATCAAAAACGACCATAAACAATAAGGCAAGATAACAAATAAAGCTATGTGCAAAAAATATGTTAAGATTCACATAATGCTAAAAATAACAATTTCACATCCATGTTTTTCTCTCAATACTAGTTCTTGAAATTTCTCCTCCCATGTATTTTAAAAATAGAACTGTTTTTAAGGTTCTCTACACCCTCTTTCTTTCCATCCCATATTAAAAAATAAATCAAACAACACCCAATAACTTGCAAAAAAATTTTTATAAACGTGTATGTGAAATAAATATTTTAATTGTGTTAATTGATTTTTAGGCAGGATTTTTTCAATTATAGTCTACCTTGACACTATAATGGTTGATGGGAATTTTAATTTGAAGAGTGTGTTGGTTCTAGAGAAAATAAGTGTTAATTGAACTCCTTAACGCACGTCAATATATCCTTTTTAGAATAAGTGCCACTATTTTTTTGTTATTTTCTACGAAGTTTTACGCACTTTGCACCATGTTTGTGTTAGGGAAAAAGTAACACAAATTTGCGCCAGACTAGTGAAAATGGAAAAATGTGACACAAAAAATGACAATAAAACATCAAAAATTACTAGTTTGGGCTAAAAATTACTTAATGGAAAATCAAGTTCCTATGCCTTCCATTGTTAACAATGAAGCATATTGGTTGTCATTGACCCATATTTGAGGTGGAAACAATCATTTTGCTTCCTCTTAATTTGAGTTGGAGGAATAAGTGATTTTTGTGGTACATGCCATAGCACTGGGTTCTTGATCTATGATTTGTTTTCCTTAGTCAAGCGTTGCAATGTTATTACTCGTTGCTTCAAGTTATGCAAGTAGAGTTTTCCTAGCATGAGACTCATTAGTAGAGTGACTAGTGAATGACCTAAACACCACTTTCCAATCTTGGATTGTTTATTTTGGTCATTTGATTGTGTAGTGTTCCTCTGAGGATGGTGCAAAAGGCTATTCCCTTGTTTAGGATTATGCTTTATTCCAAACTTTGGAATGTTTAGATTGCAATTTTTCCTTAGACTTGGATTCTTGTTTCTTAGACTTTCGCTTAGCTTTTGCTTCAATTTTACAAGTAAATTTGCAGGCTTCTCCCAAAGAGAGGATATGGAGACAATCTATGTCAAACACGATATATGGTCTCAAGTCTAACCTAAACTTCAAAATGATATTTTCCTTAGATTCTTGAGCATTTGATTTGGCAACAAATTTATGAAAAGTGTGTATTATTAGG
Organism: Taxus chinensis; assembly: GCA_019776745.2. Taxonomy (NCBI): domain Eukaryota; kingdom Viridiplantae; phylum Streptophyta; class Pinopsida; order Cupressales; family Taxaceae; genus Taxus; species Taxus chinensis. The sequence goes on along the minus strand of CM034153.1, from coordinate 720,526,746 downwards.
AAGATTGATCACGTCCTTCGCAAAACTATGCAAACTTGATGTACTAGTTATAGTTTTCAATAGGATGATAGGTATTTTTGAGTGCTTCTACGAAACCATTATAGGAAATATATATATATGGAAGTCTAAATCATCATATTCATTAACGTTCAATCGTTATCCCACTATTTCTTCACAAATAAAAAAGCTTTTAGAAGAGCAAAGATAATTTCTCTATAGGAAAATCGGTTAAATGCATAATATGAGGATACAAGGTTAAGCCAATTATCTAGTGCAACTTCATCATTTTTGTCTTCAAACATAGGGATGTCTACATTGACCTATACATGTGAAGTGTGACCACTAAAGGTCATTATAAAGGAGTTGTGGTGGAAGGCATCTGAACATGCTTGAGAAGTAGAGCAAAGTGATCAACATTACCTGCTCTTTCACGCACATGAGTTTCTTTCAAATCTTCACATTGCCTCTACAAAGCATTCTCTATCATTTTATGAAACATCTTTGAAGCCAACATCCTTGAATTTGATTTGTTTGCAATTTGAGGATGTGAGGGAAGGTGTAATGAAGGGTCACGTGGTTCAAGCCCTTCTTACAATCAAACCTCATAGGGGAGAGCATACTTCAATACCAATAGGATATGATAAGCAATGTGCAAGCTTTGATACCACAGGTTTGAGGCCCAGAGCAGACCTAGTGGATGACCACAATTAACAAGTTAAATGGGTTCTTGTAGAAAACATATGGATGACAAAGCCGAAAAGATAAACTTAAGTGTGATGAGACAAGGAGGCATAAAGGAGAACAATAGACATTGTACTAGAATTGTAAGCTACAAAGTTGTATCATGCAATATTTTTGTACATGACCAGAGAGATCAGATGTTACAAGATGCCTAACTTTGTACTTCCTTTTAACTCTATACTAGCTTCTTACAAAGAATGGAGTAGATTAATATACAAGTGTGGAGAGCAAAGTGCCAGTTCAACAATTACAAAAGTGAGTAACAAGTGTCTCGTAACTAATTGTGGTTTTGTCATCACCTTAAAAGTAATGCCACTACATAGTTGCACCAAGTAGGTACTAACACAGTCCAAGCTTTGTGACACCAACAAAGAGGAGTTAATGATGTTGCAGCATGCACAGAAGCATTTAAGATGATGTTGAAGTTGTTGCCAAGGACAACATATGGCCCAAAGCAATGTTGTCATACCATGAATCAATCAAAGGCTCAGACCCTCCTAGATAATTGGACGTGACGTCTTATTTTATAAATAAACTTTACCCATGTTTTGATTATTGCTAATATATTGAGGAAAAACACGTTGGTAATCAAAGTATTAACTATATATATATATATATATATATATATATATATATCATAGTGCTGTCTTGTTTTATTACTTGTATGCATGATTGTCTTGATGCCTTAATATCTTTGGAGATGAATAGCATTGAGCACAATCACTTTACATATGTTTATCCATATTTTGGGAAAGCCATTAGCATAGTCTAAATCAATAGGAAAGCATGCACAGAATATAGATTAGGTAGAAACTTATACCAAATATTCATTGTCTATCGCCACAATGAAAATTCACCCTTCTGCCACTTCTTTTCTATTATACTCATTTCAAATTTGAGTGCATACAAATAATGATTGATGTATTTGGTAGAAAGAAAGAAATAATAAAAAATTGGAAATTCTGCAACCAGCAATGAACATAGGAATAATGGCATAAAGTTTACAAGACTCAAATTTTTATCAAGATTATTAATTTAGTTTGAGGACACAATCCCCAGGAATATTTTATTTTCATTAAAAATATAAAATTTTATGTATTTTTAGTAATCATTAAGTTTGAACCGGTCCGGTTCCGGTCCAGACCTCGGCCGGTTCCGAGTCCGGTTCTGATTTTTAAAACATTGATTTTAGTAAGGCTTAGTGTCAAAAATGGAATGTGTGGTATCAATTTTAATTTAGTTTTATTGGCTTGAATTAGTAGCCATCAAGTGTTCACTTCAGAAACTAAAGTAACATTTTAGGTCAAGGCTGAAAAGGATAAGATGGAAAATGTGCACTGCTTATGATCACCATTTTCTTGGTTTTCATTGTATGGATTAATGTCTTTATTTAGAGTATAGTGGTCATGCTCTAAAAACAGAAATGCGAGACGTTAAAAAAACCATGAAAGCAAAAAAGTTTGGGAAAAAAGGAGAAAAAATGACATTTCTTCTCATGAAAATATCCCAAAGCATGTAGAATTTCCTTTATATATAATTTAGGGTCACTTAAGGTTAGAGAGAGATTGAGTCAACATTCACACCCTCGCTCCCAAAAACAAGCATCGAAGAAGAAATGAAGCAATGTATTATTTTTCTATTTTGAGGTTTTTTGTTACTATGGTTTAGACTCTTAGAGTGTTACCTTTGCTTTTGAGTAGATAATTCATTAAGACCAATGCACACTATATCTATCTCTTTGAAGTCTACTGAGACAACTACCATCAGAAGTATCTGGTATTCTGCAGTGTTAGCTTCAATCATTCTCTAGAATGTCCAAGTGTGAGTGAGCATATCTAAGCTATAGCATGCAGCCATCACTCTCTTTATAGATTATATCGATTGTAATTTTTGAGTAAAATAGAATCATTAGCAATAGAATTCAATATTTTCCTTGTTTTTAGTGTGAGAAATATGGCATATATCCTATGTTAGTCTGTGCTTGTTGGATAAGAAACGAAGAATTTCATTTTTTCTAATACTTTTGTATTCCTCAGGATTTGAACTTTTGCGCATATGATCAACATGTATTTGATGAGATACTTTCCTCAAATTTATGTGATATTTAATGCTTTGTCGGTTGGGAGAGAATAGTAAATAAGAATCGCATGACTTCCAAAAGATTAAATAGCATAATGTATATAAGTTAAATCATAGCTGTTAAATACAACGATCTTGGAATGATTTCCAATATCACCAATATTTTGGTGTTAATAAGTCTCTATTAATCACCAGGATTTGTGACAAAGATATCTTGGAGGCAACAAAATTGTCAGTTCTGAATAAATGGATTATACTTGGGCCATATGTATTTGTTGGCTTAAATTTATTAGATAGTACATAAATAGGAAAGGTTTTTTTTTAATTCTATAAATCACCAGGAGTTGTGACAGAGATATCTTGGAGGGAGAACAATTGTCAATTCTGAATAAATGGATTATACTTGGGCCATATGTGTTTGTTGGCTTAAATTTAGTAGGTAGTACATAAATAGGAAATTCTTATTTTTCGTGTTCTGTGTTCTTCCATTTGCCATTGCATTCTTTCTGATCTGTTGGTTATATTTTGAAATGAGCAGGTTGACTATGAAATTAAAGTAGATGGATCAAGGAAACTCATACGTTTCACAGCTAATGACTGGTGTCGGAATTTAGAGACTATAAAACAGTGGTCACCATTTTTTAGTGAAACTGAACTCTTACAGCAGGTTCTGCCTATTGTTCTCTCATGTTTACATGTTGAAAACCTTGTTGATATATGCTTGCTATATATTTTCTCTATTGATATATTATTCCTAATTCAGTAGACTTTGTTTCTTATTTGTCAACTTAAATGAAACTGTAAAAAATGAGCAAACCTATGTGGATGAAATGAAAAAACGTCCTTGTGAAATTTCATAGAAGTTATTGTAAATTTTACATCCCATTATATGTATAAGATCACATTTACATCTCTCACTCTTTCTGCAAGCTTCTTTGTTTTCTCACATTTTGAACAAATTCAAATGTTCTTTGTCCACACACAGATGCTTAAGATTAAAGTGAGGTTATTCACTGATGCATTTTTGTTTTCATCTAGGAATGAAAAACAAAAAGTTAGTGTTATGTTTAAAATTCTGGAGAAATAACTAATCAATTGCAAAATTAATGTTCATTGACATCAGGAATCATGAAAAATTGTTGTGATTGTGATGTTCTGATTCAATTTAAGATCTTTCTTATAGGGTAGTTAATGAGATACATAAGGATGCCTTGAAAAGGCTGAAATAAAAAAAACTTTGAAATTCTTCTCAAGTTGTATCAAAGCTATATTCAGAGTCCCATAACAAAATTTAAGCAATACTGTGTATACAAAATCCAGCATTTATGTCAGATCAGTAAAGGGGACTGAAGGCACTATATTGTTTCCTTTCACATCACTATCATGTTTTGGAACTGCAACAGCATCAAATCTAGTATCCTCAGTTAGGATAGCAGCATTGAACACCTTGGGAGAGCCATCACATATTTTGCTACAATTGTCTTTGGATTACAAGTATCATCCATATCTGGAACAAACAAAGAGTATGCTTCTAACCAGTAGCAACAGGAGAATCATCAGGAAAATTATCACCCTCATCAATAAAAGGAGTGTTTTCTTTCTAGATTAACATAAAAATCTGCATCCGCACTCACCCACCATGTACAAAAGAAATAACCCTTGGTAGATGGGACCAAAAACTATTGTGACCAGGCACAAAAACAGCAGAACCTGTAGGCTGAATGTCAATCCAAACATATTCTTTAAATTCCCAGCCATTGTTACCAGTTACCACATATTATAGGAGGTTTACTGGCTGGCCCAATTCATTAAGGTCTTCAGAACAATTGTAGGGTGAGCAAACCTGACCTGAGTAATCTTCCTCTAAATTTATGATGGAGATGGCCTTATAACAGAAAATTCTGATGCCACTGACCAAAGAAATTTGAAAGAAAGAACTTATCCTAGGTGATTATAACGAGGAAAAACATAGTAAGTTATGTACCAACACATGTATAGGATTTGAGCGAATTATGTAGAACAACTTTATGGTACATTTTATAAGAAAACTTGGGCGAATAGTTTTTCAAATGATGCTGCTAATTGGTTGAGAGGCTAGGATTTTTGACAAAGGATTTTGTGAAAAATCATAAATTGGCGAAAAATAGCCCATGGAAGTCTTTGGGACATGCACATGTGAAGTTCCCCAAGATGCCTCACCTTGGGTAGCTATAAAATTGTCCTTATTTCTCCTTTTCCACAAATAGTTTCTAACCTGGGATTGAAAATCCAACACTTACAAATTTTGGGAGTGCAGTGGCTATCTCCATGGCTTTAGCTAGAGTTAGTGTCTAACTGGCAGCCTCTTAGCTGAAGTTTAAGTCCGAGGGCATGAATTTGATTGCATCTTACTTGCATGTTTCTAGCCATCGATGCACTTTGGTATGTTTTGAAATTGAGGGGATGCAGAGTATTCATTCCGGCAAATGCAAGGGATTTATTCTTTTCAATGTTCGATGATGGATCTGGGTGTGACAGCAGTGTTGCGACTCGTGAGACACATTGGATTGGGAACGGTTCTAATGTTTTATATGTATTTTCTGAAGTATTGGGGGTTGATCAGTGAAGTTTCGGATGAGAACAATGATTATCATCCATTTTCTGAGTGTACTGCATAGAATGACCCAGTGGTTGAGATGCTCCCTGTTTCTACAAGAGCATGATGACACTACAGTTAGTAGGCCCAGATGATCTCGCTATTACTGGTTTAGGACCATGGTTCAGATTCACTTGTGTGTATGATGGACCACCTACCTTAGACATGTCCATTGAGTAGCATTCCAACAAGGACAAAATGAGATTAGATGATGACCTATGGACATGAAGACCGAGGTTCACATGACAATGGATTCAGGTTGGAAATCGCTGCTGCATTTGATTACTCTTCTCTGGGATTTGTCTGCTACAGATCAAAGCTTAGGAATTCATCAGGTTCGGCTCGACATTCCGATTTCACTGCTTCTATTGCCCAGCCTGGCTGTAATGATTGGACTACATCTCAGTAGATTGAGAATAATTGACGAAGGGATTATGGATCAGAAGGTTCACATGAGATTTGTGTTGAGGTGCACCCATGTAGTGCGATATTGCCAGTAGTTCAGCCAGCTCATCCTACTGTCTTGGCGAGGCATATGCCGGTTCAGATGGAGATCATCATTGTCACTGATAGATATATGAGGAGCCTGTGTATCCTCACACTCAACTGGGTCATAAGTCGACCCATGGTGAACCTCTGTGTATCTATGGAGATCCCTCTCAGGTTGAACCAATTCATGTGTACATAATGTAACAAAGTGAATCTCATTACGCCCTAGGACCACTAACAGGTAGTGATGCCCATGAAAATGCCTTTTATATTGGCAGGGATTGGACAGACTGGATAAATTATCTGTCTGTACTTAAAATCATAATATAAACATGGACATGTAAATTTATGCTATCATATATCTAAGTACAGAAAATGGACAGTAAAAGCAATGTACAAGAAAGGTGGTAAAGGAAGATGAGTGTAGTATTTCTTTAGGAGCTGAGCGTTCCTTGGTTCCTTCGAAGATGTGACATTTGTTGGTTGACTAGTTGGTAAGTAGTTGAGTAACTAAGATATGGTATTCAACTTTGCATATGACAGGATCCCACCATTTTTGGGTTTAAGCATTCTCTCCTTATTGTGGGTGTAATTGTAATGTCCCCTTTCCTATGCCAAAGGCCTAAGGGCCAATTCGAGTCCAAGCTTTGGTCATATGCAAGGGGCTTTGGATGCTGGGAGCTATTGGGTATGAATATCTAGTCCATTTTGTTATAATTCTTCATTGACATATGCAAAAAGGTGTTTTGGAAGGACTAGATGTTACGTTTTGTCGTTAGGAAGGGGCCACATGGTAACTTTATTACTTCTAATTTTACGTTGGGGGTCACTTAGTGGACCATGGCGACTTAAAAAGGGAAAAGTCTACTTAAGTTACTTTTATTTTTTGCCTTGGAGAAGGGAAAAATGCGACTAGAGTTTATTGGGGCTCTTTTGCATTGGAGAAATTATATAAGGAGTTGGGGGAGAAAGGAAAGACATTCTTGCAGATCTAATTATCTTCTTTCATGTGCAACTGCTGTTTGCAAATCTATAGCTTGTGGAGTGAAATCCCGCAGGAACCCTAGCTTCAGTGGTGAGAAATCCATCCCTAACTAGCAGGGCATTCTTCCGGTAGTGAAAGATCTAACCTAGCTTGTCATTTTGGAGCTGTTTTCAGGGCTGATGCTATAGAGATATTACCAGAGGGTTCAGAGGAAGGATTTGAGGAATTTTGGGGGCATTTGGGGAAGATAATCAGAGGGGTTCCAGATCAGACTTACTTACGGCAGCCATTTGGGTTGGGCTTAGCATCACTTTGAAGGCGCCTCCATCATTTTCTGACCCCTTTCCAAGCGAGGCAACTTGTAACCTTTATTTGGGGGTTTTCTAGTTGGCCATTTTCAGATCTGAAGGTGGAAATATTATTTCATATATCTGTTAATGTTATTTCCAAAGACCCTTATTTTTGCTCTTGTATTTAGAGAGTTACAAACCTTTGAAGTTTTCCAGCTTCCTAGGGCATTCTATAATGTTCTGGCGAGCAATATATTATTCCAAAAATTCCAAAAAATATTTTTCTAGTGTTTATTATTATTGTTGCAAGCTTACCTCAACATTTCATGCACTTTGGGCAAATATTTTGTGAGATATCAATTTAATACCATTCGCTGTCCTAGCTGGTCATTTTCTGTAAAAATCACAAATTTTACTTTGCTACAATTTTTTCATATATTTTGTGTATCATTTTTAAGTAGTATCCCATAAGGAATATTTCAGTGGTATTAGAGCTATTGTTCCTCCAGCCTATGTGGGTTAAATATGGTAGTTTGGAAAGATCTTAATGTAAGTTTTTATGAAGGAAATGTTCACCAACATGGTGAAACAACAGGAAGCCATTAACCTTTATTTGAGCCAACTCACTCAGAATTTGAATCAAAGCAAATCTGGGGACAATACGGAAAATGGTGAGAAAAGTGATAAAGGGTGGCCAATAGAGGTGATTGATGAGGATTCTTGTTGGAGGAAATATCAATCTTTGAGTAAGGGTTTTAGAGATGATATGTCTATTTCCATATTATTACATGATGAAGATTGGTAGCAAGCCCAAGCGAGGTCATCATATGCCGGTACTTGAATTACAAAAGAACTCATTTGAATAAGAAGAAGCTTCTAGAGAAAAAGGTATGATTTCCATTGAGCAAAATAATTGCATTAGTGAAACGTTGTTTGTTAGAGAAATTATTCCATCTCATGAGAAGAAATTGGTATATGCAAGCAAGGAGGATGTAATGGAAACTCTTAAAAAGGTGTGAGGAATGGAATAAAAGAGCTAGAGCTGCTAGGTTGATAGCCGCTCAAGCAAGACAACACCTATAAGAGTTCAAGGAAAAGATGAGGGCAATTGATGCAAGGAAGTCTACACCCACAAAAGAAGACTCTATGGAGTAGCTTGACACATGAGGAGGAGCCTCACATGAACACTTGTGTGAAATTGTATGCTGCTACAATTTCCAAACTAACAACTGTTGATCAGCTGATTCATGATAATTTTAATGCCCATTGTAGGACAAGAATGCTTAGGATTTGTGGCAGCTCAATTCAAGTCATCTTGAGACACAAGGACATTGATGAGGATACTCTAAGGTATGAAGTGGATAATGTGTCTTATTTATTGTTGCCTATTCCAATTTATTTCCATCATGAGATGCATGGTATGGTAGATGATGAAGTCTTCATTATGGAGTTTGTTGAACCATTGCTCCAACTTTGTGTATATGAGCATCTTGTGGATGATATATGGTGGCAAGTTTTAGCTCACTTAATAGGTACATGGGCCTGAATGGTAGAACACTTCAGCATGTTTTGTCTCTTGTGCATGGCACTTGGACAAAACAAATATGCAATTGCTTGAGGGCAAGCAATTTTGGGAAGGAAGGATTGTAATATCCCCTTCCCATTCGAAGACCTTTGGCCTATTTTGTCAACCCGACAGCCAAAGGAAAAATATAAGGGTGACTTAAGTTATATTTAATTATTATAAAGTGCCATTAATAAAAGAAAAAAAGAGCACTTATAATAATTTATATGACTTAATAATTATTAAATCTAGGATGGAAAAGGCTCAAATATAAATTGTTATCCATCTCCCTAGGTGAAAAGGCGACTTGCCTTAGAAAGGGGAATGGGAACATAGAAAGGATAAATGCCCATTTTATTATGTATTTCCTCTAGAAAAATGCGACTTGCATTAGGAGGGAAAAAGTTGTTGTGAAAAACATTTAATATGGGAAAATATTAAATGCTTGCATAGGGAAAATCCTTGTGAACTAATTGGATATTGTAGAGGTTGTTTTGGGTATCTTCTTCCTTTATAAGGAGAAGTCGACTTGAGGGGAAGGGATTACATAACCATTTGATATTTTCTGATTTGTGTCTTAAGCTTGTAGCTTTTGCATATATGCTTGGATTTTCTTTAGCTTATGGAGTAAGATCCCACAGGGACCCTAGCTTCAGTGGTGAGAGATTCATTCCTAGCTAGTAGAGCACTCTTCGGTGGTGAAAGATCCACCCTAGTTTGTCATTATTGGAGTTGATTCAGGTCTGATTTGTTTGGGAATCAAAGTAGCTTGTTTTCTTAATTTTTGGAGTTGATTTGATGCCCTAAATGTGCTAGGCGACCTACTTTTTAGGGTAAAATTAGGGTTTTGTGTTTGCTTGTGCGAAAACTAATTTTGGAATATTATTCTTCATATTTTTAATTCACCCAAGATCCAAAGTTTCAGCTCATTTGGACTTCTCTAGCAAAAGATATGAATTTTTGAAGTTATGGTGCAGACAAGTTTTTAAATAATTTATTGCAGCCTTGTTTACATCTGAAATCTGCAATTTTATACATATTTTGGCTTTATAAATTAGTGGTACTAGATTTGAGTGGAAAGATATAAATTTAGAGGTGATTGGTGTGGGTTTCCACTTAACCCAAGTCTATTTCCTTTATTTAATTCAGATCTGTGTATACTTGTTTGGTATTTTGTTACAAGTTGCATTTAATGTTAGGATTGCCTAAAATCCGTTTAGGGGTAAAATAATGTCCATTGGGGACATTACACAAAGGTGATAGTCGAAAGTCATAAACTAATATCTTTGCATCAAGAAGTTTGTGCCAAAAATATTCACTTGCATTGTGGAGGATTCATATAAATAATGAATGGCTTAAATTAGTCCATTTGGGAACATTATTTTGGCTCAATTCAGAAATGATTGTTTTGAACTCTCCCCATAATGTAATAAAGTCGCAAATCTGCCGATGAGGGGTTGATGGGTTGGTGAAGTAGGCTGGTTGTTTCCCACTCCAACCAGGTTCAACTCTTGCTAGGCGCAAACCCTGTTGGGCAGAACTATCTTGAATTAAGGCCAGTTACGGCTGAACACTGAGAATTGGTTGGGGACTGGGACCATATTGTTGTGTCCCAGATGAACAGGAAACGGACCCGCCAACCCTTGTTTATGGATCTTGAAAAGATTCTCGCAAATCTCCTTGAAAAGTCAGCTATCAATCTTGATGGCCAGGGGCCAAATGGTCAGGAGGTTTTGAGGACTTACCTTTCCACAGGCTTAGAACAGGCCTTTAAGCAGTTGTGGATGACGACAAAAAGGGAATTTTGGTGGCATCCTAGGAAATGGTCTCCATGCTTGGTGTATTTTCCTGAATCAGATATTCAAAATCATTTGACTCTTAATGGAATGTTGGGGATTTAAATATCCATCAATTTTTGGCCACCTTGTTTTCTCTCTATCTCACATGCCATCATCTTTGTCATGAGATTCTCTAATCATCTGCCACACTCTTCCTCCACATGTGAGAACTTTCCTTTCATCTACCCGCACCAATTCACCACCTTTCATTTGCATATTCTCTTTTCATTATTCCTGTTTAGATTCCTGAGATAGTTTCTCTTTGAAATTTTTTGGAAGAGACATGGCCAATTTCTGCCGGTTGTGTCAGCAGAAGGGTGATTTTCAGAAGCAGAGTACTCAATAAGGACGAGGTTAGTTTCCTGAGATAGTTGTTCCTTTTTGAATTTTTTTGGGACAGCTATGGCTGGCAAATAATTTCTGCCCCTGTTGGGCAGCAGAAGGATGATTTTCAGAAGCAGAGTACTCAACAAGGGCATGCGCTGAGACCGAGCAGGGGGAATGTAGCCAGCAGCTTTGAATTACCATGGCAAAAACTATTTACAAAGTTTCAGTAGTTGGTTTTATTTCCTATCTTGCCAATGGTTTTTCTGTTTGTAAGAGTGAAGTGGTATATGTGGGAAGCATCCTAAATGGTCAGGGTTTGCCTCAAATTTTTGTGTTTCTCCCCCACTAAGGCCCATTAATTTAAGGGAACAGATCCCCTGCCTCTTAAAGGAACAAAAAACTACTCTAGATTGATAGTAATGAAAAAATTGAGAAATAGCATGCTAATAGATTTTTTCGCTGTCTGCTACTGGGAGCATATTCTTGAAGAATATTTTGTAGGGTGTTTTCTGATAAGGGTTGAAAACCCCATTGTTGCTAAAACCCCTCCTATGGATATTCTTGCCGAGAGTGATCCAAACAAATCCATCTTAGAAACTTTGTTTTTAATAATGTTATGGCTACGAGTGAAATTCAAGCAGGCCTGGACAATGTTGTGCCTACTTGCAAACCTTCTCAATGTGCAGGTGAGCATGCGATGAAGAACCAAAACCTGTTGCTGAGGATGTTGCCGCTATCAAAGCCAACCTTTCATTTTTATGATGTTCCCTAATAATGCTTCCTCCTGTCACTAAGGAGCTTGACCTGCTCAATCCTCAAATGTTTTTTGCACCTCTCTGTGCGTTTGTGGAGATGAAAAAGGACCTCAATGATTTGAGAGAGAATGTGGAAATCGAACAATTCACCAGTTGAATACCCTGTCCTGTAAATTGACTAATCATTACAAGCCCCCACATCCAGGAAGGATGATGCTTTGGGTGACATAAGAAACAACGTGGTATGTTTCTGTTGGGGAATGTTATAGATGTATTCTTGATATTTACAGCAGGGCCCCCGTGCTATAGGCGCAGAATTCTGTAGCATTTAAGGCTTCGTTTTTCCATTAATCCTTTTATAGAGGATCAATTTTAGAATGAGGACGGTCCATGGCTAGAGCAGAAAGGAGGCAGATCAAGATGGATAGGGGAGGAGGCTTTGATCCTGCAAGGCCTCCTATGCCCTTTGCAGAGTAATTTCTTCTTTTGTTTTCATGGCTAGTGATATGATTGGTGAGCAGATAAGGGGGTATGCCTTGATGATCCTTCTTGTGATTTGATACTCATTGATACTGGCAGTGGCTATCGGATAGCATCTAGTGTTATTCCTGCTGATACTGATAACTTAGATAGCAGTCCTTATGGTGGCTATGATTTTTCATAGACTTGGCGACATGATGACTAGTGTCCCGAATCTACCTGGTTTTTCCTGATCAATTTTACTGCTCTGCTGATTGTTGGAAAGAAGCAAGGCTGTTATAATATGATTTTATTTTATTTTTTATTTATGAACGAGGGTCAGCTGGTCTCTCTCCCATGTTATATTGCATATACCAAAAAAGTTCCAAAATGAGTAGCCATTACAATTTGAGGTAATTTGCCTTCGAGATCAGTTCTATGAACCACACCAATTCAAGAGGCTAAATCTAACCACCTAGTTATAATGCAGGAGGACAAGCCAGACAATCACTCCACATACTATTACATAGAAACAATACATTACCCCCAAGGGGAAAAAACATGACAGAGCCAAACACCGAAAGCCGGAGCAAAAAGAAGAGAACACATCCATTATACAGGGGCATGCGTCCTTCACCCCGATTCCATCCCCGCCACTTGACAGGCTATATGCAGTCCAGAGGGGAACAAGGGGAACAGGTTCATGCGACTTTCCCAAGGAGATATTGCTCTGTGCGAAAGCGACTATACAACCAAGGAACTTATGGGCCCTTGCAACTCTTTTTCTCAAAGCCACAAGCCTAGGAGCCATTGGAATGATGGGAGGGTGCAGAAAATCCATCTTCAGATCAATCTGTCATGAAGAATACATCCACTAGAAGCCCTGCTTCAGTAGTGATTTACCACCTTCTCTGTGAAGTTTGTCGGCACTCCAACTCCATGAAAGTTTCTGGATTGCCTATAACAAAAATTGTGATGCATCCGTTTATCAGACAGGGCACAAAACAAGGCCATTTCCCTTTTAAGCAGCTGGTCGGATGGAAGCGTGGAAGCAGCTGGTTGCTCATTGCTGGATAGCCGGACGTGAAAATGAAGAGCAAGAGCAGAGCATCAAAGAGGATTGCTAAAAACAGGGTAGTCAGAATGGAGTCAGAATCCAACAATAAAAGGGTGAGGGCATGTTTGAGAAGGCTTGAAGCCTCGGACCTTAAACATGTGATGCCTGTGGGAGAAATAGTGCAATCAATACCGCCGCCACTTAATGATAACCGGAGATGGTGATGGAGCAATTGTTTTTTCAATGATGGTTTGCTCATGTGGAGGGTAAATCAGGAAGTAGTAGCTCCCAAAATACGATGCCACAGCTCTGCCATGTTGTCAACCAAATCTTCCATAGTTTGGGATACTCCATGATTTGCAAGGAAGTCCACCAACCTATTAGCCTCCTGGTAATAGTGTTGAATGCGCCACTCGGTGAAGAGGGCAAGAAGATGACAAGATTGTCCAAGGATATTATCGAATCGCCATGTCTTGGGATTGTCCAAGGATGTTATGATATGGTTTTATTTTATATAATTTTGGCTTGTTTGCCAGTTGGCTAGATTTTCTGCATAGCATAAAACCTAGGCAGTCATGAGATAAATCTCCCTCATTTACCGGTGAGGCTCCCGTGTCAAATTTGTCAATTAAAATATGCTAGTATCTATATGGGGTTTTACTTTAACTGTTCAGCTCATGAACCATAGCTGTACAGTTCTGCAGCAAGTAAGCAGTTGTTTAAGAAAGGAAATATTTATAGAAGAAGGGAATTATATAAACACAGAGAAGAAATGGGGAAGATGTGCATCCCAATCAATAGATAACAGAGTTGATTGCATGCACATAGAAGAAACCAATAGATATCAACACAGAATTATAAGCAAAGGCAACTCTAGATCTAGATCTAAAATAACACAAAGTTTATTCAAAGATCTAAGATAGAAAGCTAGAAACACAATACACCGTGACACAAAGTTCTCCGGAAATCTGCTCCTGTATATTCCTTTGCTTCAAGTGGCTCTCAAGGGTTTCAGCACAAAGTCTGGAACACAAGAATGCTGCTTACAAATTCTGATCATTAACCCGGAGGTTCTTCTTCTACTTATAGAATGTAGAAGGGAAAGTACAAATGGGAAACTCAACTGAACTGAAACATAAACAAGAAGTAAAGATGACATTTGGCAATCATCCTCCACTAACTTCTCCTTAAGTGACACATGTATCACTTAACTAATAGAATTGTTCCACATAACTTAAAGTAATGGTTTCAAAACCAATAACTTTAAAGTTTTACAATTTCATCCGGGAACGTGGAAAATAGAAGAAAATAGAAGAAGTCAAGCCAGCTGTAACATTTATATCTTCTTTTTGTTCTGATACTGAATATACTTGTCGAACATGTAATTCAACATCTTCCCATCTGTCTTAGCCACAGCTTCCTTTTCTGTCCTGAACTGCAGCAATCCTTCGTTCAACACCTTGATACATGCTTCCACATCCTCCAAGCTCGGCCCGAACCTCGCAATATCCGACTGCAGTGCCACCAGTCTGCTAATGGAATTCATCGTGAAAGGCTTAGTAGCTCCATCAATTCTCCCTTGTACCATCAGAAGAGACCCTTCCAGGGAATTAGGCACTCTGCTAGGAATGATCCGTACGTATGAAGTAACATTTCCGACCACTTCCTCCTCAGTGAAAGCAATGATATTGTCTGGTAAAGACGATGTCTTACTCTCAAGTGCCTGCATCCTCTTCAGCAAAACTCTGCAGATCTCCAAACGGAAAGATACTGCAAACTCCAGCTGCTTCCCCTTCTCAACTGATCCGTCCGGTACAATCTGTTCCGCAACCAACACTTCTCCCGGCAGCTTATTGATTTCGGCCAAAGTACTCAAGTTACTCTCAGCAACTGTGTTCATATCTACTATGCTTGTCACCAGTTGCTTCAGCTGATCTGCTGCATCATTCATAACCTTCAGGCGGGCTGGCACCTCTCCGAGTTGTACAGAAGCTTGACGAATAATCAGATTCTTCCATTCGTCGATAGCTTTCACCTGATTGCTTGCATCTTCCATCTCCTGCATCAGATGATCACTCACCTGCTCTTGAGCTGAAATGGGCTGAGTGGAAGATTTAGCAACCTTGGCTATGATCTCACACAACTGAGATACCTGCTTCTGAAGTTCTTCTTTCTCCGCCTTTTCTCTGTCAAGCCTAAGGAATAGAGCATCTATCAATGTCTGTGTATCCTGCTTCAATCCTTCTGTGGTGGCTTGACCGATAGGTACTCTGGTTACTGTTATGTCTTCTGTCGTGAGCTCATCCTCTTTCTTTCCTTCCGCCGGAACTGACATCTCAGCAAACTTCTGCCCCGACTCCTCGATGATCAACCTTGAAGTTACCTTAGCAACTTTAGGTTTTCTGTCTTTTCCGCCTAGACTCTGGAGTAGCTGCAAGTCGTGTTCCTCCAAGTTCATTTCCACTCTAGCTTCTGGAACCAACTGCGAAGTCAACCATTCTGAGAAATTACTTCTCGGAGAATGAGAAGTTGCTGAGTGTACTACTATCTCCCACTCTGTTTCCTCTCCATCAGAAACTGCTACAGTGTTATGGCTGTCATCTTCTGAATCATCCAAGGACAAAGCTCTTTCGAACTCTGCCATCTGCAGCTTCAACGTCTCTTCTGGAACAGGTGCTGAACAGAGTGGCTGAGGAGAGAAGATGAATGTTGCCGGATTCAGTGGAGGCATGGAAGTGTCCTGCTGAGGTGCAACAGTCGGTGAAGTACTGGATGTTGGAGAAGCCGGAACTAATGTCATTGCCGTGGAAGTGATCTTCTCTTTTGATTGAGACCTTCTGTGCACTTTCATCTTCTCGGGCCTTCTGCTGCTTTCTCCTCCGTGCTTCCTCTTGAGGGAATCTCCTGTGCCGAAGTTGCCCGTGACTTGATTCATCAATGCTTTCATCAAGGCAGTATCCCTTCGTCAGCAACCAGTTTGAAGTATTCACCAGAACAGCGCCAGACCTTTCCTTCAATTGTATGGCAGCCCCCTACGTTATCTTGAAGTACGGCTCTATCTCCTCCCATTTGATGGTAAGTGTCAAGTAACACATTCCCATCATCTTTAAGATCCGCAGGTATCCATGCTAGTCCAAAGTCGAACACTTGCCGTGCTGATAGCCTGCTGAAATCCTTCTTTCTAACCTCGTACTCACTTTTGCACTTCATCCAGAAATCCTCTAATGAAGGCACATGTGCGTACTCTTGGGAGATCGTCTTCCTGGCTACTCCAAATGGATCGAAGTTCAGCCGTGCCGGGAAGAACTCTTGCTCGTACTCAGATAACATTTCCGCTTCCAATCCTCGAGCTTTATGAATGCTCTGGCAGCTATAATGTCCCACAGTGATCGGGAAGAAGCCCGTAGACTTGTGCCATTTCGACTGAAGGTCGTGTATCTCCACAAGTTGTCTGCTCAGCTCCATGGTGATCAATCTATCATTCGGATATCTGGGCAGCTTAACCGGTTCTCCAGAAAAGCCGGTAACCCTGAGGTATGTGAAATCTGCAAACTGAATGAATAGACTGCCAATTCTGGATACAACTTCCCACGCTTCCTTGCTCACCCTGTTGGCCTTTAGGTCCCTGTCTAGCCTGCAAATGAATTCGTAGAAGAATCCATCATTGACCACTTTGAAATCTTTCTTGCACGTAGGTACAGTAAGCTGTGGGTAGCACTCGAAAATGGGGTCCTTAGAAAGAACGCCACATCTATCCAGCTTGGAGAAGATGCCTTGTGAAGCTGCTGCATATACCAAATAAGAAGTCATTTTGAAGCTGAAAGTACGCTTCACGTTCCGGAGTTGCTCACCAATGTTGTCGCTAATGATTTCTGACCAATTGATTATTGAATCAGCTTTGTTGATTTCAATGGTCCTGATGAAAGCATACATCCATGTACGGAAAGTGTGAGCGTTCGCTTCGCCATTTATCCTGCATAACAATTTGGCAATATCATCTACCTCCTGTACCAGATTGGACCGCGGAAGAGTTCTTGGGAACTTGGAAGGAGATCTGGGCTTCTTCATGTATCTATTGTTCATTATGTTCACGCAATCAACTCTATGCTTCTCCCACCTGCTGCCGGCATCCTGAATGCTAATAGAAGTCACCACCTTTCGAGCCGGAATCTTCAAACAATAATTGATGAACTGTGCGTCCAACCGAATTATTGTTTTCCCCGTAGCATCTCGCACTGATCTGGATGATGGATGGTAAGACCTAGCACACTCCATAACGAACTCTGGCAACTGGGTTGTGTATGGAAAGGCTGCAACTCGAATAATTCCACTGCTTTTAACTGCACGCATGAGGGAAGTCTTCCCTGCTCTGGATCTATCAATCAATTCGGAAAGAGGTTCCGGACCTAGATCTGTGTCTCCTATGTCTGTGAATTTGGAAGTGATGCATGACTCCGTTGTGCTTTCTTTTTCATCCCTCTTTGCCATGGTTGTGTCTATCTTTGTTTGAACAATTCTTTTTCTTCTTACTCGGCCGGAATTCTTCAAAACTGGTGCAGATCTGGATAATTCTTCAGATTCGGAGGATATATTCAATGTATTGGACATTGATTTAAGCTCCCTTTCTTTTGTAAAGCACCTGTAACGAATTCCTGCAATTAATTCAGACAAAGATGGCAACCGGAACATGAACAGTGGATTTTAATCATAAAAATCTGCATAATTCAAGCCTGCTGCCCCAAATTTGATGTTCTATTTGCATGCAAAGCAAGCATGAATTTTACCAACTTCACCTGAGCACCTGTATCACTTATGCAAACAATTATCCAGACACAAATCAACCTCCTTCAACCTGTGCGCCAATTTTGGAAGCTTTTAGCATTAATTTCACCTTCTTTTGAGCAAAAATCCTCTTCAAATGGGGCGCACTTTTCCTCTGGGCTGCACTTCTCTGCTTGTGAATTAATTAATTCATCCTTATGGCAGCCCCTGCTTATATAATCCTCATGATTCTATAATTAATTAATGCCTTTCCTATTCCTGGCAATTAATTAATTAATTAATAAGCTTCACTCTTCAAATGGGGCGCCTATTTTGTGCATGCTTATGGCTGCCATTAAATAAATTAAATTTATTTAATTTTAGACTTCTGCTTCCACTTAACTCAAGCCTCACAGTATGCTTTGACCTTAGCCACTGAAAATAGGAATTAATTTAATCATTTAATACTTAAAAAAGTATTATTTATCTCCCAAAAGGGGCGCACTTTTTGACATAAAGGGGCTGCATTAAATAAATATTATTTATTTAATTTTAGAACAGTCTATTTTCAACCTCCTTTTGTCCATTTACCTCTGTTGACTTTTTCCACAAGCCTGGGCGCCAAAATTGGAATAAATATTAACAAATATTTATTTAATGCATTTATTATTCACCCAAGGTGGGTCGCACTTTTTGGAATAAAGAATTTCTATTTTTAAAAGTCAGATGTCAATGGGATTATTTACCCTGCAAGGCAGCCCTGAAAATCCCATGATTCACTTAAGTCGTTTGACTTTCATAATGGGATTATTTACCCTGCAAGGCAGGCAATAAAATCCCATGATTCACTTAAGTGATTTTTCTTTTATTCCACAATGGGAATTTTTACCCTGCAAGGCAGGTAAGAAATTCCCGCCTGCCTGCTGCCTCTAATTTTCCCATTGTGACTTAAGTGGCGTTGCTTCCATGGGAAAAAGTACCCTGCTAGGCAGGTACAAAATTCCCACCTGCCTGCTGCTTCCAAAAATCCCATGATCCACTTCAAACCCTCTTTTTCCAAAAATGCGGCCAGCCCAGAAGAGGCTTTTTGGTGCACGACTTCGTCTTTTCCCAGAGAACCAGACCTCCGATGGCGAATTCCTTCTGGCACAACGTGCGTATGTGATCTCCAGATACTCCAGGCCAAGAATCAGGCCAAACCGGCAAAGGAATTGATCCAGAGAAATTTCACAGAAAACGAAACGGGAAAAACACAAAAACACAAAACGTTGCCAGAAGTCACAAATAAAGCCCAGAATGAATTCCTGGTTAAAACCCTACTGGTATATGGGAATAACGATATGTACGATCACAACAGAGTTAAACCGGAGCACAAATTGCCTCAAACGGGGCTCAAAATAATTAAATACAAATTTTCCGCAGGCAAATCCCGACGACAGAATATAACAATTTTGGGCATCTGGGTATTTGGCGAAAATGGCTTATATGGCTCCTTGGGAATATCTTGACACATTACAGGAACTTTCTGGCAATAAAAACACAAAACGACCCATTATTTTAAAAGTACGAAATTTTTTCGGATAGGGTAGTCTCAGATTTCAGGATGACATCTGGGGACACCATTGCCCTTTAAAAAGAACATCCAATTCTTTTGTACGTTCTAGAAGATTTTATGTCACTTCCAATATTGAATAGGACAAAGCAATGGTTGCGATGCAATATTAAACAGTTGGAGAAAGTTTGGATAGAAGCGTTTATGGAATGTGGAAGATGCCACAGGAAGACTGTCTGCTAAAAGCTGTCCAAAATGACAACGAAATAGTTTTGTCATATCAATCCAATACTGAACTAAACTTTATCAGTCCTCTCCAAAATGGGAAGAATGAATTAAAGGAAGTTTTCAGTATAGTTCAAACCAACCACATTTCTCAAACTTTTCATTAACTAAGATGAACAGGATAAAGCCTCTGAATATTAGCCACAAACAAAATTTCCCCACATGGCTTACAAATGAACACGAAATATGATGTTGTGTATCATAACATAATGGAATCTATGGAGGGGATATTACTTGTTAAGACTTGGAGCAAGTATTTTGCAAGGGTTCCACTGTTCAAAACTTTTTCAAACAAGAGCCAAATATTTTTTTAAGGAGTTTTCCCAAATCATTTTACTAAGCTTCTTTAATTAGATTTGGACAAGCAAATTTAAGAGTTCGAAACATGGGAAATGTAAAGACTTCAAACTTCTCTTCTAAATCAAATGAATTGGTAGATTCCGCTTTTACACTTTATCAAAGAGGTCTCTATATGTAGACATGTGAACCACATAAAATGGTGTTGATAGACTCCATGGGTTATATCAAGCACCTCATCAACCAATGAGGACACTACCACTGTTAACAGAGAATGACTTGGGCTGTAAGATAGGGTGTCCATTAGTTTGAAGTCGAATGTTATATAGAAAACATTTACATCATGTCCCTTTTTGAGGGTTTGATAGACTTATCATTACAACAAGATTTTCTTTCATCTACCTTATAAAAATGGAACCTACTCTCATGCATAAGAGTTTCCTTCTATCATTAAGTACGAATTTGAGAATGCGCTAGGATCCAAATGAAAAGATTGAAGAAAGCACCTTTACCCTTACTTTTAATGCCTTCTACACCCTTCTTAGTACCCCTAGACACATCAGCTATCATTGGATGATATCATATGATATGTTCCCTTCTTTGTATTTTCATCTGATGACAGCTAGAAATATGATTGTGTTGTTGTTACAGGATCTATTTTCATTATTAAACTTGAATCAATGACTAATTCAAAAGCAGAAAACATTAAGCATCCTAATCAAGATTAGCATCTACCTGATTTATTATTTATAGGTTCCTAATCAAGGGAAACATTTAGCTTAATTGGTCATAATATATTGGGAAGCAACTAGCTTGATTTGTCATAATATGTTGGAAAGCTCAACCTTTCTTTACACCCTTTGCTATAAATATTAAAAACACAAAGACTTCATATAGAGATATAGGAAACCTGTTTCCAAGTGGGTTTTATGTTATCCGGTGATGTAACTATGTCAATTATGTGGAAGGCAAGACAAATATGGAACAAGAAAAGCATCCTTCAATATTGATGCATTGATCATCCTCTTGAGGTAGTATTAGGACTTATGCACCAAAGAGGAGATCTACATTACTGATGAAGATCACGACATTCATTGTTGTTCAATGTCTTGCTTGTGGTATCATTCCATCCTATTTCTAAAGTATTAATTTGCTCGTACATAAGTCCATTATTAATTACTACAGTTTCTCATGATTATCATTATGAAGCCCTGCAACATGGCCCTAGGGTGGTGGTTAATACTTTGTTGATAATTTCTTCTTTGTTGTTCATTTTGAGAGAACATGGGTCCTTTGTCACTGTTTATAAGCTACGTTGCTAGGATACTTCCCCCAGCCCCCCGAACCTTGCCTGATACGTATCCGGTATGGATACGTCAGGGTTTCGGGTATGCTTACGTGATGGATACGTCTGGGTTCTTGCTGTGTACGTCCAAATATACCCGAAATGAGAGAACCCTGAAGGCTACCCATGTTTTTTATTTGAACCATTTTCAAGCTTAAATAGACCTATTTACCAAATCACAAGTGACAACACATTATATTTCTTTTTTTGACTTAGTCCATACGAAGAATGTTGCCTAACAATTTTTCTTGGAACAAATCCACATTCCAACCCATATAACAGGGCCAGCTGAAGTGTAAATATCTTAAGTGTGTTCATATGTTTTGAATATTATGGTTTAACATAATGATCCTAGTATATTTAAGTGCAGCAATGTGTCTAGATTTGAAATAAAATTGTACGTGAAAAAAATTGGAACCCACAACCCTCTGTCCACGTGATCAATGAAATGAAAATGTTAAGTCTCAAGTATATTGAATGTTTTGAACATTGATTCAAGTTTTGTATTACTATTTCAGTTTTTATGGACTAAAAAATGAGTAAAATGAGTATATATAAATATATATATATATATATATATATATATGTATATGTATATTTAAATATATATATATGTATGTATGTATATTTAAATATATTTAATTTTTAATATATATGTATGTACATAAAATATATATATATATATATATATATATATATATATATATATATATGTACGGACGTATCCAAGACGTATCGTACCCAAGTGTTTTTTAAAATTAACGTATCCGCGTATCGAACCCGTACCCGACCCGGTTTTCATACCCATATCCTGGCAACATAGTTTATAAGCTTTCTAGTTTGTGTGTCACTTTAGTCCCATAAGTATAACATGGTCACTTCGCAGTTTAAAACATTTATGGGCTGATTAGCATCTCCAGGATAAATGGTCCGATGGTATGTTTAACTCTTTTTGAAGGAAATGTTGACTCCATGAAAATTGAAGTATAGGCAGGATTGATATGCAGAAGTTGTTTGGAGCCATTTATTAGTGAGTTGGGTGCTCAAAGGGATGAAAATGGTGAACGTCATGTGGTACCTGTTGAGATTTGAGCAGAAAAAGATTTGGCGATGGCAATACCATTTCCTTACCTACAGGGTTCAGTAAGATGATTAGCTGCCACTCTCACCTAGCACTTGAGTAGGATTGTACTCCGTTCTAACAATCTGTGAAGAACCCTCTTGTTGCCGCGTATGGAAGTAAAGGGAGCCATATCACACGGTAATTTGATGCCATCATCACATCTTGTTTAAAAGTAAAAATCAAAATTCCATTTCGAGGGTCACTTGCAATTCCATGAAGAAAGTTGTAGCTCCACTATATGTTACTATGATTCCTTCAAATTTTAACTAAAACTCTCTTATCAAATAGCCTTATTAGCCAATCAAAATCTTCTTGTAAGCCTTACAAACTTCTTTAAGACATACCTTGCTAACTTCAATCACTAAGTTCATTCTTTTTCGAGAAAATTGGCCCATTACATAGAAGTGCAAAGTTAACGAAGTCATAAACATTTAAAGACAAACAAAAGCCATTAAACTTCATATAAGATTTACATGCATGACCAATATTCCCAATAAACCTCCAAGAGCAACAATATAGCTAATGGCATCTAAATCACAATGCAAGATGTATTCTACACTTATTTTAAAGTATTATATTTTCAAGGTTTTCCAAATTGCCAAATCATTTTGAATTCTTACTTTCCAAATGTTTCAATGAAGCTGCCAGTTTCTTCCTAGTTAGTCAAAGTTGTTATGATTGAATCCTAAGTGCTCATAAACTATTATTTGTGCACCCCAAGGTTACCAGAGGATGACTATTGGTTTATTCAAATTTCATACAAAACTATTGGTTTAAAGGACTCAAAATTTGATGATTTTGACCTTTTGTTGGTGAGACTCAGGGATGAAATATAATCCCATTTAATAGGTGTCCATGTTCTTTGCATGGCTTGCATAACAAGCTTGTTGCAAGAAAGTAAGTTATTCATAACTCGGGACATTGTAGTGGAACGAATTCCACATGCATCCCGAAGTATTTAGATTTCTAAACATTACGTCATCAATTAAAATTCCTCAAACTTTCATTTTCAAAAAGAGGTAAATTGAAAAAATAATGCACGAGTGAAATACACAAGAGGACCTAAAGAGGACAAGTTTAAAGAATTTTGGATGTATTCCACTAATGCTATTCTTACCAATTTTGAACTAAAGATTTCCTTAAAAAAAATAGAAAATAAAAACAAGATTATTTGAGGATGTAATGTCCCCTTTTCAAAATTAATTAATTCTGGATACCCGAAGCCTATTTTTTTAATTTCCTGTAGGATAAGGGGAATCAATGAAGGAAATAAATTAATTTAAGTGATCCAAAGGTTCTTTTATATTTTAATTGCAAAAGGACACTTAAATTATATTTTAATAAGCGGGGCCACAAAGCAGAAGTGGAATAAAATATTATATTTCCAATATTGGGCGCAAAAGGAGAAGAGAGTGCATGAGTGAAATAATAATAAAATAATGGAGTGCATGAGGAATTAAATAATGAATTTCCAACATGGGGCGCCAAAGATAGAAGCATTTGCATGGGCATCAAGTTTATATTTTTAGGATGGAGTACCAACTTTGGATATGCCAATTAAATGATTTTTAATTATTTTAAAGCATGCATGTAACTCCAAAAGGTGGCGCCAACTTTGGGAGAAGGCATTAAAAGTTATAAAAGCAGATTTTGGGGATTATTATTGTCACATCTTAGAAATTATCAACTACTTCATAATACATTGTAAGTAGCTTTTGGTTTTGCATCTGTAATAGAGGACGAAAACCCTCATTTACACACAGATTTGAGGACAGAAACCCTCATATCTAAGCCTGAAAATTCCATCCAGGGTTTGCAGTGATGATTCAGAGTTCAAATATTCATCCAGTTCATCTAGGGCATCATATTTAGGGCTGTTTTATCATCCAGACCAACGAAGTACAGCCAAGGATTTCTTCAGACAAACATGCTCTGCAAGGCATACTGGAAACTTCCATAGTTGGATGCCACCCTTGTTAGATAGATTTTATGTTGGGTGCCACATTCGGAGAGTTTTTGCAAGGGTTTCAAATTGCATGTTTATTTCTTGCAGCCTTCTACATATCCAGATCATCAAAATTGAGCCAATAATTGTATACATATATTCTGGTATTTGCCCTGAAGCTGATTTGAAAATAAATAAATTCTATTTTGTCTACAATTGGGGTTTGCTGTTTTTATAAAAAATCAGTTTATTGTTGCTATCATAAAAGTTCAAATTTTAATATTGTTGCCCTAGAGTTTGATAAAATATCCAGATTGGTTAAAAATTATCTATAGGGATATTACAGAGAATCAGAAGATGACTGAGCAATATAAGCAGCAGCTTCAACATGTAATTCTCAATACGGAAGGGACTATTGAAAAGATTCAAATTGAACAACTTCACACATCTTGTAAAAATGAAAATCTGGAGTGGGAATAGGCAACTCACTAAAGATTCTATGATCTCCTCTATTGTGTCCTTGGAGAAGCACTTGTCAATCAATGGACGACTGCATTCAGACAAAATCTGTGAGGTTTCCAGCAATATATTGTAATCAATAACTCTACAAACTAGGAAAATCTGCCCAGAAAACAAGGTATTTCGATATGCTCTACATCCAAACTGCATTGGTAGAATCCTAATTTTCTAATGGACCAATGTATAAAGTTTTGATTTTAATGATTACTTCTTCAGAATGCTTTTCTCCCCAGGTTGGACTTGGATAGAAAATTCTTCAATCGCTGCTTTGACAGCATTATGATCTCCAGATTTCAAAGTGATTAGATGCTTCTCAAGTTCTGGCAGTTTCTGATGTAAGCAGGAAACACAAAATTATGAATATAAAAGAAAGAATTGAATTGAATTAGTACTTTAAGTTATAGTATGTATGAAAATCAAAGAAAGTATATAAAACATGTATGCTGATGCTTAACAAACCACCAGCTTAAGCTTAAGGCTGTGGACAACACAAAAAAATAATTTATTTTGCTAGATTCCAAAAGCTTTTTGGTCTTCTGCCCAGGTAACATCTTTGACGATTAAAAATACCTCATTTGGAACATAATGAGTGGCAAGACCACATGCAACCATTTCCGCACCATCAACACGTGCTCCTGTTAAGGCTAAATATTCCCCTGCAATGTTATCAGTTCCGCAAGAGATAC
The DNA here is from genome assembly GCA_019776745.2 of Taxus chinensis. Classification (NCBI taxonomy): domain Eukaryota; kingdom Viridiplantae; phylum Streptophyta; class Pinopsida; order Cupressales; family Taxaceae; genus Taxus; species Taxus chinensis. The sequence goes on along the minus strand of CM034153.1, from coordinate 720,501,014 downwards.
AGTCAGATTATTTGGAAAGTAAAACATGTGTATTTACATGGCAGCTATTTCCAGCCCTTCATCAGCTATCAATGCATTTTGTGTATAAGCAATCAAAATGTAAGCATACTTTCCTATATTTTATTTTTCATATCCATTTTTCTTTGACCCTAGGTCCCACGGGTTTAGGGGTGTGGGGGGAAGACATGGGAGGAGGGCCTGGGGTTGGGAAGTGCAGGAATGCAAAAATGAGACACCCAGACGGACCCATAAATCCAAGAAATTATATTTGAATAGGAAAAAAGCATGGGGACAAGACGGGAGTATGGGGATAGGGGTCCAAGGTGTAGGGGTGCATCCATGCAGAACATATTTGGACTGAAAAGCATGCAATTGTATGCTGATGTTACAGATGCAGCTCGTATTACCTCTTTATGAAATTTGAACTCTTTAATTCCACAACATTGCATTTTATTACACAAATATTCAACAATGACTATTCAGACATAAGAATATGCTTGTACCAAGATGTCCTGGAAGATGCGAATGAACATATGAGAAGCTGCAATCGGTGTGGAATCCAAAGCCAGCCTCGGGAGTTGCAAATACCTGTAGCAACCATTGAAAATAGATGTTATTCTGGAAAACACGTTACATTCTCATAAAATTTTATGAGGAAGTATGGAGTGGAAAAATTTTGACAACCGTGTGACATTGCTCAAAAATCAACAAAGTGAACTCTCAATAATCATTAACTGGACTAAAGATAAAATCACATAAGTCACTACACGGAAAGTGTTCATTGTTTACAAAGATACTACACTACCACAAAATATCAATTACAGAATGCTAAATGCATATCACATTACAGCATAGCAGAATATGAGAGTAGTTGATGCTTTATTCATAGGTAATGCTCATTACAAACTGTTCTGTAGGGGGAAACCTGGTACTCAGCACCCTTTCCCCGACATACATCATCGTATTCATATGATGAAAATACCCAATGAGTTGTGGGATAAACACAACCATCAGCAACCGAACACAACCAACAAGAGTCGTTATAAACTACCTACTGCCGAAAATACAAACATTAACCGCAATACAACGTCAGCTGCTAAAATATGTAATTACTAAGATGCTGAAACCCATAACCATACTGATATGACATTCTACATTCTTCCCCCCTTAAAACAAGTCAGAGTCCCTTCTGCCACAATTCATAGACAACACAATACAAAATTAGAGGTAAGATGGAAGACATTCTTGGATATATTGTTGTAGCTGGAATTGCCAGATACCCTCGTGGAAAATCCTTCAAATGAAAAAATTCTGTTTTTTGTGAAATTCTGAAATGCCATGCAACTGGCGGTTGACAAGTCGAAGGGTGTACCGCTATGGAAGGGCATACAGCTTTGCTTGAGGATCGTATGACTGCTGCATTCAAAGGGTGTACTGCCACTGCATTTGAAGGGTGGGCTGCTGGAGGTGAGCGGCTCAAATGTGGAAATATGGTCAGGGTGGAAGTATGGTCAAAGGTACATGTAGTCTCTTTGAACTTAAATGTACAGTAGGCTGTCTCCATTTCTTTCTTCCCCCTTTTTCTGATGACTATGACTTTTTATTTTGCCTGTAACTTGACTTATCTGCACGGTGGTATTGGGTGAAACAAAAATCGACCTTCTTTGGCTTAGTGCCAAGATTTGAAGGATATCCGTTCTTTGAGCATACGGTCCCTCTTTGATTTTTCCTTCTTTTGTGTATTTAACTTTTATTCTATTAACATTCAGTGTCCCTTAATATTTTTGCTCGATATGATGTATATTTTGGACGTAGACTCCCAACATTATTCACATTAATAATGTCATCCACATCCAATAAAGTTTTTATTCAATCACTGCATCTTTACATCTCGTACTGTCCACATTCAGTAGTTGCTCAGCCCAATTATTTATTATCTTATTGATTTTAAATGGCCATATACAAATTACTTCTAATTTGTCAAACTTGACTTCCCATTGGACATTACCATTTCATATAAACACCCTACATGTGAAATTCTTATCATGCTTGTACTTCCATTGTCTTATTTACACAAGTGCCCTTAATTTGAAGTTTGCACGCCAAAAGTATTGATCACAGCAACACTTCCTCTGCCTCAACATATCCTTGGTCCACCAATGTGCCATGACTCTGTTTTCATCTAGGTCAAGTATATCCGTCATATCCGGCTGTACTTCAGGAGGTTTTACCTCACCTTCTATTAAAATGTTATCCATAGACCCCACATTCCCACTCATTAAGTCAGCTCTTTGGACTTCAAGTCATCTACACATTCAAATTGGTGGGCCAACTTATCATAGAACATTGCACCCCTAACAATATATCTTGTGAACTCTGGTGGGTAAGCCAATTGTGATGGTGAAGGTTTGGAAGGACTTGGCATCACCTACATCTACTTCTAGTTATCTCACTACAAGCCTTTGCCTTCTTCAATCTCCATAGTCTCTATACTATTGCCATAAGGTTGGAACACTTCGTAGTCTTCTATCTGCCAACAATGGAATAGGTCGTTGAGGTAGTTTGTCTCATCTTTGAAATGCAATTATAAATCCAAGACTCTTTCATTGCTCGACTCCATGGTACCTCATTATCCATCCAATGAGCTCTTCTTTAGAGTTCAAATCTGATGACTTAAATGAGGCTGCTTCCTTCACTAACTACCAAATTCTTCAAATCTACGACATACTTCCAACCTTTGTTTTCAATGGAGATTAGATTCTTTTTCTAGTCAAGGTCGATTTTTGCTGCTATCAACCAACACCATCCCAATAATGCATCATAAGCCTTCATTTTCAACATGATGACTAAAAAATTCAACAAAAATAGTTGGGTTCCAATAAATACCTTTTGTCCCATTAGTACACCCAATACCTTAATCCCATGTTAATCTACTCCTACCAATTGAATGTCAGAGGCCACGTTGTTGGCTTCCCAAGAACCTTCCAAGTCTCCTTCGAAAGAACATTCACATGTAATATCCCTCTTATGGAATATATGGGAAAATGGCAATCAACAAATAATATGTCACTCAAAACTGATTGGAACACTGCTGTAGTTAATTAAACCCAGCTTGTGCATTCAGTTAGATGACTCAATAAACCCAAGGAAGGGGTTTAATGGCCTCCAACGAAATAGCACAAATTGGCAACTCTTGGCTGAGGCAAATAAACTCAGCGATCTTCACAAATCAGATTCAAACTTGTATAAAATCAACCCCAATTTATCAATACAACCTACTACTATTGAACTACTCAAACAAGCATGACTCAGCTGTAATGAAACATGTAGAACCTCCAAAACACATGCCAAGCCCAATCGATTCACTTCAACAGTACTCAGAATTGTATAATGGTGGTTATACCAAACACCCTCAGTCCAGATCGCTGTCAGAAAGGGAGCTAAATACTGTGGATCACACACCAATTTGAGTTGCCATGGATTAGATCATAAACAACCATGTGATTCTCTATCAAAGAGAGTTCAACCCGGTATAATTACGCGAAATCATTCCACCACCATTATGACAGGAGGTCGCTATTCATAATACTTGGAATATGCACTACAAGTCTGCCCAGAACTTCCCAGATCAGATGACTGTCATACTTGACTCTAAAACCCTTCTCAAACCATGCCAAATACCAACTGATCCATACTAAAAACACTTTAACCTGGTACCAATCAATATGCAGATTTATGGAAGGTCACTTAATGGGATATTGGCTTGAAATGAATTGCTAAGGCCAATGAATAAGAACTACACAGTCCGCTGTCAAAGGGGACTGTTAAACATCATACAAACATGCAACTCCTAGTTCGAACCACTCAGACTAATCCACTTAAATAAAGGAGAAGTCGCTGCAAAATAAGAGTGTGAATCATACCAAATCAAGCATATATATATCAAGTCGTACCATTCACAAATGCATCGCAAATCGATTTGCAAGGATAGAATAAATACTCCAATCACAAACATGCCCAGATTGTCACTGCACATGAGCATACAAAGATCTGAATATTTACCATTCACAAACACTCCATAAATACTCAGGCATAGGTCGCTGCAATATAAGAGTTATAAAACCCAAGTCGTGTCACTTCATAATGCATTAAACAAACATAAGGAGTTCGCTGGGGTATAATAGATCACATAACACCAATCTACTAGCAAAAGCATATAAGAATACTTCAATGAATATTCAAATCAGCTCAATAGATCCCCACACAAGAGAGAGAGAGAGAATGAAACATTAATGGGCATGCATCCCAACCCCAAGCATGGAGTGTCAAATAAATCATATCATAACATAAAAATAATAATGATCCTAGCACTCCTTTTATAAGCAAGGAGGCACAAAATTCGAAATCCCTAGGAGAGGGAAATTATTAAATAAAAGTATATTTCCCCTAGGTGTGGCATCCCCTTTTCAAAGGGGGAATTTATCAATAAAAACCACCTAAATATTTATTTAATTAATTCCCCATTTAATTTTTATATTTTGGAAATTAAATTAAATAATTAAATAATTATTGCTCCAGGCAATAATATTTAATTATTTAATAAAATTGTTCCCCTTGCAACATCCCAAAGTCCACGGGGAAAGATAGGCTAAGGGTCTTCAAAAATGGGGACATTACAGTCCTCCCTTCCCAAGATTGCTTGCCCTCAAGCAATAGCAAGCTCATGCATCTGGTACCAAAAGGGTAGCTCTCCCAGAACCGGGTTCCCATGCCACTCAAGTGGAGTAGCATTTGTAATATCTTGGGCTGCTTCGTCCTCCTAAAAGTTAGGAGTGTAAACTGCTGCATTTTATTTTTCAATCCATGCATCATAAGCCTTCATTTTCAACATGATGACTACAAAATTCAACAAAAATAGTTGGGTTCCAATAAATACCTTTTGTCCCATTAGTACACCCAATACCTTAATCCCACGTTAATCTACTCCTACCAATTGAATTTCGGAGGCCATGTTGTTGGCTTGCCAAGAACCTTCCAAGTCTCCTTCGAAAGAACATTCACACCAAAACCACCATCAGCAACAGAATTTGTCAATAACAACCTAGAATTTCCATATGCACAACTATCAATTGTCGAGCTAGATTCATTATCATGAGCATGGGATCAATCCCTTATCGCCTAACAATGGGGCCTCAACTAGTTCATGCTTCTAATTTTTTTCTCTCCCATCAGTCGATATTATACGATTTGATGTTAGGTGTGTCCTTGTATGTTGTATGCTCGAACCAATGTCTTGCATGGTAGCAACTATAGTATTCTTGAGTTCTAGAATGATTTGCAATAAGTTAGCTTTCTTCACGGATACAATGGTCTACATGACTTGCATTGCAATAGCTTTTTTGAACTCGAGTCGTCTCATCACTATACGGATACCTGTATGTTCATGCAACTAGCATCATTCTTTGACCATTGCGCTCTCGACTTCCACTCTTATTGCAACCAACCTCTCCTTCTCCATACATGGGTTAGGATAATTAGATTTCGTTACTTGTGCTCTGGTAATTTCCATAACCTCATTGCCCTCACCTACGTCAATCATATTGATGTTGGCTTGCTTTGGACAATTTCCATTGTTATGGTTCTCGAGCCAACACCATATGTAGAGAAATTTGGTGTTATTTCGACTAGGGAAATCTTGTCTGAAATGGCCCCACTCATTGCACTCCCAACACTATACAATTGGTTGTTGTTGGGAGTTGTATTGAATCTGACTCCCGCCACAACTATTATTCTAATGTTGGTAATTTATTGGCAGAGTGGTGGGTGGTGTCAATTGCTCTCATTTTGTGAACAATACTTGGTTGCTTTTGTTTGGCAAATTATATAGCCAATCCTTGATTGCATCCCTTGTATTTTGACAAAACTCCTAAAGTTGTTACACCACATATCCTTGCCTTAGTTCTTAATGTCGTCCTTGAGTTCCTTTACATTCAAAAAATGTTTTTCCTCAAGGCTCAACTGATCCATGCTCATTGTCATCATTAGAGTTAGTTCTTCACTTCTCAAGTGCAAAGATGTCTTATTCTTACTTTAAATGTCCATGGCTCGATGATATGTGCCCTTGTAATACGAGGGTGGAACCACCTTCATCTTCCTTGCCCATGAGGATACCAACCTTTCAATGAACCATCACCATTTGTAGGTTCTTTGTCCAGTTTTCCCACTAGTTGTTTGATTCTTATGTTATAAGCTCAAACACTCTCGTGTTTACTCTATTAGGTGTTATAGATCCAAGCTACAATCTCGTTATCATCTCTCACGGGACTAAATTCCTTCTCGAAAGCTTTTGAGTTTGTCCCATAAAACTAGGAAGTGCGGTCAAAAAGCACCATAACCACAACTATTCATGTGTGCTCATTTATTCTCCAAATTGTAATACATATTATGCAACGTCATAGGGGATCCTCTGATCCATCAACAATGAACTTTGGCAACTTCTACTTTTTTGGAGATGAACTTAATGGGGTAACTATGGCTTTGGTAACAGGTTGCTTCTGATGTGGCTCTTAGGATATGATTCTCTTCCTTGAGAGGAATCATGCTAGATGTTTATTTCCTCTCTTGGCACAAACATGTCCCTATGCTCAACCCTTCCTTTGGCAAGAATCCATATACAATATTGTTCACCTTCAAGTCCCTTTTGTACACTACTTCCAATGACGCGATGTTCAAGCTGCCTCAAACTCGTTACTTAATACCCTTGCAACACCCTCTAACCCAACCTAATCAGCAAGGTCCACACTTCCTTCCTTGGAAGGGGCTATGGCAATTTCTACCCACTCTTTACTCATGAGTAGCGTAGGGTCCATGGTTTCCGGCTAAGCCCTTTCTTGGTTTCAGGTCCAACTCTACCTTCGCTCTGCCCTTGAATTCTAGTTATGCTTCGGTGTTGGATTCCTCGTTAACTTTTGCTTCTACTCCACACTTCACTTGATGGATGCTAACTGAATAGACCATACAACTTCTTGGTTGCCTCCCTAACCGTGTTGTCTTCTTCTACCCCTTTTTTTGGAGGGAATACCATTGGCTATTTATCGTACGACATTGGTCCTCTTCTTTTTGAACTCTCTATACCACTGTAATTACTTTTTTCGTGTATCGTATTACATTGGGCACAGAGTTTTTATACCTTTGAACCGACTTCTAATTTGACACGATGATCTTTATAGGCATGACATCCAAATGTTATAGAGAAACTACACCACCAAGAACATCAATCACAAACTAGTAAATACACACCACATTACAACATGGAAGAATATAATAATAGTCAATGCTTCATTCATAGGCATTGCTCAAGACAAACTATTTGGTACAAGGTGTTGAATATTTATATTACAAGCATCGGTTATGCAGTTGGGAACTGCCTCTAACTGAATGTAAACTGAAAACCAATTTGTAACCACCTACTCTTATATAATAAACGCCGTCACACTTGTTTGAGTGTGCATTCAGCCTTCTCTGAATTCTTTCTTCTCTTTGCATATGCTAACATTGGTATCAGAGCAAAGGTTCGCAGTTTGAGGAAGAAAGAAGCCATTCACCAATCTGAGGAAGCTCTTGGCAGAAGAGTATAGACAAGGAGAAGCCTTTGGAGGTCGTGCAGACCTAGAATGACATCAAGTCATAGTGGTAAATAAATCTTTTGGAGGTCATGACAAACTTGGAGCATCCAGTTTGTGGTAAATAAATAAACATGGGTACTTCTAGTCGTATTTGCAGGCATCTAGTGCAAACAAACTTGCGAGATTTCAAGGAAAAATTTTCGTTTTACCATTCGTATGCAAGAAAATAAAGTCGCATTTGGCACATTTAAAGCCTGCTCCAGAAGTCACAGTCGCTGTTTTCTCCATTTACTTAAGTCGTGAAAGGGTTTTTTTACAGTCTATTCTTGTTTAAAGTCTTCGCAGCAGTCTGAGGGCAGAAGTAACCAGAAGAATCTACAGTCACAAGGGCATAAAAGTCGTGAAGGTATTAACAGTGCAAAAACCTAGTTATTTTGGTCACGATTCATGCAAAAGACTGTTTTGTAGGGCATGGGAATTCGTGGTGTATATTACTGTGAATTTGTGGGTGTTAGGGGCACGGGATTCATGCATAACTTCCTATATATATTTTGCGGGTGTTTGCAGGATTCTGCAGACCAAACAGTTACATTGCTATTGTTATTGTTGCTCCCATTATTATTATTTTGCGGGTCGGAAATTTGTGAGTAATGGCGAATATTTCTAACCTGATTCTGTCGGACTCACAAAAGTTGACATGTGCACACAATTTCAATGTCTGGAGCCATAAAATTCTAACACTTGCAGAATTTTGTGATTGTGATAAAATAATCATAGGTAGCGAAGGTCGACCACCAACGAACTTCGTTGATTATGACAAACGTCATAAAGAGGCTCTATTACTTCTCAAGTTGTCGGTGTCAGATGATATGATACCCGAAAGTGCGGAATGCCACTGTGGCAAGCACGTTGTGGACTAGTCTAAGGGATAAATATCAAACGTCAGAAAAGAGTTGGGTTTTATACCTGAAGAATATGCTCTTTTCCGTGAAGTTACAAGAAGGCGGATTGTTGTCTGAGCACCTACTTCAGATGAAAGACCTCTAAGACCAATTATCTTCCATCAACAAAAAGGTGGATGACGATGATATGGTGGCTTTGGTTCTGAACAACTTACCTTCTTCATATGAGTCATTTGTGGAGGCACTCCATTTAATGGCTGAAAAGTCAAACTCTCACGTTTGACAAGGTGAGTTCCTACTTGTTGCAAAAGGAGCGGAGACAAATTCAGGTAGAATCTAGTTGTGACCAATCAGAGAGTGCTCTTGTCACACAGTCAAAAGGAAAGTGGAGACGTCATTCTGGTGAGTCCTCCACTCAGTATCAGGTCACATGCTATTATTGTCACAAGGTTAGGCACCTTAAGAAGGATTGTCGGAAGCGGAAGTATGATCTTTCGCAACAAAACAAAAAACCATGTGATGAGGAACATGTGGCAACAATTGCAGAAGAATGGGATTTGGATGACAAGCATGCTCTTTATTGTCTTACGACATCATGCTCACATGACAGTAGTACTAGTTGTTGGATCATTGACTCTCGCACATCCACACACTTTTCATGTCGCAAGGGACTGGTATGTTTCATTTACTGCAAATATATGTTTTGAATCAGTAGTACTAGCTAATGGAGAATCACTTGCAGTAGAAGGGATAGGAGATATATGCATTGTATTGAATAATGCTCATACATTGTTGGTACAGAATGTTAGATATGTACCTTCTTTACAAAAGAATCTTCTATCTATTCGTCAATTAACTGAAAATCCCAATATTTATGTGGATTTATGTGGGAAGAAGTGTGTTGTCTCTGATGTGAAACACAGACGGATGATTGCCTTTGGTATTGGGCAAGGTGGCCAATATCGGCTTGTTGATCCTGCTACAATCAACATGAATGCACGTGTGGAGGACAGCTCCACCATATAGGATGTGCAGGAGGCTGCAATGCCTTGGGAGGAAGCCATTCCTCATAGATCTATTGACTTGGATATAGTCAACCTACATACACTTATTGTGGAGGGAACATCCACTATACCAAATATACTGGAGGCGGACATGCCTTGCGAGGATGGATTTCCTCATTCTGAAGAACAGTTTGTTGTGGATGGAGACTTCACTATTCCAGATGCACTGAAGGTGCATGGTGAGATGGCATGCCAAGCCACTCACTCAGAGGTACTTGCTCGAAGGATAGTAGAGCATGAACAATTTGCTCATTGTGTTGTGAAAGACCTTTCCCAACAAAGGGGGATAAATGAGCAAATAGATGACAAAGGAGGAGTTGGTTCTCATCCTACTACTACGGAGATGGTTATTTCTCCCACTGTTGAGACAGATGTTTGTTTCTCCTACTATTGCGGAGTTGGTTCTAACTTCCACTACACATATGGTCACATTTCTCTCCTTAGCAACTCAATTTGATTGGAAGGCACTTCACCATGCTTTCCTGAAAAGGTTGGATGAGAACTACATGGTGTTGCAAGGGCATGATCAAGGTGACTTAGATTGCAGGCTAACAGAGTCTCTGTATAGCCTCCAACAGGCTACACAAGCCTGGAACAGATTTCTCAATCCACCTCTCCAAGTTTCTAATTTCAGCACTCTGGAGATGGGGCTGACACTCTCAGGCCATTGATGATTCATCACTGGTCAATGAATCATGTAACGAAGAATCAGTGGACCACTTGCCATATCCTTTGTTCACACGACCAGATTCTTGTTTTGTGGTCCTCCATTCGACAACCGCAACACAACAATGGACAATGTATTCGATTTCAAAGTACCACCTATGGCACAGTCTATAGATCTAATGACTAAACATATGGGCTTTAGGACATTTGTAAAATTTCAGGACAAACTTGGTATTGTTTCTGGTTTAGTCATTAAGAGGGGGTGTTGAATATTTATATTATAAGCATCGGTTATGCATTGGGAACTGCCTCTAATTGAATGTAAACTGAAACCAATTTGTAACCACCTACTCTTATATAATAAATGCTGTCACACTTGTTTGAGTGTGCATTCAGCCTTCTCTGAATTCTTTCTTCTCTTTGCATATGCTAACACAAGGAGGACCTAGTACTTATAGCACTCTTTCCCTGAGATACATCATTTTATTTATATGCCGATAAGACCCAATGGGTTGTCTGTTAAACACAACCATCGACAACCAAACATAACCAACAAGTCATTACAAACTACCAAACACCAACAATACAAGCATTAACCACAATAGAATGCCGGATACTAAAATATGTAATTATCAAGATGTTCAAACCTATGACCATACCATAAGACATTCTAAATTCATCAATCCCGTTTCTCGTTCTTTTAGGTTGAAAATATTGTCCATTGCTTCCTTTTCAGTTGTCTCCTTTGGAATAATAAAAATGAGATTGCAAGATTGGGCTGGGTTATATTGTTGACATAATAGTATCCACCTACTAGATATGGCAAGAGTAGAACTCATGACCTTGTCCATGTATCTAAATGCAACAAATGTCTTCCATACTTACTCTGGCTTGGTATGCTTACATTATCAGTGGAATGCATGTAAATTTAGAATTTGTACATTTAAAGAATGGGTTGAACATAACTCACAGTGCTCTCTGTGACAATTGAGAACGTGGCTGGAATTGCTATACTTGCACCTCCTCCCATTGCAAGTCCATGAACAATTGCAACCTGGTATGAAGCAAAATAAATAGTATCTGAAGTAATTATTTAGAAATACAGAATGAGAGACGAACCTTTTTTGCATGATAAATGGGAAGTTTTAAGGTACAACCTAAAGAAAATTTACTGAGATCTAGAGTGGGCGGTGTGGATAGATACGTGCACTTTTAATGCATTTTTACATATTAACTAACATACAATTTTCTGCTTCAAAGATTGTATTAAAAAAATATTAACCACTAAGTACTCTAAAGAGATTGATCCAAATAAGGATTTGCATTTGTAGTGCTTGTTTTCCTAGCTCTCACAAGCAGTGGAGTATAAGTGTCCAAACTAAAAAAGAAGGATTTCTCAACCGAGAGAAAAATCTTACCAGAGTTTTCTTGTATGAATGAAGGTGATATAAAAGCCAATACATCCTATATACGACCTCAATCCAAGATTCATCTGCATAAGATTATTGAATAGTTATAACTTCTCACTCTTCCAGATTCATCTCAGAAAACGATTGACTAACAGTATCTTCCTCTTTCAAATTCATTTGCAGTGATAACTAATTACTCTCTCACTCTCACCCACACACACATAATGGTACAAAACATGAAGTCTTACATGCACACACAACTTCACAAAGTTGGGAGATTGAAAAAACAGGATCATTAGGACAATGGAGTTTGTAAGCAATGTAAGACCAAGGATCAATTTAATCCTAGATATGCAGGTTGCTACGTATAAAAATAACATACAAAACAGTTCTGGTAAAAAGTTCTCATAGCATGAGAGGAAAATATCGGTGCCAGAAAACTCCTGAAGGGAAAAGATACAGGATCCTGAAACTTTGAATACTTTGCATTTTAGGGAATGGTTTCTCCCCCTTTTTTCTCATACACGTAAGTACATCATGTAATACAGTTTCAGTTGTTTATAAGCATTTATAAGTCCCATAGGTTTTTTGACCCATCTAAGAGCCTCTCTCTTTCTCTATGATATATTAATATACACAAACTATCTAAGAATAAAATATACTTTTCCAGAGCTTAGTTTAGTTACCTGCAATCAGGTCCTGCAAGTGTGAAGGAAACTGTTAGAAGAATATAATATTCACCATTAACAGATTTGAGGACCAACAACCAAGTGGACTCTCACTTAAGCTCAACACCAAAAGAGAGACTAGGACGACTGAGAGATCTTGTAAATTATGCACATCAATCAAAAGGTTTGGATGCTTGAGAAAAGATGTCTATGTTCACAACAAATTTATGCCCACCTGCCTTTCCCTCGTAAAACATCCTCAAGTCTCCCCCGGCAGAAAATGCTCGCCCGGTTCCCTGAAGGAAGATTGATATCAGCTTGTATTAGACATGATTTTCACAATATCCTTTGCAACTTTTAACAATGAATTGTTAGCAATTACATCGTATGTATGATTTTACCTTGATTAATATAATCTCAGCATCACTCTCATTCTCCCATTGTTCAAATAGCTCAGCCAAGCGGGAGACCTACCATCATGTGTAGGTATGATACAATTATGAACAAAACATGGAAGAAATGATTCCCCCTTGAATATATATCGAAACCAAAGGTGAAAGCTGAAGAATGTCTATCTTACCACTTTTGAAGAAATAATATTCAATTTACGAGGACTGTTAAGTGTCACCACTCGAATGTGGTCTATTTGTTGATCAAGCACAACCTGCTAGAGTATCCAACTTTCTTTCAGTACAAACTACCAATCAAAAAATTAGCCCAGGTAAAACTTTTATCAATGCACAAGAACTTCAAACAGGTCAAGTTTTTAAGAGTTAATTGCGTGTTATAAAAATAAACCCACATTTGGCTATCGAATGCATTACATACTGATCTGCTTGCAAATCAATTATTGGGTAAAATGTGTTTGCTTTTGTATAAAGGTAATAACTTAAATATGCACAATCAAACTGTCTGCTATAAGTAATTAAAAGTGATCACTCATTATTTTAAGGATGTTTTTGCAAAGCTGGCTAGTTTTAGGAATCGCCATGGCAGATTCCACAAGAAAAGAGCCTTCTTTTTCCTACCACTGGCTATAACTTACCGGACTGTTACGGCTTCTGTCCATTGATATCAATCTTGGGAAGAAGTGAGAAACGCCACCAGAATTGGCCTATTTCAATAATACAAGCTCCTCCAACAATGGCTGGCTAATGAGTGGCATGTAAGGACCAACACTATGCCCAAATTGGTTGTAGATCACTACTTACAATTAGAAAGTATTTTCCCATTGATGGAACATCTTCTCATATTTTCAATTCACACTTTTGTGGCCATTAGTAAAGGCCAACAATTCCAATTTAAGTACTGGGTGCTCTGGATATTATCCTTGAGGCTTAGAGTCATATCATAATTGTCTTTGCAAAAGAAGGTGACACAGAAAAAAATCTTTCAAGGGGATCCATGGTTTTTTGGACAAGCAGGAATTTATATGGATCACTAGACTCTGGGATTTGGTGCCACAGAACCATCATCAATTGCACCATTTTGAGCCTTTCTTCATTTCTACCCTGGATTGTTGGAATGCACCCACTTTCAAAGCCATCCAAGATGAAGTATATAAGTATATCAAATCTTCTAACCCTAGTCTTAGTGAGCAATAAGTTACTTACACATTCATCTCTGTAGCTTTAATCTTGAGAAACCATTGTGGAAAAATATCTGACTTTCAGCTTATGAATTTTACTTGGGAAAAGCAAGTAGAATATGAGAACATTATTTATATGTATGAAAACTACCATGAATATGGCCATTTGTTCAGAACATGTATACTTCTTCTCAGCAATAATTTTCTTCATATTCTCAAAAAATACCTAAATGGTGCAAAAAATGTCCCTAATTCTCAACAAATCCCTGAATGTTGCTAGAAAGTGTCCCTAAATTTCAACAAATCCTACACTATTCTCAATCAAATCTCTATTCTGCATAGTCATCCCCTACTAAAAAATACCTTTCCAAAAACGGTCATAAACTTTAACACAAGCAGTTGTCAACTCAATCGAGATTTACTTGGAGCCCTAAAAAGAAGGATGAAGCTACCAAACAGAATCCCCAGTTTACTCAACTTGAGAAATAATTTCAGATGTTGCAAAAGTATTCAAAAACAAGAAAGATACCTCACCAAGAGAAGCTCCAAATCCTCCCCATATAACAGCAGTGAATTTCACCACAAATGTCATGGCACAAAATACCTATGCCACTAAGCAATTAGTTATTTGTATTACTAATTAATAATTACATCCAATGTTTGATGGGGACACATCTCCTACCCTGTAGAGCCATCCTGGACATGAATGGGACTCATGGACAGGAAGGGACATCCCCCGTGTCCCCTCTACTCCTGAATTTTTTCGTACATCCCAGGGACATTTCAGAATTTTTTTGCCATCCTGAGATTGATTTCTGTTTTATGGGGGCAACTTGGGGGCGCTTTGGCATCCCGAGACAGCAAGGGATGCCCCCAATCTGTTGGAGATGAACCAAGGACGTCCTGATATCCTCCACCTCAACAGTTCTAAAAAGGAAAAAAACCATGTGTTTGGAAAATTATTAAAAAGAAACTAAAACAGAAGCATTTCCCAACTTTTCTTTCATGCTCATTGATAATATAACAATCAAATATTATGATTTCATATTCATATTTTAGTGTTTCCCTCAATTTTGGATTTCAATGATCAATGTTCAATGGTATATATGTTACTGTTAATGGAATTTCAGCTCTTTAAAATGTCTAATGATGTTTACCACTTTAGTTATACAATTAAAAGCTATAAAATGAGTATTTTATAATTTCTCATGTTTATATTTATACATATACATATACATATATATATATATATATATATATATATATATATATATATATATATATATATATAGATCTATATATATATATATATATATATCTATATATATAATATATATCTGTCTGTATGTATACTCTCTATATATATATATATATCTATATCTGTATGATCTCTAGTACCATATATATACTATGTATGTATATATACATACATACATATATATGTATGTATATACATATATATATGTATATATATATATACATACATGCACATAAAATTCACTGTCACCCCTGTCGCAAAAATCTGGGCAATTTTTGCCATTACAGAAACATGTCCCCATGTCCCCGGATCTCTTTCTCTCTCTCTCTGAGAAATTTTCGCTGTTACAGAAACACGTCCCCATGTCCCCTGTACCCCATCTCAGAACCTTGGAGAAACACAGCTAACATCTAATCACAGGTAACGAGTTTAGTATTTACCGCTTTACTTCAAATAATTAATTGGAAAGAATAATTTTATGTATTATGATAATCCAATGGAGATAAGCCAGGTACATCTCACGATAGACGTATCACCAACATGAATTTGAACCCTGAACTACTGCCCAATTGGGGGAAAAAACCCTCTTGCTGGATACACACAGTGAGAGTATTTGGATTTTAGCATTTGCCGAACTGGGGTTATTCCTCCTGCAATTATGTGTACTCTCCAGATCACCAGGATCACCTGGCCAACAGCAACCAATTTATATTCCTTCATTGGGGGCTAATACCTAGTGCAGCTTTGAACTTGGGCATCTTTAATAAGTGTGAGTTAGGAGACAATCTCGTGGAAAGGCTACTGCTCCTATTTTCAGGTGTGATCATTTTAAATATGCAAGAGATGGAACATGAACCAATAGAGGGGCTACAGCTCTTATTTTTCTGGTGCAGGGTGGCCACATGAAACCTCTGAAATAAGAAAACCTGCAAAAAATTGAACCTTGATGTAAAATTAGGAGCAGGCATTTTTTCCCAAAGAGTGTTCTAGTGGCCGGTGGAGAGGGGGTTGCATGTTTGCAAGACCCACTGAGACACTTCAGGGAGGATTTTTGCCAAATGACAGCCAATACATGGTGAATTTTTCTGAATTTGTTTTTCTTCATTATTTTCAATGCAGAATCTTTAAAAACTAGGGCGGATAGTGAAAACTTTCTTGCCCTGTGGAACCATTTCATTGTAAACAGCTCTACATTTTTATGAGCAACATGCGCTGAGAAATTAAGGCCCCCTTCATGGGAACATTGCCTTAGTGTTTGAGCCATAAGCCTCACTGGATCAAAATTAAATCTGACTGGCAGGTTCCATGTCCCCAGAATCTGTGGCTAATTTGTAGGATCTATGATAAGTAATGGCTTTATTTACGGTGTCCGAATCAAGATTCGTCGAAATTCTCAGATAGTCACAAGGCATACAAATATGAAGATAAGATGGCATTTAGGCCAAACTAGTTTATCGAAACTATCGAAATGTGGTTGTTTAAAAGATTGTTTTCATGACTATTCAGTTTTTATAAAACCCCAAACTTTGATTGATTTTCTTGATTAAGGATTTCAGATACATACACTAGTCTATGACTGCAAATGTACGTGCAACAAGTAAAATGATTGTTTCTATGAAAATTTAGTTATAAAATAAATTTCCCCAGCTTTCTTTGATTCCCTTGATTCCGGATTCCATGTACACGTACTAGGCTATAACTGCAATATATGTGCAATAGAATCAAATAGTGGGCAGGTTATATGTTAAAAGTGCACAGAACATTACATGATTGTGTAATTATTAGAACATTAGACACCCTATTAATGGTATTCTTTTTTCCTTTTTTTCTTAGTAACTGATGGCATCAAATCAAGCACATTATTAAAGACACACAACGAATGCTAGTTGGGTGCAGACGAAAGGACCTGTTCTTCAGAAGGTTGAACTGCAGATTTACTGCCCCCATTGGGAGTTGCCATCTAATTTTTTAAACCAATACAAATTCTCAGCAACCTGCACATTGTTTTGCAATGCCTACAAAACTTTAATACCATATAACTAGTTTTCGCACAAGCCACAATGACAGAACCAAATAGTGGAAATGCATGTAATCCAAAACTAAAAAAAAAAACATAAATGTCAAATGGGTATTTCACAGAAACCAGATACTTACTGGATGTACAATCAAAGTGGCTTCAAGGGAAGATATGCATGTGATAGATATACAATTGATATGGGAATTGTAATGGAACCTGTTCAAAAGGGCAGGTGGGTTGTTTCGTAGATGGTGAAATTTATAAATCCACTCCTCCTTGACTGCTTGCTCACCTACCTCCATGATTTGCCAACCACTAGTTTCTACTCGAAATCCTGGATTTTAAGGATTTTATATTCTGGTGCTGGTTTCGCATATTGTGGGCTCAGGTGATAAAAGCATCGGATAGATGCGTTTTTGTTTAAGATGAATATTGAATAGATTTCATTAGACTTTCACGGGACTATAATAGTTTTCCGTTGAACCAAAAACAAATTAATTAATTAATTGCCTCAGCAATGACGTTCTCGCGAGTCCTGAGGGGCACATTTGACGTCCGTTTAGACGCTTTTGTGATTTTAGCTGTAAAATACTTGGCAAATTTTTAAAATAACCATCACATGTGACTTGCATATTTATTAAAAAAAAAGACTATCATTTTTTATATATAATTGTATGTAAATTATATTAGTAAATATTAAATATAGTTAAATATATACATAATAGTTTTTCATATATTTTATTACTAAGGTATAAACAACATTATTTTGTATTTTTGAAGGGTAAAATTGAAAAATAACCGTCACCTAATATTTGTTGGACAAGTATAGGTGGTCGTCAAATTTAACCCCTGCTCGTGACAATGATGTTAGGTTACAATTGTTATGTCATCTATTAAGTTATAAATTTGAGGATGTAAGTTTGTGAAATCAAAACAAATAAATTTTATTTGGAATTTGATTGAGCTTCCACAAACCCTAACCACTGGGTAGTAAGAGAGGATAGAGTAGCCTATCTCTAGCAACAACCAATACTACATGTAACAACATTGATCATCATCAAGACGGTAAGGCTTTTGAATTTCAATTGCTAATGAGTTTGTTGAAGTTTCTATGGACATCTCCTATTACACCGTTCTTTTTTTACTTAGAGGCATTCCTTTCTTAAGCGATTTCTATAGATAGACACGTGAGGTTTGGTAGAAGACTAGAAGGTGGAAAATTGATTCTATGAGGAGTTTAGGTAGAGAAGGTGTTTATATTCTCTTTTCCTCCTCTAGTTTTTCCCAGGCAACCCTTTAATACAACACATGAGTTATTTGTAGCCATGTTTGCTATCTTCGAGGGTGAAAACTCGATTTTCACCCTAAAGGGCCATCTCACTCACAATATCCCATGTGGGTTGAGTTTCCCTTTCTCAACCTAGTTGTCGGACCTTTTCTTCACGAGATAGCGAATCAGCTAGACAATGTTCTCTAGTGTAATTGTGACATGGACAAATTCTCATGCCTCTACAACCATCCTAAAGTTTGCATTGAAATGGGTATCTCTTAATTGTTACCCACTTCAATTCAACTTTTTTAGCCCAAGGTTTTCTCGAATTCAACTTGTTGTTTACCTCAACAAACCCAACACATGCTTTTATTGTTGGGAAGATGCTCATTTAATTTGTGACTGCCCTAAGTGCAAACTCAAGTAGCAGAGGTTAAACGAACTTAATGCTAAGAAGTATGAAAATCATGTCTTGATTGCACCTAAAACATCATCTTCACCCTTAAATGACCCTAGTTCCGCCAATCTCAATCATAGCCTATAGAATAATGACACCCAACTCCTCTCTACTAACTCAACTCTCGATTATGTTCAAGAAACTCAAGTCAAAAACATCCATCTTCCCCTACAATTGGAAGGTTATTGGAAAGAAAACTAGATCTTTCTCACAAAGCAGACTCTCCACTCAGGGTACTAATGCAATAGCCAAGCCCATTGTTGGGAAATCTTACAAAGTGTTTCAAGTTCAAGATGATGGTAGAGGGATATCTTGACCAACGAAATGTGCTAGAAAAACAGTATCTTTCTCCCTTATCCCCAATCTCGATTCCAATCATTTCTTCTTGCTTGCTAACAATGAGGTTGAGTAGCCTCTTTCTAATGGTGTCCAATGAAGCGTTCTGTGTTCTCGTGGAATGTTTAGGGGCTCACCCTCCCTAAATGTAAGTTCCACATCAAAAGGGTTCTACAAAATCACCTCTTTGATATTATCTTCCTTCAAGAGGTTAAATGTAGTGGATTTGTTATGTTGTCCAACCTTTATTATATTTACAAACACTGCATACCTTACTATACCTCTCACAAATATGGTCGTGGAGCCACAATTTTGCTCCTTTCACCCTCCCTTTCTTGTATGATCATTGCCACATGTGAAGACCCTACACATAGGTGTCTTTTGGATATAATGTGTCAGAGAGTGGATCATTGGATTCTACTCAATTTATGCTCCAAATAGCATAATAGAATATGTCGCTTTGTGGAATTGGATGATTTTAAACTCACCCCCTACATAGTGGATTTTAGGATGTGATTTCAACATGGTTGAGCAAAAAAGAGAACACAAATAGTCTCAATTATCTCCCCTCTCCTCTAAGGAATATTCATCTTGGATTCACTATCACAACTCGTTTGGAGTCTTTGATCACTTTTTTTGGATATCCCAACTCAAGAACACGCAGTTGGTTCACTTGGTCCAATAATCAAGTTGGATGCCAAAGGCGGCTTAACGAACTTGACCGGTTCTATATTAGTGCATTTGTCAAGTCACTTCTCTCATTTCCTTATGTTTCCACCATTAATAACATTGTCCTATTTGATTATTCCCCCATTTCTCGCACCTTCAAGTTGGATCCTTCCTCTCCTCATGTAATCATCTTCCTTTCAAGCTTAATATTTCCCATATTTCTTACTTGCATTGTGTAGACCAAATATCTGTTGTTTGGGAGTTGCAGCCCCAACCTACTACATTTGCAGGTTGGGTTTTATGGTGGGGAGAAATTGTGGCAAGAATAGTTAAGTTCCTTAGAGGATATGGCAAGCTTATGGCCAAGGAAAGACATAAAAAAGAAAACAATCTTAACACAATCTTAGTCAACAATGCCTTTCTCTTGAGGAACATCCCCACTACACCACCCTCCAAAGTGTTGTTACAAAAAATGAAGATGATCTAAGAAATTTTGAATTTTATAGGGGCCAAAGTGCAAGAATGCATTGAGTGCCATTTTTTGCAAAAGTGCTTGTTTTTATGTGATATTTCCATTGGAATTTTTTTTTTTAGAATTGCACTATAATTATAAAGTGTCATATTGTAACACACACTCATTATAAAGTGCCAAAATCTAGGGGGCTCTTGTTGCATTGTTTGGGGGTCTTGTTGCATTGCTTAGTTCTTGCATTTCTTTTGGTGATTTTTTGAGGATGACTTATTTATCTACTTCTACATTAGATCATGTTGAGCCATTAACAACACATAATTACCACACATGGAAACCAAGACTGGAAACAATAATCAAGCGGAAAGGATTATGGACTTTAACTTCTTCAGAACAACCAGTGTTCACTAGAGAATATGAGAAATTTTAGTACTAGTGCAAAGTTGATGAGTGTATGGGTTTGATGGGAACTTATGTAAGTGACAGTATTTTGTTTCATTTGGAAAAATGTGACTCTCCTTTCTAAATATGGGAGAAATTGGAGGATTTATTTGGTAAGGTGGACCATATGAGAGCCATGCAACTTGAAATTGAGATCACCTCTCTTAATCCTGAAGATTTTCCAACAATTATAGACTATCTTACCAAGTTCAAGCATTTGTTGACACAGTTGAAGGGGAGTGGAAGAGATAAGAAAGATGAAGAGTGTGTTTACTTGATTCTATCCAAGTTGAGAGGAGCATTTCAAATCTTTTCTTCAACCTTTTTCTCTAGCATGGATGCCTTAGGTGACAAATTCAAAATGTATGACTTAGAAATATTTTGTGAAAGAATTACTAGGGAAGAGTCCAAATTGTCTCACCTTGAGTCTTCCACCTCTCAAAAGACATTAGTTGCATCTAATCCTAAGGGCAAGGGAAAACCAAAAAGTAAAACCAAATCCACCCATTTTCCATCTCAAAAGTGCTCCTAAAACCAAAGAAAACAACTCTAAACCCAAGGAGTCTTCTAAAACCAAGAATAAGTCTAGCCTTTCATGCTCTTTTTGTGGGGGTAGTGATCATGAAGAACATAGGTGTTATAAGTGAATGCAAGCCTTCAAGGATGTAGTCAAGAAACACAAAATTTCTAGCTCCACTTCACCTCCTTCTAATCAGCATGTCAAAGCACTTAATGTTGTTGGGAGATCTCAGTCACCACTTGCAGATAGTTGGGTTATAGATTCTAGTGCTTCTCATCACATGACTTCTTCCAAGTAGTCTTTTGTTTTTATAGGTTTGAGTTCTACTTCCAAAATTTAGGTTGGAGATTCTTCCTTTCTTTCTGTTGAGGGAAAAGGTGATATACAACTTGATGGTGGCAATATCCAAGATGCACTATATGTTCCTAACATCACTACAAATTTTCTTTTTGTATATCAAATTTGTCATTTTGGTCAAGGGAAAATAGTGACTTTTACACCACATGGGGCAGAAGTAAAAACTTTGTTGGATCCTTATTCACTTGTTGCTCAAGGTACTGTTGATCATAGTTTTAGACTATATCACTTTGAGGGTTTTGATGACACTTCTTCTATAGGGACATGATTGGTTTCTCATGCAAATTCCGAGAGTAAGATTTGGCATGAAATATTTGGACATCTTAATTACATATATTTGAAGAAGTTGAGCACTCATGGTATGGTAGATGGTCTTCCTAGAGTTTCTTGTCTTGAGGGAGTTTGCTCTGGTTGTGCATTAGGAAAACAACAACAAGATCCATTTCCTAAGAATTTGGCTAAGAGAGCTTCTTCACCACTTGAACTTGTGCATAGTGACTTTATGGTTTTTCCTACCCCCTCTTTCAATAGAGCTAAGTTTGCACTTACCTTTATTAATAATTTCTAGAGGCATACTTGGGTTTATTTTCTCAAGTACAAAAGTGATATTTTTTCACACTTCAAAGTCTTCAAGGCTTTGGTTGAGAAACAATCTTCGAGTTGCATAAAGAACCTTCGCACTGATAATGGAGGGGAGTACTTCAACAATGATTTTTCTAATTTTTTTGACAACTCAAGGCATTATTCACCAACATTTTGTTCCTCATACTCCACAACAGAATGGCTTAGCAGAGCGAAAGAATAGAACTTTGAAGGAAATGGAAAACTGTATGATGCATTCTAGAAATTTACCTCCTATCTATTGGGCAGAAGCAGTTAATTGTGCTAACTACATTTAGAATCGTACACCACACATAGCATTTGAGAATTTGACTCTAGAGGAAGTTTGGTCAAACACTAAGCCAGATGTCTCATTTTTTCAAGTCTTTGGGAGCCATGTTTGGTCCTTTGTACTAAAGAAGAAAAAGAAAGCTTTGGATAAGAAGAGCATACCCTTGATCTTTGTAGGGTATTGTGAGGACATGAGAGCTTATCGACTTCTAGATTTTGATACTCATGACGTTCTTTTTCGAACACATGTTCAATTTGATGAGTGCTTCACTCCTCGTGATTCTTTATCTTCTTCCATGCCTCCTTCTTCATCTCATCTTGAGGATCCTTTATTTGAGGAGGTTGATGAGGAGGTTATAGATGTTGTTGAGGATCATATTCTCACTGATGTTGTCACTATGCCTAATTGGGCTCGTACTACAGTTTCTGAGGCAGCACCTTTCATACAGGATCTTCCACCCATTAGGCATCATCACACACATTCTACAGGTTCTAGACTTTTGTGTCAGGAAATTTATGAGGATCCACGGTATTTTTCAAAGGATCATGGGATACAGGAGTGGGATGATGTGATGACAACTGAGTATTCTTCTTCAATGAAGAATAATACTTGGGATTTGGTATTTCTTCCTGAAGGAAGAAATATGGTTAGGTGTAAGCGGGTATACCGAACCAAATACGCAGCTGATGGGTCCATTTACAAGTATAAGGCTCATCTTGTTGTAAATGGTTTTTCATAAGTTGAAGGTATTGATTACTCTAAGACTTTTGCACCCGTTGCCAAGATGGATTATGTACACCTTGTACTTGTTATTATTGCATCACAGGGGTGTCCTGTATACCAGATGGACATGAAGAGTGCCTTTTTAAATGGAGATTCACAAAAGGAAATATACATGGAGCAATCGACTAGATTTGTTTAGGATTCTTCTCTTATTTATAGGCTTTGAAGGTCTCTTTACGGTCTCAAACAAGCCCCTCAGGTTTGGTATGAGAAGATGGATTATTTTCTTCTATCTACTAGTTTTGTTTGTTGCCCCTCTGATCATACAGTGTATCTCCAGCATGTTGGTGAGGATATTGTGATACTTGTCTTGTATGTTGATGATCTGTTACTTACTGGCAACTCTTCTTCCCACATTCAGACTATTTAGAAGGATCTTTCTACATAATTTGACATGATAAATCTCGGGTTATTACTTTATTTCCTTAGTTTACAGATTTCTTAGACATATTCAGGGATTGATTTGAGTTGGCAAAAGTACACCCATGATCTTCTTCAGCACTTTGATATGGTTGATTGCAAGCCAAGTCCATCTCCTTTTCAGTCTAGGATGGGTATCCTCCCGGGAAGTCCTAGTGTCGTTTCCTCCTAATGTTGTTGGACCTAATTTAATGAATACATGGTGGGCCCAAGGCTCACGTGGTTGCATCTGGCTCCATCGTGTGGGGGCATCTTGACATAGTAGCTGGTTAACATGATGAGATCCCTCTCCACCACAAGTTCAAGCTTTTGGTGTGATGGAAAATCGTAACATGGTATTAGAGCCAGGCAGCTAAGCGCGCCTAACCTGGAGTAGTACTGGGATGGGTGACCTCTCAGGAAGTCTCAGTGTCATTGCCTCCTAATATCGTTGGACCTAATTTGGTGAATACATTATGGGCCCAGGGCTCACATGGTTGCATCTGGATCCATCGTGTGGGGGTGTGTTGGTGTAGTAGCTGGTTAACATGATGAGATCCCTCTCCACCACCAGTTCAAGATTTTGGTGTGACAGCAAATCGTAACAATATCTTTTAACATTATAGTAAGATTGTTAGGGAAGAACACTATGTCAATGAGTATTAATCCTTTTTGGAAGAATGGATGCATGAATGTATTCCATGCAAAGTGGATCAGGCTACTAGTCATCTTATTGAGAAACATCTTACTGTAACTAATCGTGAAACAACACTTTGAGAAATGAACACTAAGAAGGAGCCCTAGCTTGGACGATCTCCCAATTGAATGCTTTCAAGCTCTATGGCCCACCCTCGAGATGGACTTCTTTAATGTTTATAAATATGTGAAGACTAATTGATCAAACGTATCGTTAAAGATGGAAATGAGAATATGATATGTGGTTGGCGCCTCGTTACCCTTCTCAATGTTTCCTATAAATTCATTGGAAATACTATTGTTATGAAGTTTAAACCAATAGCCCAAGCTATTGTTCACTAGGAGAAATTGATATTCTTAAAAGGTGGATATATTTTGGATAATCTTCTTTAAGCATCATAAATTACCTAATAGGTTGAAGATTCTGTTCAAGATACAATATTGGTTAAAATTGATTTTGAAAAAGAATACGATCAAATCTGATGGCGATTTATCCTCAAAATATTTGAGTGGTAGGGACTTGGTCCCCTCTTTAGACAGTGTGTTTGAATGCTCTTAATCAAATCACAAGCTTAAGTAATGGTTAGCAACATCCTCACTACATCCTTTGACCTAAAATGCTTCATTTGCTAGGGTTGTGCACTTGCCCCTTCTTATATGTTGCCATCTTTTGATGTCCTTGGTTAAATGTAATGACTTACCCGTGGTTGTACTCCACCACGTGCACCACCTCATAGTCCTCCATCACCACCTTGTACTCGTGTCTTGATGTCAAAATACAAACACATTTGGAATTCCAAAGCTAAGTTCTCTCAAATTCAAAAATAGCAATAACCAAATAAAAACCAAAATCACCAAATAAAACTAAAATTATATATTCAAATTTGGTCCCAATTATCCTAAATATTTTTAACTACTATCATTTTTTATCCTAAACTTTTCAAATTTCGTTACTTGTTGCGTTAATATCGTGCCCTCGGCCCGCTTATTTCTACCTATTACACGCATACTTTCGACGATCTTCAATTTTTGCCTATTTTTGACACCATATGATATATATGACATCAAGACCATCACGAAATTATGATATAACATATATCCCATGGGCCCTTAGCTAGATGATTTATGTCTTATTTTACTGATGATCCTTTAATGTTTCCTTTTAGTTTTTCTTCTTCAGGGTTCTTGCAGTAAGGATTGCACCCACACATGGCAGGATGAATGAAATTATCAGGTACGCATTGGTGGGTATATTTCATTTTAGCTAGTCTTTTAAGCATTTCTTTATATACTTATTTTCAGCACCTACTTTCGATTTCAATGTTATAGACTGTTTCATTTTGTTGGCCACCCCATGTTGCGTTATTGCGATATGTGGTGATCAATGGCTAGGGCATATGTATACACCTAATTTTTCACTTTTCATATATCATACTTGTTACCAATAATTTATTTGTGCAAAAAAGTGCCATTGATTGATCCAAAAATGGATATGAAAATACCCAATTCTATGTATCATCCATATTTGATACTTGTAGTGCATATTCTCATTATATTATTCAGGAGATGGTCTAGTTGGTTTGAGGGTGATCTGGACACCTTCAAATGACATATAAAGGCCACTATTGCTCTATTTAGGAAGTTTTTTAGGTGATGATTACGCAACTGTCGCAATGGCTACGCAACCACTGGTTATAGGGATAGACGGTTGTGCAACCGCCAATATGTGTTTACCAGTGGTCCTGTTCCTAATGATGCCAAAATTCAAGAAACTCAATAGTTGTAAATGTTTGGGCTTCCAAACAGTTCGATTCATATTTCCATCCTTCCCTAAGCAGATTAACTACAAATATACGTGCATTTTATCATTCTAGACAAGTGTTTTTGGGAGAATTTAAGTGTGAGAAAAGAGATGAAGTTGAGAATTTTTAGGTTTTGTTCATGAGAAGAGTTGAGTTCTTGTTGAGAGTTGTAAGCAAGTTATACAAGTAGAAGGAATTAGAATCTTTCTTGAGGGTCATTGTATGACAATAAACTTGTATTATTTGGAGATTTGTGTAGTGAAGGGAAGTAATTGCTTACCCAGCTGGAGTTTTTCCACACTGGGTTTCTCCAAGATAAATTCTTATGTCTCCTTGTCATTGCAATTTTCTATGTTTCAGTATTGTGTGAATGTTTCTTTCATAAAAATGTTTGTTTAATGAACTTAGTTAGATTGTTCATTCAATATCACTTAGGCATGATCTTTTCATTGTCTTAAAAGGTAGTTTACAGATCATATTGGTATCAGAGAAGTTAAGATTTTAGTTTTTGTTGTGGTTAAATTGTGTTGAGACTATAGTTAGATGCCCCTTACCTGAAAGGGAAAATAAATCGATGAAGGTATCCTTATTCCTTTTAAATCAGAAGGAAGGAATCTAAGACATGGCTCATAGAGAAGATGCAGATGAGACTGGAGAAGAACATTTCTATAAATTGGAGGCAAATGTGGCAAGTATGTCTAAGGATGTGGGCAATATTTCCTTGTCCATAAGGAAATTAGAGTCCATCATGGGATTGCTCAAGGAGAAACTTGGTGTTCTGAACGAGGCACTGGGAGCCCATGAAGAAGATACTCACGAGCATGAAGACGATCACCCCCGTGTCATTCCTAGACCTTCTCCATTCAAAGTAGAGGCAAAGATAGAAATTCAACCTTATGATGGGGACGTGAATACCGAGAAGCTAGACCACTAACTAGCTCAAATTGAGGTATATTTTAGTTTGCATCAAATCAATGAGAGTTATTATATTTCCTTTGTAAGGTTAAAATTGACCAATCATGCTTTAACTTGGTTTGAAAGTTGCATTCATTCATTGGTTGTTAAGAAGGTTCCTCATATTACTAAGTGGGATGATTTCAAAAAGATAATCAAAAGGTAGTTTTATCCTATTTGTTATGAGGAAGAGAGGTCCATATATTGGCAGTATCTCAGGTAGAAATAAGGCCAAAACGTGCAGGAGTACACTAGTGAGTTCTGAAAGAAAGTTGTTCTAGATGGGAAAAGATGTAGCAAACTGGTACCCTTCTGATGAAGTACATTGGTGGACTTCATAGCAACTTAAGAAGACAAGTTCTCTTGGCCAAGCTGACAGATGTAGACGAGGCTTGTTCTTAATCCCACTATTTATAGATGGACAAGAAAAAGATTTCATCTACCTCTTAGCATGCTTCGAGCAAACAAGGTGACACTAAGTAAAAGGATACAGTAAAAGGGAAAGGTAAGAAAAAATTTACTACCATTTCTGAAAAGGATACTAAAATTAGCTATGGGAATTTTGATATTGACACTCATTCTGAGGAAAAATGTGAGAATCTCCACCTGAAATTACATCCCTTCAAAAATAAGAAAAATAAGAAGAAGGCTGTGATTTCCCTCCAAGGAGAGGAATTATTTTGCAGTGAAGAGATGGATGAGACTATGTGTTGTACCACCATCCGCAGAGAGGTATGTTTGGGTAGTAGCAGTGTTTTTCAGGAAAAGGAACTAACTAAGCTTTTTAATCTAAAAATTCAACTGAGGAAAACTAAGGCGGATTCTCTTTTTAATACACGTTCTCAAGCTAATTTTATTAGTAAAGAGTTAGTGGACATGCTAAAGTTGGAAACTTACAATAACTCAAGTCCATATTCAGTGGGTTAGGTAAAGAAAGGTATAGACGTCAAGGCTACCACGCAGTGTAAAATCACTTTTGGCATTGATAAGACATTTTTTGATGAATTTATTGTAGATGTTGTTCCCCTTGATGTGTGTGGTGTAGTGTTTGGCAGCCCGTATTTGTATATTAGGGATGTTATCTTCATGAGGAGAGCCAACCGACACCATTTGGTGAACGATGGTAAGAGCTACATCATTTCATCTTTTTCTAGAGACTCAAAGATCTCTTTGGTAAGTGTCACTAAAGCCCGAAATATTATTAATGTCAATGGTAAATTTTCATTACTTCTTTTGAGGGATATGCCAGAAGATAAGATGGTTACATCTAAGACTACTTGTAGTATATTTTCTAACAAAGAGCTGACACAGATCAAAGAGTTTGTTCAACAGTTCAGAGAAGTTTTCCAAGAGCCTATGGGGCTGCCTCCGGTTAGGCCAATTGAGCATGATATACACATGCTACCTAATAATTTTCTTCCTAATTTGGGATTATACATGTAATATTTGTAAGTTGTCAATGGGGTAAAACAATAGTTGCAGTCTTTGATCAAACAAGGTATAATCTTTCCTAACACTTCTCCATGTGGTTCTCCTATTATTTTAATACCTAAGAAATATGGTTCATGGAGAATGTGTGTTGATTATAGAGCTATAAATAAAATAACCATCAAGAATAGGTACCCTCTTCCTTGCATTGATGATATATTGGATCAGTTACAACATGCTAGATATTTTATTAAGCTTGATTTGAAATCCGGGTATCACAAAGTTTGGATCAAGGAAGAGGACATCTAGAAAGAAACATTCAAACCGGGGAAGGGTTATATGAATGGTTGGTATTACTGTCTGAGCTATGCAATGTACCGGCTACCTTCATGAGGTTAATGAATTGAGGTAATGAGGTATTTTATTGATTCCTTTGTCATTGTGTATTTGGATGACATTATGATTTTTAGCAGAACTTTTGAAGATCGTATTGACCATTTGCAACAATTTTTGCAAGTTCTTAAGGAGAAATGAATAGTGTTGAATGAGAAGAAGTATGAGTTTGCTCAACAGTTGATTATCTTTTTGGGACATGTGGTTGGAGATGGAGAGTTGAAGATTGATTCGACTAAGATAGAGGCCATTCATAATTGGCCTACACCATCGTGTTTGACCGAGACCAAGAGTTTTGTTGGTGCAGTTCATTATTTCAGGAAGTTTATCAATAACTTCTCTTCCATAACAACCCCACTACATTCATTGACATCAAGGGGTAATGCTTTTGATTGGGGTATGAAACAACATATTGCTTTTGATTCATTTAAATATAAGATTAGTCATGCTCCAATTTTGGCATTACCTAACTTACATATACTTTTCGAAGTGGAAATTGATGCCAGTGACTATGCTATGGAGGTTTTCCTTCTTCAAAGAGGTAGGCTCATATGTTATCACTCTAAATTGTTTCATGGTGCAATTATAAATTATTGTACATATGATAAGAAATTGTATGCTCTTGTGTAAGTGGTAAAGAAGTGGACACATTATATAATGGGTAAAGAAACTATCATTCACTCAAATCACCAACCTCTCCAATATCTACAGGCTCAGAACAAGCTTCAACAATCTAGACACTATAAATGGATGGGTTTTTAGGCAAAAATTTCATTTGATTATCAAATATAAGAAAGGTGTGACTAACAAGTTAGTTGATATGTTATCTAGGCCTCCTTTGCTTTTATCTATGTGCACGTTAACTCTTCTTCATCCTTTTTGTGTGAAGCATATGAGGAAGGTTATTAGCAAGATCTGGATTTTGCAGATATTTTTCAACAGAAACCTCCAAGCAAGTAATTTGTACCTAGAGGAGAATACTACTTCTAGGATGGTTTTCTCTACAAGAATGAGAAACTTTGTGTGCCTAAGGGGGAAAGAGTTTAGTTAATGAGGGAAGCACAACACTTATAAGGTAGTTGGTCACTTCAGTGTGACAAAGACTGTAGCACACTTACAGAGGTATGTTTAATGGCCAAACATGCAAGTAGAAGTTGCTAAATTCATCAGGGGTTGTATTTTGAGTATACAAGAAAGTCTAATAACAGAAATTTGGGGTTATATATGCCATTTTTAGTTCCTTCCCGGCAATGGGAAGGAATTTCCATGGATTTTTTGGGTGCTTTACCTACTTCCAAGAAAGGACATGATTACATTTTTGTGGTAGTAGACCAATTTAGCAAAATGTGTATTCTAATTCCTTACAAAAAGACCATTAAGGCAAATGATGCAATTGAGTTATTTTTATCTAATGTGTGTGTTCATTTTGGTTTTCCTAATTCTATTGTGTCAAAAAGGGACTCGTGGCTTATAGGTAAGTTTTGGTCTACTTTGTGGGAGAAGATAGATACGAAGCTGAAGAGGTCCACCACTTTTCATCCGCAGACAGATGGGAAAATAGAAATGGTGAACCGTACCTTGGTCCAGATCTTGAGAGGGTACAACTGATTAAGTAAATATATAATTTATAAATTCCTAATTCTAAGCTATGTAACAACACTAAATATAAACAATAAGGTATATATTTGATCCAAGCAAATAAGCAATTTAGATTTAAACCCTTAGTTGCAAATGAAGGGATAGAAAGACTAAGTTGATTTGCAATTAATCAAGGATTGTGCTAAGCTAAAGAAATGATGAACAAGAGGAGGAAAGTGTAGCACTCGAGCTCAGAAAATTATGCGACCATAGGATCTTCCTAGATTGTGGCACCCGGATAGGGTCACAAGGTGCCTGGGGCACTATAGGCCTCCTCTAGGCACCTGTGACTACTCAGGGACTCAAAAAACTCACTTTCATATGGTTGCGAGGTGCTCGCCTTGCTGTCACCTTTGATCACCTGTACGTCACAACACTTCATTGTTGTTCGCAAGAAACCTTCAATAAAAAAGAAGTACCTGTAAAACCCCTAAACCACATCAAATCCTAAAAAAAAGATGCAAAATGGGAGGTTAGATTGTCCTCGACTGTCAACAAAGTGATCTTATGACCGAGTGCTAGAATACATTAAATACCCCATGTAGTTTTATTTGTGTGCGTGCAGAAATCATGCCCTCGGTAGCTCTTATGCGAGTCACACTAGATAACGAGTAAGTAGCTAGATGTAAATAAATGTGTGCATGAAATAATGCACTTTCCCTCCTATGCATGTATGCAGAAATGGCAATCCCTTGCCCTTGTGTGGATGCTAGATGGATGTTTGAATGCTCTTGTAAATGCCTTTGAATGTAACCTTAAGTGGTGATAGATAATGCTTAGTTCTTGGTCCTTTATTATTATCACATAACTTTGTATTTATATGATTCCCTTGGCTGAATTTCTTAGTTAATCACTAAAAGGCCGACTAGTAAAAAAACAAGATGCCTAAATGGATAGAAAGGACCCAAAATTTGTGAACAAAGTACAAAAAGGTCGGGGACGCCTGACACTAATGTCCTGGTTGGGCGCTGGTGTCCAGAATGAGAAATTCCGAAGTATGAAAATACTGACTGAGCGAGGAGTGTAAGACCAAAAGAGGGAAAAGAAAGTAAGAAAAGATGGCCAAAGACAGTGATCAATTACTACTTTTCTCGCTTAGGAATCATATGAATAGTTGTATGTGATCAGGACTAGATAGATACCCAAAGTGCGTGATTTAGTGTCTACATTTGCCCCCACTTTATGTTGTTGAGAGAATTCTTGATAACATAAAGTAGATAAGAGATGCGTACCTAATAACCATGTATATCGATGGTAAAAAGTGTGCCAAGAGACAAGGAAAAGTGTGGAATAATAAAAATGTGAAGCATGGAAGCTAGAGAAGAGGAAGTGAAAAATGATGATGATGATGATGATGACCCTAGGGCGAGAGCATGTGTGTAGATGTCGTGTTTGTACTTGTTATCAACGTCACTTGAATTTGTGATTGATGTGTGATTGACAATGTGATTGATGTGACTACTGCTTCACATAAGGACGGACCTGTAAAAGAGAAGAATGATCAAATAGTCAAATATACGTGTATATGATCAAAATGAGTAAAAAGTATGTAAAAATACACAAAAAGAACATGTGCACCTGATCCGTGATGAGTAAAAATTGTAGAAAGGATCATGAAGATGTTGTAGAAGAACACATTTTTAGGTGATCTCACGCCAGTTGCGCTGTATGTGATTTTTTTGGGTGATCTCATGCTAAGTGCGGAAGACGTGTAGGGAGAAAGGTATAGTGTTATTCTCTAACCTTTGACTGCTTCCCAAAGTGTGAACACCACTGCAAATGGTGTGTAAAAATCCAATCTGATTCGATCTAACATAAAAGTAGAAAAGTAAGTGCAGTACATGCATGTCAAGTGCTGAAGGACTACATGTCATGTAAAAGCTGTTGTGTGAACTATCCTGAACTGAAAAATGTTGTGTAACTGCCCCGTAGTCACATGCATACATGAAAGGTCAAGGGAACCCAAGTGCTAGTGTTTAGTGTTGAGCGTTAGTGTCTATGTTGTGCTAAATACCTAAGTCAGGTTCTAGGTCGTTGCTAAGACTGAATGCTATGTTGTATTGATACTGAACTATGTTGGATTGTGATTGTGTAATAATGTATAAGGTGACTGATTTACCCGATAGATGCCCCCATCATTTGGCATGCATATGATTTCGCAAGGAGAATGAGGCCCAAATGAGGACCGACCACTGAATTGAAATTGATGCCCTACATGGGGAGGGAGTGTGCTTGGTAGAAACCAAGGCACACACAAACAAAGTGGATAGGAAAACAAGTGTTAGTGTAAGAAAGATAAACATGCATGTATAAGACAATATGTAAGCTAATCAGGAAAGAAGATAATGTAAACACACAAGAAGACAAAGTAGACTGCTAAAAGTGGGTTTCAAACATGGGACATCGCTCACGATGTTGCAAGACAATCAAGGTCGTAGTGGCCGCAAGCATATAGACAATTAGAGAACAAGAAAGACATAGGGAAAAGTTCGCAAACAATGACAAACACCGACAAATAGTAACAAGCAATGTAACAGATAACCATTGTGGAAAATAGACCTGTAAGATAAATGTTGCACATGAAGCACCCATTAGCATGTTATAAAGATAGAAAGTATGTCAAAGTGTGTATAATATGCTATAGTAATGTGCTATGAAAAAAGAAAGAATAAGACTTGTAGTGTACTAAAGTGGATGCCCCCAGGAACCATTGTGGGACTGGTAAGAGGTACTGCACCAAGCATTTGTGTTACGTGTATCGATCTGTAGATTCTGCGATCACAACTAGAGAGCAAGTGAATGCGCATGTGTATATAGAAAAGAGATAATGAAATAGAAATTATTTGTCTAGCATGTGTAAAAAGTGTACATGTGAGCATAAGTAAGCAAGAGTAAATGTGACCAAGATATGCAAAATTTTGTGGATGAGTGAGATGGAATGGAATACATTATGAGTTTGATAAGATCCACATACCCCCCAAGTGCATTTGAATGAGTATGCATGTGATGAGGTTCATTTATACATGCCCCTTCAACAGTCGATAATGAACCATAGAACAAGAGTGTGTCATCAGGAAATGGTCTAAATGTGTGTGTTACAAAGATATGATTGATAGAGCATAGAACATATAAAGTGAGCGAGTGAATGAGTGAGGTGAGGTCCATTGGAGATGTAGACCCTCAGCAATCGAGTATGGACCATGGAACTAGAGTGTGTCATAAGGTAATGAGCACATCGTGTACAAGTAGATGTAAGAAATGTATGTCATGAATGTGTAGAGAGTGTAATATGTATGATGTGTAATAGATGATACATAGAAAGGGATGTCATGAATGTGTGAAGTGTGGAGTTTGACATGTGTAATGTGTAGTGTCTAGTGCATAATGCGTAAGGTTCATGTCTGTAGTATGCCCTCAACAGTCAAGTGTGAACCGAAGCTTAAGAGTGCATCATCAGGTAAGATGATACAAGAGCGTATCAATATGTGTATGATGTGTGTGAAAGATTAGATGCGTCACGTAGAGTAAATTGTAAGAAAACTGATAATGTTAGAGGGGGAAAATAATAAACATAGTGCCCCCTAAGTGTATGATGATAAGTATGATCAAGTAGCATCATTTAGAAGATCATCCTTTTCATGGTCAAAGCCAAAAGATGATGCATCTAAAACCTGGTAAGCTATAGTATGTGGTTGATCACATAAAGATCCATTGCGGTGTAGATTATACATGCCCATTGCATATTCCTTATCAATGAAAGGTGGTGATGGACATCTATGTTCATACCAACGAGTGAGGTTTTTTGAGTAACTGAGGAATGAGTCATTGTAAATGAAAACACGACCAAAGGGCATGGGGAATGAAATGTCAGTATGATTAGGATCTAACGTGCCACCAATATAATCAAGCCATGATTTCCCAAGTATAAGTGGGGAACTGCGACGAGCTCGTGCAAGAAATATTGTGAGATGAAAGACGCGAAGACCATAAGCAACAATAATGCGGATAAATCTATGATAAAGGTGAGGATCATGAGGTGGAGGAAAGATGCCATATATTACAAATCCTAACCGAATCAAGCCATCATATGTACATATAGTATCTGATTAAGAAAATATAGAGTTTATAAGTGCCTAATACTAAATATGTAATAACACAAATGATATAGCAATTTAGTATAGAAAGTGATCTAAGAAATTAAGCAATTAAAATTGGAAACCCTAGTTACAAAGGAGAGACAGAAAGACTTAGCTGATTCATAATTATTCCAAAGGTATGCTGAGATGGAAAAATACTGGAACAGAGGAGCAAGATGTCACAGACGAACCCATAAAAATGTAGGTGTGTCAGAATATGTTGGACAGGGTCAGGGGCCCCTGGGGCACTATAGACCTCCTTTGGGTGTTTGTGGCTACTCAGAGACCTCAAAAAACCACTTTTGCAGGGTCACAAGATGTTCACTTCCTTCACCTCTTGATCACTAGTATGTCACACCAAGTTCGCAGATGTCGTTTGTAACCTGCAATGAAGAAATGACCTGCAAAACCCCAAAACACATCAAATCCTAAAAAAAATAATGAAAATGAGGGGTCAGAACTATCCTCGACTGTCAAACAAGTGAACTTACGACCTAGCATTGTACTACATCTCAGACCTAATGTAGTTCTACACGTGTGCGTGTGTGTAGAATTATGCCCTAGGTGGCTCTTGTGTGTGTCACACTTGATAGTGAAGAAAGTAGCTAGATGTAAGAAATGTAATAGATGTGTGCATGAAAGAATGAACTTCCCCTCCTATGCAGTGTATGCAGAAGTATCAATCCCTTTCCCTTGTGTGTGGATGTTAGAATGAATGCTCTTGTAATGGCCTTTGAATGCAACCTTAGGTGGTGATAGCTAATGCTTAGTGCTTGGTCCTTTATTATGATCACATAACTTTATATTTATATGATTCCCTTTCTTGAATTTTGTAATTAACCCTGAAAAGGTCGACTACCAAAAAGATAAGATGCCCAAACGGCTAGAAAGGACCCAAAAGATGTGAACAAAGTACAAAGAGGTCGGGGCACCTAGAAGGGGATGAGGGTGCCTGGCGCTGGCGTCCTGGTTGGGCGTTGGTGTCCAGAATGAGAAATGTCAAAGTATGAAAAAACAGACTAGGCTAGAAAGAGTGTAAGATCAATTTAGAATATAGAAAGTAAGCAAAAATGGCCAAAGACATGGGTTAATTAGTACTTTTCTTACTTAGGAATCATATGAATAGTAGTATGTGATCAGGACTAGATAAATACCCAAAGTGTGTGATTTAGTGTCTACATTTACCCCCACTTTATGTTGTTGAGAAAAGATTGATAACATAAAGTAGATAGAAGATGCATACCTGATAACCATGTAGATTGATGGTGAAAAACATGTCGAGAGACAAGGAAAAGTGTGGAGTGATAAAAATGTGAAGCGTGGAATCTAAAGAAGAGGAAGTGAAAAAGTGATGATGATGATGATGACCCTAGGGCGAGAGCATATGTGTAGATGTCACATTTGTACTTGTTGTCAATTTTATGATTGATTGATGATGTTGTTGATGTGATGTGATGTGATGTGACTACCCTTCCCATAAGGATGGACCTGTAAAAGAGAAGAACAATCAAGTAGTCAAATACACGTGTATATGATCAAAATTGAGTAAAAAGTATGTAATAAATATGTGAAAATGCAAAAAGGAACATGTGCACCTGATCCATGATGAGTAAAAAGTGTAGAAAGGATCCTGAAGATGTTGTAGAAGAACAAGTTTTTTGGGTGATCTCATGCCAGTTGCACTGTGTGCAAGTTTTTTGGGTGATCTCATGCCAAGAATGGAAGAAGTGTAGGGAGAAAATTCTGGTTTCATTCTCCAACCTTTAACTTTTTCCTGAAGTGTGAACACCACTGTAGATGGTGTGTAAAAATTTGATCCATTTCAAACAGTTTTGATCCAACGTGAAAGTAGAAAATTTTATGTAGTGCATGCATGTCTGAGTGCTGAAGGACTGTGTCCTGTAAAATCCGTTGTGTGAAGTGTCTAAAAACTGTGTTGAACTTGAAAAATGTTATGTAACTGCCCCCTAGTCACAGGCATCTAGGAAGGGTCAGGGGCGCCCAGGCACTATTTCTGGTCTAGGTGTTGGTGTCTGTGTTGTGGTAAGGACCCAAGTCAGGATTCTGGGCCATTGTTGTGACTGAATGTTACGAGTTGTACCGGTACTAAACTGTGTTGTGTGATGACTGTGAACTACTGTGTGGGGTGATTGATTCACCCAAATGATGCCCCCCTCGTTTGGGGTGCATGCGACGTCACGAGGAGTATGTGGCCCAAAGGAGGACTGAACTGTGTGCTGAAATTGATGCTCTACAAGGGGAGGGAGTGTGCTTGGTAGAAACCAAGGCACACACAAAAAAGTGGCTAGGAAACAAGTGTTAGTACAAGCAAGATAAACACACATGTAAAAGACAATGTGTAAGCTAAGCATGCAAAAAGACAATGTAAACATGCAAGAAGAAGAAAGTAGACCATGCAAAAGTGGGTTTTAAACATGGGACATCACTCATGATGTCATAAGACAATCAAGGCCACAGTGGCCGCAAGAATACAAATAATCAAAGAACAAGAAAGACATAGGGAAAATCCCGCAAACAATGACATACAAATACAAGTAAATGACAAACAAAAGTAGTAACAGATAACCATGGTAACAAATAGACCTACAAGACAAATGTTGCACATGAAGCACCCGTTAGCATGTTAGAAAGATAGAAAGTATGTCAAAGCATGTATAATCTGATATAGTAATGTGCTATGAAAAATGAAACAATAGCACCTGTAGTGTGTACAAAAGTGGATGCCCCTAGGAGCCGTTGTGGGACTGGTAAGAGGTATTGTGCCAAGCATCCATGTTGTGTATCATATCTGTAGAATCTGTGATCACAACTAGAAGGCAAGTGAATGTGCATGTGTATATAGAAAGATAATGACATACAATATATCTGTCTAGCATGTGTAATAAAGTGTACATGTAAGCATAAGTAAGCAAGAGTAAATGCAACCAAGATATGCAATATGTTGTGGATGAGACAGAAATGGAATGCAGTATGAGTGTGATAGGATCCACGTGCCCCCTGGTGAAAATGTGAATGAGTATGCATCTGATGAGGTTCATTTATACATGCCCCCTCAGCAGTCAAGAATGAACTGTAGAATAAGAGTGCGCCATCAGGAAATGGTTTGAATGTGTGCACTAGAAATATGTGATCGATAAAGCATAGAGCATAGTGAGTGAGTGAGTGAGTGATGCGTGATGTGGTGAGGTCAATTTGAGATGTAGACCCTCTCCAGTTGAGTATGGACCATGGAACTAGAGTGCGTCATAGGGTAATGAGTGCAACATGTAGAAGTAGATGTCAAAAAGATATGTCATGAATGCATGTAAGTAGATGTTGTGTAGAAAGAGATGATGCAGTGTGTGAAGTGTGAAGTGTGTAGTGTGTAATATGTAGTGTGTAATGTGTGTGTAATGTGTGTGTGTGAGGTTCATGTGTATAGTATGCCCTCAACAGTCAAGTGTGAACCAAAGCACGAGAGTGTGCATCATTGGGTAATGATGATACATGAGTGTATCAAGATGTGTATGAATGCATGTGAAAGACTAGATGTGAAGTGTAGAGTGTATGAAAGACAATTAATAGTGTGCTAGAAGGGGGGAAGAAGTAAGCATGATTCCCCCCAAGTGTATGGTGATAAGATATGATCAAGTAACATCATCTAGAAGATCATCATTTTCATGGTCAAAACTGAAAGGTGATGCATCTGAGACTTGGTAAGCTATAGTATGTGGTTGATCCCGTAAAGAGACATTGTCAGCATAAATTATACATGCCCATTGCATATTCCTCATCAGTGAAAGGTGGTAATGGACATCCATGTGCATACCAATGAGTAAGGTTTTGTGAATAGCTGAGAAATGAGTCATTGCAAATGAAAATGTGACCAAATGGCATGGGGAATGAAATGTCAATATGATTTGGATCTAATGTACCACTGATATAATCAAGCCAAGACTGTCTGAGTGTAAGTGGAGAAGTGCAAGGAGTCATGTGCAAGAAATACTGTGAGATAAAAGACGCAAAGACCATAAGCAACAGTAATGTGGATAAATCCATGGTAAAGATGAGGATCATGAGGTGGAGGAAAGATGTCATCTACTATAAATCCTAGCTGAGTCAATCCATCATGTGTGCATATAGTATCAGAGCAAGTAGGATCGAATGGAATGTGTTCCCAATAAGATTCATTCATGAAAAGTGTGCATGTAAATGGAGGGCGTGTTAATGGAGGTTGTTCATGAGAAAGTGAAGTAGATGGAATGACGTCCAATGTTGGACATAGACCCCTGATAAAGTACCATAGCATTAGTAGAAGCAGGGGGGCTCAGAAGTAGATGAAACAACGTCTAATGTGCAAATGGTTCCTTCGAGTGGAGGTAAATTATCTAGATAATGTTCATGTCATGGACTCGTAGTCAAGATGCACAGTAGCAGAAATAGGAATAGGTAATGTAGTATTACAATCTATGTTGCAATATTAGAATGGTGTACAATCAGTGGGGATCTCATATTCAAATCCCTCATGCAAGAATCTAACACATCGGTGGACCATAGAAGAAATTTCTTGCATTCGATGAAGCCATGGTCTACCAAGTAAGAAATTATATGAAAGTGGGAGATCAATGACAAAAAATGGAATGGGAATAGTCTTTTAACCCAACTGTGAGTGGAAATGTGATGTGCCTAAGCATGGGTGCGTAGTAGAATCATATGCTCACACAGAAAGAGATGTCGGGTTAAGATGAGCAACAGAAAGGCCTAGAGCCTGAATGAATGATAGAGGGAAAAGATTAAGTTCAGATCCAGTGTCGACTAAAATGTGCTTGATGCCTAAGTTGTTGATATATACTTGTATATAGAGAGGAGGATCATTATCATAAACAACAAGATTTTAGCTATAGCCGATGGAAAAGTAATATGTTGAGAAAATGCATTGACAAATGTTTGATAGATAACATCTAGGATGAGTAGTAGCAGGAATCCGAGTAGTAGCCAAAAGATTTATGATTTTAGTGCAACACTTAGGATGGGTAGAAAGAAATCATGAATAGAATATCCATGATGAGATGATCCTAGGAAAATAAAAGAATAAAAGTATGAGGACCCTAAGAATGTTCGAAACGAGTCAGGTTCACCAAATGATTAAGAAAATATAGAATTTATAAATGCCTAATAATAAATATGTAATAACACAAATAAATAGCAATTAAGTACAAAATTTGACCCAAGAAAATAAGTAATTAAAATTGGAAACCCTAGTTGTAAATGAAAGAGATAGAAATGACTTAGTGGATTTGTAATTAATTTGAAGGTGTGAGAAGTTGGATGAACTGTTGAAACAGAGGAGAAGGATGTTGTCACACAAGCCCAAAAAATGTAGAGGTGAGTGTCAAAATAGATTGGGGCATAGATTAGGGGCAAGGGCGCCTGGGGCACTGCTATAGACCTCCTTTGGGTGCTTATGACTTCTCAGAAACTCAGAAAACCACTTTCACAGGGTCGCAAGATGTTTTTTTGTCTTCACTTCTTGTTAGATCTAGTATGTCACACCAAGTTCGTCAGATGTCACCTATAACCTGCAATGAAAAAATGACCTGCAAAACCCCAAAACAGTGCATCAAATCCCAAAAATAAAATAATGCAAATGAGGGGTTCAGACTGTCCTCATTTATCAAAAAAGTGAATCTTACGACCGAGCGTTGCACTACATCTCAGACCCAATGTAGTTCTATGTGTGTGTGTTTGTGGAATTATGCCCTAGGTGGCTCTTGTGTGTGTCGCACTTGATAGTGAGCAAGTAACTAGATGTAAGAAATGTAAATAGATGTGTGCATGAAAGAATTAACTTCCCCTCCTATGCGTGTATGCAGAATTATCAGTCCCTTGCCCTTGTGTGTGGATGCTAGATGGATGCTTGAATGCTCTTGTAATGGCCTTTGAATGTAACCTTAGGTGGTGATAGCTAATGCTTAGTGCTTGGTCCTTTATTATGATCACATAACTTTATATTTATATGATTCCCTTGCTTGAATTTCATAATTAACCCCAAAAAGGCCGACTACCAAAAATATAAGATGCCCAAATGGCTAGAAAGGACTAAAAGATGTGAACAAAGTACAAAGAGGTCAAGGGCACCCAGAGGGGACAGGGGCGTCTATCCTGGTGTTGGCATCCTGGCTAGGCGCTAGTGTCCAGGATGAGAAATGCCAAAGTATGAAAAGACAAACTAGGATCGAAAGAGTGCAAGATCAACTAAGGCAGTAGAAAGTAAGCAAAGATGGCCAAAGACAAGGATCAATTCAGTAATTTTCTCACTTAGGAATCATATGAATAGTAGTATGTGATCAGGACTAGATAGATACCCAAAGTGCGTGATTTAGTGTTTATAGTATCAGAGCAAGTATGATCGAATGGAATGTGTCCCTAATAAGAATCATTCATGAAAAGTGTACATGTAAAAGGAGGTGGTTGCTCATGAGAAGGAAAAGTAGGTGGAGCGACATCTAATATTTGGACATGCCCTCGATAAAGTACCATATCAGTAGTAGAAGTGGAGGCAATGATGTGGATGGGATAATATATAACATGCAAATAACACCTTCAAGTTGTGGTAAGTGAGTCGGAGAATCCATGAGTTGTGGGTCATTGGTAGTAACAGATGTTGGAGTAGGGAGTGTAGTGGTTGGATCGAGGTTATAATATTTTAATGGTTCATGATCACCGATGACTATATATTCTACACCCCATGTAAGAACTTAATACATCAATGCAATGTAGAAGGTACTACTTGCATGGCATAAAGCCATGGCCTACCAAGTAAGCAATTATATTGAACTAGGAAGTTGATGACGAAGAAAACCATAGGAAGAATTTTTCGGCCCTATACTGATAGGAAAAGTGATGTGGCATATGCAAGGATGAATAAAAGCATCATATGCACCAAGAGAAATGGGATGAGGGACTAACATTAGCAACATAAAGGCCGATATTTTCAAAGAATGATAAAGTGCAAAGATTGAGCTCAAATCCATTATCGACTATGTTTCATTAGACCACCCCACATTATTGATGTGAATCATTATGTATGAGGGTGGATCATTGTCAAAAACAACAAGATCGGCAACATGATTAGATGGAAAAG
The DNA here is from genome assembly GCA_019776745.2 of Taxus chinensis. Taxonomy (NCBI): domain Eukaryota; kingdom Viridiplantae; phylum Streptophyta; class Pinopsida; order Cupressales; family Taxaceae; genus Taxus; species Taxus chinensis. The sequence goes on along the minus strand of CM034153.1, from coordinate 720,459,033 downwards.
CAATGTGTTGAGAAAATGCATCTACGAATGTGTTATATACTATATCCGGATGAATATCAAAAGGAATAAGAGTAGTAGCCAAGAGAGTAATGATTTTAGCTCTTAATTCAGGGTTTATGAGCAAGAAATCATGAATAGAAATATCCATGATGAGAATATCCTAAGAAGATATAAGCAATAAAAGTATGAGGACCTTTAGAGTGTTCAAAATGAGTCGGGTTCACCAAATGATTAAGCAAATATCAAATTTATAAATTCCTAATTCTAAGCTATGTAAATGCTAAATATAAAAAAAATAAGGTACAAATTTGATCCAAATAAATAAAAAAATTAGATTTAAAACCCTAGTTGCAGATGAAGGGATAGAAAGACTTAGCTGATTTGCAATTAATCTAAGATCATGTCAAACTGCTGAACTGATGAACATGAGGAGGAAAGTGTTGCACTTAAGCTTAGAAAATTATGCAACCACATGATATTCCTAGATTGGGGGTACCTAGGGAGCTATAGACCTCCTATGGGAACCTATGACTGCTCAGGGACTCAAAAAATGAATTTCACAGGGTCATAAGGTGTTCACTTGTTGTCGCCTTTGATCACCTATATGTCGCAGCACTTCATTGTTGTTTTCTTGAAACCTACAATCAGAAAGAAGTACCTATAAAACCCTTAAACCACATCAAATCCTAAAAAAAAAATATGCAAAATGGGAGGTTGGATTGTCCTCGACTATTAACAAAGTGATCTTACGACCGAGTGTTGCACTACATTGCAGACCCCATGTATTTTTGTGTGTGTGTGCGGAAATATTGCCCTAGGTGGCTCTTATGCCAGTCGTACTTGATAGCGAGCAAGTAGTTAGATGCAAATAATTGTGTGCATGAAAGAATTAACTTCCCCTCATATGCGTGTATGTAGAAATGGCAGTCCCTTTCCGTTATGTGGATGCTAGAGGGATGTTTGAATGCTATTGTAAATGCCTTTGAATGCAACCTTAGGTGGTGATAGCTAATGCTTAGTTTTTAATCTTTTATTATGATCAAATAGCTTTGTATTTATATGAATTCCCTTGTTTGAATTTCATAATTAATCACTAAAAGGCCGACTAGTAAAAAATCAAGATGCCCAAATGGTTGGAAAGGACCCAAAAAATGTGAACAAAGTATAAAGAGGTTGGGGGTGCCTGATGCTGGCATCTTGGCTAGGCGTTGGTGTCCAGAATGAGAAATGCTAAAGTATGAAAATACTGACTAGGAAAGAAGGAGTGTAAGACCAAAAGAGGGAACAAAATGTAAGCAAAGATGGCCAAAGATAGTGATCAATTAGTAATTTTCTCTCTTAGGAATCATATGAATAGTGGTATGTGATCAAGACTAGATAGATACCCAAAGTGTGTGATTTAGTGTCTATAACAACTAGAAATATTCAATGACTTGGGATGAGAACTTGGTATATATCCAACATTCTTATAACATGGCATTTTATGCTTCTACCAGTAAGACTCCTTTTGAAACATGTTTTGGTTATTTTCCTAAGATTGTTTTTGATGTTGTTTTGAGATTACCATGCAAATAAAATGGAAAGGTGGAATTAGAGTTCCATAATGTTGAGAATTTTATTGAGAAAATTCAATAGATACACCTCTAGGTATATCATAGGTTGACAGAGTCACAAGCCAAGTACAAAGCGTGGCATGATTAGCACAGGACTTAGCATTCGTTCCTTATTGGAGACACGGTATGGTTTTACTCGAGCATAGAAAGGCTATAGGGAAAAGATAAGAAACTCAAGCCTCTTCAGTATGGCCCGTTTGAGATTCTAAAACAATTGGGTAAGAATGCATTTCGCTTGGATTTTACTCCTTATATGAGGATCTACTCAGTTGTGAATGTTGAGAATTTACATCTCTTTGAGCCCTCCATGATGTCGATAAACAAAAAGGGGGGAGTAAATTGAATATTGAAATTATACCTACAAATGAGGATAATATGCATTAATGAGATTATGAAAATTAGTAAGAGAAATATGGAGGAAGTATGTTAGGAAATAAGGGATACAATATGTGGAACAATCCCACACATAATCATTATTGTAGAAACTAATATGTAGAATAATATCACATATCTGAAATAAAAGTGTAAAAAGTAAAATAGCACAACATAGAAGACAATATTTAACGTGGTTCACCCAATTTGGGCTACGTCCACCAAGAATTACTTGCTCATATATTATTACAAGCCACATCTTTCTCTAAATACAATACCCAAATCTGTTTGGAGTCTATGCTCAACAAAATCTCCTAAATTCACACTTGAACTCACACACCTCAACAATGTGTATATCATCCCTACATCAATAGGCAACTACTTAATCAGTTTTACAATACTCGTGGGTACCAAAACCATGGGCCAAAAATGCACCCAATAAACCTATGGGTCAAAATATCCTACCCATATGAGAAGAGCATGTTTCCTGAGATATCAGGCACATTTTGAGGCCAATTTTTTTCTCAGGGGTTGCACCCTTGAACCCTGCACCCCTACTTGGGGCCCAACCCAGCCCCGAACCCTAGTGAGAAAACTGTGGTGAGTGTACATTAATTTTAGTATACAGTCTTCAACACTTCCACATAGGAAAGCAGGCTCCACAACATAACATAAGATGTAGTTTTGCAACAGAAATAGAGAATGACACATAGAGTAGTGCATAACAAGTGGTTGATTGGATTGAAAGGCCAGTTGCCTACCAAGGCCAAGTGATAATCCAAAGAAGATGTGGGGAATGAATTTCCTCACCTCATCATTCCTTGAAGATTTTAGGTACTTAAAAGCCTCAAATTATGAAGGTATGATCCAAAAATGGATATGAAAATACCCAATTCTATGTATTCTCCATATTTGATACTTGCAGTGCAAATTATGGATGTATTCTTTATTCAAGAGATGGTAATTCAAGCTGAGGGTGATCCAAACACCTTTGAATGACATCTAAAGGCCATTGTTGTTCTATTTGGGAATTTTTTAGGTGACAGTTACGTAACCACCCCGAAGGTTACGTAACCACTGCTCTTCACAGAGCAACGGTTACGCAACTTTTGGTTATAGGGATTGGTGGTTAGGCAACCACATTATGTCTTTACCGAAAGTCCTATCCCTGATGACGCCATAATTCAGGAAACTCAACAATTGTAAATGTTTGGGCTTCAAATGGTTTGGTTTGTCTTTCTATCCGTCCCTGGGTAGAGAAACTATAAATGATCATTCTAGAGAAGTGTTTTTTGGGTAAAATTTAAGTGTGGAGAAAAGAGAGAAAGTTGAGAAAGTTCTTGTTTTGTTCATGAGAAGAGTTGATTTCTTGTTAAGAGTTGTAAGAAAATTATATAAGTAGAAGGAATTATAATCTTTCAAGAAGGTCATGTATGACAGTAAACTCATATTATTTGGAGATTGCATTGTGAAGGGAAGTAGTTGTTTACCTAGCTAGATTTTTCCCACACCGGGTTTCTCCAAGATAAATTCTTGTGTCTCCTTTCCATTGCAAATTTTTTTGTTTTAGTATTGTGTGAATGTTTCTTTGATAAACATATTGGTTTAATGAACTTAGTAGATTCTTCATTCAATATCACTTAGACATTATTTGTTCATTGTCTTAAAAGGTAGTTTACGGATCATTGATACATCTATTTCTTGAGCGGGTGCCTTAAGGGGTCTGTCGGGAATGGGGAATGATTGTTCACGTAATTATTATGGGTTAGAGTCAGTACATAGAGAGAGAATCACTACATAGTTCCTATCCTTAGTTGCCCTCATCCTTATCTACCTCACACACTAGTACTCCTGACACCTTGCCGACACTTGTATCTACCTTGTTCACTATTTTCTTGACCCATGAAACTTATTTTTCACCCTCACATTGTACTTAAACATCCATAGCTGACACAATTTCCTGTGGGAAATTGTGTTGGTGATAGATTTTTCCCCCAACCAATGCCATCGCCCGTGGGCGATGAAGTTCTATATATGATCATCACACTTTGACATTCAAAAGAAAGAAAGCCCAGATTTTAGGGATTGCCATTTGCTCTGCTCTTTTACGACAACTTCACATCTTCTCGCTCATCCCTTGGTTCATCTTGCACTTAGCTTGGCTTGGATTAGATTCTCTTCTTTTTGGTTGGATTACTTGCACTATTGGGTCATCTATAGTGAGTCTAGGACTGAAACAATGTTCCCATTCTCCACCTAATATCGATTCTCTCTCAATGTGTTTGCTTCTTGGAGAGATAGATGCATCAGTGACCACCCTATAGGTATATGGTGAGTGCTCTAACTATCTTTGTCATTTACATAGATCTGTTCATTTCCTTCCCTATTGCTCTATGTTAGCTTAGTGTTACATGTGTATTGATGTTAGTTAGCATAGTGCTCTTAATGATCAACTCCTTATTTTTTCCATTCTTCATTTCCAACCGGGCCTTATATCTTTTCTTTCCTCCTTCTCTCTTTGACTCTGTACACCCACTTGTTCTGCAATGCTCTTTTTCCTTCGGTAGCTTCACCAAATCCCAAGTCTTCTCCATCCATGAGAGGACTTATGCTCCTCATCCATGGCTTGCTCCCACTTCTTACTTCCTGGCATCTACCTGCATTGCTTCATCAAAGCTCTCTGGCTCTCCACTATCAGTGAGTAATAAATAATAAAGAGAAGGAGAAAAAAACGTTCAGGTTCTTTTCTTACCCTAGAAGACCTCCTCACTGTAGGAGTTTGGGGTTCTGTTGAGGGGTTCCTGAACTGATTCATGGGTCACTTTCCCATCCGGAAGATCCTCTACCACTGCATATTCTTTCTTGGATTCTTCCCTTTTTCCTGCAACTGTTGCTTATACATGACTTTCTCATTAAAGACCACATCCCTAGACCGAATGATTTTCTTGTCCTTAATACTCCAACATTTAAATCCAAAGTCATCACCACCATAACCATGAAAGTACATTTTTTCTGATTTAGCCTCTAGCTTGGTCCTATCATCCTTGTCTATATGAAACAAACACCTCACATCCAAAGACTCTAAGAAATGAATAATCAACTTTCTTACCATACCAAGCCTCCTCAGGTATGCCTCCATCCAAGGCACTTGAGGGTCCTCTGTTTATCAAGTACACAGCTGTGCTCACCGCTTCTGCCCAAAAAGAAAAAGAGGCAGTCCTGCATGTAACCTCATGCTCCTAGCACGTTCCATTATTGTTCTGTTCATCCTTTCTGATACCCCATTCTGCTGCGGAGTTCCTGGAACCATCTTTTTTGCCTGCGGATTCCATTCTTAGAACAGTAATCATCAAATTCATTGCTGCAATACTCCCCTCCATATCTGACCTGAGACATTTTAGCTTAAGACCTGTTTTTCATTCTCTACCAAGGCTTTCCATTTAACAAAAGTGTCAAATACATCATCAGATTTGTTTCTAATACAATAAACCCAAACTTTCCTTGTTGCATCATCAATAAAAGTAACATAATAACTTGAACCCCCAAGAGATGATACCTGAGCTGGCCCCCACACATCAGAATGTACCAGCTCTAACTTACTCTCTTTCTTCGTAGGTCCAACCTTGAGAAACCTTACTCGCTTCTGTTTCCCATATATGCAGTTCACAGAAATCCAAACCTGTTTCTATATCCAGGAAAATTCTTCTTTATGATGTTCATGCCCTTATGGCTCATATGACCGAGCCTATAGTGCCATAATGTTGTATCTGCATCTGAAGCCACAAGATTACAATCATTAGTACTATCAGTGGTTAAATACAAGGTTCCAACCTTACTCTTGCCACCACAAGAGCACCCTTGGTAACCTTCCAAGAGTCTGCTGTAAATATCACAGTACAACCATCACTTCCCAAACTTGCCCCCCGATATCAAATTTCTCCTTAATGTAGGCACATGTCTGACATCCTTCAATAGCCATGTATATTCCATTCTGCATCTTAACCTGAACAGAACCTTTTCCAACTATGCTGCAAGGCTCATCATCACCAAAAAAACATGCCCAAAATCCCCTTGAACATAATCAACAAAATAATGCCTATGTGGAGTAGCATGAAAAGAAGCCCCTGAATCTAAAACCCAAGATTCAGTAATATTATGCAAAGAAAGAATCAAAGCATCCTGACATACATTACCCGATGCCACATTTGCCTCCTTGTTTTTTCCTGTTGTTTCTTCTTATCCCGAAGCTCCCAACAGTCCTTCTTTGCATGCCCAGGCTTTCCACAATTCCAGCATACAATCTTGTTTTGATTTTGACCTTGCCCGATCTTTTGATTTTCCACGGTTTCCTCTATTCTTCTGTCTCCCTCTAGTTTCCACTGTCAAAGCATTCCCTGAAGTAGAAGATTCCCCAGAGCTTTTTCTTCGCATTTCCTCGCTTAGAATCACCCCTACAACATCCTCAAACTTCAACTTCGAGTTAGCTGGAACCGAGTTACTTACCGCCATTACCAGGCTATTCCAACTCTCAGGTAAAGAGCACAGAAATAATAAAGCCCTAACTTCTTCATCAAATTCTATTGTAACCGAAGCTAGCATATTCACAAACCGTATTGAAATCATTTAAATGATCTGCTACTGAACTATTCTCAGACATCTTCATATTAAACAACTTTTTCATAAAAATATCTTATTAGAGGCAGAGGGTTTTTCATACAACTTCCCTAATGCATCCATTAGATCTTTTGTAGTCTTTTCCTTTGAAACATTAAATAATACCGAAGATGCAAGACACAGCCGGATCGTTCCAAGTGCCTTCCTATCCAACAAAATCCCATTCATTCGCATCTGTCATACTCGAGGGTTTGTTCACCTTCTCAGACAACGAGTATAAAGATCCTTCCTTTGATAAAGGTAATCTTCCATCTGCATCTTCCAAAGACTGAAATTCTTTTGCCCGTTGAATTTATCAACCCTAGATCTTCCATCATCTGCCATAGCTCCCACTCAAGCTAAAAAATTTCCCTGCGATTCAACACTTCAGCAAACCAAACCAGGCTCTGATACCAATTGTTAGGAAATAGAGATAAAAATATGCGGAATAATCCCTCACAGAATCGCAACAGTAGAAACTAATATGCAGAAATTATTACAGATCTCAAATAAAAAGTGCAGAATAAAATAACACAACACAAAGAGACAAGATTTAACGTGGTTCACCCAATTTGGGCTACGTCCACCAAGAATCACTTGCTCAGATTTTATTACAAGCCACCACTCTCTCAATACAATACCCAGATCCGTTTGGAGCTATGCTCAACAAACTCTACAGAATTCACACCCGAATTCAAAACACATCTGCAATACATTTGCTTGTACATCTATCATATGCATAAGACCATATAAATAGACAACTGCTTAAGCAGTTTTATACAAAACCGTGGGTATCAAAAAAAAAATGGGCAAAAAACCGTGGGTATCAAAAACAATGGGTCAAAAACCGAAAAAATATGGAAAAACAGCACGTAACGGTTACCCATTACCCATGGGTTAATTTCCACCCATGAAAATTTGCTTCGGGGGCTTCGCCCCCGAACCCCCTTTTTTCGGGGGGGGCTTCAACCCCCCGAAACCCCCTGACCCGGGGGCTCACCGGCCCCCGAGCTGGACCACCGTAAAAATACCCGAGTGTAACACACTCTAACATGAAAAAGGCTCCACAAAAAAGTGTACAGTGTACAGTACTCTTAGTGTACAGTCTTCAACACTTTCACACATGAAAACAGCTCCCACAACCTAACAATCTCCCACTTGGAGACTAGTTTTCCTCTGAGCAAGCTTCTCAACCCTTCACTAGTTTCTGTGAAGACCAACCAAAGCTGAACACAACTTTTTTTTCCCTTGTGACCACCTTGGTCATCATGTCTGCAGGATTCTGACTGGTATGAATCTTCTCCAACTTCAACTTCTTCTCTCCTCAAAGTTGTCCTGATGAAATGGTACCTTAACTGTATATGCTTTGTCCTAGAGTGGAAAGCAGAGTTCTTAGCTAGGTATAGCACTCTGACTATCACTATGCAACTTACATTCCTCTCTGCTTATGCCCCAACTCCTCAAGCAATTGTTGTAACCAAAATCATCTCTTTTTTGCCTCTGTGGCAGCAACATACTCAGCCTCTGTGGTTGACAAAGCCACCAGCTTCTGTGAAATCCAGCTCACTGTTGTCCCACCTACAGTGTAAATATAACCTGTTGTGCTCCTCCTGCTGTCTACATCTCCAGCCATATCTGAATCTACATAACCACACAAAGTGGTGTCTGATCCACTGTAGCACAAAACTTGTCCCCATGGTCCCTCTCAAATACCGAAGGATCCACTTTACTGCTTGCCAATGCTCTTTACCTGGATCACTCATAAATCTACTCACAGCTCCCACTGCATGGGCAATATCAGGCCTAGTGCACACCATAGCATCGCACTTGGAAAGTGAGCAAGTAATAGAAATGTAAGAAATGTAGATAGATGTATATAAAAGAATTAATTACCCCCTAGGCGTGTAGCAGAATTATCAGTCCTTGCCCTTGTGTGTGGATGTAGTATGGATGCTTGCGTGCTCATTGTAATGCCTTTGAAATGTAACCTTAGGTGGTGATAGCTAATGCTTATGCTTGGTCCCTTATATGATCACATTAATTTTATATTAGATGATTCCCTTGCTTGATGTCATAAATAAACCGCTCAAAAGGCCGACTACCAAAAATATAAGATTACCAAATGGAGAAAGGATCTAAACGAGGTGAACCAAAGTACAAAGAGGTCAAGGGCACCCATGAGGGGGACAGGGGCGTCTACTCACCGATGTCTCGCTAGGCGCTGTGTCCAATAATGGAAATGCAAAGTATGGAAAGAGACAAACTTAGGATCGAAGAGTGCAAAGATCAACTAATAAGGCAGTAGGAAAGTAAGCAGAGATGGCAAAGACAAGGATTCAAGTCATTTAAATTTCTCACCTAGATCATAGATGTATATGTGATCAAACATAGATAGTACCCAAGTGCGTGATTTTAGTGTTTATAGTTATCAGAGCAAGGTATGATCGAATGGAATGGTCCCTAATAAAATCATTATGAAAAGTGTACATGATGTAAAGGAGGGTGTTGTCATGAGAAGAAAAGTAGGTGGAGCGAAACATCTAAATATTTGGACATGCCATCGATAAAGTAACCATATCAGTAGTAGAAAGGGATGGAAATTGATGGGGATGCGGAATATATAACATGCAAATAACACCTTCAAGTTGTGGTAAGTGAGTCGGAGAATCCATGAGTTGTGGGTCATTGGTAGTAACAGATGTTGGAGTAGGGAGTGTAGTGGTTGGATCGAGGTTATAATATTTTAATGGTTCATGATCACCGATGACTATATATTCTACACCCCACTGTAAGAACTTAATACATCAATTGCAATGTAGAAGGTACTACTTGCATGGCATAAAGCCATGGCCTACCAAGTAAGCAATTATATTGAACCTAGGAAGTTGATGACGAAGAAAACCATAGGAAGAATTTTTCGGCCCTATACTGATAGGAAAAGTGATGTGGGCATATGCAAGGATGAATAAAAGCATCATATGCACCAAGAGAAATGGATGAGGGGACTAACATTAGCAACATAAAGGCCGATATTTTCAAAGAATGATAAAGTGCAAAGATTGAGCTCAAATCCATTATCGACTATGTTCATTAGACACCCACATTATTGATGTGAATCATTATGTATGAGGGTGGATCATTGTCAAAAACAACAAGATCGGCAACATGATTAGATGGAAAAGCAATGTGTTGAGAAAATGCATCTACGAATGTGTTATATACTATATCCGGATGAATCTCAAAAGGCATAAGAGTAGTAGCCAAGAGAGTAATGATTTTAGCTCTTAATTCAGGGTTTATGAGCAAGAAATCATGAATAGAAATATCCATGATGAGAATATCCTAAGAAGATATAAGCAATAAAAGTATGAGGACCTTTAGAGTGTTCAAAATGAGTCGGGTTCAACCAAATGATTATAGCAAATATCAAATTATAAATTCCTAATTCTAAGCTATGTAAATGCTAAATATAAAAAAATAAGGTACAAATTTGATCCAAATAAATAAAAAAATTAGATTTTAAAACCCTAGTTGCAGATGAAGGGATAGAAAGACTTAGCTGATTTGCAATAATCTAAGATCATGTCAAACTGCTGAAAATGATGAACATGAGGAGGAAAGTGTTGCACTTAAGCTTAGAAAATTATGCAACCACATGATATTCCTAGATTGGGGTACCTAGGGAGCTATAGACCTCCTATGGGAACCTATGACTGCTCAGGGACTCAAAAATGAATTTCACAGGGTCATAAGGTGTTCACTTGTTGTCGCCTTTGATCACCTATATGTCGCAGCACTTCATTGTTGTTTTCTTGAAACCTACAATCAGAAAGAAGTACCTATAAAACCCTTAAACCACATCAAATCCTAAAAAAAAAATATGCAAAATGGGAGGTTGGATTGTCCTCGACTATTAACAAAGTGATCTACGACCGAGTGTTTGCACTACATTGCAGACCCCATGTATTTTTGTGTGTGTGTGCGGAAATATTGCCCTAGGTGGCTCTTATGCCAGTCGTACTTGATAGCGAGCAAGTAGTTAGATGCAAATAATTGTGTGCATGAAAGAATTAACTTCCCCTCATATGCGTGTATGTAGAAATGGCAGTCCCTTTCCGTTATGTGGATGCTAGAGGGATGTTTGAATGCTATTGTAAATGCCTTTGAATGCAACCCTTAGGTGGTGATAGCTAATGCTTAGTTTTTAATCTTTTATTATGATCAAATAGCTTTGTATTTATATGATTCCCTTGTTTGAATTTCATAATTAATCACTAAAAGGCCGACTAGTAAAAAATCAAGATGCCCAAATGGTTGGAAAGGACCCAAAAATGTGAACAAAGTATAAAGAGGTTGGGGGTGCCTGATGCTGGCATCTTGGCTAGGCGTTGGTGTCCAGAATGAGAAATGCTAAAGTATGAAAATACTGACTAGGAAAGAAGGAGTGTAAGACCAAAAGAGGGAACAAAATGTAAGCAAAGATGGCCAAAGATAGTGATCAATTAGTAATTTTCTCTCTTAGGAATCATATGAATAGTGGTATGTGATCAAGACTAGATAGATACCCAAAGTGTGTGATTTAGTGTCTATAACAACTAGAAATATTCAATGACTTGGGATGAGAACTTGGTATATATCCAACATTCTTATAACATGGCATTTTATGCTTCTACCAGTAAGACTCCTTTTGAAACATGTTTTGGTTATTTTCCTAAGATTGTTTTTGATGTTGTTTTGAGATTACCATGCAAATAAAATGGAAAGGTGGAATTAGAGTTCCATAATGTTGAGAATTTTATTGAGAAAATTCAATAGATACACCTCTAGGTATATCATAGGTTGACAGAGTCACAAGCCAAGTACAAAGCGTGGCATGATTAGCACAGGACTTAGCATTCGTTCCTTATTGGAGACACGGTATGGTTTTACTCGAGCATAGAAAGGCTATAGGGAAAAGATAAGAAACTCAAGCCTCTTCAGTATGGCCCGTTTGAGATTCTAAAACAATTGGGTAAGAATGCATTTCGCTTGGATTTTACTCCTTATATGAGGATCTACTCAGTTGTGAATGTTGAGAATTTACATCTCTTTGAGCCCTCCATGTTCGATGAAGAAGAAGGGGGAGTATTGCTACTATCTATAGAGGATCTTGCTCCAGAGTATCAATTGGAATTGGAGGAAGATGTTAGGAAATAAAGGATAAAATATGTGGAACAATCCCATACATAATCACAATCGTAGAAACTAATATGCAAAATAATATCACATATCTGAAATAAAAGTGAAAAAACTAAAAGAACACAACACAAAGATAATATTTAACGTGGTTCACCCAATTTGGGCTACGTCCACCAAGAATCACTTACTCAGATTTTATTACAGGCCACCTCTTTCTCTCAATACAATACCCAGATCTATTGGAGTTGTGCTCAACAAACTCTCCTAAATTCACACTTGAACTCACACCTTTACAATGTGTTGTCTCCCTACATCAATAGGCAACTGCTTAAGCAATTTTACAATACTGTGGGTATGAAAACCTTGGGCCAAAAATGCCCCATAAACCTATGGGTTAAAATACCACCCATATGAGAAGAGCATGTTTCCTGAGATATCAGGCACATTTTGAGGCCAATTTTTTTCTCAGGGGTTGCACCCTTGAACCCTGCACCCCTACTTGGGGCCCAACCCAGCCCCGAACCCTAGTGAGAAAACTGTGGTGAGTGTACATTAATTTTAGTATACAGTCTTCAACACTTCCACATAGGAAAGCAGGCTCCACAACATAACATAAGATGTAGTTTTGCAACAGAAATAGAGAATGACACATAGAGTAGTGCATAACAAGTGGTTGATTGGATTGAAAGGCCAGTTGCCTACCAAGGCCAAGTGATAATCCAAAGAAGATGTGGGGAATGAATTTCCTCACCTCATCATTCCTTGAAGATTTTAGGTACTTAAAAGCCTCAAATTATGAAGGTATGATCCAAAAATGGATATGAAAATACCCAATTCTATGTATTCTCCATATTTGATACTTGCAGTGCAAATTATGGATGTATTCTTTATTCAAGAGATGGTATATTCAAGCTGAGGGTGATCCAAACACCTTTGAATGACATCTAAAGGCCATTGTTGTTCTATTTGGGAATTTTTAGGTGACAGTTACGTAACCACCCCGAAGGTTACGTAACCACTGCTCTTCACAGAGCAACGGTTACGCAACTTTTGGTTATAGGGATTGGTGGTTAGGCAACCACATTATGTCTTTACCGAAAGTCCTATCCCTGATGACGCCATAATTCAGGAAACTCAACAATTGTAAATGTTTGGGCTTCAAATGGTTTGGTTTGTCTTTCTATCCGTCCCTGGGTAGAGAAACTATAAATGATCATTCTAGAGAAGTGTTTTTGGGTAAATTTAAGTGTGAGAAAAGAGAGAAAGTTGAGAAAGTTCTTGTTTTGTTCATGAGAAGAGTTGATTTCTTGTTAAGAGTTGTAAGAAAATTATATAAGTAGAAGGAATTATAATCTTTCAAGAAGGTCATTGTATGACAGTAAACTCATATTATTTGGAGATTTGCATTGTGAAGGGAAGTAGTTGTTTACCTAGCTAGATTTTTCCCACACCGGGTTTCTCCAAGATAAATTCTTGTGTCTCCTTTCCATTGCAAATTTTTTTGTTTTAGTATTGTGTGAATGTTTCTTTGATAAACATATTGGTTTAATGAACTTAGTTAGATTCTTCATTCAATATCACTTAGACATTATTTGTTCATTGTCTTAAAAGGTAGTTTACGGATCATTGATACATCTATTTCTTGAGCGGGTGCCTTAAGGGGTCTGTCGGGAATGGGGAATGATTGTTCACGTAATTATTATGGGTTAGAGTCAGTACATAGAGAGAGAATCACTACATAGTTCCTATCCTTAGTTGCCCTCATCCTTATCTACCTCACACACTAGTACTCCTGACACCTTGCCGACACTTGTATCTACCTTGTTCACTATTTTCTTGACCCATGAAACTTATTTTTCACCTCACATTGTACTTAAACATCCATAGCTGACACAATTTCCTGTGGGAAATTGTGTTGGTGATAGATTTTCCCCCAACCAATGCCATCGCCCGTGGGCGATGAAGTTCTATATATGATCATCACACTTTGACATTCAAAAGAAAGAAAGCCCAGATTTTAGGGATTGCCATTTGCTCTGCTCTTTTACGACAACTTCACATCTTCTCGCTCATCCCTTGGTTCATCTTGCACTTAGCTTGGCTTGGATTAGATTCTCTTCTTTTTGGTTGGATTACTTGCACTATTGGGTCATCTATAGTGAGTCTAGGACTGAAACAATGTTCCCATTCTCCACCTAATATCGATTCTCTCTCAATGTGTTGCTTCTTTGGAGAGATAGATGCATCAGTGACCACCCTATAGGTATAGGTGAGTGCTCTAACTATCTTTGTCATTTTACATAGATCTGTTCATTTCCCTTCCCTATTGCTCTATGTTAGCTTAGTGTTACATGTGTATTGATGTTAGTTAGCATAGTGCTCTTAATTGATCAACTCCTTATTTTTCCATTACTTTCATTTCAGTTACATTGTGCATGCTTTCCTTATCTATCATCTATGCACACCTCTTCACACCCATCTACTGATATCTTAGTAGGGTACTCTCCTCTATCTTGACCATGGACCTTGGAAACCCTAGGTTGACCTAGTGTAGGGATTACTACCCTCTAGATATACAACCCTAATGCTTGTTGTAACCCATTTAAATCTACCCATTGTGTGTCGGTTCACGTGTGGCTCCTACTCGTTACTTTGATACCCTTGTAGAATGGATGATTTAGGAGTACAATTTATAAAGACACATTCTTGGCCCTCCATACACTATTATCCATGACTGCATATTTTTATTCAAGAGAAGGCCATTATCATGATGTGAATTGAGATACTAGATATGAATTATATGTACTCGATTCACCCCACACTTTTGAATGATCAAAAGAAGCATGTGGCCTTTGAACATATTTCAAGAAATAAATGTTTCTTTTAAAACATAGGAAATAAATTATATTTTCCATTAAATGAGAATTGCCTAGCTAGTGCCAAGTACAAAATGTGAATGTGATAGTTTTAAATGAAGAGGGCACATACCCTCTTCTATAGGATCTATAGGGGAGATATGACAATGCTTGAATATGGTCTAATAGTTGATATGTGTCTCGATCAAACAATACTCAATAGTTGTCATAGTACTACATTTTTTTTTGTATTACTCTATAGTGGCTATTTAATTTTGACATAATAATGGTGTTGAGTAACTAATCACATCATAACATGCAAGACTTACACATATTAAATACCCAATGTGCAACAATTATGACTCATGGACAGGTATTAGTATCCATCTTACTTTTAGTGCAACTCAAATTTGTTATTTTTAATCAATTCAAACTATGGGTTTCCCTCCAATTAAGCACTCTAAAGAAAAATGCAAACTAAGAAAAACTCAAGCTATATGTTAGTGCAAAATTCGCGATCCTACATGACATATATTTTGTGCCATGAACCCTAAACTTAGGGTTCACCACTACTGGCTCCTCTCTCCTATAATTTAAATATATAATTTTTTCAAAGCTCCTAGAATGAAAATGTACCTGACGTGTCATGCTAAAATTCTTTAAGAATTTAACGAAATACCATAATTATGCGTGTTTAACAATTAACTTCTCTAGTAACTTTGGGACCCATTGATCCAATTTTTATTGACTCTTTTCTTTACTCATCGATTTATTCTCAAAATACTTAATAGATAAATATGTTTTAACTATTGATAGTTTAAAATATTGATGTTAAAAAAAATACAATAATAAATGATTCTTGTCAAGGCTACAATGAGTGGTTTAGTAAAACATTTTAGGACCTTCAAATGTTAGAGAGAGTTTATATGAGAATGTTTATTTCTATGAATACGACCTCATCCCCTTTATATTTGGCTTCAAAACTAGTTCTATTTGAAATTGATGTGAAATTTAAATGTATAGAAATATATTTTAATATTAAATTTAAAATTACATATTATAAGCAAGTTTCATAATGTTTGAAGAAAAAATTGTAACATAGATGAATTACAACTAGTATAGATATTTTAAGTTCTTTTCTTAGGTTTTATACATATTACAATGATTAAAAAATCCATTTAATTCTTCAACAACTATACACTAATTAGTGATGAATGACATTTATCTAGTTATAATTATTTGCTACATTTCATACTTATCTTTCCAAAAAGTTGAAACATGCTCCAAACTGTTGGTGTGAGTTATTTTCCACATCATCAGGTGAGTTATCTCACTTAGGTGAGATCCTAGGTCCACGTGTCATTTAGGGCCATAATGAGATTCTCTTACACGTTAGTACGTCATATGCATCATTGGGAGTTACACTTCTATTATGGGAATGTAACTCCCCCTCTCCACTCGAGTTGTCATGATTGCAACACTGTGGGTTACTCAGCTCCTCCTATATGTACACCCCTTTGGATCTATGAGATTGAGAGAGATTTTGTGGATTGTAATGAGGTTCTTCCCATTTTTAGAATCTTTTCATGCACATTCGGTTGATGCTCACTCCTCTCGAGATATCTTCACGTTGTTGTCTTTGTTGATGTGTACGTCCTCCCTTGTGATCCTCGCGTTTCAGGTTTCGAACCCTCTTTTCAGAGTGGATCTTGTGGATCCATTTCTTGTTTCTGACTTACCGCTTCATCCTAAGTTACAATGAAGGGGGGTGTTGGTGTGAGTTATTTTCCACATCATCAGGTGAGTCATCTCACGTAGGTGAGATATTAGGTCCACATGTCATTTAGGGGTCATTATGAGATTATTTTATGTGTCATTGGGAGTCACACTTCTATTTTGGGAATGTAACTCCCCCTCTCCACTCGAGTTGTCATGATTGTAGCACTGGGAGTTACACAACGCCTCCTATATGTACACCCCTTTGGATCTATGAGATTGAGAGAAAGTTTGTGGATTGTAACGAGGTTATGCCCATGTTTAAAATCTTTGCAAGCACATTCAGTTGATGCTCACTCCTCCTGAGATCTCTTCATGCCGTCGTTCGCACGTCCGTTGATGTGTACGTCATCCCTCATGATCCTCGCGTTTCAGGTTTCGAACCCTCTTTCACAAACTCTACTGTATGGTTAAGATATTATGATTTTTCGATTGAATTCCACAATACAAAAACAAACAAACTATGTCAGTGTGCTACCAATATAGAACTCATATTGGATAATTTAAATTATGACATATATAGTGAATTACTATTAACTATGTCTACTAAACATTTGTAGATAAATAAATAACATTTAACTGATTATTTCTTAATTAAGAGAGGATTGTTTGTGCTAGGTGTAGAGATGCATTATAAAATTCATGATATTTGAGGATAGCCATTAGAATTTGACAACACAAATGTGCACCTATAAATACAAAGCATGGGGAATGCTCTAGATAGGTACGAAGTGTGGGAACACCTCTTAAAGGTAATAGAAAATCCCAAAACAAATTCATGAAAATATTTTCTTGGTTCCATTATCAGGGTCTTTTATAATATTTTAACTTGCATAATAAATTTATTCTCCTTCTTGAACTAGATTTCAAACAATATGTGAAGTTTAAAAAAACTATTTTGGAGTTTATGTTGGGTGAACTAGCTAGGATCAACAACATGAATAACATACAATCCTTTAGAATTTCTAAGAAATGATTAAAGATAATTAATACCTCTAAAAAAAATAAGTAAAGGGAAATAATCCCTTTAAAAGAGAGCTAAGAATGCAATCTTTAGATTAACAAATGTATTGAATAAAATCAACTACATCAAAAATGAAAAACAAGTTGATATGTTGATTTGATGTTGGTCTATTGGTGAATTTGCTAGGCTTACAATTAACCTATCACACATCATTCCTAGTTGAATGTAAAGGCCGAGGTACCATAATTAATAACAGATGAGGTCGAAATCATGCCTTAAACGACTTTAGTAAAATGGAGACACTAAATTAAAGGAGGCCATGATCATGCCCTAGATAATTTCGGCCGAATGTATACCCCTCAAACATATATGAGTAAAAGACTTCCTGAACCAACAAACATGAAAACAAAAGAAGTGAAGATCATTTTAAATCCTGTCATAAGTCATTAGTTTATTGATGGTTTTTTGTAGATATAGAACTGCGAGAAGATTCCTATTTTTTCCTTTGTTTTCAAACTCAGTTCAAAGCTTTCAATCCTCCTGAGCACATATGGGTAGGAGTGATTATTGTAGGATGGTGCATACAAAGTGTTAAGGTTGGCATCAAGCATGCTCGGAACACCTATTCCAACTCCACGTTCTTAAATCTTTAGCTCACTTCATGTGAGCCGAGGCTGAGAATGTATAACACAAAAGCTTCAAAGTTCAAATCAGAAGAAATTCCCTTAATGGATTCTTTTATTTTACCTACGTGTTCACACATCTCTTTCCCTATTTCCTATATCATGGCTACCTTTTCTATTTTTTTCCATAATATCGCTACTGGGAATCCCATCCCATCCCTCGCAAATATGCAATCTGATTCTCCACTGCTCCATTACTAATTTTGCGTTAATGAATTGGTCAAATATCATGGGCCATACGACCATTGGAACCTCGACACAGACGCTCTCCAATGTATATTTCCATCGACAATGAGTCATAAAACACGTCGTGGATGGATGGAACAAAATTAACTGCTGAGGCACCCACCCATGAATCACCATTCCTCTGTCTCTAGTTTCTTGCATGAAACCCTCAGATAGAAAATCACAGCAGTTATGTCGCTGCCAACAAGGTCTTTGATTGTTCAAATGGAAGGCTTCTCGCTAGCTCAGATGCCCCTGGCGAGTGCTTTAGACAAAAAAAGATGAGATCCAAAAGAGACAAAGAGGACAGAGTTTCATTTTTGGTTGTCCAGAAAAGGGAATACACTCCGATTCCCCGTGGACCTCTTGTTGGGGTTTGAGTAAAGGGGGAGTTATGGTCCAAATGGGATTACTAGTGGATTCCTCTAAATACTGCACATACTCTGCTTCGACGCCGTCAAATTTATTGACAAGTGTGGCGGCACAACTTTCTATGGTGGTGCAACTTTCTGTGTGTTTCTAACATATGACATATATTGTCTGGTAGATCGTGGTCTTTTCGGATCACCCGGGTGAGCAAAGAATTTGGGAGATTGACATTTAGAGAACGATCACGAATCCCTGTTGTGTTACCACTGCCACTGCTTTTTAATTCAGAGATTGTAGTGGTGAACAAGTATTGTAGCAGAGAAGCTCCCGTGGCTCCAGATGTATGGAACACCATCCGTGGAATCCCAAACATGGATGTAGAATCTGTCGTCCAACTGAATAAGATGTCGCTTATGATGCACAGGGCTTTGCGGAAGTCTCAGTTGTGATCCTCTCCAACCATTTCTCAAATGACATAGAGAGTTTATGTGAAGAACATAACAGGAATATGTTTTCAACCAGGGAAAGACTCTCGCGGACGTCGTCGAGTGGGGAAAAGAAAGGGGTACGAAATGTATTTCGGATCTAACCACCTGTGACTGCAATTTAGAGGCATTCATGGTGGTGGTGATGAAACTGATAGTGAGGCCTTGTGAAGTGAGCAGTTTTCCGAGTTTGGAGGAAAGGAATGCAATGGACTAGAGCCATGTAGGGAAACATTACTACGGGTTTCTTTTTTGTCATTGTAATCATAATATTCCTTTGCTCATGTGCCTCACACTTTTAATTTCTGAACACGGAGGATTGCCGTAGAGTAATAATCCTATGGTTATCCTAGATATAGGATTGCAGGACCCACATCCATGTTCATGATGGCCTTGCACATGCCCTATACACATGCATCACACTTTTCCCAATAGTCCCCTGCTAACGAGGAATATTACTGCCCAAACCAATTTATGACGTCGCCGGATTTAGTGAACGGAAAGGTGCCACGGTTTCGATGAGTTGGCATTTTTCACGTCATTCTAAGAAGCATAAGATGCTCCGGATGCCACCACCTTCTGGAGTCACTTTAGACTTTAATTGGGACCTCTCCATGGCCAACTCTAGACCATTCGGTCTCCCGCATTTGTGTTTTTTTGGCATTTGCATTTGCGTTTTGCGTTTTCGTTCTCCTTCTCGTTGAAGCTCATCCCTCTCGTAGAAGCTTGGAATGGAGTCACATTCGTTTATCCCTCTTGGATTCAAGGTATTTTGGCTCCTGGCTCCAACTTCTTGGGCCACATTCGGGTAATTTTTTTGCAGTTTCTTCTAGTTCTATTTTGTTATTTACAAATTTTGCCTATATATTTTGTGTTAGGGTTTTAAAAGAATAGAAATCTTTCCTCTACTGAATCCACAGTGAATCCCTCCATCGATATACACCATACATATTCAAGTTTATGCATAAAGTTTATACAAATCTTTGTTGTACTGTCCACTCTGAATCCTGTCTAGCTTCTGTGAATAAAGTTGCAGAATTCCCAGTTTTGGCGCCGTCAACAGTGAATCCCAAATGCAAAAAATAATTATAGAACACATAAAACCCATCGCATGCATTCAAGGATTCATTCTTACCATGATTTCTTACCATGATCTCTTAAAACAAGGTAGCCTATGTAGATATGTGCAATCCTTGTGATCCTGCATAGAGCCTGAGGTGGGCAAACTCATTTTTTAATGCATCTATGGTATTGATAGTGAATCCAAAATTGATAGGAGGAGAATGAACACTTATGATGTTTCTGTTCATTATATGTACACTACTAAGGTGAAACTTTGTTTTTCAATATTACACTTCTGAACTGTTTCCAAAATTGAAAGTGGAAGAGAACTTATTTCAGAGTTTTTTGGGAAAATCAAACTGTGGGTATATTAACTTTCTTCTTTTCTATATTATGAGTATTAGGTTCTTCATCAATATGTTTCTTTTGACTTTCAATCTATTTGCCATCTTCGTAGACTTGACTCCTCCGCTTGAAATTTATTGTAATATCATCCACGACAAGTGGTTCCTCACTAGCCTTTGTATCTAGCATATCATCACCTAAATTTTTTGATACTTTTGGTTCATTGATTGCAAGTGAATGATTCATATACTTTTGGCATTTTTTTTTGCAGTTTCTTCCATTTCTATTTTGTTATTTACAAGTGAAGGATACCTACTCGAATACATACACATACCTATACATACGTATACATATACACGTACATACATGTACACATACGTATATATTTGTGTAATTACATAAGTATGTTTATACATGCATATGTATAACCATATACATGTATATGTACACGTATGTATGAGTATACATGTACATATGTATATGTATTGTCTCACATACACCTTGTATTATCATATGTAGTGTTGTATGTGGTATACACACTATGTGTAATACCACATAAGAGAATAAAAACTTGACTGTACTCTTGACTTTGTTGGATAGTCAAGGAATGTATGCTCTGATACCTACTCAAATACATACACATACATATACATATGCACGTACATACATGTACACATATACATACACACACACTGTGTGTGTGTTGCATATGTAATTGCATACATATGTATACATGCATATGCATATCGCAGAGTGTATGGCACTTAAAGTTTTTGTTGTTTGATTTAATCGATGGAATAGGCATGAAAAACATGTGTATTAAATCTCGCTACCTTCTCATACCCTTTCCTCCTTCGATATTATCACATGGTAGTATGAATTGTATTAATACATTCTATTTGTGATACAATTTTAAAAGCTGATAATCGCATACCTTAGGCATACATTCACTTGAATATTGTATTTTAGATTCGCGGGGTTCTTGTTGATAATGGCTAGTCAATGAATACATACACACACCTACTCAATATACATACACATGCATATACATACATATAAATATACACGTACATACATATACATGTGTGTGTGTAATTGCATATGTATGTTTATACATGCATATGCATATCCATATACATGTATATGCACACATATGTACAAGTATACATATACATATGTACATGTATATGTCTCACATACCTAGACCTTTGTATTATCATATGGTAGTGTTGTTTGTGGTATACACACTCTGTGTATACCACATAAGGGAGATAAAAAACCATCCATACTCTTGACTTTGTTGGCTAGTGAATGAATGTGTTGTGATACCTACTTGAATACATACACATACCTATACATACATATACATATGCATGTATACATGTGCATATGTATATATTTGTGTAATTGCATATGTATGTTTATACATGCATATGCATATTCATATACATGTATATGCACACATATGTATGAGTATACATATACATATGTACATGTATATGTCTCACATACTTTCGAACCTTTGTATTATCACATGGTAGTGTTGTATGTGGTATACACACTCTGTGTATACCACATAAGAGAGATAAAAATACCGTCTATACTCTTGACTTTGTTGGCTAGTGAATGAATATGTTGCGATACCTACTCGAATACATACACATACCTATACATACGTATACATATGCACGTACATACATGTACACATACGTGTATATATACATGTGTGTGTGTGTGTGTGTATACATGTATGTTTATACATGTATATGCACATGTATGTATGAGTATACATATACATATGTACATGTATATGTCTAACATACCCAAACCTTTGTATAATTACATGGTAGTGTTGTTTGTGGTATACACACTATGTGTATACCACAGAAGGGAGATAAAAATACTATGTCCATACTCTTGACTTTGCTGGCTAGTGAATGAATGCACTGTGATTAACCTACTCGAATAAATACACATTCCTATTCATACATATACATATGCATGTACACATACACATACATACATGTACACACACATGTATGCATATGTCTGCGTGTAATTGCATATGTATGTTTATACATGCATATGCATATCCATATACATGTATATGCACACAAATAAAAAACCTATCCTGGTGACATGATACATATTGTATCCATATCGCATAGTCCCCTAGGCACATACCCCCATCCATATTCAAACATACTTTTCGCAAAAGGAGCATGTTAGTGTTGTATGTGGTATACACACTTGTGTATACCATAGAAGGGAGATAAAAAAATAATCCATACTCTTGACTTTGTTGGCTAGTGAATGAATGTGTTGTGATACCTACATCCAAATACTTACACAACATTATGTATACATATGCATGTACATACATGTACACATATGTGTGTGTATAGTGTCAGTGCATGTGTATGTGTTATACATGCATATGCATGTGTGTGTGTATATACATATATGTGCAATTGCATATGTATGTTTATACATGCATATGCACATCCAAATACATATATATGCACACGTATGTATTGTAGCAGTATACATATACATATGTACATGTATATGTCTCGCATACTCGGACCTTTGTATTATCATAAGGTAGTGTTGTTTGTGGTATACACACTATGTGTATACCACAAAAGGGAGATAAAAAAATGTCCATACTTCTGAATTTGATGGGTAGTGAAGGAATGGGGTGTGATACCTGCTCGAATACATACACATGCATCTAATTCATATGTGTATATATGCACATAATACATAAACACATACATATATCCATGATATGTGGCTAATTGCATATGGATGTTTATACATGCATATGCATATGGCCAAAGTTATGGCACTTAAAAGTTTTTGTTAGGGCCCAGTCTAATCAATGATGAACTGGTGCACTTTCAAAAGTGATATTAAATTCTCGCCACCTTCTCACACCTTTGATTTATCTACATATGGAACAAAGTTAGTAGGGGATTGAGCCTCAAGAATTGGCATGTGTTAAACATTGGAGGTGACTGTTCAAATCTAATTTTTTGGGTATACACACTTAGTGTGTATACCACAGAATGTTGGTTTTATGCCATATTGTATGAAATATTATGGTGTTTTTTATGGTTCATATCTTATATACAGGATATTCATGTCAAATGTACACATGTTTATATATGTAATTGCATATGTATGTTTATACATGCATATACATATCTATATACATGTATATGCACATGTATGTACGCGTATGCATATACATATGTACATATATATATGTCTCACATACATGGACCTTTGTATTATCATATGGTAGTGTTGTATGTGGTATACACACTCTGTGTATACCACAGAAGGGAGATAAAAAAACCGTCCATACTCTTGACTTTGCTTGCTAGTGAATGAATGTGTTGTTATACCTACTCGAATACATACACATACCTATACATACGTATACATATGCACGTACATACATGTACATATACGTGTATATATGTGTGTGTGTGTGTGTGTGTGTGTGTGTGTGTAATTGCATATGCATATCCATATACATATATGCACACGTATGCATATGCATATGCATTTTGCTTTTATGCGCTTAAAATTTTTGTCGTTGTTTACATCGATGGAATCGGGCACCGAAAACCAAAGCGATGCATTAAATGCTCGCCACCTCACATTATTTCCTCCTCCTATTTATCTACCTTCGCATGGATCATATTTTCCTTGGGATCGGCCTCGGGAATTGACATGAATTACTGATTGGATGGTGACTGGGTTGTGCTGACTAGACATCACAGAGTGGGATGCGGGTTGCACAGACATGTGTTGCATGTATGCCATTTTTGAATGGCATATTATGGTGATTTTTATGGGGGTCATGCGATCCTGTCGCCAGGATAGACTGCTCCGAATGGTATGTGACACCTACTTATATATACAAATACATATACATACGTATAATATACACATACATACGTGTACACACACACATATGTATTTATATATGTACGTGTATACATGTATATGCACATGCATAAACATATAAATGTACATTTATGAAGACATACGAGTATAAATATACATATGTATATGTAATTACATATGTAATGGTCCCACATATCTGGAGCATTGTATTATCATATGGTAGTATTGTATGTGGTATACACACTGTGTGTATATCACAAAAGAGAGATAAAAAACTATCTATACTCTTGACTTTGTTGGCTAGTGAATGAATGTGTTGTGATACCTACTCGAATACATACACATACCTATACATATGTATACATATACACATATACACATGCATACATGTACATACATATGTATATACGCATATGCAAATGGGTGTATAAACGTACATACAATACAAATGCTTATCATATGGTAGTGTTGTGTGTCATATACACACTGTGTGTATACCACACAAGAGACATAAAAACTATATGTACTCTTGACTTTGTTGGCTAGTGAATGCACATGCCGTGATACCTACTCGAATACATACACATACCTATACATACATATACATACATATACATATGCACTTACATACATGTACATATATGTATGTGTGTGTGTGTGTGTGTGTGTGTGTGTGTGTGTGTGTGTGTGTGTGTGTAATTTCATATGTATGTTTATACATGCATATGGATATCCATATACATGTATATGCACACGTATGTACGAGTATACATGTACATATGTACATGTATATGTCTCACATACCTGGACCTTTTTATTATCATATGGTACTGTTGTATGTGGTATACACACTGTGTATACCACAAAAGGGAGATAAAAAAACCGTCTATACTCTTGAATTTTCATTGGGTAGTGAATGAATGTGCTGCGATACCTACTCGAATACATACACATACCTATACATACATATACACACACACACACACACACACACACACACACACACACACACACACACACATGGGTAATTGCATATGTATGTTTATACATGCATATGCATATCCATATACATGTATATGCACACGTATGTACGAGTATACATATACATATGTACATGTATATGTCTCACATACCTGAACCTTTATATTATCATATGGTAGTGTTATTTGTGGTATACACACTGTGTGTATACCAAAGGAGGGAGATAAAAAACTGCCCATACTCTTCACTTTATTGGCTAGTGAATGAATGTGTTATGATACCTACTCGAATACATACACATACCTATACATATGCACACACATATATGTACACATACATATATATATACACGTAATTGCATATGTATGTTTATATATGCATATGCATATCCATATACATGTATATGCACACATATGTACAAGTATACATATACATATGTACATGTATATGTCTCACATTCCTGGACCTTTGTTTTTTTAGTGTGGTATACCACAAAAGGGTGTGGGATTTGAACCCGCGACCTCATGATTATTATTAGAAGGCCTTACCAACTATGTTGCATTGTGGCATAGAAACATCAATACAAAAAACACATATAATTACATGACTCCCCAACTATGTGTATACCACACTAGTGGGTCCCACATCTATGTATGTATGCATGGGGGCATTACATGCCCCATGTGATCCTAGTCGACCAGATGCAATGATTATGTGTTGTTCTCAATGTGATTCCACATGGCACATTCAAACAAAAAACAATTATGACAGCTATAATTATTTTTAAATCAAAACAACCAAGAGAAGAATATAGACAATGCATTGATTTATCCAACCAACACTCCCTTAGTATATTCACTATATAGTTTTTCTTCCTAATCATTTACTTGTGATCAAAGATCAATTTATCGTCCTAGTTCTATTTCTTACCCTATAATTTTTTCTACCACAACATCTATATGACAAACAACAATATCATATTTATGACAATACAAACGTCCATGTATGTTTTCCATTACATATTTTCATATGTATATATATACTTGTACATATATGTACAAATATGTATTTTATGGATACACATATGTCCCTCCACATGCATAAGCAAATGTATATGTATGTATGTATGTATGTACATGTACATATATGTATATGTATACATATACGTATATGTGCATGGATATGAAAATTTCGGTAGCGACATTTCTATTTTCATTTGTATCATCACAGGAGATTGGTTGGAAAAGTGTGAGGCATATGTGGTGTATACCACAGGTAAGAAAAGAAAAAAGTATGTTTGGTCTGATACCTACAAATAACACACAAAAAAGAACATGTATATATATACAAATATATAGATATGCATATGTCTTGTATACAGATAGTTGCATTGAAAAATTAAAATTTGTAGTGTTAAATATGCAAAAAAAAAACATGTTATATGTTGTTGCTTACGATATATGTTTTGTCCATTGTAAAGGTAAACATGGTTGCCATTTGGAGATTGGAAATTCATGGAGTGTCTAATACCTCAGAAAATATTACATATTCATCATTCATATTATATGACTCTGATGGCCGCAAGAAAGTAGAGAGAGACACCATTGTGGGAGATGTCAGTATGACCATCCACCAGGATGAGTATAGGGCCTTGATATTGGGTCTTGAGGAAGTGTTACATCATGAAGTTCAAAACATTTGTGTGTTTTCTCATGATATGATTGTTGTGAATAAAATAAATGGTGTATACCAATGTAACAATGTAAATCTTTCTGTTCTTCGTGTTCAAGTGCTAGAGATTGTATCTTGCTTTGTGAAATGTTCATATGTACATGTAAAAGTTAATAGAGGTAGGTTGGATGTATGTCAAGTGTCTAGGGCCACAATAAATGAAGAAGTGGTAGCATTGTTAGCACTTGCCATGGATGACATTGTAATATGATATATGTACACACCGTATTTCCTTTTTGTGTTATGTACAATTATGTTTGTAATTATTTAATGGCTTAATACATAGTATCTGTGATGCATTTGTGGAGTGGTAGACATAGTTTTTTTATCGCAGGAATAATGCGGCCCGTCGAAGATATAATACGAATGTTATCGCAAGATACTTGGACCTTGGAGTCATCATACTCTGCTATGGTGTGTACTCTTAGAAAATACATGTAGGCACTATATTTGCCCAAATTGTTATTGTTAAGATGAATTATGATTGTTTGTGATTTTTTGGTATTTAGCCAGTGTCGCGGTCGAATTTTCCGAAGTTGCATTTTGCAGACATTGCGTCTTTGTCGTAGGTAAGAATACAAGCTTTTCAATTACATTTTGCATTGCTGCAATTGAAAAATAAATAATTGTATTATCTTTTATGTTGAAACTGATTTTTTAAGTAACTAACACAATCTTATTTTAGGCACCTGTGCCTGGGCCTCCAATCAGAAGATCAAAACGATGAAGGCAGACATTGAACCTTCAGATATCTTCTTCGGTATGTGTGTGTACTTTATCTACTAATCATTCTAACATTGCTTTTTAAAAATTTGTTGGACTTTGGTATTATTTATTATGTTAGTAACGAGTTTTTATATGGTATGGATTGTTGAGTGAAGGACGATGAGGTGGTTGTAGTGAATGTTGCTTCGCCGTCACATGTACATGCTGATATAGCCGTAGAGAAGGTATAGTATGTTATCTTAATTTAATTTAATTTGATTATATATTACATTGTTGAGGTAAAATTTTTTTACTAACGCAATTTAATGTGCACGGGTCTCTAATCATAAGACCAAAACGACGAATGAAGACATTTAACCTTAATATTATTCTTCGGTAATTTGTACTTTATTACCAATTGTTCTAACATTGATTATTTTTTTTTGGACTATATATTTATTATGTTAGTAACATGGTATGGATTGTTGAGTGAAGGATGACGAGGCAATTGTAGCAAACATTACTTTGTCGTCACATGTACAAGATATAGCCGTAGAGGAGGTGAAACTACCTTAATTTAACGTTGTATTTGTTATCTTAATTTAATTTAATTTAATTTAATTATATATCATTGTGCATGTGCGTAATTTTTTGTGACTCACAATGTGATATTTGGAATGATGATTACATGAGGATGCACCTAGTGTTGCTTCTCCAAGTCATGTAGAGGATGATATCGTCATCGATGAGGTAAAATCAGCAAATTGAATCTTGTAATTTATTGTTTTCATTTATGTCAATTAGTGAATAAGTGTTTATATGATGTTGGTGAATAGGATCCTCTTCACTATAGGAGGGAGCATTATGGGGATCACATACTTTATTATTGCGAGTACCCTAGTTGCGAAAGAAAATTTTACGACTTAGGGATGCTAAACGTCCATATGACAGATGCCCATTCCCTCTCTCATGTTCCCCTGAGAGGAAAGGGAGAAATTTTACTGGCAAGTATCCTCGGCGGGCCTCCAAAAGTGGAGGCAATACAGGAAACATAGAGAGGGAAACATTGAGGGTGTGTTGCATATGTGCTCTATATTGTAGAGGCGACATATGATACAACACATTTGCAAGAGGGATGGCAAGGAATCGTTCAAAAGCTTAGCAGATGCTCTAAGAAAGAGGTTCACGATGCCATGAGGGACTATGATTTAGAGACTATGAGGGCTAAGAGGAGGGCATACATATTGGCTTTGAGAGAAAAGAAGAAAAATAGGGTAAGTTTATTGCTCGTAATGGTTTCATTTCACTCGTTTCTCGTTGTCAGTACATAAGTATTATCGATTTCTTATAATTTACATGTCATTGTCTTCACAGGGAGAGGAGGGTGAGATGGATGCAACAACAGAGGGGGTCATTCCTGAAAGAACTTGTGGATGTGACTGCGACGTAAGTTGGTTGTTTTATATTTAGTTTTTTTAGTTAAACACGTGTTCATGAATCATTCATTAACATTTGCATTGATACAATATGTATGTAGGAGGATGACATGCCATTGTTGCATCTATATGAAAAATGTAAAAAAAAAAGTAGCAACAAATCCAACCAACAGAAAGGAAGCTGAGGTAAATAAAAGCGAACACAAAATTTGTGAATTGTAATTTGTAGTTTTTGTTATAAAACCATTGTAATAAAAACTTGTTATTTTGTAGGTTGGTTCATTGTAAGTGGATGATGCAGTGATACCTTTTCAGCTGATCGTGGATGTGGTGGTGCAAACAATGTAGGGCATGGTAAGTCATGCACCTCGATTGAAATCTAAATTTTGAGTTATCATCTTCCCCTCTAAATGTAAAAAATATAAATTTGTATTGTAATAAGGAATTTTGGATCTTGTTAGATTTCTAGTTTAAGTATTTAATTAAGTGAATAAGTACTTGTTTGATTTCTAAATATTTACTTAAATGATATGTAGATATTTCCATCTCTATGCATATCTTCGATAGATAATTATGACGTAAAGGTGTGTCGGTGGAAAGCGTTCCCAATATAAAACTAGAAAGTATGGATAAATATGTGTAATAGTCATTTAAATATACACAATATTGCATATGTTTGAACTCTTGGATCCTTTATTTGACCTTGGAATCAATTGAGACTCCTCTCTTTTTCTTCTTGCTTTACTAGCACTAATAAATTGTATCTTCACCTATAGTTTGACATGATTTCAGCATTTACATATGTATATGTATGCACTTCTTAATCTTAGAGCAGATTGTTGATTCTCTGGGTGAATACAAAGTGATGTTAAGCACTGTGGTGAGCATTTGAGTCTTGTAGATTGATTTTTGTGCACTATTATTCCTGTAAACTTAGGTATGTCTGTATGTTTGCATTTTATAAGGGTGTAATCCTTGGATTTTGTACTCTGTAATTGCATAATGGATTGAGATTAACAAGAGCTTCAGTTTGTACATTTATGAGGATTAGAGTAAGTTCTTGATGACAGAGGAAGCTTGAAACTTGTTCAAGACTGCATCGTTCTATAGTACCTTCTTCAAAGTCCATGCAAGTGAGTTTGTGTGAGAATGTTTTTATGGATGGTAGGGATCATATAAAGTTGTACATGTAAAGGTAAAATGTAAAGATCCATAACTGATATCCTTTCTTGCATATTGGGAAGGTTGAAAAACAAATACGAGAGTGTGAGGCTCATTTTTGGTGTTCTTCTTGCATGTTAGGGTTCTTCTAGGAGAGTAGGAAAAATGTGTTATTCTTGCATGTCATTCTTTGTATAGTATCATGATATACAATTCTGTGTTGTGGTGGAGTATAACAGGGGATGCATGCCTTGTAAAGTAGTGTAATAATGGTTTGTGTTGAAATTTTATGTTGAGCTTTGTAAGTTTTTTTGTTTCCATGTAAATGTATGTCTGATGAATATGATATCTCTATGACTGTTATGAATTTCCCTTAGTTGAGAAAGAATATAATGCAAGTAAGACAACCTTGATAAGGGTGGAAGAGTGATGAGACAATTATTGTGAGAGAAATGATACTTGAAAGTTCCTGGTGATGGTATAAATGAACATAGATAGGAATAAACTATTTAACACTGTAACATGTTCTTTGAGAGCTCAATAAGTTGAGAGTTTGTCATCTTGGAATAAGAGGATTTTCAGAAAGAGGATGCATGTATGTTGAAGCTTTAATCCTTCTACCCTATTCAAAAGCTGTGAGTAGGAGCATTTGGTTAGGGTATACTTGAAGACATAAATACCTTGCTTTCTGAGCACTCAAGTGATAGGGAACTGAAACATAAAGCTACAAAGAGAGGTTAGTATTAGATAATGTGAATAATTTTGCTTCCCTGGTAAGTTGATTTTGTGGAATAGATGTAAACAGATCCTCAGCTAAAATTAGGAGTCATGACATCAAGTTTAAAGAAATTTATGACAAAGTTTCTGTATTCGGGTCCCCAGAAACCTTCACTAAATATTTGGCTAGGGTATGTGAATTTGAGGCCTTAAACATCTAATTTGATCCTAAAATTTTGAAACAACCATCTTGAAAGACTCCTTTACAAGATTCAACAAGAATTATGGTATTTTGTTCAAGGATTTTTAAGTTTTGTTTGACGGTTGGTTTTCCCAGAGCTTATCTCAGTTTACAAACCTAGTGTTTGGCTGTGATTGAGGAGTTAAAGGATCAAACAATGGAATTATGGATTGAAATTTGAAACACATCATTATTGCACAATCATTACAAGGGATCTTGAGAATTTAAGGAGTAAGAAAATCTAGAATCTTCCCAGTTTGTGATAGTTAGCTATCTCAGTCTGTGCTAAGGAAGAAGACATGATATTCAATGCCCCAAACAGTGAGTTAAGTAAGATTTTAGGATGATAAGACCATCTAGGTTTTTGCATACATGGAGGAGTCTTAAATGGATGACAAAAAAGGTAAAGAGTTAATTGGTTGAAGTAGGAAATTACAAGTTAGAGTAATCAAGAAGTGACTTTTGTGGAAAGGGCAGTTTGCACAAAGAATGAATTCACCAATTTTGCTAACACATTATCCTTGTAAAATGGTATTGGAACATACCCTTAGATTTCTTGTAATACACCTAGAGTTCACTAGTCTTGATTGACCAAAAGGCATGGTTTTTAGGCTCTAAGGAAGACTGTGTGTGAAAGAGAGTGTAAGGTTGAACTTTTAGTGAATCTAGGGCAACTTGATGGATGAGACTCCAACATATATGTAACAACAAAAGGAATTTGCAGCATCACTTCATAAAAGAAAAAAAAGGAACAAAATTTAAGAGAGAATCCTACATCATACAGAAGTGCAGAGCCCGTAACAACAACCCAACAACTTGTAGCAACAGAAAATAGGGCCTGCAACAACAACAAAATAGAGCCTGCAACAACAACACATAGAGTTTGTAGGGAATCTTGCAACATCAAGAAAATGAAAATTTAACTTCTTGTAAAGTTGTATTAAAGATAATATAACTACTTTTGTGTCTCTCTCTACTGTTGTTTGTCTATGCTACTTTGTTTTTTAAGTTTATTTGGATCTATTTTCCCAACAGTTACTACATCACTCTCTCTTATTAACATGCACAGTAGGAGGTTTTGCTTGGTTTAGGATAGACTAGAATAAGTTATTTATAGACTAAAAATGATCCTCAAATTACAGAGTAGGTAAAAGTGAAGTTTGTAAATATCTTGATCTCTGAGTATATGAATGAGATTGTATGATTTTGTCTACATCACTTCTAAGAGCTTGTCTTGCCTTGGGACACCTCCTTGATTCTAGACCCTGATCCACTACTTCTCTTTTACCTTTTTTGAGTTCCTTTTAACCTCTGTCAGCTACTTTCACTACTTATTAACCTCTGTCAGCTACGACATGAAAGATTTACCTCTTTAAAAGCTTAAAAGTGGTTATGATGAATATTGTGCTTTTACATCTTTATATGTTTTTTGTAACTCAAATTTATGTTCAATTCAGTCACTGCATGCATCTCCTGGGACCCATGGGAGATAGGAGAATGAGGTGTTCGACATGCACCTCAGTTTATAGGTACATAATTAAATATCAGCTGATTACGTTTTTCACATATACACGAACATTTAATTATGATTTATTTTTCTACTTACTGTAAATAATTTAATGTGCAATGATTGCAGGAATATTCCAGTGGACTCAAGAGAGAAGGGGAGGATCATATTCCATTACACGGGGATTTACAAGTAACCTTTACACAAAGTGGAATCGAAATTCTATATTGTGAATTGTTTTATTATATAAATAGTATTAAAAATATGAATAAAGTTATAGTATATAAATTTATTTTTGTTTGGACTAACTACCAGAATTCTTTCAAAAGACTACTAAATGTTCCTATAATGCATCCCTCATCCACTCCTGCTACATCTGTAACAGTTCCCGATAGGTGTCATCTATTGGTGATGTAGTGGATGTTTAGATGTATGGAGAATTGGTGGGCCATGAAAAAATTCACAATGTCAGTGTTGATGCAACTTGCCACTAGAGGAAATTTCCATCAAATCGTGTCATTTTTAATATCCTCAGTATCATCCATCTTGATTGCCCTCTATTATTTCCTACCTCTTTCGCGAACATGCTAGCGGATGTTGTTAATAGCTATACCATTTGGCCACTTTCTAAAATGCATCATAGCCAGCCACCTCATCAAGTAATAGCTTGTTTGGAAATTTTTTACATGTAGTTTTGGGTTTGTGGTATTCTTAGTATATATGAATTATAGTAGCACAAACTATTTAAATTTTGTAGGATGATGCGGTACCCGCCAAAAAACAATGTAGGAACAAAGTACAAAAGTGACACCCAACTCAATACATAAGAATGCCAAAAGAAAAAAAGCATATTTTGAAAGAATAATCTCCGTTGCGTGCACTAGACAACGGAGGAAAAACTGATTTCATACAATTAACTGAATTATGTCATAACATTAACATTAATTTAATGACAAAGTTTTAATTGATAAAATTTTGGCTTGTTTTAATATAATAACAATAACATTAACATGTGTTTTAATTGTGTATTTGTTGGATTTAATCATGATTATAATTGTCATAAGTGGTTTTAATTTGAATGTGCCTTGATGCTTCACAATCGATGCATTATTCATGATTATAGCTGTCATAAATGTTTTTTGTTTTAATGTGCCATGTGGCATTATAATTTGTTGATTATTCATTATTATAATTTTCACATTTGTTTTTTGTTTGAATGTGCCATGTGGCATCACAAATGATTGATTATTCATGATTATACCTATCACAAATGATTTTTTGTTTGAATGTGCCATGTGGCACCACAATGGGTCGATTATTCATGCTTTTTGTTTGTATGTTCCATGTGGCATCACAATGAAAACCACAGGTAATCATTGCATCTTCTCCCCACTTTATTCAACCATCATGTGATTTTGCAAAATACTTAACATGCGAACCTATTTTTTACTCTATTTATAGCAACAAACTAACATTGTTTTTTATTTCTATTGCAGGTGAGATTTGAATCCATTTGCTGCCATCCATCAATCTTAGTTAAGGTAATTTCATATTTTTACTAGTTCATTTATCACATCTATAAGTGAATGTGACGTTTTATTTCTACAAGTTCATTTCTCTTTACTAGTTCATTTATCAAATCAAAGCTTTTTGAATTTTTAGGCAGTGAAAGGAAAGATTTTCATGTTTTCATAATCATCGTAACAAATTAATTTTTGTTAGATAATATAACCTATGAATTCAATTTTAAAAATCTCTCAATGCCATTGTTTAAAAATTGTGTTCTTTGTATTCCATGCATTATGTATCATGTTATCGATTTGATAATGACATTTTCTCAACACAAATAATTATCCTATAAGTAATGCACCAAGGAATAGTTTTCTTTTCATTTTTATTTTTCTAACTTCTTTTTATATTCAATGATTATGAGGAATAAGTATGAAATGAAAAAGGGCCTCAAATTACATGGTCATAGAGTGATAAAAATATAATTGTTTGAGATAGCCAACTGTGGAAGGTTTGTTGTAGCACCAACGAAAGTGTGCATTGTAAGCTATCGATGATGATAAACTTTGAATAAATGGATAAACTATTATCACATTACGACGAGGCAACACCATAGACATTAGCATTCTGAATTTTCCACAGAATGCATAATATTATAATGATATTTCTTAAAGAATCCTATGAATCATATGGTTGTTTAGCTAGTTACATCTGTTGAAACAGTTAAAATGGGCCATTTTTTAAAATTGAGAAAACTGCAAACTGCCAAGAAAATCAAGCTTTACTTATATTTGTCAACCTCGTAAACACAAATGTAAGACCGAGGTTTTTGGTGTTTGTGATGGATTGATATGCTTCAACAACAACTTACACTTTCCCTATTCCATGTTAATGGGAATATTATGTAGATGAGGGAAATAAGAATGGTGGACATTGAGTTCAATTTTTCTATCATTATACCACACTCTCGTTTTCAAACGAATAATATACATACAAACTATTGTTTGTAGCTGTAGACACCTAAAATCTGCTTATGCAGTTTTATTACTAAAATTGCACTAGTTATCCTCTTTCCTATCATTCCCATCATAACTAGTGATTTCTCACTAATTAACTAACATTTTCCTCCAATTCGGTCAATTAATGACACTTCGTTAATTAACTATTCTTTGCTTCATTTTCAGATGCCCATTCATGACACTTTGTTGGTTGCAATCCTCCTATAATAAACTAATTAGCTATTTCAATAGTTAATTAGGCTTATTTAGCGTTGAATTTATCTAATAAACCCTCTTATTAGCTAAACATCCCCCTTTTAAGCATTAAATATCTCCCTATTTCCCTCTAAGTAACCTCTACAAGCTTCCTAAGCTTATCCTAGCCTCTTGATTGATTCTAATTGGTTAATTAAGGCACATTACATGTTAGTCACTTGTTAATCAAGCTTAAAAATCTAAGTCAAACTTAACCTTTTCCAAAGCATCCTTATCCACTTCTATTTTTGCTTTACCTTTTTGTCCCACATGCACTAGGATTCTAAACTTTCCCAAATGGAAACCTATAAATACAAACCTAGTGCATGCCTTCCAATTTTACACCTTACACCACACCTCATTTGCATTAGCAAAAGCTATAGGCATTTGAGCTTGAGACATTCTCCCTTGTCGGAAAATAACTTCTCCATCTTGCATCCATTCCTTCAAGCTTGGTTAGTAAGAGAAGATCTAAACATGACCTTACATCCATTTTAGAGAGATCTCTTCACCATATTGAAGCAAATAACAAACTTTGATTATTATATGATCTAAGTAGGTTCATGCTTAGATAGTAATCTAAAGAGTAGGAAATATCTTAGTGTGTTAGTTTGACTTATTCAAAGTTCCATGCATTTGAAGAAGTTAGTTTTGTTAAGCTCTTATCTTGATGTTCTTGTTTAGTTGAATTTTTTTGGAACTATTAGGTGTTAGTTTCAATTCATAAGGTATAGTAAAACTTTACAATGCATACATTTGGTATGCCCGGTGGGACAAATCCTTAGTCCTTTGTCTTTTATTTCAAGCTTTGTTTCAAATTTGTTTAAACTAACCCTCTTTTTATTTTTTTGGCTAAACATAAGCTTTCTTAACTAGTTTAGTTAGAATTGCTTGGGTTTTATGTTCTTTGTAGGATCAAAGGAGGTGAGGTACTGCCAAAATTAAACCAAATAGACAAAAATTTGAGTTTTTGACAATTTTTTTTGTTAAAAATCCCATATTTTAGTGAAGGGGCACACATACATCATTAGGGGTGCGCATACGTCATTAAGGGCACACATGTGCTATCAACAACGCACATACGTCTTACTGGCATACATACGTCACACTGCCTTCCTGCTCTCTGTGTTCTTTTACCAGGGACACACATATGCGTCACTAGCCACACATATGTCACATCGCCTTCTTGCTCTCTATGTTCTTTTACTAGGGGCGTACATATGCTATCAGGGGCACGCATACATCTCACTGGCCACACATACATTACATTGCTTTCTTGCTCTCTATGTTTTGCTTCCAAGGGCATGCATATGTCATTAGGGGTGCACATATGCTAGTAGGGGAATGCATATGCTATAAGAGGCGAGCATGTGTGATCAGTTAAAATTTGGGGCTGTTTTCAAAGTTTGCATGATTTGATATAGAATTTTTTTAACACCTTTTGCATGTTTTTAGTCCTAATCTTTACTTACAGGGTGTTGCTTTTAAATCATTTCTTTGTTTACTTATTTAAATGAATGTTAATGGATGTACCTTTATTTTTTAGACTAAGAGTTACGTATGCCCTTCCCTTGCACCTTTTTGGGCTATCTTGGGAATCAGAAATAAACTCTAAGTATTGTTTCAAATTGCTTTAAAAACACTTCATTAAAATTCTTGGTCAAGGGAATAAACAAATTATCATGCTTTACTTTTAAGTTCGTTCGGTTTTAAATTTTTCCTCTACGTTTATCTAGTTGATCCAAATCATTATGTACGATCTTATCTTGCGTCCTTGGATGATCCTGAGGATAAAAAACAACTTTGGTTCACTTTCTATTTGAAATCACTAAAATCATTTGTGCGCAAGGCCTAAATGTTTTCCAAAGAATCATGATCCAAACTATAACTACACATGTGTTGCATGTTGCCAACGGTGTTCTAGACCTCATTTATTAATCCAAAAGATAAAAATCACACCACTTTTATTTAACATAATGTATATGTAGCTAAGAGTTATGGCTCATCTGATTTGAACTGGGAGAATTTCCCTTGGCATAAGCCTTAAAATCACAAAAGGGATGCTCACAGGAACCCCAAAGTAGTCCACGCAAGAGGGAGCCTTGTAAATGAAACAAGAAGTGCTCCAATACCCAACTGACTAGTATGATTTTTTGTGATATTAGAGTCAAAATTATCTTCACGTGACCCCAGTGAAAATACAACTGAACGTAATTTATTACTCATTGTATTGAGGGGGTAAAGTAAAGTTGGGATACTCCAAGATTTAGTCAGTGCAAATTTCTTGGAAAACTGCACTCACAGAGATAGTTAGTGACACCTAGAGATTGAACCAATAGGAAGCTTGTGGCTTGGAGCCAACTAGACTTTATCCATCACATTCTACAAAACTCTCACGAAGCAAAAACTTATTTTGGAGTCAAAACCTTGTTATTTCGAACAAGGGGAGAGTCCATCGAAGTTTGAGCCTAGTGATATTCATCACGAAATTTTCAAAGTGTTACTTTGTCTTAGTCTTTCAATTGTCTTAAGACAAGATGAGACTCGACGAAAGTTACACCAAGTATCTTTCACCCCCATTTGTTCCATGCCTTTGTTTTCTTGTTGCAATTTTGGGACAAAAGGAGACATACATACGTAGTATTATTGATTGATTGTGTCCACCACTTTTGCACCCGTTTACATTCGTCCTTGCTTGAGACTGAATGGTAAACATTGAAAGTGTGTTGGTACATATTCTCAATTGATAGCCATTATATCTTGATACCCATATCAAGACTTCATCATAGTTAGGCTTTTTAAATCATCAATCTTCCCTTGAGGTGTTACTTTTCTTGCATCATCTCGATACATTTGTGATACTTACGTCTTGTTTCTCGTAAACTTGATCTAAGTGTCTAGATTGTGCCATTACACTACCCGTATTATAACAACTCCTTGGTATACCTTGACTTTGTTTTCTCCAAATATTTCCTTGACTTTGAAAAGTGTTGTTGTTACGTTGTTCGTGTCATATCAATACTATGTCGATACTAATATCTCACTTTTTTGTAAAGCTTGATTAATGTATTTAAGGAGTATTGTTGTGTTGCTCGCATTGGTAACTTCCACTTTTTAGGATTTAGGCCTTGTTTGTATCTAGACTGATTATAATACACTTTGAGTTAGAAGTCACTTCAACCCCTTGTTAATACTTACACCTTGTTTATCTTAAACTTGAATTAAGTGTTGACATTGTGTTGATCATCTTTCGTCAGACTACTATTGAGATACATTTCTAGGGAGGAGTTTCTTGTCGATTAGATTGGTTTGCGTGTTCATTCCTTGAGATATTTCATCTTGAGGAATTTTTTCCTAGAATAGTCCTTTGATTATTTGATTCTTTACCATTTTTTATTCTTTGATCATTGCTGGCATTCTTTTGTGGCACTTATGATAGTCGTGTTCTACGTTCTTACCTAGGTTTGTTGTGTCCTTGATCACATGTTAACAAAACCATTGTAAACAATTTCCTCCATGCCCCCTATCACAAGGATGACATCTAGGATATTGGAGTCTAATCCTTTCATTGATTGTGATTTAGGACCCCTTTTCTCTATGATAAAAGACACATATGACTTAATTGATCATAGTGGTGATGAATAAGACTCACCTCGGAATGATTTTGAGTTTGATCCCGTACACTTAGATGACTTCCTTTGCCTTAATAGGGATAGGGTGCTCACACGAGTGGTATAATTAGGTGCCAAGATGACACCCGAATATGAATTTGTTCCACTTACCTATACCGCCCCCGAAGAATAAGAAGTACAACATCCTCTTATTAACTTTGATGATGAATTGAAACAAGGACACACTTCTACTTCATATCACCAAAACAACAACACTGAAACTGAGGTACCCAAACACATGAGTGGTTATGAATTACCACATCCTATACATGAAAATCAAGAAAGACCTAAATATGACGAAGTCACTATACAACAACAAACAATTAGCTAGTTTGGCTTCCCATGTGCAAAAAGATACAGATAAAAATGCAAATCAAGAAAAACTAAGGTTAAACATAGTAAACTTCGTATAGAAGACAAAGAGGGTGAAACATCAAATTATAGTAGGGTGTACATGCCAGCGTCCTCTACCAAAGATCAAATCCTCATGCAGGAGTTGTAATCTATGAAAATGATACTCACAAGCCTTCAAGAAAGTAGTGTTGGACATAGAAAAAAGTATCAATTAGAAGAACTATGTTCTTATCCCTTTGACAAGGATATGCTACACACGTCATTCCCTAAAAATTTTGATTGTCCAAAATTTTATAAATACAAAGGGAAGGGTGACCCACGAGATCACGTCAAGGACTTCTACATGGCATGTTAGGAAGTGGCTTATAGTGACAATTGCCTTATAAACTTATTCCTAAGAAGTTTAGGGGGGCAAAATTTGGACTGGTTTCTTCACATACCTAAGGGTTCTGTCTTCACATGACCTGAGTTAGTGGAAATATTTGTATGTCATTTCTCATTCAATGTAGAAAGTGATGTCACTATGTTGGACCTATGTAGTGACAAACAAAGACCTAATGAGACCTTTGCTAGTTTCTTGCAATGATGGCGGGGGTTAACTAGCAATTTCCCTTGTTCATTTCAAGAAAAGTAATTGGTTAGGATTTTTGTACCCAACCTAAACCCAGACATTACTTTCCATTTACAAATGCATTATGTTGGTAACTTCAAAGAAGTTATAGAAAAGGGTAGCCAAATTGAAAAGGATTTGATAGAAAAAGGGACATTGAAACCCTTTTCAAAAGACAATCAAATATCCAAACCTATGAACAAACCAAAGTTATTTGATAAAAATAAGAATGTCGTAGGAGATGGTATAACGGATTCTAAGCATATATAGGCAGTTTAAACTGGTCCTCATTTCAAATTTACTCAAGGACCTATTTAACCCGCATTCAAACGTCTAGTGTTCACTCATCTAATGGACTTCTTGTCAACAATTTTGAAATAGTTAGACACAGTGAACTTGGTCCAATACCCTATGGTGATGATGCACAAAAACCTTCATGGTTTAAAGACCATGAATATTGTGAGTATCATTGCGTCAAAGGTCACAAAACATACATGTGTCTTAAACTAAAACACTTTCTTCAAGACCTTATTGATAGAGGAGAAATAGAATTTGATTTACATGAGCCTCATCAAACACCTAATCACAAGATGAGGATATTCAAGGAACCTTCCATAATCATGATAAACAAGTGGAGAAGAAGCCTAATCAGGGTCAATCTCCTAAAAACTATAAGGCTGCTAATTATGTTTACACCCAATCCAACAATCCGTTTGACTCACTTATTGGTTGTATTCCTTCCTCTAACGAGCATGTGAATACTATAAGAATCAAGAGAAGATATTGTGCTTTGGTAACACGGTGCACTCATCTCATGATTCTAGAACCTCCTCTGTCTACCCGTCTGGATAGTCAGTATGAACTTTTAGAGAAATTTGAGAAGACTAGTACTAAGATCTCGATCTTAGATCTCAATTTGAAGCTCTCGCCTCACATGTGGATTTAGAGACACTAAATTCTTGTGACAACGGTGCTTCTACGTTTGTTTCTCCCTTTCCTTCATGGGAGATGAAAGTTATTGAATATGGCTACGGTGAATATGATCTCTAACAGGCCCTTGTTGGCTATATTTTCTGCACAGCTGAAAACCTAGTAGTTATGAGATAGATCTCCCTCATTTACCAGTGAGGCTCCCGTGTAATATTTTGTCAATTATATTTTCTAATATCTATCTATTGGTTTTAGTTTAACCATGTAGCTCATGCACCATAGCTAGGTAGTTTTGTAACAAGTAAGCAACTATAAGAAATGTATATATGCATAAGAGGGAAATAATTGAATGTGAGAAGAAAATAAAGAAGATGTGGAACCTAACCAATAGTTGACAGAGTTAGTCACATGCACATAGACGAAACAAATAGATCTAGAAATGCAGATATCAAAGAAAAGGAAAGTTTTAGATCTAGATATGAGATAACACAGTTTATGCAAAGATCTAAAAAGAAATAAGAAACAAATGCACCATTGACAAAAAGTTCTTCGTAAATCCGCCTCCTCTTAATTCCTTAGCTTTTAGAAAAATATCAAGGGTTTCAGCTCAAATTCTGGAACACAAGAATGTTGATTACAAATTCTAATCCTTTAACCCATAGGTTCTTCCTCTATTTATAGTGTATAGAGGGAAATTACGAATAGGAAAGCAATAATTGAATTGACACGTGCATAAGCTATAAAGAAAACAACCAAAATAATTTCCCTAAAATTTATCTCCTCATGACATGCATCTGAAGACTAAATCAAATTTTTGCATGTCTGCCACCTATTCTCAATTGAGGACCTTTTCAGATAACTAGAAGAAATGGCTTTTAACCAATGAATTTAGTTTTACAATTTTGTCCAATAAATAAGAATAAGGGATGGAAGGGAAGAAGAAATAAAAT
Source organism: Taxus chinensis (assembly GCA_019776745.2). Lineage (NCBI taxonomy): Eukaryota > Viridiplantae > Streptophyta > Pinopsida > Cupressales > Taxaceae > Taxus > Taxus chinensis. Next base: position 720,416,776 of record CM034153.1, on the reverse strand, counting down.
ATGTCGACCATCATACTCTGCGCTTTTTCTTTGTTCTAAAACTAAATATACTTATCGAACATGTGACTCAATGTTTTTGTTATCCCAAATTCACCCCTTGGCAAATTTAGTCAAGACAACTCCTGCACATAAGGAAATTATGAAGGAAACAACTCAAACCCGCGAGCTCACATTCCAGGATGAAAAACTGGTTGTAGAGGGACTCTACAATGTAATGGCAGGGCTTGCGAAAGTTTAAATGACCTTGTGTGAGAAGAAAGAGAAGAAACGGATCTGTCACACAAATTTGTGTCTTAAATCTATTTGACAAACTCATGCAGACTCTAAAATAAAAAAGGGGAAAAATTCAGGGTTTGAGCCCGAGTCAAAGCCAAAGCGGGGATTCGGAGGAAAAGGTGAAAATTTTCCTTTTGTCAAAAAGGGGCACAAAGGAAAAGATGGAAGCACATCTCCCCAACCAACCAAAGAGTGCCACATGTCCCATATCAAAAGGGGACCCATTTTAAAGCTGTTTTCCCACCCTCCTATGCAGACCTGATACAAACTTTGAAGGGGCATATCTTTCGATTCAAGGCTCAAAGTATTGTGAATCTAACATTTTTGGAAATATCTAGGCCTCGCCCATGCCATGGAGGTCTAAAACTTTAATTTTGAGGAGGTAAGTGAATAAAAATGGCGGAAACATCTTCAGGCTTTCAATGCAGGATCTTTTTACCTCAACAACTAGATCAGATTTGATCTATTTCACCGTTTCCTCTTCCTTCAAGGCGCTAAACCAAGGATTGATGTAGTAAAGATGGATTTGGGGACATATTTTATCAGAAGAATTAATAGTAGTGGTTGAGTTCCGACATGCTTTTCCCACTTCTCTCTCTCTCTCTCTCTCTCTTTCTTCTCTCTGATCGAATCTATAAAGTCGGAGGCAGGATTCATTGTAAAGTTATTGTTCATTCTTCTTCTCTGCCTCCCCCTTCTTTTCTTCCCCAGGGTCGAAATGGAGTTTAAACCTCCTTTCACAGCTTTTTAATGGCATTCTCTTGCCTCTTGCCCACTAACGATGAATTGTTTGAAATTTTGGAGCAATAAAATTTGTTTTGTGTTGAATCTGTCCATCCTTTCCTTATTTTATTGTCTCTCCTCAACTCTCGTCATTGCAGGGTATACTGTACATATTCTGATGTTTGTTGCAGGTCCTGGGAGCTGTGTTTAATGGTTTTTGAAGTGGTGTTCTGTGTGAAATCTATCTTTGGTATGTGGTACATCTTGTCCACCCTCTCCTCTGCTCACCTCTCTCTACTTCAAGTAGCTGAGATTGTGACTAGCACTCCCCTTTTCTTGGTGCTATCACCTCGTTAATGTAGGATTTCCCTCTTTATGCACTTTCTCTCTCACTGTCTCCTTGGCATTGTTAGGATAGGTGTAGTTAGACGTCATTTCTACATTAGGAGTAGTTTAGCATTGGGATCAGGAAGAAGAAACTGACTTTCTTCAGAGGGCCATCTCAAGTCTGCAAGTCCCATAGCTTGAGAGATGGTCCCATGTTATGCAATCACACCAAATGAGTTTGCCCTAGAAAAGCATATTTTTAGAACTCATTTGCAGGTGCTGTGATTCTGCACTAACAGTTTTGGCACACCCGGTGGAATAGGTCTGAAGCACCTTACCACTTCACTTCATTAGGTTCGATGTGATCTTGGTGAAGATTTCAGCCTTTGGAGGCACTTTCAAGCACATCTGGTCAAAAACCCATTCTCTGAGTTGCAGACCTTTTCCATCCATTTCCGCTCATTTCATCCATTTTCTTCTTCCATCTCTTTCATTTTCTCCCATTCCATGAGGTTGTGTAATCATGACTTCATTCCCTTCATGGAACTCACACTTACAGTAATATAGTTCACCTCCAATGTATTTCCCAACTCCTCCATATCAGCATTATAATCAAATCTAGGACCATTATGCTTACCCATATGAGCAATGTCAAAACCAGTTTGATTATGAAGCTTATCAAAGAAAAGGGGATGCATATGATGGTGATAGTTATGCAGAGGATGCTGGTCTACTGGAGAAGATTAAAAAAATGGAGGCTGACATGGTTCAGTCAAGGGGCATAGCATGAATGAAGGCATTCAAGATTGGTTGCAGGGAACTTTTTCCATGGGAAGGCCCTTTTTCAAGACACTACAACCCTCAGGAGAAGCTGGACTTCATGATTGGAATGCTGCTCCAACTTGCGTAATGGATAGAAGAGATAGAGGTCTATGAACTTAGTGCTAAGCAGCCTTGTCAATGGGTAAGTTTTACACCATCATTTGGTATTTATCTTTCAATTCCTCAAGCAACACCATCTCAGTTTGAATGTTAGTTGTAAACCTAGCCAATGTTGCTCCAGTTGTGAAAACCATCCCTCCATCCCCTAGTCTTCCATCCTATCTCATATTTTCTTCCCTCTTCTCTTCCAAATCCAAACCCCCTCCACAAGATCCAAAAGAAACAGTCATCCCCTTTGAACAAATAATAAGTTCCACCTCCCTCCCCACCACAAACAATTGCAAAGCTGGTTGAACCCCAACTTGCCACTCCTCTTACTTTCCCAAGTCCATGTTGGGAAGATACTCAAGAATCCAAAGGAGAACATCAAGAAGAGGAGCCCAACATAAAAGAAATGACAGACAATTTGAAGAGTTGGGCTGCCAAATTTGGGTTTACAAAGATCCCCTTGATGGTCAAGCTAATAGAGGAGGTCAAGATTGAAGAACCAGTGGTGGCTGAGGCTGAGTTTGTAGCAGAAGAAGAGCAAGAACAAGAGGAGGAACAATCAATCCCAAGCCCCATTGAAGAGGAGCAGCTGGGAGAGATCAAATTAGTGTTGAGGCCACTCAATGAAGAAGGAATCATTGAAGATTTTTTGCTTTCATTTCAAGGGCCTAATTTGATTTATGAACCCATGATGGAGGAGGACCATACAGTTTCAGAGGCTCTAAGTGTGGAGCCAGATACAAGAGAACCTTCAGTTCTTCCTTCCACTTCATCCCCTTCAAGCTCTGGTGATGAAGAAGAGTTTGATCTTTCAAACTTCATGTGTGAGGAAGAGAGAAACCATGGTGAGCAAGTTACAGATCAAGAGGACACCATAAAGGAGGTAGAGCACTTGCAGCAAGACAACAAGGAGGTAGACTATCTACCAGACTTGAGAGATTGATTTTATGAAGAGGAGCCCATGGAGATTACATCATTTGCTCCTCCATCCATCTTCCACACCCATGAACCTGCTGCCATGAAGGAGAATATTTAAGTGCAAAAGCCTGTAGTCCATAATGGCCCTCTAGAATCAAGGTTGGAAGATCTTGATCTTCCATGTTCTTCAAAAAAGGAGGAAGGCAAAAGGCAGGAGGATGTCATCATCTCTCTCACGCCATTCATCCAAGAAGGTCCACAAGATAACTCCATTCTTGGAGTTGAAACTCAGAACAAGGGGCACATTTAAAGGATCAGACCGTGCCCAATCAGGTACTTGGCTTCATTAGAGCCAAAGGAGAAGTCAAAACAAGTCATGTCCATTTCAGGGTATGAGGATGATATGCAAAGTGCCAATGATCAGCTGTAATGCCTCTTCAATTCAAATGCAGAGTAACTAAAAGAGGTATTGGTCTTGTCTCCAGCTGATACTTTGATGATTTGGGTGGAAGACCAGCTTGTAATTAGTTTTTCACTCATCCAACTAGCCATGTTTAGTGCCAAATCAGTTGAATGGCTACCATTTTTGAGGAAGGGAAGCTATTTCTCCCTGCCAGTTGCAGGTTTTGTTTGAGTTCCCTTTGCTCTTGGTTAGAGTAGAGTAGGTAGGTTTGTTTTCAGTAGAAGAAGTGCTTTTGCACACTCTGCATATCCCACTTGGTGGTATGTATGATTTTTAGTTTGTACATAGTTTTTGGTGCTGTTGTTTTGCTCTTGCACAGTGCATTGCAATGGTTTTGGCGAAGATCAGCTCCAAGTTTCAGTGGGTTTCCAAATGACTTAGAGGTTGGAGTTTCAGAGTTTAGATCAGTTTCATGTTTATTAGGTAGACTCCATGCCCAATGGATGCTTTAAGGCCACTGGTCTCTTCATCTAGTAGGTAGATGCCCCCATGAGTCAGCAAATTGTCATCCCAAATTTCCCCCTTGGCAAATTTGGTCAAGAAAACTCCTACACATAAGGAAATTATGAAGGAAATGACTCAGACATGTGAGCTCACATTCCAGGATGACAAACTGGTTGTAGAGGGACTCTATAATGGAATGACGGGGCCTGTAAAAGTTTAAGCGACCCTGTGTGAGAAGAAAGAGAAGAAACAGATCTTTCATGTGAATCCGTGTCTTAAATATATTTGACAAACTCGGGTAGGCTCTAAAATAAAAAAGGGAAAAAGTCAGCATTTGAGCTTGAGTCAAAGCCAAAGCGGGGAGTCGAAGGAAAAGGTGAAAATTTTCCTTTTGTCAAAAAGGGGCACAAAGGAAAGATGGAAGTGCATCTCCCCAGCCAACCAAAGAGTGCCACGTGTCCCATATCAAAAGGGGGACCCATTTTTTAAGTTGTTTTCCCACCCTCTTGTACGGACTCGATACAAACTTCGAAGGGGCATATATTTCGACTCAGGGCTCAAAATTTTACGAATTTGACACCGTTGGAAATATCTTGGCCTCACCCATGCCATGGAGGTCTGAAACTTTAATTTTGAGGAGGTAGGTGAAGAAAAATGGAGGAAACATCTTCAGAATTTCAATGCAGGATCTTCTTGCCTTAACAACCAGATCAAATTTGATTTGTTTCACACCGTTTCCTCTTCCTTCAAGGTGCAGAACCAAGGATTGATGTAGTAAAGACGAATTTGGGGACATATTTTATCATAAGCATTAACAATAGTGGTTAAGTTCCGACCTACTTTTCCCACTTCTCTCTCTCTCTCTCTCTCTCTCTCTCTCTTTCTATGTGATCAAATCTATAAAGTCAAGGGGCAAGATTCATTATAAAGTTGTTCATTCTTCTTCTCTACCTCCCCCCTTCTTTTCTTCCCCAGCGGTCGAAATGGAGTTTGAACCTCCTTTCACGGCTCTGTAATGGTATTCTCTTTCCTCTTTCCCACTAACCGATGTACTGTGTGAACTTTTAGAGCAATAAAATCTGTTTTGTGATGCATTTGTCCATCCTTCGCTTATTTTATCGTCTCTCCTTGCCTCTCGTCATTGCAGGGTATACTGTGCATATTTTTTTGTTTGTTGCAGGTCCTGAGAGATGTGTTTAATGGTTTTTGAAGTGGTGTTCTGTGTAAAATGTATCTCTAGTCTGTGGTGCATCCTTGTCCACCCTCTCCTCTGCTCACCTCTCTCCACTTAAGGCAACTGAGATTGTGACCAGCACTCCCCTTTTCTTAGTGCTATCACCTTGTTAGTGTAGGATTTCCCTCTTTATGCACTTTCTCTCTCCTTGTCTCCTTGGCATTGTTAGGATAGGTGTAGTTAGACGTCATGGAGTAGTTTAGCATTAGGATCAGGAAGAAGAAGTTGACTTTCTCTGAAGGGCCATCTCAAGTCCGCAAGTCCCACAGTGTGAGAGATGGTCCCATGTTATACAATCATGTTAGGTTGTGGAGCTAGATTGCTTCATAGTTAGCATGCAATGGAAAGTGACTAGAAATATAGTAACCAACATAGGTTACAGTGGGACAGACATCGGTAAGGAAAATGAGGAACCAGCGGTGGTTAGGTCTAACTGGCGCCGGTTTCCTATGCGAAGCACTTTATTTTTAAGTCACCGGGTTTTAATATTGTTTTTTGTTTTAAAGAAAATATATTGGATGTAATTTTATGACTAAGTTGCCCTAAGTTTTCCTAAGCTTATATAAGCTAGAAAACTAGGGTTAGAGAGTGTTAGATGAGTTGATGAGAAGAAGAGCATAATCATTGGTTGAAAAGGATGAAGAAGAAGAAGAAGAAAAAAATAGATTACATGAAGACAAGAGCTTTCATGGAGAGAAGCTAAACAGAAGGAAGGTGCAGGTACATTTTTGGTGAGAAGATGGTATTATCTTCTACTGTAATTTTCTTTGTATTGTTTAGTCTCATGTAATGGCTTACATAATATGAAAATCACTTAGGGTTTCTTCTTGTTAGATCCACAGGTTGTTGTGAGATCTTGTTATTGCTCATTATTGTAGATCCACATGTTGTGAGATATTGTATTGCAGATCCATGAGATCATGTTGTATTGTTGATCCATAGAAATCTAGCATGGTAGAGGAAGTTGTCTTCATGTTTGCAGTTTGTTGTAGTGATGGAGGAGAGACTTACTTCTTGGTGCATGGTTAGGGTTACACATTGGTAGATCTTCCTCAGAGGTCTTGTTTGCATATTCACAATATAGTGAGAGCTTGGATGCACAGTGGCAGATGCAATGTAGCTTCAGGTATGTGAGATCTAGTTATGTTTGAGAGGCCACGGTTGTAGTGCAATCAGGTAGATCCAGTTAGAGATCTAGAGGATACATAAGTGGTGGTATGAGGCACGGTTTATTGTACTCAAGTAGATCCAATTAGAGATATGGGAGGAGAAGATACACTTGTAGAGATACATGTACTCTTGTGTAGAAGAGTTGGTTTGTAATCTCTTATTATATATATATATATATGAGATCTCTATCTTTGTTGGATGTAGCCCACATTGGGTGAACCACGGTACATACTTGTTATGTGTGTGTAGTTTTGTTTGATTTGGATTATTCTAGTTTATACTTCCACTGCTGTAGATTTTGTGGGGAATTGTTTAGATCCTGTGTGCATGATTTTGTTTGTTATTAAATCATAGCACTATTCCGTAGTCTCAAATTCCCAACAAATCACACCAAATGAGTCTGCCCTAGAAAAACATCTTTTTAGAACTCATTTGGGGTGCTATGATTCTACACTAACAATTTTCCCATTTGTTGCTGGCATCCTGCATGCTAATTGCAATCACCACTAGCCGTGCCGAAAGCTTAAGGCAATAATTAATAAATTGTGCATCCAACCTGATTATTGTCTTCCCTGCAACATCTCAAATTGCTCTGGAAAGATGATGATAAGACCTGGCACATTCCATAACAAATTTAGGTAATTGAGTTGTGACTGGAAACGCTAAGGCTTGAATGATCTCACTACTTTTAATTACCTGTATAAGAGATGGCCTTCCAGCTCTGGGTCTATCAATTAAATCGGTGATAGGTTCAAGGCCTATGTCTCTATCATTGATTTCAACATATATGGAAGCAATGCATGATTCTTCTGACCCTTCTCTTTCATTATGCTTGGAATAATCTTTGTTTGAGCTCTTTTCCTTTTAATTCTGCCGGAATCCTTTAAAATTGGATCAATTTGTGCAGATCTGGAAATTTATTCTGATTTAGAAGATATATTCAATGTATCTGACATTGAATTCTCTTTTCTTCACCAACATGAGCACATGTGATGAATACTTGCAATTGATTCAGACAAATATGGAGTCCATGGCATGAATACTCAATTTTCATCACCAAAATATGCTTATAAAGCCTGCTGCCCTCTATTTTTAGACTTTTCTTGCATGCCAAGCAAGCTAAAAATATTATTTTATTCACATGTGCACTCACATCAACATGTATATGCTTTGAATAATAAAAATAAAGCTTCTCCAACCCTAGGTGCCAAAACTGGATGCTTCCCGACAATTAATTAAAAAAAGTCAGCTTTTAGGCACTTAGCTATGCTAGAATGGGTTGTACTTTTTGGCAAGGGTGAGTGCTAGAAATAAGAAGTCAAATTGATGGGAATGTTCACCCTACATTACAGGTAAGAAATTCCCATCTTCCTGCCACTCCAGAAATTCCCATTAGCAACTTAAGTCATTTCCCAAAAAGTGTGACTTGTATGGAAAACAACCTCTTTTGAAAAAGTGTGACTTGCATGGGTGAATAAAAAATCTTTGATGGGAAAATTTAGCCTGCAAGGAAGGCAAGAAATTCCCATTGGTGCTTTAAGTGATTTTTCTTTATAATGGGAATTTTCACCTTGCATTGCCGGTAAGAAATTCCCGCCATCCAACCTCTTCTGAAATTCCCATTGCAACTTAAGCGACTTTAACTTGATGGGAAAAAGTAACCTGCTATGCACAAAAGAAAATCCCATCTTCTTGCCACTATGGAAAATCCCATTGCAACTTAGATCTATTTATTTCAAAAAGTGTGACTCGCATTGTGACTTCTGCCTTTAAAATTGCATGAAAATTTGTCACTGAAGGCAATGTGGAAATTGGATGCAGAAGGCAGCCTTGAAAATTACAATTGGCATGAAGACAACATTTCTAACCCTTTTTTGTATGTTTGGTGAAGAAAACACAAACATAGAATAAAAATTGCCATTTTTGGAAAGGGTCCGGGAATATATAGTAGCAAAACTTGTATGTGTCATAGCTTTCACTCCGTGGCTCCGTTCTAGGTGTCGTTTTCTCTAAAAGTGCATATTTTTTCGATATCTACGCATTGATGGCAATATTTTCTTCTTTTCATAAAATCCGTTTTTGCACCTTCTTGGACCAAGAAACTTCTTCCAATCTTCTGAAAGAATCCTGAGCTTTGATCACCTGCAGACAGATTAGTAATTAAAAATACTGGATAGCTTTTCAAAACCCTAGGCCTGGGGAAAGATCTAGCAAGAAGGATGAATAGGCTATGGAAATTACCAAAGAAAAATAACCAAAACACAAACAAAAAGAAATAAAACAAAACAAAAAAAGCTGTGGGCAATTGCTTGAAAAATTTCTCCAATTAGCTGATCTGTAAAAATTCTTCCCCCTGGATGAATGTTCTGTGGTAATAATGATGTGGTGAAGTGCTTTATATAACCTAAATCCTCCAATTTTAGCTCAATCTATTTTTAAAAAGAACTTTATTTATTCAATAAATAAATAAATAAAATTCTCTCAAACAAAACCTGGTGAAGGGATAGAGTGAGTTTTAGCATGTGAGTATTTGAAGAATTTGACTTTTATGACTCTCTAAGGATATCTTAGAGTAATGTAAACAACTGCAGGAAAAACAAACACAAAATGATCCGTTATTTTTAAAAAGAATGAAAAAATTTAAATGGGTAGTCCCATATTTCAGGGTGAATTCTCGGGGACACCATCCCTCTTGGTTTAAAATATATCATTGTCACCCAAGACAAGATGAAAAGCCCAATTACTGATATACACGACCTAGATATGATCAAACTATGAAAAGGTTCATACCTGGTGGCCTATTAGCAGAAGAAAAATTGTTGGACCCTCCTATAATGTGGGTCCCCGAAGACACTATGGCTTCCTCCTACCAAACTCCAAAGTATGCCATACCAAGAAAAATGATGTACATCATGGGCTATAATGTGTATAGGTGTGGTCCAGATGAATAAGGAATACAAGAGCCCATTCCCACCCCCCATTTCAAATTAGATAAATATGGTCTAGGTCTCATACCTGATGGGGCAGCCCCCCTTGGATGTTGATGCTACCTCTTTTGAATGTAAGGATATCTCTTCTCATTCAGATAGTGACACAGATTCCAGTCATAGCCAATACGAGAATCTTGCCTCAATGAACCTATTCTTGGACACCACTGTCTTTACCATAACCCCCCGTTAAATCCTAGGTTAACCATTTTATATCCTACTCTCATTGATTGGGACCAACAACTTCACGTGCCTATAGACCTCTTTTAAAATGACGAGGCAATTATGGAATTCATGGGTGATGTAACCTAGAATGTACCAATAATAACCCAGGTGCATTAGCTCATCACTCAACCTAGAGTGAGCGCTCACACCAAAGCGCGCAAAGGTACTAGGCCCCTATTTAGGGTTGCTTGTGTAGGGTGTTATCATGATGAAGACTTAATGCATTCAGATCCATAAATAACATAACATTCTATAAAGCATATTCTAGATCTAGATCTAAAGAGTAATAAATTTAAATAATAGCCACAATGAATTCAACCATGCAAGATCTAGTTGTAATCATGTTTAACACCTTGAATCAGTGAATACACTCCATTATATTAAACACAATAAATACACAAAAGCTTCTTACAATAAGTAATACCATAAGCTCATGCGTGCATCAAATCTAGCAGACATAAATTCACAATAACTTCATATCCAGTCCTATACTACGTAGATCACTACATATTTATAAGGGTGGGGACTTTCCCTTCACCGCTTGCATAATTCCAAAAATAGGTCGCATGCTGAAAATAACCATGCACCTTTACAATAATAGACACACATGCAAGTGCGCTAACAATAGATCTCTTCTAGTTAACTGAGTAGTAGTAATTCTATTATTAACTTGAACCCATGTAAAGCACTTAGTAGCCACTCCTTCCAATAATAGCCCCATGTGTGTCACGCAAGTCTTTATCTGGTTTGTGTGCTCTGCACGCTATCTCCAAAAATAGCCCGTACATATGAAAACGGCTAAGTCCTGAATCAGCCCTTGTCTTTTGCGTGCGTGTCCTTCCCTATCCTTCCGCATCTTTGAATGTGCTTTACTCCTACACGTGAATCTTCTGTGTGCCTTCTCCTTAGTATCATACTCTTTTCTGCTCAACATTACCCCACACTAAACAACATTGTTGCCTTTGTGTCTGGTCTTCGACAATGGCTTACTCTTTGAATAATAAAGAATAAAGAATAATGGAAATAAATGAAAGAATTTTTGTACTAAGAAATGAAATCTCACTCTATTAACATCCTCTGTCTCAACCAGAAGAATTAATTCCGGATATTCTTCTTTTATCTCAGCCTCTAAAGTATGCCATTCGATTCAGTGCGGCTTCTGCTCTTTCTTTGGAATGTCCGTGTGCAATAGATTCTAACTCATCTTGGGAAATTTATCCCTTCTCATTTTGTAATACTAGAACAATGTTGGACATAACAGACATTCTTCCTTCCAACAGATCCATCTTCTATGCTATTATAAGTTTTCCAATCTCATCCAATTTTTCCTTATGGGGGTCCTGAACGTTGCTGCAAGGGCCTCGCATCTTTTGCTTGACTAGCACCAATCTTTCCGCATAGGGAATTGTTCCTTGCATGGGATACTCCTAGACTTCATTATTCTTTGGCCCATCAGGCACTCTGATCTCCATAAATACAAGGGACAATAGGATATTGTTGAAACTTATTTTATCACCTATGTGCACTTCCTTGATGATAGTCTCTGCAATGTAGCCTGCATATGTTGTAAATTACTCCACTGTGACATTCTCCTTGCAATGTGTAGCCACATTGTATGCACCTATGACCATCTCTCTTGATCATTCAATTTGGTCACTAGATGTGCGGTGCCTGTACCAATGGGTACTTCTTCAATTTGTCAATATCCATTCCGCGCAGACCCTTGGTATACCCTAACTCCTTTTGTCTCTAGGATTGTTGCTTTATCTGTCAAGTCACTATCCAGATCCACTCATGTGCCCTTCAATCCTGTTATTGTTGAAATCAATGCTGATGTAATCCTTACCCTTCATATGACAAAAATAGAAAAAGTCTTCATGTACTCTTCTCATCAACCACTGGTACAAAGGTTCATATTTGCTAAAATACGGGAGCTCATACAATAAGTAGACTCCAATCTACTTTAACAACTTCTCTCCAACGTCATCATACACTAACATGTCCTCTGTTGTGCGCTTGTTTATCTTCGTACTCAATAATGCATCTAATTCCTTTTTATCATCCAATGTGTGGTGGTTGTAATCACTTATCTTGCACTTACAGATGTGAGAATCCCATTCTTATCCCACTATCACACCTTTTAGGTATTACATCTCTGAGAAATTACTCTCAGGAGCAATTTCAACCTCTACTTCCACTTTCTTCTTTCCCTTGGCTCCTACGGCAGGTGATTTCTTTGGTGCCATCTGTAAATCACAATTTTCTATCCTCTGTAGTGTGCAAATGCTTTCCTTCTATCTTATGTAACGAGTAAGTCCAAACCCTAGCTTGAATCTACGTGCCCTAGTTGAAATCACATGTTCCCTATCTCTTTCGCAATGCTCTGCTTCGCTCAAACCCTTCACTAATGGGGATGTAAGCTTCTCCTATGCACAAATATGCTTCTCCATGTCTGGTTTCACACTCTCCGCACCTCAACACGATTCTACTCAACTCATTTTGCACTTAGCTCATTCAAATTTTTGTGATTACAATGGTAAAAATGAACTCGCATCCCATCCTTATATAGATTTTCAAAAATTTGGTGCATTTATTGCTCCTTCACCTACCAACAATCCTCTCATTAATTGACCATTTTCACAATTTCCTTGCATGTACATCTTCGCACCTCAGCTATAACCTTTTAGCACGCCTTCCTACCTTCTGACTACAGACTTCTCTTCAGTGTGCTTCCATGTTCTTGAGTACCTCGCCACTGCGCCTTCTCCTGGTAGTCTCCATGGTCACTGCTTACCTCGCGTTATATTGTTCCTTTGTTTATCTCCATCTATGGTCCTTATTTGGAAGCAATTTTATTGTCCACCAACTCTCCAAACTTGAATAGAACATGTAGCAGTTTGTTCCTTTATGTGTACCCATTTTTCAATAACCACCCCACACAAATGGTATGTGTAGTCCTCTGTGCATAAAAATACTGCAAATGGTAATTAGCTTATGGCGTGCAAACACACTTATTTCACAAAACACAAACTAAATTGACAAAGCATAGACAAAGAAGGAAATACATTAAGGGAATACATAATTGAAAACCTAATCTAAATGGAAACATTGCCTTATTACAAACACCAAGAAGGCTTATTTATAGTAGGGCTTCAGCCTACTCCTGTTGAAGTAACCGGGTAACTGTATTCCATCAAGCATTTCTAACTGACAAGCTCATGTTTCAAGTATGTAAGTGATAACATATGGTCCTAACCAATGTACTTTGAGTTTTCCTGGATGGCGCAGAAACTTAGAATCATAAAGAAGCACCATTTATCCTATCTCAAGATTTTTGTCCCTAATGTGCCTGTCATGCCATGCTTTCTGCCTGGATTTTTCTTACTTCTGACTCCAGCGTGTTATTGCTCATCACTCATCCAAATTAATCAAATTTTCAATTCATTCTTCTAATGCTTGTTCATCAGTGAGACCTCCAGCGCATGTAATACGCAAAGAAGGTAACATGAATTCCATAGGAAGGAATACTTCTATGCGTCAAACACCAATTGAAAGGGTGTGGCCTTGTTTAACCACTTGTATGTTGTTCTATACACCCAAAGCACTGCAAAAACTTTATCATCCCAATCCTTTCTTCCAACATCACAATTTTTTTGTCAATGTTTGGCTCAAAATCTTGTTGAAAGCCTCAACAGTCCTATTTTCTTGAGGATGATATGGTGTAGTCTTATGGTGTGCAATCATGAATTCATCCAATAGAATTATGATTGTCTCATTCAGAAAAATGTGTGCCCCTATCACTAGTCAAAATCAACGGGCATCCATACCTTGTAATAATATTTTCCCATAGAAACCTGGTTGTTGTAGCTGTTGTACAATCCTTTGTAGGTGCTGCTTCTGCCCACCTTTTCAGATAATCTATGCAAGTGATGATATAGCCCGATCTAGTCCTAGGCGCGGTTGGTGAAATAGGACCCACAAAATCTATAGCCCATTTCTCAAAGGGTTCTGCACTAGGAATAGGTCTTAAAGGAATTTCATCTCTTTGTCCTGGTTTTTCAAGGCGCTGACAGTGATCACAAGCCTTGCAATATGCCTTACAATCTTTATACAGGGTCTCCCACCATAATCCAACAAGTAGAATCTTATGCGCAGTGGCATCACCTGCATAGTGCCCACCTGTAATACCACCATGAGCCTCCTCCATGATATCTGTGCACTCATGTTCTAGTACATAGCGGCACAATACTTCATCTCGACCTAACTTGTACAGGTCATCGCTAATCAACATAAATGGTGCCGTGCATGAATGGAAGTTTGTTTCTTCTCTAAGGATTTCATCCCTTCTGGTGCCATACCTATACGTAGAAAGACAAAAATGTCCTCTAATTCTGATGGCATGCGTTGTAACCTGTATAACTGTGCATCGAGCATGGTATCTTCAATTGACCATGCATCTTCTCCCGATTGTATTATGGATAGATGGTCCGGTCTAGAATTACTTTTCCCTGGTTTTACCACAACTGTGAAATCAAATTCTTGGAATAAGAGTACCCATCGGCATATGTGCCCCTGTAAAATGAGCTTGTTTACCAAATACTTCAATGCCATGTGATTGGTATAGAATACAAATGGTGTTGCTAGCAGGTACTATCTAAATTTATGTAGCGCATAGATCATTGACAAAGCTTCACGCTCTGTAGTTGTATAATTCTTCTCTGCAGGAGTCAAATTTCTACTAGAAAAATAGATAGGATGATCTATAATACCTTCTCTAGGCTAAGCTAACACCGCACCAATGGCCATGCCAGAGGCGTCCACATGTACATGAAATGGTTAGTCCCACAAGGGAAAGTGCAGAATAGGCGTTGTAGTAATTTTCTCCTTCAATGTCTTGAATGTGCGTTGCTGTGGTTCTCCCCAGTAGAATGTCCCTTTTCCTTTTAGTAACTCCTACAAGGGTGTAGGACAACCTTAGCATACCCTTTAATAAATTTTCTATAATACCTAGTGTGACCTAAGAATCCACACACCTCACTTTGACTGGTAGGCTCTTCCAAGATAATGACTGCAACCTTAGCTGGATCAACCAACAAACCTTCCTTGCAGATGATGTGCCCTAACAATGTGCCAAATGGTGTAGCAAATATGACATTTCTTGATGTTCAAAGAGATGCTTAACTATTGACATCTTTCAAACATTAGGCGTAAATTGTCACAATGATCCTTAACAAGTCCATACACCATCCAATCATCTAAATAAACCTGCAAGAAGTTGTGAATAAAATATTTGAAAGTTTGCATATACTTGGACAACTATGCATGAAAATACAACAGGCACAATTTTCAAACCAAAAGGCATCACAGTATAGGAAAAAACTTCCCCATTCAGTAGTAAAAGTAGTCTTTTCCTGATCCTCCTGTGCAATCCTAACCTGATGATACCCAGAGAATCCATCTGTAAACGAATAGATCTTCGCGCCTTGCAACACCTTCTAATATTTCCTCTGTGAATGGCATAGGAAAGGGATCAGTCACACATGCAGCATTCAACTCCCTGTAGTCCACACAGATCCTAATCCGACCATCTTTCTTTATACTGATCACCATTGGGCTAACCCATTCTGATTCGTCCAGGGGCTTGATGATTCCAGACTTCAACATTTTGTCAATTTCTTCTTTGACCTTTTCGCGTAAGTTGGGGTTCATTCTGTAGGGTCTCTTCCTGACCAGGCACACACCTTCCTTAAGTTTTATCTTCATTTATCCTAATGATTCATGCACGCCTTTGAGTTCATGGTATCCCCTAGGAAATAAGTCCTGATAATCTCGTAGTAACTCAATGATTTTTTACACTTCAAAGTCAGACCAATAATCCCCAATTATGGCCTCCTTAGGCTCAACATCCAATCCAATATTCACTTTCTTTGTTTTCATAGGTTCATGATAGGCACGCGTGGTCTTATCCACACTATCCAAAACTTCACGCCTACCTATTGAATGATCTACATCCAGATTTTCCACTTCCTCATCATCCACTAAGTAGACCATATTTCCTTTTTCTTTCTCAAAGTAAGCACACTTAAGTAGTGTGGCATCTGTCTCTGTTTCTTCAACAAAACTCGCTCCTGAGTTGTTTCCATCAAATAACTCCTGAATGAGTTCTTCCACCTTTGGCACTATCTCCCATAGTTAAGCACTTTATAACCCTTAATGCCTCTTCTACTAGAGGTTTAGTAGAGAAATAGTCAAACGTTTGGATCATTCCTGCAATCAAATCCTGCCAATTTCCAGTCTCTCTATGGAGTTCCACATATACATACCAAGCATGCGTGCAACCTTGTAAAGTGGAATAAAATTTGTGCACCCAGAGTGAAGGTGGTAAAGCTTCCTTGCCCCTCTATCCAAAGTCTCTCACACTGACTGAACGTGGTGTTGAACAGGTTGATTACCATGATAAGTGCAGATTTGAGTAGGTGCATTTCTCTTGAAAACTGAGTAGAAAGAGCAATCCTGATTTCATTCCATCCTACAAGATTATCCTTGTGAACCACCCACCAGTGCACTGCTGTCCCGCATAGGGTATATGCTAGCATATTCCATCTCTCCAACTGGTCTATCCACTGTTCCTCCATGGCACACAGAAATACCATAGGGTCTCCTTCTCCAGTGTATCGAGGTACCGAGTTGTTACCTATTCTCCTGATACAACGAGGTCTATTGTTCCACGTAAATGTGCTTCTTACTTTGTGCCCTACCAACTCATAAGTACCATGAGCCCAATTATCACAAGCAATACTTGTAGTATCACTAATAGACTATGCATCTTCCCACTGAAGGATTCCTTCTTTAGATGGCTCAAGCACCTCTGGGTCTCGGATGACGTGTACATAAATCCTATTCAAGTCTTCCTCACTCAAAGGCTCAACATAGGGCGTATATTTTCCATCTGTTAAAGGGATAATAACTCTTTCCTCCTTATTTTCAAAACTGATATAACCCTTTTTGAACTGAAGATCAACATTATTTGCATAACACCAAGGGTGCCCAAGTAGAGCTGGGAAGCTATCTACCTCTGCAAGTGCTAAAACCTCAAAATCCCCAGTGAACTTGGCTCCTTGTATAGTAATGGATGCATCTTTTAAAACTCCAATGGGAGTGGCCTTAGTTTGATTAGCCATAAATAACACATTAGAAGATGGCTGTAATGGAGGTCTCCCCATCTATACCCATGCATCTAAAGTAAGCACATTGACTTTTGCCTGTATCAATCAATATATTACTCAAAATCCATCCATCCACAACAACATTCAGAGTGATTTCCTTGTCATAGTCTAAGCTATGAGGGGGAATATTTTCATGTAGGATCTATCATCCAGTCTCAATACTTGCGCAGAGTGTTTCCCTTTAGCCAATTCCCTAACAATGGAATGATATTCTCTTGCACAACATTTTGCACACCTCCTTCAAGTCATCAATATCAGTTTGGATCGTCTCTGCTGCTTTCTTTTGCTCCATCTTCCGTGATTGCTCCTTTAAATATTGTATTTCACCCTGAAGATATTTCTGAGTACCTCCATGGTTTCCTAATAAACCTCCTTCTGATGGATAGGATCTGGGTACCGTGCATGTAGAACCTCCTCCTTAGTGATGGTAGGCTTCTACTGTAACACTTCTTTGGCACGCCGCTTCAGCATGGGTAGTGATCTTTATAGGTAATACCTCAGATTCTGGTTCCAACTTGGGCATCCACTGATTTTCCACAGTGCGTTGTATCCTAACCATCCCTGCACCTTTGTTTTCTTGTTTATGTTGCTTACTAAGATGCTCATATAAGTCCGAGGCATTCCTCATAGCTATGATTCTTTCCACATAAGGAACAAGTAATATTCTGAGGACATTCACACCTGTAGTGGTCAGGAGATCCGCATGTATAACATGTTCCGTGAGGAAACTCACCTCGTCCACCACCACAGCCTCATCCTCTGAATCCACCATGGTATCCTCGACCTCTGCCATGACCTCCTTCAAAATGTCCTTCATTCCTGATCATAGCACACTTGATTGTGATCCTGATCCTGATGCTCATTCTTTCCTTTAGAGTTATCTGATACTCTTGTCTTGTCACACACCAATATCTATAGCATCATGGATCTGACCAATCAGCCGAACAGTCTTCTGTATCATGAGTTGTGGACCAAAAAATTTTACAATAGTAAGAGACGTTCTTCCTTATTGCACGTTGTAATAATGGGCAGTGGCTAGCATCATGGTTCAAATGACATATCTCACAGTCTAGTAATAATGAACGTAC
Organism: Taxus chinensis; assembly: GCA_019776745.2. Lineage (NCBI taxonomy): Eukaryota > Viridiplantae > Streptophyta > Pinopsida > Cupressales > Taxaceae > Taxus > Taxus chinensis. The sequence continues at coordinate 720,398,765 of CM034153.1, read as the reverse complement.
GCTGATCTGTGGGGACAACTATCCTTGGTGTGACCTTCTACTTCACAATCTGTACACCAAATCCTCGTGTGCGTCTCATGTGTTGAATTTGTCCAATAGTTTCTCCAACTGCTTTGCCATAGCTGCAATCTGTGCTTCCAAGAATGGGCTCACTCCAGTGTCTATGCTTTCTGAACTTCCTCAATGCGTAAAGCTGCTTCAAGTGCTTCACGTGGATCAGTGTATGTCTTATGTGATAAAGCCCTTCTAAAAGGTGTAATTAGACCTCCAACAAACCATTGTGCATGCTGGATTGCATGAATATCATAAGAAAGCTTAGATAAAATCATTTTGAAATGAGCATCATACTCCCTGACACTCTCAGTAGTGCCTTGCTTAATATCCTTGAGTGCGCTTATACTCTTCTGCTCGAACTCAGGGATGTGAAACTCTTTAAGGAAAACATCTTTTAATGTTGCATAATCTACGCAAGTCTGATCAGGTCAAACTTTTTGTACCAGCTGTGTGCACATCCTTGTAACGTAGTGGCAAATTGACTTGCCATGCACTCAGAAGTCATGATCCCTTTTGCGTGCCATAGTATTTCACACATGTGCACATGTTCAACAACATCTTCTATGCCCCTATATTCTGGAAGATGAAGAGACATCTCCATGTAAATATTTGGGGTTGGTGCAGACCTTGCCCACCTGATCCAGAACCTCCTTGTGTTTCCTCTGCCTCTAGAACCACTAGATCCACCAGAACTAGAACCACCTATACCTCCTGATCCTCCACCTGTAGTTGGAAGCGGACCAGTGGATGTACTTCCCTATGTCCCAACAATAATACTGAACTGAACCCCTACAATCTGTGAAGTGTTACCACTCCCAGAAGTGAGTCCAAAATTCTACGTGCTCAAATTCTGTGCAGATGATGCACCTAAAAAGGTACCTCCAAACAACAATGAAGACATTTTCCCTACCATCAATGTACTTGCTATGTGACTTACTCCTACTCTCCCACTACCTAAATTAGTCTTGTTGACTATTTTTCATACTAGATACTGGAAAACCAAAGTGCAAGGGCTAGGTTTTTAGGTAGATTCAGATGCACACCCACGACCCAGGTCATCTCTACTAGCGCGCTTCCACATGAGGCCGAGGGGGGTTCCCTGTCATGCTTTCCCAAATGGGGGAGTTCCTGATGCTCTAGATCTCATACCTTCTGCGTGAGCTCTAAATCCTTTGCATGAGCCATCTCTCTCCTCAATGTCATTCACTCTGCAACATCCTATTGCTTCTCTATCTCCCTCTCATGCACCTCATTATACTTAATCCACCTTTCTTCTCTCTGCCTTTCTACCGCTAGGTCTGCCATCTTTCACCAAACCTGACTCCTGCCCCCACGCATGGTGGGGTTTAGTTAGCCATCGGTTTTCTTTCCAAGTTTAGGGTCACCATCAAGATTTTGATCACTAGTGGAATGCCTTGCAAGTAAGTTCCCCTGGGATATTGTAAAAAATGGAATTCTGCTACCTCTAGGCAAGAATAAGTGGAAATTGAGTACTCCAGAATATAACTGTTCAGAACACCACAAAACCAAGTATCCACAACACATGTCCAAATCAGATCAACATCATAAAGGGCCTAAAATTCTTCATGCGTCCAGACAAGTGTGGGATACCTCTAATCCCTTTTAGACGCATAAGCAACTAGCCACTCATACAGTTCTACCAAAAAAATAGTGAAGAATCTCTCATACAAACTGTCATATAAATTTTGTTCCACCCATGTGCATGCGTTAAACTCAGATCCGGTGTTGAACTTCTATGCGTACTCTTCTTCTAGATCATGTATCCACTCCTCAACACTAGCTAGGGTCAACCGGTATGTCTTCATCACGAACCATCATGAAAACAACTGAAAAAGAGGTCTCGAAAATAGAACCAATGATCCAACCTAGAATTTACCAGTAATAACCCAGGTGTGCTAGCTCATCACTCAGCCTAGACTGAGCACTCACCTGAAGCGTGCACAAAGGTACGAGGCCCCTCTTTAGGGTTGTTTGTGCAGGATGTTAGCAAGATGAAGAGTTAATGCATTCATATCCATAAATAACATAACATTCTACAGAGCATATTCTAGATCTAGATCTAAAGAGTAATAGTTTTAAGTAATAGCCACAATGAATTCTTCCATGCAAGATCTAGTTGTAATCATGTTTAACACCTTGAATTGGTCAATACACTCCATTATATCAAACACAATAAATACACAGAAGCTTCTTACAATAAGTAATACCATAAGCTCATGTGTGCATCAAATCTAGAAACATAAATTCACAATCATTCATATCCAGTCCTCCTATACTACACAAATCACTATATATTTATAAGGGTGGTGACTTTCCCTTCATTGCTTGCATAATTCCAAAAATTGATCGCATGCTGAAAATAACAATGCGCCTTTACAATAATAAACACACATGCAAGTGCGTTAACAAGAGATCTCTTCTGGTTAACTGACAATAGTAATTCTATTATTAGCCTAAACCCATGTAAAGCACTTAGTAGCCACTCTTCCAATAATAAACCTTGGGTGTCACGCAAGTCTTTATTTGGTTTGTATGCTTTGCATGCTATCTCCAAAAATAGCCTGTACATGTGAAAATGGCTAAGTCCCGAATCTACCCTTTTATTTTGCGCACGTGTCCTTCCCTATCCTTCTGCACCTTTGAATTTTCTTTACTCCTGCATATGAATATTCTGTGCACCTTATCCTTAATATCATACTCTTGTCCGCTCAATAATGGTCATCCATGACAACATTCCTATCGGGGACCATAAGAAAGGTTTCCTCATTAACCTTGATACTTGCGTGTACTTTGGAGAGGAGGCTGAGTTACGTGGTTAGAAAAATTTAAGAAAAAGTGAGGACAAAAGTTCCTCCATGAAGCCTAGGTAAAAATAAAGGTCTAACTCACAAAGTGAAAACATCTTTAAGGCACTAGCTGACAAACAAATTGAAAATAATAAGGACATAAAAAGTGACCATGCCAAGGGTGAAAATCTCATTGAGATGACATTGGAAGAATATCTCAACCTCCCCCCTAATCCTACGTGTATGGAGGAGGCATCCAAAATGTTAGTAGAAGAAACCATTAATGTCAACATTGGCACAAAAGAGTAACCTAAAATAGTTAAGCTGGGAGCTTCACTTTTAACACAAGAACAGAGGACTTTTGTAAAGCTTCTAAGAGAATTTACAGATATATTTTCTTAGTCCTATGTGGACATTCTAGGTCTAGAACCATTGCTATTAGTGCATAACCTTGTTGTGCATGAATATGCAAAACCTATCAAACAAAATCTTAGAAAAATGCATCTGTGGGTGGCCCTTCTAGTTAAAGAAGAGCTGAAAAAGCTCCTAGCAATTAGATTTATCAGACCAATTGATTATTTAGAATGGATATCCAATATAGGCCAGTACAGAAGAATCCCACAAGTATCATAATCTGTATTGAATTCATAGACATCAACAAGGCATGTCTAAAATATGAATTCCCTCTTCCCAACATCGACATGATTATCGATTCAACTGCTAGCTATGAAATGTTATCTCTTATCGATGGATTTTCTAGCTACAATAAGATTAACATTGCAGAAGAGGACCAATATAAGACTACCATCACAACCCCTTGGGGGAATTTTTGCTATCATGTCATGCCTTTTTGCCTTTAAAATGTCGGTGTAAAATATCAACGGGCTATGACGGTAATCTTCCATGACATGATTAATGACATCATGGAAGATTATGTGAATGATATCCTGGGTAAGTCAAGGACAAGAGAAAAACACCACAAGGTCTTAAAGTGCATATTTGAACGTCTCAGAGAGTATAAAGTCAGGTTAAATCCAAGGAAATGTGTCTCCAGAGTGCTATCAAGTAAACTATTGGGTTTCATTGTATCTAGAAGAGGGGTGAAGGTTGATCCTGCTAAGGTGACTGCAATTACTGAAATGCCACCTCCTAAAAACCTCAAACAGTTGCGCATCTTGTAGTGAAAAATCCAAGCCATCCACCACTTTATATTATATCTCGCAGACAAATGCCACCCTTTTACTCATCTGTTGAATAAGGATGTTAACTTCTTTTGGGGACCTGAACTACAACAAGCCTTTTCCTACTCAAGTAGTATTTGGCCAATCCTCCAATCCTCATGCCGTCAACCCTAGGTGAACCATTATTTCTATACATATCCACAACCCAATTTGCCATTGACATCTTGCTTTCTCAATATGATCTTAATCAGAAAGAGAAAGTGGTGCATTATCTCATCCACACTCTGATTGCTTATGAGATCAACTACCCCCAAATTTAAAAAGCTTGCTTAGCTGTCATTTTTACTTTTCAAAAGCTTCATCATTATATTCTAAACAATAAAACCAAGATTATATATAAAGTTGATCCTCTGATATACCTATTATCAAAACCAACACTTACTGGTAGGATGGCTAATTGGATCATCGTACTCAGCAAGTTTGATATTGAGTATGTACATCAAAAGTTAATTAAGGGGCAAGTTCTTGCGGACCAACTAACTGAAGCACCTTTACCTAGAACAAATTCATTATGTTTGGATATGCCAGATGCATCATTAATGTATATTGAATAATCCATCATGTGTCAAGTACACTTTGATGGATCATTTACTTTCCATGGTTTAGGAGTAGGAGTTGTGCTTGTCACTCCTTCAGTGGACTTTATACCTTAGGCTTTCCGCCTCAGATTTCCATGTATGAACAACATAGCAAAATATGAAGCACTCATCAATGGGATGAAGTTAGCTATCAAATGGAACATCCAACAGCTTAAGGTCATTGGAGACTCGTAGTTGATCATCAAACAAGTCAGCAATGAATATAAGGTCAAGGATGAGAAGTTCATCCCATAAAACAATTTGGTAGAGACTCTCAAAGAGTGCTTTGTGTATATCACTTTTGAGTAAATCCTAAGAGAGCAAAATCGATCGATGGATGATATGGCTATAATAGGTTCTTTGCTATGAATTCCACCAAAAAATAATAACATGTCATTCTTTGTTGAAAACTTACAAAAACTTGCATATGACATGTCAAAATCATGCCTGTCTTGTGAAGTTGTTGGTCCTTTATCCCCTCAGTATGATCCTATCTTAACTACCTACAAGACAATACGTTTCCCTCGGATATAACCCACTCTGAAAAACGGAGCCTTATCCAAAGGATAGCTGACTACACCCTCCTCGGAGGCACCCTCTATCATCATGGCTATAATGAGAATATGTTACATTTTCTAGATGTAGCGGAGTCAGTTCAAGCGATTAAGGAAGTACATGAAGGTGTTTTTCGAGCTCATACCAGTGGAATGGTCTTAAAAAAGAAATTATTGAGAGTAGGCTATTATTAGCCTACCATGGAAACCGATTATTACATCGTATCTTAAGAAGTGTGCATTGTGCCAGAAATACAGGAACCTTATTCATGTGCCAGTGCAGTCTGTGAAACCAATCACAACACCATGGCCGTTCTCTAAGGGGGGACTAGATCTCATAGGGAATCTCACCCCTACCTCCTTAGATGGCCATACCCATATCGTAACTTCCATAGAATACTTTACCAAATGGGTGGAAGTTTTTCCTCTCACATATGTAACTGGTGTGTAGATCTCCAAGTTCATCATGAATCATCTTATCTACCATTACGGCATCCCTTCTTCCATTGTAACTGACAATGGTAAATCCTTTAAGAACAAGACCATGAAGGCATTATGAAAACACTTCCAGATACATATAAAGTGGTATACTCCCTATTACCATCAAGGTAATGGAAAAGTAGAGGCCTCCAACAAAACCCTTGTTCAGATTATGGAAAATATGGTCAGTAAGACATGCCGTAATAGGCATTTGCAGATCTATCTCGCCCTCTAGGCTTATAGAACTTCCATTCACACTCCTACTGGTGTAACACCCTAATCCCTAGTATTTGGCATTGAGGCCATCATCCCCATGGAAATTGAACTTCCCTCCATGAGAATATATTTTAGAGACTATTTGGACAAAGATGAAAACTACCGTGTATCCAGACTAGCTGAGCTCAAATTTCTAGATAAAAGATGCCTTCGGGCACTCAATCACTTAAAAGTGTATCATAATTGAGTGTCACATGGCTATAACAAGTGTATCATACCTTGTCAATTTGAGGTAGAACATATTGTGCTAAAGGAAAAATAGTTCAACACTGTGAAAGAATGAGAAAAGAAGGGTAAATTTGAACCTAACTGGTTAGGACCTTATGTCGTGGTAGCAAAGTATGGGTCAGAAGCATACAAACTTGCCTATCCTGACATAGATGAGCTAAAGGAACCCATAAATTCCATACATCTCAAATGGTTTTATGCTTGAGTATGGAGTCCCTCAAAAATATGAAAAACAACAAAAAATCAAGAAAAAGTAAAGAGAAAATATGTCATCCAAATGTGAAAACCACGCAATTGTGGCACCTTGGACAGGTCCCTAGGTGAAAACTAGTTTTTAGCACCTTGGGAGGGTTCGTTGTTCACAAGAATTATCACATCTATAGGGAACATTTACTTTATCCTAAGCTAGTTTGCACGTACATCTGAGATTTCTTTTTAGCCTATCCTTTCAAAGCCTTGATCCGGCTGATCCTCCTCTTGTATGTATGTGTGGTATTTTCCTTTTGTATATTCCCATCTAACGCTGGGGGCATCTTTACACCTTCACTTTCTTGTACATACACGTGACATTATTCCCTATACATCCCATCTATCATTGGGGGCATCCACATTTCTGTATTTTCCTGTACATAGCTTCAGAAAACTTTTATAAAATCACAAAAACATTCATATAACTTTCAAAATACCCTAAACATTCATAAAATTATTAAAAATCCAAACAAAATTAAAATTCAAAACTTTTCAAAAATTGGTAAATGGCATGCATGCAGTTGAAGCCTGTTTCAAATGCATCGTACTCAAACATAGAGAGTTGTCCTACAAAACATCTTTCTTTGATTCTCGACTATTCTTGTGTGCGACTCGTGGATCATTTAGATCTACCCTCCATTAACAAAGTTGGTTTGCTTACTACGTATGTACTATTCAAAACAAGTTACTAGATACTGTTTTATAGTGCACAATTTCTTTTTCATGGGACCCCTGTGTCCTCCGTATATTCCCCTTGCATGTATCCTTCCTTGGGGCACCATTCTTAACCCTTGTCATTAATTCACACAGGTCAAAATTGAAGCTTGATACCAAAAAAATTTATGCAACTGTCTTGAATGTTGTTTGTTTGAGTATGTGTGTTTGTACTTGTTTCCCTTTTAGGTTAGCTTGTTTACTTTCTCATATTGCATTACATTTTGTATGTTGCGTTGAGTTGGTGTTTTGGAAATGAACAAATGTTTGTATATGGATTTTCATGTCATCTTACACTTTTGTTGTATGTGTATATTATAATAAAGGACCAATGACGTAGATCATGAACAACATGATGAAATAAAGTTGCTTTTACATCAGTTGGATGAAAGTTATTTCCATTCTCTTCATCTTCATTTTACTCCCCTATTGTTTTCCTCTATCAAACACTATTCTTCCAAATCACTTGGGACAATAGGGATTGCCTTTTATCCCCCCCTCCCCCCTTCATTTATTCTATCCATTTCCTTCATCTTTTTTGATCGTCGATTGACCTCTTCCATCACCGCATTGACATTTGAGGGGGAAACCTTCATTCTAATAATTTTTCTTCCACCCCTTCAAATTTTTTACTTTTTTATGCTTGTCTACTATCTTTGAAGTGGCGTCGCTTATGCCACCCCAAGAGGGGAAAATGTAGACACCTAAAATCCACTTACGTATTTTTAATAATAAAATTGCACTAGCTATCCTCTTTCCTATCATTCTCATCATAATTAGTGATTTGTCACTAATTAACTAATGTTTTCCTCCATTCGGTCAATTAACGACACTTCATTGATTAACTATTCTTCGCTCCATTCTCGGATGCCCATTCACGACACTTTGTTAGTCATAATCCTCCTATAATCAAATAATTAACTATTTAAGTAGTTAATTAGGCTTTTTAGCCTTGAATTTAGCTAATAAACTCTTTTATTAGCTAAGCATCCCCCTTTTAAACATTCAATAGCTCCCTATTTCCCTCTAAGTCACTTCTACAAGCTTCATAAGCTTATCCTACCCTCTTGATTGATCCTAATTGGTTAATTAAGGCACATTACATGCTAGTGACTTGTTAATCAAGATTAAAAGTCTAGGTAAACTTAAGCTTTTCGAAAGCATCCTTATCCACTTCTATTTTTGCTCTCTACCTTTTTGTCCCACATGCACTAGGATTCTAAAATTTCCCAAATGGAAACTTATAAATATAAACCTAGTGCATCCCTTCCAACTTTACACCACACTTCATTTTCATTAGCAAAATCTATAGGCATTTGAGCTTGAGCCATTCTCCCTTGTTGGAAAATAGCTTCTCCACATTGCATCAATTCCTTCAAGCTCGGTTAGTAAGAGAAGATCTAAACATGGCCTCATAGCCATTTTAGAGAGATCTCTTCACTATATTGAAGCAAACAAAAAACTTTGATTATTATATGATCTAAATAGGTTCATGCTTAGATAGTAATCTAAAGAGTAAGAAATAGCTTAGTGTGTTAGTTTGACTTATTCAAAGTTCCATGTATTTGAAGAAGTTAGTTTTGTCAAGCTCTTATCTTGATGTTCTTGTTTAGTTGACTTTGTTTTGGTATTAAGTGTTAGTTTCAATTCATAAGGTATAGTAAAAATTTACAATGCATATGGTAGCATAAGATTGTGTTCATGATTTTTATAGCATTTGCTAATCTTGTAAGTTTTCTGATTTGTTTCCACTTTCACAAGGAAACAAGATTTAACAGTGAAATTTGAATGCCCAGTCATGTAAACTATAAATTTGAAGATTATAGGAGTTTTGGTGGATTTTTTTATATATATTATAGTAGTTTTTGTGACTCAATGATCTAATGTGGACGTGAAAAAGACAAGGACATAGTTTTTTGAACCATTTCCATACTCCTAAGTCTTGTATAATACTGAAAGTGTATTATTGAATACATTGTATTGTTTCTTCTCTATTTTGTTTTGATTCTTCTCTATTTTGTTTTTTCTTGTGCATCTCTTTCATGAACAAGATTGGTGAAAAATATATTTTATGTAGGGGAAAACGGGGATTTGAAGTACTCTTATTTTCAGCACTAGATTAAAAGGCAAGCCTACAATATGTATAAATGGTGTTTCATTTTACTTTTACCACCCATAAACCTGAAAAACTGGCAAAAGAAACTCATCAATCTATATTTTTCATCTATCTTGAGACTTCCTTCAATTCAATCTAACTCATGATTTATTAGTAGCCAGTAATGAATTCAACCCCACTTAGCAGTAAATTGTGACAATTAAAATGAAGAAATGATGCAATTTTTATTCTGGCATTGTCTGGTTGGACAATTTTTTAGGGGCATAGTAGGTTGTAACATTGTAATATTAATAATTATTCATATTAGAAATTATTACTTTGTGGGAAGTCATTCATCTTATCTATCATATTTCTAGATTCACACCGTCAACTGTGATGGTTCAGTCTAAAATTCCCGGTAATGAGAAGAAAGCTTCACATGTCGAAGAACCATTGGAAAATGCCGAAAATTTTGACAGTGACACTATTGCATCCAAGAGGAGAAGGGAAAAATTGCATACTAAAATATTTTGAGGTAAACAACGTAACACATTATTAACTTTGACATTTTTGTTTACATTGATTTTACAAATGTAAAGACCGTAACATAATGCTTTCACACAGATTCGTTAGGCCCAGAGGAGTCCTTGTAGAAAAGCTATGAGGAGATCGCGGAAGTTGACAAAAAACATATTAAGGTTTTGGAAGAGAAAATTGCATTTTATGAAAAAGAGAACAAACAAATATGAGAAGGAAGAAAATTTGTAAGGCTGAAGCTCATAGATTTGCGTGAGTTGAAGGCCAATATAGAGATAGAATTGCTTCAACTATAGATGACACATAAAGGCCTGGAAACAATGAGTGTGACAAGGTTGCAAATGTCAGAAGTTTCTTTGGACAAGGTTCAAGAGATGATCACTATTCACGACTAGGAACACAAACATTTGAAAGAACTATTCAAAAACACGATGGGATTTCTAGATTAATGTAACGAGAAAATAAACTAGAAATGTGGCATTAACACATGTTTGTAAAATTGTTTATTGTTATAATTTGTAACACATCAAATGTTCCTAGAAATTTGGAAAAAACAAAAGGAAAGAGGAAGTTACAAAATTCTGAGGACAATGATACTACTGCTAAGATTTTTAAGAAGCTCCTTTCACTTGATGCCAGGCTGGGCAATGCCAAGGGACGTCATGACTACATCATCTCTGCACTAAAAGGTGTTTATAATTTTATGGAGCAGCACGTGAGAAGTGTTTGCAGCCTTAGTGGCATTCCTAATGACATCTGGGATTCTAATGAAACTCGTGACCTTGCCCTTGCTCAGGCGGACATGAATGATCCTTCACATGCCACGGGCATTGCGCTATTCACCTCTCTTCATAAAATTAAGGTCAAGATTGACAGGGCAGTCAAATAGTGCAGTGCCTGGGTGTTGTTTAGTTGCTATTTTTCGTTGGTTTTGCTACTATTTTCTTGCTGGGATGCCCTGTTTTGGATTCCTCTTTGAAGTATTTTGGTCCTTTTGTTCTTCTTCGGATCTCAGTTTAGAAAGATCTTTTTGTACTCACTTACTGATATATCTGGCTTTTGAGCCTACATGTTTAAGGTGTTTAGCCTTTCTTAGTTGGGTTTTCTCCTTCTGGTATCTGGCTACTTGAGCCTTTTTGTACTCGGGGTATAGTCCCTTCAAAACTATTTATCCTTAATAAAAAAACATATCAAATGTTATTTATTGTGAAAATTATATTAATTATATTTGATGATATTTTAGTTTTTTGTTTTGGATCCACATGTTCTTATTATAATTGTATTTTATTTTTAGCTATTATATGGATTTATGTATTTGTTTCAATGGAAGAAGGATGGGAAGATAAAATAATATGGTAACGATGACTAAAATCTTACACTATGTTACAAAAAAATGTGACTGTGACATTAGTTTTTGGAATGGATTTAGTTCTATCAGTAATATAACTCAATTGGAGTAGAGAAAATAATTATCTGGCTGCTCTGTATCTATTTTTTATTCAATATAACTCTACTTTGAGTTGGGCCCATCTTGGATTTGTGAGATTTATAGACAGATCTAGTGTATTAATTAAAAATTTATGTGAGAAAAGTTTTTTCATGTCAATATCTTAAAGGTATAGTAAAGATGAAGCTTTTGCATACCAACTAAAGTGGATTCCATATTATTTAGGTTTAGATTGGATGGTATTAATCTTTGGACACTTTATGATAACAATTTTTGATGTAGAAACATATTTTGGTTTAGTGGGTCAGTTGTCTTAATTTTTCTTTGCATTTGTGTTATGTGCTTTCATGCTTGAACTATGGTCCTCTTTTCTTGTTTGAGCTTTCACCCATATCATTGCCATCATAGGATTCTTGATTATTTCATTGTTGTTACACTTTATTTGGATCCTTATATGGTAAAAAAGAGTTTACATTGATCCTTTGAAACTCTTAAGCATAAGATTGGACATGAGATTCATTTTTAATCTCTACAACATGTTGTGGTGCTTTCGAAGTATGTTCCAAAAAGTGGTTTTTTATTTAAACCCTTTTCTTGATTTTTCTCTTTGCACTTTATTTTATCTATATCATCATCTGATATCGTCCTCCTATCATATGTCAAATATAGACTTCAACCCTAAGTTTGGGTGTATGAGAAGGTATTACCCTAATCTCAGATTCAACAATGTCCACCTTTTATCTCTTCTATGGTATACACATAGTGTGTATACTACAAACAATGCTACCACATGATAATACAAAGGTCCAAGTATGTGAGACAAATAAACTATAGGTATATGTAAATAATTAACGAATGATCATTCATTAATAAATGAAAGGGGGTTATGGTATGGCTATTTCAATTTATAATTAAATTTAGCACAATGTATTTGGGTTGTCTATAGTTAGTACCATGATTATATGGGCTATATCCTTGAGATGGACGAAGAGGGGTTCATTGTCCTCAAATCTGAGGTATTATTTTATATACGAATGCACATAATCCAAAAATGTATTATCATTGATTTTTTAGTATTTAAGACCTAAAGTGATGTTATCAAATGTCCTTCCCAACTTGTTTACCTTCTTTCACCTTCAAGATTATACTCCAAAGCAGGTATTCAACACTCCAAAGTAAGTATACTATACTCCGAAGCAAGTAGACTATACTCCGAATAAAGTTACCAACACTCCGAAGTAAGTAGACTATAATCTGTAGCAAGTAGATTATACTCCAAAGCAAGTAGAAAATTAATTAGGATTGAATAAATTTTTATTAACACATGAAATTATAACTGAACAACAAAACATGTAAATGGTAATAATATAAACTACACTATTAAATAGTAAATTGTGTAGCATTATTCATAACAATTAAATTTGAAATCATTTGACATATTGAACATCTCAATAACTTGGCATATCTATGTTCGTGACATATCAACTATGGTAGACTATACTCTGAAGCAGTAGACTAAGCTCCGAAGCAACTAAACTATACTCCGAAGCAAGTTGATTAAAGCACCTATGTCCTATAAGACAATTATCTTAATGAATTATTGCATACATTTTTACCTTTTTATGTATGGGTATAAAGAATTTGGGGTTTACAATTAATTAGGAGTGAATAAAGTTTTTTTAATACATCAAATTATATTTGAACAACAAAACATGTAAATGCTAATAACACACACTAGACAATTAAATTGTAAATAGTGTAGCATTATTCATAACAATTAAATTTTGCAATCAATTAACATATTGAACATCTCAATAACCTGACATATCTATGTTCATGACATATCAACTATGGTAGTCTATACTCTGAAGCAAGTAGAATATACTCAGAAGTAAGTAGATTATACTGCAAAGCAAGTTGAGTAAATGACCTATGTCATATAAGACAGTTATCGTAATGAATTATTGTATACATTTTTGCCTTTTTACATATGGGTATAAAGCATTTGGGCTTTATAATTAATTAGGAGTGAATAAAGTTTTTTTAACACATCAAATTATATCTAAACAAAAAAAATGTGTAAATGGTAATAACACACACTAGATAATTAAATTGTAAATTGTGTAGTATTATTCATAACAATTAAATTTTGCAATCAATTAACATATTGAACATCTCAATAACCTGACATATCTATGTTCATGACATATCAACTATGGTAGACTATACTCTGAAGCAAGTAGACTAAGCTCCGAATCAAGTAAACTATACTCCGAAGCAAGTTGAGTAAAGCACCTATGTCCTATAAGACAATTATCTTAATGAATTATTGCATACATTTTTACCTTTTTATATATGGGTATAAAGCATTTGGGCGTTACAATTAATTAGGAGTGAATAAAGTTTTTTTAACACATCAAATTATATCTGAACAACAAAACATCTAAATGGTAATAATGCACACTAGAAAATTAAATTGTAAATTGTGTAGCATTATTCATAACAATTAAATTTTGCAGTCAATTATTGAACATCTCAATAACCTGACATATCTATGTTCGTGACATATCAAATATGATAGTCTATACTCCGAAGCAAGTAGACTATACTCCAAAACAAGTTGAGTAAATGACCTATGTCCAATAAGACAATTATTGTATACATTTTTTCCTTTTTACGTATGAGTATAAAGCATTTGGGATTTAAAATTAATTAGGAGTGAATAAAGTTTTTTTAACACATCAAATTATATCTAAACAAAAAAAAGGTGTAAATGGTAATAACACACACTAGATAATTAAATTGTAAATTGTGTATTATTATTCATAACAATTAAATTTTGCAATCAAATTAACATATTGAACATCTCAATAACCTGACATATCTATGTTCATGGCATATCAACTACGATAGACTATACTCCGAAGCAAGTAGCCAACACTTTGAAGCAAGTAGACTATACTCCAAAGCAAGTTGTCAACACTCTGAAGCAAGTAGACTATACTCTGTAACAAGAAGACTATACTCCGAAGCAAGTAGACTATACTCTGAAGCAAGTTGCCAACACTCCTAAGCAAGTAGACTATACTCCGTAACAAGTAGATTATACTCCAAAGCAAGTAGGAAATTAATTAGGAGTGAATAAAGTTTTATTAACACATAAAATTATATCTGAACAACAAAACATGTAAATGGTAATAACGTAAACTGCAAGGACCATAAATGAAAGATGCAAACTAGATGGCTAGGACATTATGAGATTGAACAAGCCTATGATGATGGTGCAGTACAAATGCGTAGTATTGACCCCGTAAGATTCAGGTTGTTGATAAATGGGAATAGACTAAAACTATACAAGAAGCCACTCTCATGGTAGATTCTAGGTAGAAAACCATCAATCTAGCTGCCCAAAACTTGAATAAAGGGTTTGAATGGAAAACTAGTTCACTAGCCATTAAGGGGAAAAATGTTTTTAAAAAATCCAAAGAGAAGGATTAGAAAGCAAGACCCCTTGGCATAACACCTGCCACAAAAACTGTTTCCAGCCTACTTTCTGAAATGCTATGGGTAACTTCTTCAGTTGCTATGGGAAACTTCACCACTGATGCTCTATTTTACAAAGCATTCCAATAAGCAAGATCATCCAAATTCTACGAGTGGACATCAGGTGACTCCAACTAAAGTAAAAAGAAAAAAGGTATGGACATGTCCATTAAAATTAATAGGAATTTTTATTTCCCAATAAATGTGTATCTAGTTGGATATACATATAATCATTACTTATTTTAAAGTGACGTCACGAGAAGTTATCCCTTACCCACTTAATCACTTCCCACGAATGGAACATGCCATGCCTACACCTCACTTGAGATGAGTGACAGTCATGTCGGGGGGGAATGCACCCATGTTGCTAGAAAATTACAGTGGGTAGAGGAAAATGCCAAAGCATGCGGAAATAATGTCATTCCATCATGCCATATTTACGTTAAATGAATAATGGGAGGCAATTAAAGATTACTCACATCATATTTCAAAAAAAATTGCAAAGTGGAAAACGAAAACAAAGCTAGGATGTGAAGCTATTAAGAAGAAAAAGAGAAAAACATTTATTTCTAGGCTAACAGAAAAACTAGACCCATGGGAGGATCGATGGTAAGAAAGGAGCCCATAGAAATTACCCCATTAAGAAATGATTGGGATAGTTGGAGGATCTTCGAACAAGTGGGATGGAGCGACTACTTCCAGAATCTAGACGAATATTATGAAGCTATCTCAAGGGAATTTGCCAACACATTTGATGGAAAACATATAATGGTTTAGGGAATCATATTTCCAGTCATTGAAGAATTAGTGAGCCAGGTAACTACCTCCCATGAACAAGGGGGAACTGGGAAGAAAGGAAAAATGACCACTTGGCAAGGCAACATTTTTGTGAAGGAAATGAACAACTAAGATTGATCAAAGGTAGAGTGGAGAGATTAATCCTGCATGCAACATGGAGAGACATAGCCTCCTACATAATCAAATACATCATATGTGGGGACATTACTCCATGGTATACACAATCCAGTTTAAATTCTTAAATCACGTATGACATGGGAGGCTCATAAACATCCCAAATCACCTGTGGAATATTCTTAATAAGATGGAAAAAGAATACCAGAAGGGGGCAGAGAAGGCCCTATCACACCATTGCCTAATTTGATTGGTAGCCAAATAAGGGATCCAAATTACCCAACATGGAATCAATTGGGATCAACTGATAGAGAATCCAGCTCCCCAACCTTAAGGAGAGGAAGAAATAGACAAAGATGAGACAAACCCTGATGAAAAAATAGAGGGAAAAGAGATACTTGAAGAACAAGGGGCACAATTCATAATATGGGTCCCAAGGGAAGAAGAGACTGAGGGCATAAGTGAGATCGTAGCAATAGGAAGGATCAAAAGAAGCTCTACTACTCAGAGGAGAAGAAAAAGGAAAATCATATTGGCCCGAGAAGAAGAAGAAGAGGAAAAATCCTCCAAAATAGAAGAGGCTACAACCAACAAGGCCAACCCTTAAAGTGAAACAACTTGCAACACCCTTGTCTCTGAAAAATCCAAGAGTCCTATCCTAACACTCTCTCATGAAGATTGAAGCCATCAGAGGATTGAACTTGAGGAGGAAAAGGTTTATACTCCACCAGTGTTATTTGCAGAAGAAAAAATTCCTTCACCACTGGTGGAAATGGTAGAAGAAGGGTCCAATGAGGAGATAAGGATCCCTATTATCCCTACATCCAAGGGGAAACAAAACAATTCATCAAAAAGGAAGAAATAAGCTCTAAGGAGGCCCCATAGATTAAAGAAGAAAAAGGTCACACAAACTAAATCCCCCTCACCTATTGACATAAGTGAGGATGAATCAAAAGGGAAAATGAAATCTAGGAACTACATCATGGAGGAAGGAATAGAAATGGTAATATGGCCCACTACCTCAAATGATTATGAAGAAGGAGGACCACATGAACTAGAAGGAGAAGA
Organism: Taxus chinensis; assembly: GCA_019776745.2. Classification (NCBI taxonomy): domain Eukaryota; kingdom Viridiplantae; phylum Streptophyta; class Pinopsida; order Cupressales; family Taxaceae; genus Taxus; species Taxus chinensis. Next base: position 720,381,982 of record CM034153.1, on the reverse strand, counting down.
GAAAATCCATGGGAACTAGGAGCCACAAAAAAGGGAGGAAGGAATCTAGGATGCACCTGAGATGGAGGAAGAAGTCCAAGAGATAGGACATCCAACATATGAGAAGGAAGATAAATATATGACAAATTCATTTGATCATGGATCATCTCCCTATAAAAATCCAAAATTTCAAAATATGGAACATGCAGTCTAAGAAATACACCTTCTAAGAGGTATACTAAGGGAGCTAGAAGGAAGAAAAGGACTAAAAGCCTTGATTAGAGCAGCTGAAGCTATAGAAGACTCTTCAGAGGAAGGAGGCCAAGTAGATGTACCTGCAACAGAGGTCTTTGAGGTTCCTGTAGCCACAAATTATCAACATGAACATGATGGAGACAAATATGGATCTCTACTCCAAGTTGTTCCAGCTGCCTTTAGAATGTAACCACCCAAAGAATAAGTCATCCTCCATATTGATCTAACCTCCATGACTGACCATTAGCCTAGTAAGAATGATGAAGTATTAAATTTTCTTGAAGAGCAATTTGGTCAAAATGAGGAATACTTTCAGAAGTTGGTTCAAAAGTTTAGGGTCTATGTAGAAGCAAAATACCCACATGATAGCCTAAATAGAAAAGTTGAAGAAGGTAAGGTTGAAATTGAAAGACTCAAAATGAAGGTAACAAACATGTATGAACCATCCTCAAAAATGCTAGAATGTATATCCCCCTCTAGGGTGTATGTTGTGTATCTACAAGAAATATCAGCCAGGTTCAAATATGAGAAGATCTATAATGACCTGCCTTATGTAGTAGATGATCCTAAGTAGTTCTTCGGTATATATAAGAATTCAAACCATGATAACATAGGCCCAACTAAGTGAGTTCTACATCCATCAATATGTTGTCCCGACTAATGTAAAGTGGAACCCAAATATGTATATGGGAGATATTCTCCTCAATGCATTTACATATTATTTGATGAATGAAAGGAGGAGGAAGGATGAAGCCAATGTGGGGCCTCATCACACCTCCTACTTAGCCTTGTTTCTCCTCCCTGAGCAACCTATTGCATTTTGAAGACACAATATTGCCTAAAATCACAGGGTCTTACATTGCCTACTTGGCCAAAACCATAAAAGCATGTTCTTGCATCTATCTCTTCCCATAGATATTTTTCTTTCCTTTTGTTTGTAGGAATATCCCCTTTCATATCTGGATTGGAAACCAAAAATATGGGTGGATGAAAACTCAGTCCCAACAAATTATGCTTCCTCTTTCTGACTATCTCTATATAATTGTAAACTCTATTGTTGGGGTTAGCACACATGTTGTACAGACAATATATCATATCTAAGCATACATGCAAATAAAATCAGATATTCTACCAGAAGAAATATACAGAACAAGAGATATAAATCAACACCAAATTTAACGTGGTTCACCCCAGTGTGGGTTACATCCACCAAGAAACAAGCCAATATATTAACCAAAGCTTTGACAAGATATACAATTGAAGATTTACAATCTTCCATGCCTCTCAGATGTACAATACTTTCTTTCTCTCAAGATTTTGCTTCTTCTCCAAGAATTTTCTCTCTCACAATAATCATCAACTTTTGCAAGTTCTTCTTAATTATTACTTCTAAACCCTAGCTTTCATGCTTATATAGGTGTATATAAACTTAGGGCACTTATCCATGCAATTACAATTAATAGATCTACTTTAATGCTAAAAATAGATGTAATTCCTGAGAGTTAAATAAAACACTCTCACACAGGTAACCAATGATGGATCCTCCTTGCCTGACCGATGCCGGTCATAGGTGACCAATGTCAGTCCCTCCAAAATAGATCACAGTTATTGTGTTTTCCAGCAAGTTTCACATTTCATCCTAATCCAAAGTAATTGAGCTCCACAACTCAACAATCTCCCACTTGGAGATTAATTACTACACCATACTTATACACTATCATTCTTGGATACTTCCTTAGATTTGTTTCTTCATCTTCAAGTCTCAACTCGAAGATCAACAGAAGTGGAGTGTAGCTGCAACTTATCTTTTGCTAATGGATTTGTTAGCATATCCATAGGGTTTTCGCTCATATGAATCTTTTCCAGATTCAACTGCTCATCCTCCAATACCTACCGTATGAAGTGATACCTCAACTGAATGTGTTTTGTTCTCGAATGAAACGCTGAGTTTTTTTCAAAATGAATTGCACTCTGACTATCATTGAACAGTTTACAATTATCTTGTTCATTTCCCAACTCTTCCATGAACCTTCTCATCCATATCATCTCCTTGCTAGCCTCTGTAGCTGCAACATACTCTACCTATGTAGTAGACAAATCCAAAACCTTATGTAATCTTGAAATCCAGCTAACTGGCATCCCACCTACTGTGAAAATATATCTAGTAGTGCTCCTCCTACCATCCAGATCTCCAGCCATATCTGAATCAACATAGCCACATAATGAACTATCTAAACCTCCATAACATAACTACATGTTAGATGTCCCTTTCAAATACCTGAGTATCCATTGGACTACTTTCCAATACTCTTTACCTAGATTGGCCATATATCTACTCACAACTCCCACTGCGTGTGCAATGTCTAGTCTGGTACAAACCATAGCATACATGAGACTCCCAACTGTTGAAGCATATTGCACTCATGTCATGTATTTGACCTCCTCATGTGATGAAGGACACTGATATTTTCTCAATTTGAAGTGTCCAGCCATAGGTGTACTAACAGGTTTTACATTCTGCATCTTGAACCTTTCTAACACCCTGTAGATATAGTCCTCTTGAGACAAACACAAGTTCTTGTTTGTCATGTCTCTGTGTATTTGCATGTCATGGATTCTTTTTTCAGCTCCTAAATCCTTCATAGAAAATGTGTGAGATAGCTTTCCCTTAAGCTCACCAATGTCCTGCATACTAGATCTTGTAATAAGCATATCATCCACATACATTAACAAAATAATATAGCTCCCATTTTCAAGCTTCTTAAAATAAACAAAATGGTCAAATTTGCATCTCAAGTAACCATGCTCATGCATAAAACTATCAAACCTCATGTACCATTGCCTTGGAGCTTGCTTGATCCCATATAAGATATTTTTCAACCTGCACACTAATTTCTCCTTACCCTTGACTTCATACCCCAGCGGCTGTTGCATATAAATCTATTCATCCAAATCAGCATGAAAGAAATTCGTCTTCACATCTAGTTTCTCTAAATGCAAATCCTCTACTACAACTAAACTCAATACAACATGAATAGAATTCATCTTAAAAATAGGAGAAAATATTTCACCAAAGTTAATACCTACTTTCTGTGTAAATCCTTTTACTACAAGCCTTTCCTTGTATCTTTTCTATCTACCCTCTTCTTCCTTGATCCTGTAAACCCACTTTTTCTGCAATGTCCTCTTACCTACTGGTAACTTAACCAAATCCCAAGTTTGGTTCTGTTCCAAGGAATCCATCTCCTCATCCATGTCATGCTCCCACTGGACATGGGTCTTATCTTGCATTACTTCTTCAAAACTTTCTAGTTCACCATTATCATTCAATAATAGATAAAATAGAGAAGGTGTAAATCTTTTTGGATGTTTACTTACCCTTTGTGACCTTCTCACAGGAGTTTGGGGTACCAGAGTCTCAATCTGGACCTCCTAAACATTTGTATCCAAATCTTTCAGTGACCGACACCGGTCACCTGTAACTAACATTGGTTCTACTAACTGATGCCGGTTTGGCCCTTCTGTAACTAATACCAGTTCTGCTAATTAATGTTGGTCAGGGGTAAAATGACACTAGTTACTATGTAAACCTGTCAGTATTACTTTTAAATCCAAGAGTTCATATTAATTCATAGAATTCTCAACCGTCTCATCGTTGAGTACTAAAATTTGATCCATGTACATTCTCTTTTCATTCCATTCAACATCACGACTCCTAATAATTTTAGAATTCTCTAAATCCCAGAAACGGATACCGAAATCACCAGATCCATAACCAATGAAAGTGCATATTTTTGATTTTGCATCCAAATTTTTCCTATTTTCCTTATCAACATGTACAAAAGATTTTGAACTAAAAAATATAGAAAAGAAAGATCTACCTCTTTTCCGGTCCAAGATTCCTCTGGTATTCCTCCATCTAGTGAACTTGAAGTCCCATGGTTAATCAAATAAATAGCTATATCAAGTGCTTCTACCCATAATTGCGATCGCAATCCAGAATGTATCATCATACTTCTAGCACGTTCCATGATTGACCTGTTCATTCTCTTTACAACATCATTCTCCTGTGGTGTTCTTGGAACCGTTATTTCTCTACGTATCACATTCACTGAACAATAATAATTGAAAGCCTTGCTACAATATTCACCAACATTGTCAAATCTAAGGCACTTTAACTTAGAATTTGATTCATTCTCAACAAGGGCTTTCCATATTTTAAAAGTCTCAAAAACATCAGATTTACCTTTAATACAATAAACTCGTACCTTTCTTGTAGCATCATTAATGCAAGTAATATAATATTTGGATCCTCAATGAGAAGCTACCTGAGCTGGTCCCCACACATCTGAGTGTACAAGCTCCAATTTTTGCTCCTTCTTAGTTGCCCCAACTTTGAGAAATCTCGCTCTCTTTTGCTTTCCAAAGACACAATGCTCACAGAAATAAAGATCTAAATATTTCAAATCTGATAACTTACCCTTAGCCTTTAATATCTGCATTCCTTTTTGACTCATATGGCCCAACCGATTATGCCACATGCATGCATCTGAATTTGAAGTAGATAATGTAGAAAAGGAACTAGTAACACAAGTAGATAAATATAACATTCCTACCTTCTTACCTCTTGCCACAAAAAAAGCACCCTTGGTAACTTTCCAAGAGTCTCCTGTAAATGTAACCATGTAACCAGATTCACCTAGTTGCCCTACAGAAATAAGATTCCTCTTAAGGCTTGACACATGCCTCACATATTTTAATACCCATGTATTTCTATTCTGTAATTTTAGATGAATTTCCCCTTTACCAGTAATATTGCAAGGTTCATCATCACCCAAATAAACATGCCCAAAATTTCCTTGGACATAATTTATGAAATAACCCTTATTAGGGGTTGCATGGAAAGAAGCTCCTGAATATAAAACCCATGATTCAATTCTATTATCTAAAGAAATAATAAGAGCAATTTGCATAACCTCTGCTGAAGCAATATTTTCTTCTTTAACTTTGTCTGGTTGTTGGTTCTATTTATCCTTTGACTAACAATTTTTATTTGCATGCCATTTCTTTCCACATTTCCAACAGGTAATTCTCTTACCTCTAGATTTAGATCTGTTATCCCTTGACTTTGATTTCCCATTACTCTTACTCTTGGGTCTCTCCTTCTGCCTGTCCCTGCTTTCTACATTCAAAGCATTCCCAGATGATGATTCCTCTGTACTCTTCCTTTCAATTTCTTCATTCAAGATTATACTAACCACATCATCAAACTTCAAAATATTATTAGCATATGATATATTACTAACAACCATTACCAAGCTATCCCAACTATCAGGCAAAGAACATAAGAATAAAAGTGCTTTCACTTCATCATAAAATGGTATATCAACTGATTTTAACTGATTTACAATAGATCGGAAATCATTCAAACAACTAGATGTAGATCCACCTTCATGCATCTTAGAACTAAATAGTTTCTTCATCAAATAAACTTTATTTGAAGCACTAGGTTTTTCATATAAATTAGTAAGAGATTTCATTAACCCTACCGTAGAAGTTGCTTTTGTAATATTGGAAGCCATGGATTTTACTAGGCTCAATCTTATAGATCCCAAAGCATTTCTCTCAATAATCTTCCATTCTGCATCAATCATCTTTGTAGGTCTAGACTTCTCATCCAACGGTAAATACAAATCTCTTTGATACAGATAATCCTCAATCTGCATCTTCCATAATTGATAATTTCGGTCGTCAAACTTCTCTACCTTACATTTGTTTTCTTTTGCCATTGTTGTAGCTCCCACTCAATCAGAAAGACCCTCTATGAGTAAATATGTGAACACACAAAAACCCTCAAACAAATTTCTGATACCAGTTGTTGGGGTTAACACACCGGTTGTATAGACAATATATCATATCTAAGCATACATGTAAATAAAAGTAGATATTCTACCAGAAGAAATATACAAAACAAGAGATATAAATCAACACCAAATTAACGTGGTTCACCCAGTGTGGGCTACATCCACCAAGAAACAAGCCAATATATTATCCAAAGCTTTGACAAGATATACAATTGAAGATTTACAATCTTCCACACCTCTCAGATGTACGATACTTTATTTCACTCAAGATTTTGCTTCTTCTCCAACAATTCTCTCAATCACAATAATCATCAACTTTTGCAAGTTCTTCTTAATTCTTACTTATAAACCCTAGTGTTCATGCTTATATAGGCGTATATAAACTTAGGGTACTTAGCCATGTAATTGTAATTAATAGATATGTTTTATGCTAAAAATAGATCTAATTTCTAAGAGTTAAATAAAACACTCCCGCTCAGGTAACCGATGTCGGTTAGCCCTAACTGATGACGGATCCTCCTTCTGACCGATGCCAATCATAGGTGACCAATGCCGGTCCCTCCATAATCAATGACAATTACTGTGTTTTCCAGCAAGTTTCACATTGCATGCTAATCTGAAGTAATTGAGCTCCACAACTCAACATCTATGCATGGCCTCTTTCAGGTTGTAGGGGGAGTATGGTTCCTTTTTCTTCAGGGCTTCTATTAGTTCCCCCCACCTTGATCTACATGAGGTAAATTCTTGTCTCCCTTCCTTGTATAAATATTCTAGATTGTGGGTTTGGGATTTCTTTTTTTATCTGTCTTTCTCTTATCTAGTCAACTGTAGTCTATGTATGTATGAATTCCACCCATTATTCCACTATTACCTCTGGTTCATCACATTCTCCTCTAATCATTAGGGGAGTCCTTTTTTCTAGTTCTTGGTATTCATCTGCTTCATCCTTCCTCCTCCTTTCATTCATCAAATAATATGTAAATGCATTGAGGAGAATATCTCCCATATACATATTGGGGTTCCACTTTACATTAGCTAGGACAACATATTGATGGATGTAGAACTCACTTAGTTGGGCATATGTATCATGGTTTGAATTCTTATATATATCGAAGAACTACTTAGGATCATCTACTGCATAAGGCAGTACATTATAGATCTTCTCATATTTGAACATGACTGATATTTCTTGTAGATACACAACATACACCCTAGAGGGGGATATACATTCTAACATTTGTGAGGATGGTTCATACATGTTTGTTACCTGTTAGGAATTAATAGAATCTAATGCAGAATAATTCCTCAGAATCACAATAATAAGAAGTATAATAGAATTATAGAAATGAAATATGCACAACATGAAGACAATATTTAGCGTGGTTCACCCAATGTGGGATACATCCACCAAGAACACTTGCTCAGATTTTATTACAAGCCAACAATCTTCACAATTACAATAATCAAATCTTATTGAGCCAACACACAATTATGTAGGGCAATGCCTTCCCGTCAGGCACGCAACTGGAAGAGTTTCTCTTTCACTTGGCCCTTGTCCTTCGGGACTGGGGAGATTAGCCGCGAGGCCTCCTTAAGGCTAGGTGGAAGCAATACGGTGTTCACAGGAGCATTCCCTGGAGACTCCCACCTTCATGGTGGGGTCGGTATCACTAATTGCATACAACAAATTATGTATGTTACTCAATGGGGAGGTAACAAAGATTAGGTCTCACTGTTGTGTGTAAGATCAGAGTCGTAATCTGAAGTCGAGGGGTGATTCTTGAAGATTGCACTTGCCCCTGACCATCCTGAGCAAGGAGCTCTTCCAGTTCAGGAAAATCAAGAAAATTTGGAGCTGTGCTCAAAAAACCCTCCTGAATTCACACACACTATTCACCTTCACAAAACACACTGATGTATATCCTATTGTATGTCCATCTATTTATAAGTACATCAATAGGTAGCCAAAGAGGCGGTTTTACAAAATAATGGAAATCGAAAAGCCAACAGCCCATAACGATTACCCATTACCCATGGGTTAATAAACCACCCTTGAAAATTTGCTTCGGCGGCTTCGTCCCCGAAACCCCTTGACCCGCTCACTGGTGAGCGGGACCGCCATAAAAATATCCGAGTGTAACACATGGAAGGTGTACCAAACTCTAACATGAAAACAGGCTCCACAAACACAACATTCTCCCACTTGGAGACTGATTTCCACTGAGCAAGCTTCTCAACCCTTCACTATCATCCGCGAAGGCCAACCAAAGTTAAACATAGCTTTAGTTTATCCCTTGTGACCACCTTGGTCATCATGTCTGCAGGATTCTGACTGGTATGAATCTTCTCCAACTTCAACTTATCTTCCTCCAAAGTTGTCCTGATGAAGTGATATCTCAACTGTATATGCTTTGTCCTAGAACGGAAATAAGAGTTCTTAGCTAAGTGAATAACACTCTGACTATCACTATATAGCTTTCCAACTTCCTGCTTATGCCCCAATTCATCAAGCAATTGTTGTAGCCAAATCATCTCCTTGATAGCTTTTGTAGCAGCAACATACTCAGCCTCAGTGGTTGACAAAGCCACAACTTTCTGTAACCGCGAAATCCAGCTCACTGTTGTATCACCTATAGTAAATACATAACCTATTGTGGTCCTCCTGCTATCCAAATCTCCAGCCATGTCTGAGTCAACATATCCACAAAAAGTAGTGTCTGATCCACTGTAACACAAAATAGTACCCATGGTCCCTCTCAAATACCAAAAGTATCCATTTTACTGCCTGCCAGTGCTCATTTCCTGGATCACTCATAAACCTACTCACTACTCCCACTGCATGGGCAATATTTGGCCTAGTGCATACCATAGCATACATCAAACTGCCAACTACTGATGAGTAAGGTACCTTGGACATATTGAATCTCTCCTCCTCAGTCTTGGGACACTGCTCCTTTGATAACTTGAAGTGACCTGGCAAAGGAGTCCCAATTGGCTTAGCATCTTGCATACTAAACCTCTCCAAGACCTTCTTTATGTACTCTTCTTGAGATAAAGTCACTTTCCTCTCCTTCCTATCCCGAGTTATTCTCATACCAAGGATTTTATTTGCTGCACCCAAATCCTTCATAGCAAAGGAGTCACTCAACTACTTCTTGAGTACTTTAATTTCCTGCATGTTCTTACCTGATACTAGCATATCATCAACATACGGACATAAAATATTGTAGCTATCATCATAAAATTTCTTTATGTATACATAATGGTTAGAATGACACATGGAGTATCCTTATTCCATCATGAAAATGTTAAACTTCTTGTACCACTACCGTGGAGCTTGTTTTAATTCATACAAGCTCTTCTTCAATTTACACACTAGGTTCTCCTTCCCATTGACCTCATATCCATATGGCTACCTCATATGTAATTCCTCCTCCAAATCACCATGAAGGAATGCAGTCTTCACATCTAACTATTCTAAATACAAATCTTCAACTGTAACTATCCCAAGAAAAGTTCTAATAGAAGTCATTTTTACTACAGGGGAAAAAATCTCATCAAAGTCAATACCTTTCTTTTGTGCAAACCCCTTGACCACCAACTGAGCCTTGTATCTTTTCTTGCCTCCATCCTCCTCTTTTATTCTATACACCCACTTATTCTGCAATGCTCTCTTGCCTTCAGGTAGCTTGACCAAATCCCAAGTCTGGTTTTCCATGAGAGATCTATGCTCCTCATTCATGGTTAGCTCCCACTTATTTCTAGCATCCACCTACATTGCTTCATCAAAGCATTCTGGCTCTCCAATGTCAGTGAGTAATAAATAATTTAAAGATGGAGTAAAACATTCAGGTTCTTTTCTTACCCTACAAGACCTTCTCACCTCAAGAGTTTGGGGTTCCTGAGGAGTAGGTACCTGATCTAGTTCCTTAAAAATTTTTCCATCTCTAATATCTTCTAACACCGTGTACTATTTCTTTTGTTCCCTATTTTTCTGCAACTGATCCTTATACATGAATTTTTCATTAAAGATTACATCCCTAGATCAGATTATTTCCTTATCCTTAATGTTCCATAAACGGAAACCAAAGTCATCCACACCATATCCAATAAAAGTGAATTTTTTAGATTTAGCCTTTAACTTGGTCCTATCATCCTTGTCAATATGATAAAATGATTCACATCCAAAGACTTTAAGAAATGAATAGTCAACTTTCTTACCAGACCAATCTTCCTCAGGTATGCCTCCATCCAAAGGCATTGAAGGTCCTTTATTAATCAGATATACCACTATGTTAACTGCATCTGCCCAAAACATAAGAGGCAGCCCTACATGTAACCTCATGCTCCTAGCATGCTCCATGATTGTCCTATTCATCCTTTCTAAAACCCCATTCTATTATGGAGTTCCTGTAACCATCCTCTGTCTTCAAATTCCATTTTGAGAACAATAATCATAAAATTCATTACTGCAATACTCACCTCCATTATCTGACCTAAGGCATTTCAACTTGAGACCTGTTTCATTCTCAACCAAGGCTTTCCATTTCTTGAAAGTTTCAAACACATCATATTTCTTCTTAATGCAATATACCCAAACTTTCCTAGTTACATTGTCAATAAAGGTAACATAATAATTTGAACCACCAATGGAAGATACCTGAGCCGGTTCCCATATATCTGAATGTACCAGCTCTAACTTGTTCTCCCTCCTTGTGGGTCCAACCTTGAGAAACTTTACCCGCTTCTGTTTCTCATACACACAATCCTCACAGAATTCCAGATCAATATCTTTTAATCGGGGCAATATGTCCTTCAAAATATGCATGCCTTCTTGGCTCATGTGACCGAGCCTATAGTGCCAAAAAGTTGCATCTCCATCTACAACAACTAAATTATAGTAATAAGCACTACTAGTTAAATATAAAGTACCAACCTTCTTACCTCTTGCTACCACAAGAGCACCTTTGGTCACCTTCCAAGAGTCTGCTGTAAAACTGACCATACAACCATCACTACCCAGCTGCCCTACTGATATTAAATTTCACCTCAACTTAGGCACATGTATGACATCCTTCAGTAGCCATGTTTTTCCATTCTGCATCTTGACCTAAACACATCCTTTTCCAACTATACTACAAGGCTCATCATCACCAAGATAAACATGGCCAAAATCTCCTTGAACATAATCAGTAAAATAATGCCTATGTGGAGTAGCATGAAAAGAATCCCCTGAATCTAATACCCAAGACTCAACAATGTTATCCAAAGAGAGAATCAAAGCATCCTGACAGATATTACCTTCTACCACATTCACCTCTTTTGTTTCTTCACGTTGGTTCTTCTTTTCTCAAAGAGCCCAACAGTCCTTCTTCACATGACCAATCTTTCCACAGTTCCAGCATTCCATCTTACTCTTGGATTTAGATCTTCCGCGACCATTTGACTTCCCATGGTTACCTTTTCCTCTAGTCCTCGATCTCCCTCTACTCTCCATTGAAAAAGCATTCCCTGAAGCATAAGATTCCCCAGAGCTTTTGCTTCGCATTTCCTCACTCAGGATCACACCTATAACATCCTCAAATTTCAATTTGGCATTGTTAGTAATAGAGTTACTCACAGCCATAACTAGGCTATCCCAACTATCTGGTAAGGAGCACATAATTAATAGAGCCCTTATTTCATCATCAAAGTTAATCTTCACAGAGTTTAACATACTCACAACCATGTTAAAATCATTTAAATGATCAGTGACTGAGCCATTCTCAGACATTTTCATATTAAATAATCTTTTCATCAAAAATATTTTATTTGAGGCAGAAGGTTTCTCATATAACTTCCCTAAAGCATCCATGAGAGATTCTGTAGTCTTCTCCTCTGTTATATTGAATGTGACTGAAGATGAAAGGCATAACCGGATGGCCCTGAGTGCTTTCCTATCAGGCAGCTCCCAATCCTCATCCTTCATACTTGTTGGTTTCTTTGCTCTTCCTATCAGCGGAATATGAAGGTCCTTCTGATAGAGAAAATCCTCCATCTGCATCTTCCATAGACCAAAGTTCTTCCTGTTGAACTTCTCAACTTGATATCTATTATCGTATGCCATAGCTCCCACTCAAGCTAATAACCCTTCCTGCGATTCAACACTTCAACAAACACAACCAAAGCTCTGATACTAGTTGTTAGAAATTAATAGAATCTAATGCGGAATAATTCCTCAGAATCGCAATAATAAGAAGTATGAATAGAATTATAGAAATGAAATATGCACAACATGAAGACAATAATTAACGTGGTTCACCCAATGTGGGCTACATCCACCAAGAACACTTGCTCAGATTTTATTACAAGCCAACAATCTTCACAATTACAATAATCAGATCTTCTTTGGAGCTGCGCTCAACAAACCCTCCTGAATTCACACTTGGATTCACACACACTATTCACCTTCACAAAACACACTGATGTATATCCTATTGTATGTCCATCTATTTATAAGTACATCAATAGGTAGCCGAAGAGGTGGTTTTACAAAACAATGGAAACCAAAAAGCCAACAACTCATAACGGTTACCCATTACCCATGGGTTAATAAACCACCCATGAAAATTTGCTTCAGGGGATTCACCCCCGAACCCCCTTGACTCGCTCACTGGTAAGCGGGACCACCATAAAAATATCCGAGTGTAACACATGGAAGGTGTACCAAACTCTAACATGAAAACAGGCTCCACAAACATAAAATTTTAGGCAATATTGTGCCTTCAAAATGTAACAGGTTGCTCAGGGAGGAGAAACAAGGCTAAGTAGGAGGTGTGATGAGGCCCCACATTGGCATGATATTGACCTCATCTAAGGCCTTTTACCTTACTTTCATATATCATTTTGATCAATCTTCTCCATGATAGTTATATTAAAATCAAGTTTTTAACTGTGTGTTTAATTTTATATGTCATTTTAAAGATTTAATATGCTTGTTATTTAATGAGATTGTACTTTGTAATATGTAAATGAAGTTCTGGTGACCATTGGATCAAGTTGTATGCCAATCCAACACCTATGGCGAAGGGCCCCAGCCCGTATCTATTTGTTAGGTTACGTGTAACAATTGGTTGGGCACATACAAGATACCCGTAACAGAGAAGGATGAATAACTGTAACTCAGTGTGCCAGATTTGGGAAGCTGATGATGTATGTATGCAACATGGGTAAATCACGAGGAAATGGAAGACTCCACTTTTGGGCACTTTTACTTTCCCGTATCCATACACATCAAAGCCCGTAGCAGTTTTACAGGGCATTTCTAACTAGTGTGCAAAATTTTGTCAGTCCCACCTATAACGAGCCCATAGCCATAGAAAACTTGCGCATATGAAGCTCGAAGCAACAAATAAAATAGCCTTTTTATCCAACTAATAGACCAGGTGCATTACAACTCATTGTTAGGCGGTTGAATAGGTTATTCCATCAATTGAATAAGATAGTGTTCTAGATGATTTAGATTGTTTTCATTTGATCAGTTTGGAACTGATCGGAAGGAAGATATACATAATTTGATTGTTATTACATTGGCATAATTTCTGATTATTATAGAATCATTTGACCTATAACAATCCTTTGTTGCTACAAAAATTAATGATAATGTTACTTCTCTAAAAGTATCTTGTAAGCTCCATAAGAAGGATCAGAACTCATCTCTGCACGAGGAAGGGTCCCCTCGGAAGGATTTATAGGGAAGATCCTAATCCTTATTTATTTAGTTGTGTGAATTCACTAGTGTGTGTGTGATATCTATTTATTTGTATTAAGTGAAGTATATGTGTGCAGTAGTAAGTGTGTATCCACATAAACCTATAATTCATTCAATATCCATTTCCATTCATAAAGTGTTGATTTAATCCATTTCACAAAGTTTGTACCAAAATACACACTTCCCTAGCTTTGATCATCATAACCTTACAGAGACATTATACATTGTATCAAATTTTCACAGTTCCATGCATTCATAGTCTGTCATTAAACATAGTGCACTCCCAAAAATAAAGCATTCATAGATGGCTACAATCATTCTTATATGTATAAAAATAATAAGAGATAGTGGATTCCCTTTATGCATCACAATAAACACTGAGAATGTAGTGCCCACTTCCCTTCGACACTTTTCACACTATATTTTGATTACTGTGATTAGAGATATGGATATGAGCATATTTTGATTGACCTATTTGATAGACAATATGGATATTAGAATTTTGACATGTTGTGATTTAGTTGATGGATTATATGCATGCATTGATATTTCAGTATTGATGATGATTTAGAGTTACTACTTTATATACATATACTGACACATTGGTTTTTTACGTATAAATTGTTGTTAGATGTTTCAACTAGTCTTGTGATTAAATTGTTATTTGTCAAATGATAGGATTGAAATATTATGGAATTATCAACAATTGATGAAATTGCTTGATTTTAGAGATGATCCAGTTATGTTATTTAATGATGTGAATTGATTTGTGTATGTGCATTTTATTTTTTCTATGTTATTGATATGGCCACGAGGCTAGAGAGGTATTATTTTGATTTTGTAGGAAATTGTAACACAACAAACAAAAGGGGATAGGAGACCAACAATGAAAGAATTTTGGGTATTGGCAACTAGTCACCTTGGTAACTAGTGTTTTTTTATGATGTTGGTTGTTGATTAATTTTTTTAGGAGGTCCCCATTGGGAGGTGGCCTCGAGTATGACCTTGGGTAGATGTGTTGTTCCCTTTTCCTTTTAATTATTTTGTGAGTATGCAATTTATTATTGTAATGTGATCCACTTTATTATTGTTATTTAATGTGCTCTAATTAAGTTGATTAATCTTGTTAGTTATTGTAAATTGGATGTGACCAAAGGGGTAATTAATTTTGGTAGATTTTCCTTGACTTTATTGTGGATTTGAAATAATTTTTATTGGTTTAAGTGTTGAGTACTCAACCTTGCATGTCAAATTCGGATTTGGGCTTAAGGGCCATTTTTGGAGGCTTGTGGGACAAGTTAAGCTTGTCCCACACCTCTTAATTTCACCTATCAAATACACCTATGTGTTAAGGGGTCAAAAATAGACCCCATTATGTGATTTGAAAGGTAAAAGGTGATATTTATTGCACTTTCTTACATGAGTTTTTAATTGTGTCCTTTAGAGGTGTGGGTAAGAGTTTGTGTGTGTAAGAGGCATGTCATTTCCTTAACCACCAATTTATTGAGCTTTGGGTTTGGGGTTTGACCATGTGATGTGGAGTTGAGGAGAAATGATGTGGCATACTACATGGAGCCACCTCACCATCCTCTTCCCTTTTTCTATATATACAAGTTTATTTGATGGTTTTGGGGTTAGATGTTTTATTTTCACCCTTGCATTTTGGAGGAGCTTGTTTTGAGAAGGCTTGTTGGGATCTTGGAGGATTGTTTTGGAGCTTGTGCTTTTGGTTTGGATTTTTCTTAAAATGTCAAGGTAATGACTTCACCCATGTATTTTTATTTTGAATTGTTGTGCAAATGGTTGTAAAAGATTGAATGTTGTGTATCTTGGTTTTGGGATTAGAATGGCCTTAAGGTTGTGTAGGAGAAATAAAATGGGGAAAATATTGAGGGAGGGATAAGAATTTATATTATGATTTTGGAGGGAGTTTTGGGGTTGGCTGTTCCACCTTTTGATAATAAAAAAGTGTTATTATTTATCTTGATATGTTCAATTGAGGGAGGGATAAGAGTTGAGGGAGACAGAAGAAAAATTGAGGGAGGGATAAGAGTTTGGTTGTGGTTGAGTGAATGAAGTTTTGGAGGCTTTTTAAGGTGGACACCTAAACCCTTTGGGAGGCATAAATGATTCCCCATGTTTCTTCTCTCCCTTGGCTTGAATTTGAGCCTTTGTGCTTGAGAAAAATTGTATGTTGTTGCCATTTTTGTATTGTGCTTATGTGTGGAAAGTTTTGTGTGAATGGCTATTGTGGAATCCTTGTGAAATTTTCCATGGTTGTTTGATACCCTTTATTTCTTCATTTTTCAGGCTCGAGGGCCAATGAGGGGGATGGATTATCCTATTCATTGGATTATAGGTTGGGTGGAGAGCGTTGCATACTCCCCTATTTTTGTTGTTGTGCTTGATGTTGAATATTGGAGGAGTCATGCTATGTTGGAGCCAAAAGTATCACCTTAGTAATGTTGTTTCAATGTTGGAAAAGTGATAGTTGTAACTTGTAAATTATTCTTTCATATTGTTGGAAAGAAGAGCTCTTGTATTGAAGAAAAAAAATGAACTATGCTCTTTGAGAAAAGATAGTACATTGTTGTCTTGATGAAATTTGTATTATTGTAAAAGTAGGAGTTATTCTAAACTTTATTATCAAGTTTGGTTGTATTGAAAAAGGGTGAAAGAAGAACTTTGAAAGTTGCAATTTTTTGAAAATGTATTTCTTGTAAATCTAGAAATTAAATCATAGTTGTTTGTGCTTTCATTTGGTGAAATGGTTGTGTTTGTGTTGGAAGAATGTATGAAACTTATACTTTATTTCCTTATTAAAATGGTTATCACTCTTGTTGTGAAAAGAAAAGAAAGTGCACTTAGTAATTGGCTGGATTTCATGTCTCTCTTTTAGCACTTAAAAGCAATTTTATTGGAAAGGAAATCTTGTAGTTGTTTCTTATACATTATTCCAATGGAAAAGCTATGTACTTAGTGATTTAATTCATGAAGTGAAGAAATGACATCAACCTATCAACTGTTGAATTGTAGGCACCATAACTAAAATTAATATTACCTTAGAAACTAACCCAGATAGAATTGTTTTTGGAAAATGCTTGAAATTGAGGTTATGTTTTTAGGAAACAAAACCGCCGCCCTATGCAGAGCGGCGGTTTTAGGACCACCACCCTACCCAGAGTGGTGGTTTTAAGATCATCACCCATACAGAGTGGTGGTTTCAGGATCGTCACCTAGACAGGGCGGTGGTCACAGAACCACCGACCTGCTTAGGGTGGCAGTTTCGTCACTTTCGACGGAAAAATAAAATCCATGACTGTGTAAAATCTGAAATGGATTTAATTAAAACTTGAGTTTTAAAAATTCAAAATGAAACTACCAGCAACTAGTAATTGAAAAAAATCATTTGTTTAAGCATATAAATCCTCTTATGGGCATCCAAATGTGTAAAATCTCATAGATCTAATGAAACGGGGTTTTCCCCAAATAATGAACTCAAGAATGTAAATAACCATATATAAAAACTAGATTCATAGTGGAATCTCTACAATAAACAAATAAGGAACCTTTTAAATAACAAAACCATGAATAAAATAAACTATGAAGAGAAGAATGGAGTGGAGGAAGATTTCCCCATTTGCAAACTAGATCCAAAGAAATTTCTCCATAGTTTCACTTCTTGCTTCCATGGCTTCCACTCCTCTAACCTGCAAATTAAAATGGAGCAAATGCATGAGTTAGAGTAAAAGAATGAATAATAAGACCCCATAAGGATGTTTAGGGTTCATTGAAAATACCTAGATCTAAGGGTGTACATCCATTTAATCTAAGGGTTGAGGATCAACCCTACACATTTCAAGTTGTTGCACTTTATGGGGTTGTGTAATTTTAAAAGTATGGGTGTTTGATTTGAATGGGGGCACTTAATGGCTAGGGTAAGTTGAAACCTTAGCCTTAGAATGTTAAATAAATAAATGGCTTGGGTCCTTTGGGGAAAACATAAATAATTGTAAAAAAAGGGGGTAACTTAGGTAATGATTTATAAAGGTTAATTAATTGGCATTCTTGTTAAATGTTGGGAGAAGTAAGAATTAAACTAATTTAGGAATTATCGACCCAATTGTTATTTTAAATAATGGGAATTAATGGAAACCCTAGAAAGAGATTATTTCTGAAGTGGACTTAGTGTAAATTAATAACAATAATTATTAATTTAATAATCGACAAACCCTTCATATGTGTGAAGTTTAGTAAACAAGAAATAATCAAACATAGTTGTTAATACTTGGTTGCAACTCTTTAAACAAAAAAAATTATTCCATATTTTCTTAATTAAGTATTAAGTTTTGTCTTGGGTTTTGTGAGTCAAAAATGTGGGTGTTATAGAGAACATGCAACAACTATCAAAATGAATTTACACAAAATTATTGTAAGAAACCCTCACTCTCCTTCCTCAAGTGCATTCACCCTTTTAATCCCATAGTACAACTTTTCATCACATACAAATATATAACCCAGAAGTTCTCTCAGTCATGATCCATTTGTAGATGTAAAGCACAAGACTACAATATTACAAAAATGTACAGTTGTTAGTTCTCAAATTAGGACTTTAATGAAAGCAACAGTTAGGGGACATAAAGTCCCTCCTCTTTAGTGGGAGAGGTGCCCTTATTGAAAGCAAACAACTAAAATATTTACAAATGTACAACTTTATATTTCAATGAGGAACTCTGATATCTTGAAAGTTTTTTAATGCAAAGATAGGTCATTAATACAAAAGAATAGAAGAACTAAGGAAGGGAAAAGGTAGAACATAACAACATTCCCAGGAAATATAGATAGAAAAATAGTTCCTTATAAATTTTTTGCAAGGTTGATATGTAGAACATAATCATTCATATTAAACCATCAGATATTATTTCATAGACACAAAGTTCCATAAATGATATCCTTAAGAATACAAAGCTTCTTAATGCAATAGATTAATGATTCACAAACTTGAGACAAGCAAGAGAGAGTAAACCGAGGCAGATAGAAACAAGAAGGGAAATCTTCTGTATTGATAGCTTTTAGTTCCTTTACACCTTCAAAAATTATCAGAGTTCCAGCCTATTGGAATGGTGTGGAGAGCCCAATATATAGTTTACAAAGTGGTTTCATTTGGTAACCGTTTCTTTTAACCAAAATATTAACTAAGGAAATACACAACATAAAGTCCTTAATTAATTACAAGGAGATCTGAACTAAAAATAGAATAAGAAAATAAAGAGGCAGAAGTAGGGACATCTGACTGTGGCCGAGGAGGGCCCAATGTTTTGAGGATCCGGTTCTTGAATCTCTTAAATGCTTCCGCTATCTCCATGCCCCTTGGAATCATTGTATTGGAAGTAGCATGAGTCCACGTGCCTAGGCATTTCTCCATATCTTTTTTCAAACTTAGGGTGCTCCAGGTATTCCTTATTAGCCTCGATAATCTCATCCCAATTTAGGTTTTGCTTACCCTTGCAGATGATATTTATGAAAGGGCACATCCAAAAATGGAATCCGTTGGTAGAGGGAATTCCCATAATCCAGATGAGAAAGGTGATGAAATATGATAGTTCTTCATTAAATTCGACCCTGAACAATGCTTTAGAGATTTGGGACGCTACCTTCTTAGGGCACTTTAGCCATTATTTTGCTACCCGAGCGTTATATTTCTCGTTGTCCTGTTCAAACAGAGTCTGAGCTTGAGCGAGAGTGAGAATAATGGAGTCCTCTATTTTGGGAATGTGCAGGGTAGCGACGATGGTGGTAACGTCCAATTTTACTATCAACTCACCACGCACATTGAAAACTTCCATGGTTTCCGGATTGAAATTAGCTCCACAGGCAAGCACAGTGTCAGCACATTGCACAGAGAGAGGAAAACTAGCGGCGTACGCGATTCCACTGTCACTTATCATTTGAGCCATACCACTTATCATTTTAGCCATGGGAGTAAGGTTGTTGCATGTTAATCTGCCCCAAAAATCGTCGAAATCCAAATGTTGAACTTCGCTATCTCTAATATTGGGTACAAGAGTCTCCAAAGGGGACAAATGCTCATGCCCTTGAAATTTGATCTTCATTTTGATAGAGAACAAAGATATAGCTTTCAAAGAATAGACTCACGACATTTTTTTGCAAGGAGACACAGGGAGGTGGACAAACGACTCGATTTGCAACAACGCAGGCAAGAGATAATGAGCAAACAATGTGACAAGTGCATAGACGGTTGCCTCTTTAAATAGCCGTTCAGGAGAGAGAAGATCATAAATGTGCATTAAATATACCTTGCGATAACTCAAAAAGGTGAAATGTGGGAAAAGTAGAAAAAAATGGCCCAGACAGTCCAAGGAACATTGGGACATGAGGGATGTGAAGACCTGATTTGGCCGATGCGGGCAATGTGGGGAAAGCGGGCTAAAAGAGCACGGGTGGCCCGAGGGACACAAAAACACGAGGGATGCAAAGACCTGATTCGGACGATGTGGGAAAAGTGGGCCAAAAGAGCACAGGTAGCCTGAGGGACACAAAAATGTGAGGGACACGAAGACCTGACTCAGTCGATGCAGGAGATGCGGGGAATCAGTGAACAGAAGGCCCATGCGCACTTTGGGACAAATGGGCTGGAAAAGTCTGAAAAAGCTAACGGACAAGGACTTGTGGGGAAATCAGCCAATCGGTGAGCAAGAGGCCCGCCGGGTACTTGGGACATGAGGGAAAAAAATATCCAACAGACCCGTAAGTCACTAAAATGACCCCAAGAAATGGAATTTTCACCATCTCTTCGAATTCCTTCACTAAAACACTTCTGAAGGGTGCCAACTCAAAATTTTCAAATTTGTGACTTTCAAAAGAAGGGAATTTTGAGGGGACAACTATTGGTTCTTTCTAGGGAGGACTTGACCAGATCACAGGAATGAGGCAAGACAAGAATCCAAGAAAAACTCTGAGGAAGAATACTGGTACCTTATCCATTGGGCAATAGAGTCAAAGGCAAGACAATACAGAAGGTAACACATAAAGAAAACAACAAAACAAAAGCAAGGAAAGGAAAACACACACTGTACATAATATACAAAGGACTTCCTATTCACCTACCACTTGAACAATTTCAAATACTACCCACTGTAAGGGAGTGGGAGGGAAGATCCATCCATGTAATCAAGATAGAAATAATTTTCACTAGCAAAGTGCCTGATTCTGAAAGGACCAAGCCAAAGAGAGTGAAACTTACCATGGCTTCTTCGAGGTTCATGCCTTTTGTCCCATAGTAAGACAATGTCTCAAAATTTGAAATCTCTGGATCTGGTTTTCTTATCAAATAATGATTTCACCTTCTGCTGATGGGTAGAGATCCTATCAAAAACCTACAGCCTGTCTTCATCTAGCTTATGGAGATACATGATCCTCTTATGCAAAGAATCACTGAAACTAGGGTCCTCAATAGTTTTCATCAAATACAAAGATAGTATTTCCACTGTCACTGGTAGTTGAGTTTCCACTCCATACGCCACTTGAAAAGGAGACATCCCAATTACTCTTTTAGGTGTAATCCTATCTACCCAGAGAGCATCCTAAAGCTTCTTGTGCTAGTTTCTCTGAGGTTCATTGAAAATATTCCTTACAATGGTCACCAGATTCTTGTTCATTGATTCTTCTTGTCCATTCCCTTGAGGGTAGTAATCTAAAGAATGAGTGAGGAAAATTCCATACCCATAGCAAAAATTCATCATCTTAACAGAACAAAAATTGGAAGCATTATTAGTCACGATCTTATTTGGTACTCCAAACCTTACCAAGATGTTTTCCTTGATGAAATTACATACTACGTCAGAAGTAGTACTTTTAACTTGGATGGCTTCCACCCACTTGGTGAAATAATTTGTGGCAGTCAACACATGAGTATGTCTTGCACTTGAAGGTGGGTTGAGTGTTCTGATGAAATCCAAACCCCATTGTTGAAAGGGTTCTTTGATCAAAACTGGCTTAAGTGGTAAAGTAGCCAACTTAGGTCTTCCCACAAAGTTTTTACAAGCTTCACACTTGTCGACCCACTTTGATGCATCTCTTAACAAAGTAGGCCAATAGTACCCCACACGAAGGATTTTATGAGCAGTGACAACATATGAGAAATGACCCACACAAGCTTGATCATGAAAGGCCGAGAACAGTTTTTTTGTTGTGCTTTGTCAACACATTTTAAGAATCTTCCATCCACTCCTCACTTAAACAAAGCATTCTCCCATGACACGTACTGTGCTGACCTTAACTTTATAGCTCTCTTCTCCTTGGCAGTTAAGTGAGATGAACATTCACCATAGGTGAGGAAGTGATAAATGTTAGCGTACCATTTGTCTGTCGAGATGAGGAACAAAAAAATAGGAACATTAACTTCATCCTTAGGCAAATCATGACCAGATCCTTCGGCAATGAGTTCACACAGGCCTTTACCCTGAACTAGCTTCGTTAGTCTGAAAACGAGATCATACTCCTGAACCTTCACTACCCAATTCCTTCTCTTGGTTCCAAACTCATGTTGTGTAAGAATGGACTCGATAGTCGTATCGGGCACAAACACAACAGAGTGAGAGTTAAGAATGTAAAATCAAAACTGCTTAACAACTTTAACTACTGCAAAAGCATGTTTCTCCATCATAGTGTACTTCAACTCATGAGTTTTCAGAATATAACTCATGAATGCAATTGGGAGCTCATGGTCTTCAGAATTTTTCTAAGTCAACACAATGGCCAAGGTACTCTCTGTGGTATAGCAATAGATAATAAAATCTTTTCCAAAATCGAGACATGCTAAGATATGAGTCTTAGCAATAGCTTTCTTAATGCCTTCAAATGCTTACTTTCCCTCAGAGGACCAACCAAATGTCTACTTTCCTTTCATCATTTGGGAAATATTCAAAGTTAGCTCTGCAAAGTCGGGGATGAATCTTCTCATGAAGTTGATCTTACCAAAGAAAGAGTGCACTCCCTTTTTTCTCATGGGAAGAGAAATCTGTTGGATGGCTTGGACTCGTTCAAGATCAATCTTGATTCCTTCTATGGAGACAACATGTCCCAACAACTTTCCCTCCATGACAAAAAAAACAGATTTCTTGGGATTTAGAGAGACCCCACGTTCTCTGCATTTTAAGAGGACTATCTCAAGATGCTGAAAGTGATCTGCTCTAGTTTTGGAAAGCACAGTTAAATCTTCTAGATGCACAACAATACATTTTCCTTTCAAACCTCCAAAATCCAAATCCATTGCTCTCTGAAAGGTGGCACCAACATTAATGAGACCAAAGGGCATCCTCTTGTAAGCAAAAGTACCCCAAGGAGTGATAAAGGCAGTCTTGTGCTGATCTGCATTATTGACTTCCACTTGGTTATATCATGAGAAACTGTCAAGCATAAACAACATTTCTACACCTGTGACAACTTGTAACACCTAGTCCATCGTGGGTATGGGATAGTTGTCCTTCAAAGAAGCCTAGTTTAGGTTCCTGAAGTCAACACAGATCTGAATCTCACCATTTTTCTTCCTGACAGGTATGATATTAGCAATCCATGTTGAATGATGAATGGGGAAGATGATTTTGTCTTTCAACAATTTTTGGATCTCTTAGAAGATGGTGTCAGTAATCTTTGGATTGTGTTGCCTTTGCTTCTACTTGAAAGGTTTAATCCCAAGTTTGTGGGGAATGAAATGTTGCATCTCTTTTGGCTGAAAAGCTTTTAGATCATCATAAGAGTAAGCAAGGACATCAATGTACCTCTTAAAAAGATTTATCACCTTCTTCTTCTCCTCTTGGGTGCAAAACTTTCCAACATTAACCATTTTGGGTTCAGAAGGACTCCCAATGTTAATATTTTCATATTTATTAGACTATTGAGCTCTTTTGGAAGCCTTGGAATTGACATATCTGTCATGTTTATCAAACAATTCCTCCAAGCTTACCAACCCTTTAGGGATCTTGTTCCCTTTTAGTTTGATACAACCATCTTGATCCATCTCCTCCTTGACACCTTCCTCATTGGAAGAGACACTCTCTCGAGGTAGATTGTCCACTTCCCTCAAAATACAATTGATCAAACTTATCTCTAAGATCCAAGAAGGAGAGTGAAATGCTTGATCATCATTGAAAACTTGCCAGTTTTTTGCATTATCTGGTATGCTTGTTCTATGGATCATTTCAATTGGTGAATTTTTCCTGAGAGAAATCAGGGTGAGGTATCAATAAAGACCCTAAAACAGCTAGGGAATCATCTCTACAGTTCTTCTCCATTGACACTACTTTGATGGAGAAGGCATCAAAGAATTCAATATAATCCCAGACAAGATTCCTATAATGCTTCAATCTTCTATTCTTTACTTGGAAAAGGTATCTAACTTGTTTGACAACTAGTTCCACATCTCCATGAGACTAGGAGGTTCTTCACACCTCTTTCTTTTGCCGTGTTTAGTCCAAGGATGATAGCTTCATATTTTGTTGTGTTATTTGTATTTTCAAACTGCAGCTTGAAGGAGAAAGGATGAATCTTTCCTTATGGAGATATCAATACCACACCAGCCCTAGCATCAGCTGAAGAGAATACTTCAATCAAATTCCAAATTCCAAATGCTATTAGGATCATGTATCACTTCTTTGGGATGTTCCTGCCTCATCCTGAGACATGATCATGTAGTTTCCATACCCAATATCTTCATAAAGTATTTGTGCCTTGGGATCATCTATATTTTACACACTGTATTCATTTTTCTTCTCGGGCAATCAGATTATTCATCTTTCCATTAACTAGTATAAGGGCATGTGACCAATCCATTTTAATTTATCCTCCTACATCCTTACAAAAATTCCTACTCAACAACATGTCATATGAAGGAGGAATATCAACTACCAAAATAGTAGTTAGGACCTTTTTCTCTGGAAAAGCAACAAAAGCTACTTGTGCATCTTTAATTCTTCCAACCAAAGGCACCTCCCTACTCTCCCTAGAATAGTACAGGAACCAAAAGTGTGCATGTGAGGGTAAGACCCAAAGCATGAGCCACTTTGGCACGCATCACATTATCCAATGCTCCTGAGCCTATGACATAGTTGCTAAGTCTATGGCCAGCTATGAGGAGGGTCACATAAAATGGTTTGATTTTCTCATTAGGTGAGGTGACTGCAACTACAAGATTTGGTTGGGATGTGGAATATGGAGTGGGAAAAATACCTTTAGAAGTATTGGATGACAGTTTTGGAGTGGGAATTGACAAAGTGGACCATTTTGGAAAAGGATTTTGGATGAGTTTGATAAAACTCAACCTTTGAAATCTAGATTTTTGTCTTCTCGAGGTGGTAAATGATATCAAAAGATCTAGAGGTGGATGGGGTATCATCACTAGGAATCCTAAGCTTATCAGGTTTTGGATCTAGAGAATAAGAAGTTTTAGAAATAGGAGTAGAAGTAGAAGAATTAGCAGAACTCACCTTTTGTGTGGATGTAGTGGGAATAGGATATATTCTTCTTGTAATCATTGGAATAGTTGTGGGATGCTCCTTAGATTTTTTAGTGGACTGCATCACTTTTTCTCTTTTGTTTTTCTTCTCTTGAGTCATAACAACATATGACTCACCATTCATCTCTGCCACTACTTCATCATAATCATCTTCTTCATCTAATGCCCTCAGTAGTGAGGAAATTAACTCGAGGTTCATCAAGTTCTTCCAATTCTTCCTCATCCTCTTCCCTAGGTTCTTTAAAGTCTTCATTAACCTCTTTGTCATCAGGTTCCTCAACTTCACAAGTTACATTAACATGGACCTTGATGGGCGGTCCTTTGATTTCTAACCTTGTCTGAGAGAAAGGCAAATGATTCCTGGGTTGGAAATTCCTCCTTGAAATGTCTTGATAAGGAGCATGTATGAACCAACTATTTCTTGAATGGAAATGAGGTCATTGGAAAGCTTCTACACTAACTGATCTGTATTATATCTAGGAGTAGAGGAAGAGGAAGAAGAAGTTTTGGATTTGGAAGAATCTCTTTTCAATTTTCCATCCATGATCAGGTCATCTTTAACATTGATGACTAATCTCTGATCAACATCGAAAGTTACAAGATTAGCTCTCCTCAGTGCATAGCTTACTTTAGGAAATTGAGCATTTAGGATTAATTTTTTTTGAATTTGATCCATAGGCCGGGTGTCTAGTGGGATTTTGTTAAATCAGACTTATTGAACCTAGCCAAAAATTCTCTAATGGGATCTTGTGGTTCTTTCTTGATTTGAGAAATCTGGGCTAGCAAAGCATGCACATCTTCTGCAGGTTTGAAACGGATTCTCAAATCTATTTCTCATGGTGGTCCAATTGGTGATGGTCCCAATAGGGAGATGATAAAATCAATCTTCCACATTGTCTTGCAAAGTTCTCGACAAAATTCCTTATAGAGACATCCTCATGTTCAACTCCAAGGACTCCACATGCAACTATGAAGGATGCAATGTGTTCGTTCAGGATGCACCTTTCCATCACCTCTGAACTTGGGAAATTTCTTTCTGTTACCCCTAGGTAACTCATACAGAGCTTAAGGGAGGGCAAGAGGCCCAACTCGTTGGCCCCCAAGGTAATAAAACTACCATCCTTTGAAAAATTGCTTGAAGTGGAATTGAAACACCAATAAGAATTAAAGTGTGAAGATTTGGGCTAAGTTGTTCTTCAGGTATATCACTCCCAAAAGCTCTATCTTCAATAGGGGGTGTGCTTGTAGAATAAGTCTCTTCTATTTCTACTTTTTGAAGGAAGGGGAAATCCTTGTCTGCTCCAGAATTTGAAATTTAGAATCTTCAATTCTAAGAGCCCTTCTACTGTGAGTAAATCTTTGAGTCACTTGATCAGAAATGATCAAGAAATTATTCTTTGAAACTAGAATTCGTTGAAGCGAATCCCCAGTAGAGTCACCAAAAACTGTTGGGTGTCAAATTAGGACTTTAATGAAAGCAACAGTTAGGGGTAGAAAGTCCCTCCTCTTTAGTGGGAGAGGTGCCCTTATTGAAAGCAAACAACTAAACTATTTACAAATGTACAAATTTCTATTTCAATGATGAACTCTGATATCTTGAAAGTGTTTTAGATGCAAAGATAGGTCATTGATTTAAAAGCCCTAGAAGAACTTTAGTTTCCAAGGGAAACCCTAGATTATAGCAAAATCTCCTAGTGAAACCCATAGATAGCTCAAAATAGCTCATATCTTACATGGAAACTCTTGTCCAAGAACTCAAATTTATGTATGAACATAATGTTTCCATGCACTAAACCATCATTATTTTATTACATAGTACATAAAGTGTCCAGACATGATATCCTTAAGATCTCCAAAGCTTCTTAGTGAAATAGATCTAATGATTCACTACACGTTTAGACAAGCAAGAGAGAGTAAAACCCTTAGACCTCCAATTGAAAGTATGAAGAGTTATCTTATGTATTGAATCCCTCAATTTAGTTCCTCAGATTACAACCTTTAGAAATCACTAGATTTCTAGTTCATTGGATTGACATGCACAGCCCAATATTTCGTTTATCAACACAGGTTGCATATTGTAACTCAAGTAGCATTGAACACAATCACATATCCAAATTTATGAGATTATTCAACATAAAGTCCTAAGGAATTAATTACAATGGAGTAATCCAACCTCAACCATTCCATAAGAAAATCAAAGAGGCAGAAGTAGGGATTTATCCTGGTTCATGGCTGAGGAGGGCCCTATGTTTTGAGGATCCGGTTCCTGAATCACTACAATGCCTTCACCTTAGAAAGATCACATTTCACCACTTGGAATGAGTTATATTGCAAGATCAGCAACTGTAATCCATGAATACAAAGAGCATTTAACTTGGTTTATGATTTGATTAAACTCAGGATGCTCCAGGTACTTCTTATTAGGCTCAAGTACAAAATCAAAGATGAGAATAATCAAACATCATTCAGACTCTGCATTAGAGCTAATGACATAATCTCAACTTGATACAAGTTATCTCATAACACAAGATTTTATCAAAATAGAGAACTTGATTACCTGGAGACATTATCGTTATGCTTACAAAATTACAGGCCTTTCATCTTTGCCACATGGCAGTGGATCATCCTTGAAGGTGGATATAACACAAGTTTTATCTTCCTCCTTCCTCTTCTTGGATGACCACTAACTGAGTCCATTCAAATTCCCCCAGTGATTCTTTTAAAACCTTCATTTTCCACTCGATGCTAAAACATCCATTCTCTTAACTTCCTTATGCATATGACATCCATCGTGAAGACATTGTTGGCCAACTATTTTCTATCATTGGTTCATGACTCATAATAGACTTTAAGATCTCTCTTTACATCCACTCCTAACACATCAGATACCTTATCCTTAGCATTTGATTGAGGAAGCCATTTTCTGTTATAGCTTGATTACAATTTTTAATACATTTGGAGAGAAAACCTCAAGTTTGAAGTTTCAAACTTTAAGACTACATCTAGTCTTCTTCTCATGTCTTGAGTATACTGTTGTTGCAAATCAGCAGCACCCCCTGGATGTTGATCAGATTTCTAGTTTGATCATTTTAGGCATCCAGTGTGATTGCACAACATTGAATCCTCTTCCCAAGTGTGGGACTTGTAAAAATGGGAAGAGGAATCTCCAGATTAGAGGCTGGTTCCTCAAACTCCTCTGATCAGATCTGTTATTTGCACAATTGCAGAGGTTTGAATCCTAATCCTACTCTAAATTCCAAGGAGACAGAGATAGAAAGTGCAAAAATTGAAACTAAACTAATAGGTGATACACCAAAGGAGTGGTGAACACTTTTTGTTCATGCAAATTGACACAATTTCATAAAATGCAACATGAAACATCATACACAGGCTGATAAGATGTAATTAGAGGTCTGAAATGAAGCAAGACAATACAAACAAAGGATTGAAAATTGATCACAGAGTCTGCACTGTCATTTTTCACTATCAAAATCCTTGCATTTGCAACATCAAAGAGGCAGAAACCTGTTACAATCATGAAGAAGGTCTGATAATTGCAAAAATCACTTGTTGAAGGTGAAAGAAGAAGCTTGCTATCCAAAAAAAAATGTTCAACCCCTCAAAAAATGAGCCAAATCTGGCTTTTACAATGCATGGGTCGAGCCCAGGAGAGAGAAAACGTGTAAAAAACGTGGGAGCCATTCCCCATTGAATGAAGATGAATTAAAACAACATGGTAGTCCTTACAGACCCATGCCCTAACATTTTTGGCCATGCTGAAGAAGAATGCGACCCATTTTACATTAAAACTGGTTGTTGAAACGTCATTTCTGGCCATTACCACATGCCAGAGATGTTTCTTGATTTTATCTCTCCAAACTGAACCAAAATGCAAAAATTGACCATGGAATCTTGTAGAGAATTTCACTAGATTTCCATTGATATAAAAAACACGAAAATCTGAGCTCTGGATCGAAAGCTATGGTGATTTGAAAATTTAGGGCAAAAACAGGGCCAAAATCAGGTCGGTGGGAAAAGTATTCAAATTTTTGCACCTTTTTGGTCATTTGGAAAATTTTCCAAAATTTCCCTGTAGTCCACCACTCTAGGTGCCACGTGGCAGCTATCCTCATTGGCTGCGGGCCTTCTAGGGGAAAATTTCCCACAAAAACTCCGCCGAGCCATAAC
Organism: Taxus chinensis; assembly: GCA_019776745.2. Lineage (NCBI taxonomy): Eukaryota > Viridiplantae > Streptophyta > Pinopsida > Cupressales > Taxaceae > Taxus > Taxus chinensis. The sequence continues at coordinate 720,352,413 of CM034153.1, read as the reverse complement.
TTGAAAAATACGTGGAGTTAGGAGGAAAAATTTACCTTTTTGGAAAGCTAAGAAAGAGATCTATCCAATGGTGCCATTTCCAGAAGATTTTGAGTGCCTGAAAAGAAAAAATTTTATGTCTAAGGCACAAGAGAAGGAAAGATGAAAGGAGTTAGCCACAGAAAATGAGCAGGGGGCACATTTTGGGTAACAATTTTGGCGACTCAGAGGGGTCATCTGCCTACTGGATGAAGTTACTAGTTTCCTGAAGCAATCCATTGGGCATGGAGTCACCTGATTCTTTGTTTAATACCCCAACTGACTAGAACATTGCAAGGAGGAAGATGGAATATCACCTGATGGAGCAAGGCCTGAAAACACATTCCCAAGAACAACAAGCCTGTGCCAAAGCACTTAGGGAAAGTAAAACTAACCTACAACAAAAAAATGTGCACAAGAACTTGGAGGAATGAAAACCTAAGCTAATATTTACAAGGTGGAGAATTTCCCTTTAGTAGCAATGCTTTAGATAGATTCCATTGACTGAAATCTATAGTTCTTCACCATCCAATGAAGATAATTGGAAGGAATTGCTGTCCTTACACTTTGTGACCATGTATGGGCCACTCCAAATGACATCAAATTTTGAATGCCTTCCCGGTTTTGCTCTATCTGCATCCCATTTTAACACTAGATCTCCAACTTGGAAAGATCTACTCTTGGCATTCCTATAAAAGGTCTTCTTGATCAAAGCTTGATCCTTCTCCATTACTTGGGATGCCTGATCTCTGATCTCTTGGAGTTCCATCAATTTTGCATATCTAACCTCCATGGGCTCAAACTCCAACAACTCCAATTATTTCATGAGCTCCAATGTTGGCAACTCAAGTGATATGGGAAAGATTGCCTCTCTTCCATAAAAAAGCTTGAATGGAGAGTTATTTGTAGATCTCTTGGGAGTTATCATATCAACCCATAAGGCTGATTTCAATTTGGTATGCCAAGACCTCTGATTCTCATCAAGAGTCCTCCTAATGATCCTCAACAAGTTCTTGTTTGTAGATTCAGCCTGGCCATTACCCTGAGGGTAATAGTTTGATGAAGTACTTAGGTAGATCCCATTCTTGACAGCCCATTCAGTCACCTTAGATCTAATGAATGCTAATGCATTATTTGAGATTATTGTAGCTGGTATGCCAAACCTGGTTGCTATCCCCTAATAGAAGTCTAGGATACTAGCTTCATTTGCCTCCTTGAGAGCTACTGCTTCAGTCCATTTAGTGAAGTAATCCATGGCTGTTAAAATCCATTTGTGCCCTTGCCTTGAATTTGGATTAATGACTCCAATGAAGTCCAAACCCCATTGCATGAATGGCTGGTCAATTGAAATTGGATGCAATGGAAGGGCAGCTAGTCTTTCTTTACCTGTGAAGAATGCACAATTCTTGCACCTCTTGATCCATGCGTAGCAATCACTAAAAATCTTGGGCCAATAGTAACCAACCCTCATGATCTTTAGAGCTGTCACTCTTGGTGCAAAATGACCACCAGCTGGTCCACCATGGAACTCTTCCAACATCCTTTGAACTTGATTTGTACTGATGCATTTGCAGCAACACTCCATTCACATCTCTCTTGACAAAATACCATCAACAAGGGCATATGGGAAAACCTGCAATCTGAAGTGTCTTCTTTGGGTCTTGTTCATTTTTGAAGGGCATAGGCCTGTGCTTAGGAAGTGTATTATACCTTGGGTCCAGCAAGGAGTGGGGACAACGTTATCCTCTTCTTGAGTGCTACCTTCCACATGGATGTCTTGAACTATCAAAACAACCTCTTCTTTATTGCATACTCCTTTTTGCTTTCCCAGAATAAGCTGATCACACAATCCTTTTCCTCTTACCAGCTTGGTGACCTTGATCTCAATGTCATACTCCATGACATGAGTGATCCAACCTGGCCTTTTCTCATTCAAATCCTTGTTGAGGAGGAAGTCCTTTACTCCCGCATGAGAGACCAACAACTGAACCTTATTGTTTGAGACTAGATGCTTGAATTTCTTCAAGCTTCTGATTAATGCAAGTACATGCTTCTCAATAAAAGAATATCTCACCTCATAGTCATCTAGGCTTTGGCTGAAGAAAGCAATTGGTTTCTCATCATTGTCCTTGTTCTGCTGTACCAAAATGGCAGAAATAGTATCATTACCTACAAATGCATAGAGGATGAAATCCTTGGAGAAATACGGGTTGATGAGAGTTGGTGCTTGGGAGATGGCTTCTTTGATTGCTTCAAAAATCTCCTTGCCTTCTGCTGTCCACTTGAAAGCCATGATTTTCTTTAACATTTTGGTGATAGGTTTGACAAGGGCTGCAAAATCTAGGACAAACCTCTGAACAAAGTTTATTCTCCCCAAGAAACTCTGAAGGGCCTTCTTGTGGCTTGGCAATGGTAGTGCTCTTATGGCTTCAACCCTCTCTGGATCAATTGCTAATCCTTCTTTAGAGACAATATGGCCAAGCAACTTTCCTTCATGTGCTAGGAAGATACACTTCTTAGGATTCAAAGAAACTCCAAATCTCCTGCACCATTGGAAGACTTGTCTCAAATGAGAGAGGTGGTCTGCTGCATTCTTTGAAAAAATGGTGATATCATCAAGGTATATCAGCACCATGTTGTTAATAAAACCTTTGAACGCCATGTCCATTGCTCTTTGGAAGGTAGCTCCAGCGTTGGACAACCCAAATGGCATTTTCCTGTATGCATAAGTTCCACATTTGGTTGTGAAGGCTATCTTGAACTGATCTTCTTCATTCACCATAATCTGATTGTAGCCCGAGTAGCCATCAAGTAGTGAAAACCTCTCAGAGCCAGCCACCACTTGCAAAATTTTCTCCATAGAAGGGAGTGGGTAATGGTCCTTGAGAGATGCTCTATTCAAGTCTCTGAAGTCAACACACAATCTGATCTCTCCACTCTTCTTTCTGACTAGAACTAAGTTGGCAACCCAACTAGAATGCTTGATTGGGAATATGATTCTTGACTCAATCAACTTATTAAATTCTTTCCTCATGAGAGGTCCCATGTGTGGATTGACTAGCCTTTGTTTCTGCCTGATGGGCTTAGTATTTGGATCCAACTCAATGGTGTGCTGAGCTAACTTGGGATTGAAACCTTTCAAATCTTCGTAGCTCCTAGCAAAACACATCAGGGAACTCTTGACACAGCTATATGAACTCATACCTTTCTTGTTCAGTTGTCATCTTTTCAATTTGCAATGGTTTGTTCTCTTCCACCAAGATGGATACTGAATCTTCTCTCTTGACCAGAATGTTTGCTTTCTCTTTCCTAAACTAATCATTGGGATTGAAAATGGACTCCAAAGTGTTAAGTCCCTTGGGTAGCTTGTTAGTTCTCAGTTGTACCACTTGGTCACCATACTACTGTTCCAATTTTTCCTGATTTTTAGCTGAGAACTCAACTTCTTCTTGCAAGAAATGGATGATTTGCTGGTCATTCTCAAACACTTGCCAACTTAAATTTTTATCCGGCACTGAAGGCCTCAAAATCACATGGATGTTTGTCTGTACCTTGTCCTGTTGAATACTTTCCATAATATCAAAGGCTGCCCCAATTGCTGCAAGCCTGTCAGCAGCTTGGTTTTCTTTCCTAGGAATGGATTTGATGCCAAAACCCTCAAAATATTCAATGAGGTCCCATACCCTATTCTTGTAGCACTTGAGTAGATCATTCTTGGTAGCATGCTATCCCTTGACCTGATTTACAATCAATTCACTGTCACCAAAGACTTGCAAGTTCTTTATTCCTCTCTTTATTTCCCAATGCATCCCTTACACCAAGGCTTCATATTCAGCAGTGTTATTGGAGCATGCAAACTGAAATCTAAAAGTTGAATAATACTTAACTCCTTGAGGTGAAACCAGCATGGATCCCCCTCCTACACCTTGTCTACTCCTTGATCCATCAAAAAACAACTGCCATACCTCATTGTCATCTTTGTGGTTTGGCTTGGTGATGCTAGGAATAGGCTGATTTTCTTCATGTATGCAATAGAATCCCAGCTCAGATTCTTCTAATTCTTGATAAGGATCAAAAGCATGCACCTTTCTTGCCCATTCAACAAGAGTTAGTTCCAGGATGCTTCCAACCTTGGTTTCAGCTTCATCAGTGCTTGGGTGATCTTCTTGATCAAATGCTGAACAGTTGGCATTGATCTGACTTGGAGTGTAGGGCTCAATGTGGAAGTTTGCAATAGGTTCAGACCTGATTGTAGCTTTGGTTCCATACCTCGTTCTGAACAGCATGTGTGACCAATCAGCAGAAAAATATCCTCCAATCTTGGCTGTGAAATCTCTTGACAAACATAGGGCAAAGAGTGGTGGAATCTATAACTGATACATCTTGTAAAACAACAACATTTGGACATGCATGCAAGGTAAGACTCAAGTTTCTAATCACCCCAACTATTGTTACTGCTGTCCCATCCAACTGCACTACCCCGTTGGATATGGTTTCATATTGAAGTCCTAGCTGATCAACTATTTGCTTGGGCATCACTGAGCTACTTGCCCTAGAATCAATCATGTAATTGTGCACCAATTGGTTTCCAATGATTAATGAGACATAAAAAGGAGGGGGCTTCAACATTTTACCTTGCTGTCCTCCATGATTCCCTTCAAGCTGGGCAGCATTTGTGAGCACCTTCTCTTGCATTTGGACTTGTTGATTCGAAGTTGGCCAGTCCTTCATGGTAACTTGTAGCAAATCTCTCTGGCTTGGGTATAGATAGGGATTCCCACATTGATATATTTACATTTGTTTTCTTCATCTGATCAATGATACTAAATGGTGATGAAGGATCTCTTTTCTATCCCTTGGTTTGCATATTCATCCCTTGCATGTGGGCAGCAACAACTGGTATTTGAGTTGGTCTAGGAGCTGTTCTTAGCTGCCCTTGTGCATTTACAACTGGATTTTTTTTGCCAACCATTTTTGGAGCCATAAAAGGTTGTGGATTGGTTGGAGCTAATGGCTGTTCTTCACCCAAATTCCTTCTTTTTGACCTTGTGTTGGCTACAAAACCTTGAGAGACTGTTTGATTTATGCCACAAAAATCCTCTGCCTGCCAGTTCACAAGTGTGGTGTCATTTGGAGCTGATTGCTGCTGGAATGTTTCTTGTTGTTGGTTGTTTCCTTGACTGCCCTCACCCTCCACACTAGTAGTTGTCACCATTAATGCTTGATTCAAGGCACCGTTGAAGCACATAGATTTGTTGTGAGGTTCATTACATGTAAAACACCAATCATACTCCTAAGCAACGTTGTTTTGTGTTGGCACCAATGCCTTAGAGGCAGATATAGCATTTGTATTATAGGGCTGAAATGGTCTGTTGGCAGGAGGCCTTGCTTGATTTAGATTTGTAGCTGGATTGGGTGGTCTATGAGGTTGATATGGCTGCCTGTTAGGTTGAGGTTGAGGCTGGAAGGAAGGTCTAAAACTTTGGGCTTGTTGCCTCTTGAGAGTAACCAACTCATTACCTAAATTTTGCAATTGCTTCATGACTTCTTGAAGCTCATTTGGGGCACTTGGAGATGAAGTAGAAGCTTCATTTGAACTCTAATTTCTAGGAGTGGGAGAAGGAGCCAAATTAGGTGCTTGATTAGTGTTTGGGACTCTCTAAACTTGGAAACAATGACATTGGGGGTCTAGGAGCCAGCTTGCCGGCTTGAATCAAAAAAATTTCAGCTCTAATGGAAATGCTATAAGCAATGGGGATAGTTGTGCCTCCCATGGACTGAATTAACATAGAAATATCAAAATTTAAAGCTTTAAGGTAATAAAGAAAAGCACCTTCTGTTGTTGGCCTGACTGCCACTGGAATTCTCTCCCAAGTCGTTTGAAATCTGAAATTAAAATCAATCAGCTGCTCATTGGGAGCTCTTTTGATAGTTGTCAGCTGCTCCAAAAGGGATAAGTTGTCTCCCTTTTCCCCAAACTGCTCATGGAGGGCTATACATAGCTGATTCCAATTTTGAATAGAACCTGAGGCAAGACTCCTGAACCATTGTAAAGCTTTCCCTTTGAATGAAGATGCCAGCAATTTGACAGCAACTTGCATCTCATTGATCTCATGGATTGCACAAATGTTATCAATATCCTTAACATGATCACTAGGTGAGGTTTGAGTTTCTACAGTGAAGTATGGAATGTTCTTCAATGCTGTAACTGGGATTGGATTTTGTGCATTGAGAGCAAGTGGGCTGCTACCAGTGAAATTGACATAGGGGTTGTTTTGTGCCATTCTGATTGGCCTTAAAACCCTTGTTGATTGAATGAAAGGCCTACCAGGTGGAGGAGTTGAGAGAGTTCTGTTTGGTGGAGATGGAGACCTTTGGATTCTCCTCCCACTTTGCCTTATTCTTGGAGATAACTGCAGATATTCAAACAACACCTCTTCCTCTCCACTCTTGACCTTGTGTTGATTCTTCTCATGATTTTTCAGGTCTGCACTGCTAAAACCAGCTGATTCTTCTTCCTTGGAGTCGCCAGATGTGTAATTTATAGCTCTTTTAAAGCAAGAAACTTGCAACAAATGCACATCAATTTTGTTGCAATGAAGATGAAGACCTCTAAGGTCCCACCGGGCGTGCCAAAACTGTTGTTGCAAATCAGCAGCACCCCCTGGATGTTGATCAAATTTCTAGTTTGATATTTTAGACATCCAGTGTGATTGCACAACATTGAATCCTCTTCCCAAGTGTGGGACTTGCAAAAATGGAAGAGGAATCTCTAGATTAGAGGCTGGTTCCTCAAGCTCCTATGATCAGATCTGTTATTTACACAATTGCAGAGGTTTGAATCCTAATCCTACTCTAAATTCCAAGGAGACAGAGATAGAAAGTGCAAAAATTGAAACTAAACTAATAGGTGATACACCAAAGGAGTGGTGAACACTTATTATTCATGAAAATTGACACAATTTCATGAAATGCAACATGAAACATCATACACAGGCTGATAAGATGCAATTAGAGGTCTGAAATGAAGCAAGACAATACAAACAAAGGACTGAAAATTGGTCACAAAGTCTGCACTGTCATTTTCACTGTCAAAATCCTTGCATTTGCAACATCAAAGAGGCAGAAACCTGTTACAATCATGAAGAAGGTCTGATAATTGCAAAAATCACTTGTTGAAGGTGAAAGAAGAAGCTTGCTATCCAAAAAAAATGTTCAACCCCCAAAAAATGAGCCAAATTTAGCTTTTTACAATGCATGGGTCGAGCCTAGGAGAGAGAAAATGTGTAAAAATGTGGGAGCCATTCCCCATTGAATGAAGATGCATTAAAATAGCATGGGCATCCTTACAGACCCATGCCCTGAGATTTTTGGCCATGCTGAAGAAGAATGTGACCCATTTTGCATTAAAACTGGTTGTTGAAATGTCATTTCTGGCCATTACCACGTGCCAGAGGTGTTTCTTGATTTTCTCTCTCCAAACTCAACCAAAATGCAAAATTGACCCCGGAATCATGTAGAGAATTTCACCAGCTTTCCATTGATATAAAGAACGTGAAAATCTGAGCTTTGGATCGAAAGATATGGCGATTTGAAAATTTAGGGCAAAAATAGGCCAAAATCGGATCGGTGAGCAAAAGTTTGAATTTTTACCCGTTTGGTCTTTGGAAAAATTTTCAAATTTTCCCCACGCTCCACCACTCCAGGTGCCATGTGGCAGCTTCCTATTGGCTGTGGGCCTCCTAAGGGAAAATTTCCCACAAAAACTCCGCCGAGCCATAACTTGAAAAATATGAGGAGTTAGGAGGAAAACTTTACCTTTCTGGAAAGCTGAGAGAGAGTTCTATGCAATGGTGCCATTTTTAGAAATATTTGAGTGCCTAAAAATAAAAAATGGAGACTGAGGCATAAGAGAGGTAAGAACACAAGGAGTTAGCCACAAAAATGAGCAAGGGCACATTTTGGATAACACATCCACCATGGCTTCAAAAACCCTCCCATAAGTAGAATACTTGTGGATGTCTTTGATGGTTTGAACCTCATCTTGGATGAGAACTATAGGAGGTGGAAGAGTGGCCAATGGATCTGGATCCAAAACTTTATCCTTTGACAATAATGATTTGATAAAGTTGGAAAGAACTTGGTTCTATTCTTCCAACTGATCCATGGTTTTCTTACCTTTCTCCACCCGTTCGATAACCCTAGTGGCAGTTTCTCAAAGGTTATGAACCTTACTCTCAGGTGTGGATTCTCCCATTGGAATCCTGGAAAGCTCCAAGTCAAAGATCAAAATATCTTTCTCCTCTTTATCCACTTTGGGTTGTACAATCTCTAGGAACTGTTGGCCTTGAGCATTAGTTACCAACCTCGAAGTGGTCTTTGCTTTCTTTTCTAAAGGAGGAGGGGTTTTTCCAAGTAGAGCTGCTATAACATCAAATTTAGGCCCAGTTAATCGAGAGAAATATTTTCTTTTCTTGCTGTCGAATAGGGGTTGCACCCAGTAAAAGGAAGAAGAAGAAATAGAAGAATCAAGGGACCCGAGAGCAAGTGAACTCATGTCACTCAGAGTATGAACCATTGTTTTCTCTAGTGAGGAAATGAATTCAACCCTAGGAATTTCCCTTGAAGAGGAGTCTGTTAAATTTGGAGGTTCAGTCCCTAGTCCTTCCTTATCCACTTTAGTAGTGATTTCAGGGGTTTCTTCTGGGTCTTTCATCTCATCATCATCATTCTCACTTAGAATAATAATGTTCTCTGGCCCAGAAGGCAATTCTGACTGCCCCATAAAAGTCTCTTCCTCGATCGGTTCTTTCTTAACTTCTTTGACCTTTTTATGATACACTTTAGTGGAAGAGGAAGGAGTAGACAACTTAGGTTCTTTCATCGAAGAAGAAGGAGGAGTTTGCTTATGTGCATTAGTGCTTGGTGTATGTACTTCCTTCCTAGATGTGGAAGTCTCTCTTGAAGAGGATCTACCTCCGTTCATCCTGAGTTCACGTACTTTCCTGTCAAACCAAATCTTAGTTCTGACGATAACAAGGTTGATCACCTCATTCAAGTCATCTCTTTCCTTCACATACCAATCTAGGGTTTCCAAAGGAGTGTGCTTGATTGATCTCTCATACTCAAAGGATTGCAAATCTTCATTGTCATCCTCAAACCCTTTAGGCACCTGGTAGAGGTTGAAGTTTATGATCAATTGTAGATAAAATATTTTGAAATGCCTCCTCCTGGCTTCAAAATCATCAGCACAATCAGCCCAGTAATCCTCAGTGTTAGGACGACGACGATAAGTTATTTTGAGATTTTGATCAATTTATCTCTTAAGATCGAAGCAAGTCCTGGGTTTAAAGAAATGAACTGTAAGAGGAGCAATAGCCCTTTCTATATTTTGAGTTGTTCTACATGTATAATTCCCCAAAGTGATATGGAAATGAAGACCAGTGATCTTCTTATCTCGGTAGGTTCTATGAAGTTTATCCAACTACCTGCACACCTCAACCAAAGCCATCTTGTCATTGCAGAACATGGAAAGCTTGAGATGTGTTCTTTCAAAACAAGCTAGAATAATGTATGAGAACTTTCGGAACTAATTGAAGAAATCCCCATACTTGGTTATCAAAGCCTTAGCCTCATCAGAGAACCTTATGGCAGTGTCACCCTCCAAGAGCTTCACAATGTACATGGTAAAGGCATCATTTACCCTTATGAAATTATGATTACTGTCCTTGAGGGTACACTTAGGGAAATATGCATAGATGGGGTCATTCTTCTTGCCTTCAATGAAAGTGAAGCCAAACCACTCACGAGATGTTGCCAAGGTGTAAATGAGATAGGAAGTCATGTAGAACTTTTTGGTTTGTTGAACATTTGAAAATTGTTCAGTCAGGTTTCCATAGATAATCTCATCCCAATTTAGGTTTTGCTTACCCTCGCAAATGATATTTATGAAATGGCACATCCAAAAATGAAATTCATTGGTAGAGGGAATTCCCATAATCTGAGTGAGAAATGTGATGAAATCTGATAGTTCTTCATTGAAGTCAACCCTGAATAATGCTTTAGAGAGTCGGGACACTCCCTTATTAGGGAACTTTAGCCATGATTTCGCTACCTGAGCCTTATATTTCTCACTTTCCTAATAAAACAGAGTCTGAGCTTGAGCAAGAGTGAGAATAATGGAGTCCTCTGTTTTAGGAATTCACAGGGCAGCGGTGATGGTGGCAACGTCCAATTTTGCTATCAGCTCACCGTGCACATTGACAACCTCCTTAGTGTCTGGATTGAAATTAGATCTACAGGTGAGCACGATGTCAACACATTACACAGAGAGAGGAAAACCAGTGACGTACGTGATTCCACTGTCACTTATCATTTGAGCCATGGGAGCAGAGTTGTTGCATGTTAATCTACCCTAGAAATCATCCAAATCCAAATGTCAAACTTCACTATCTCTAATATTGGGCACAAGAGTCTCCAAAGGGGATAGATGCTCGTGCCCTTGAAATTTGATCTTAATTTTGATAGAGAACAAAGGAATAGCTTTCAAAGAACAGACTCACTTAATTTTTTTGCAAGGAGACACAGGGAGGCGAACAAATGAATCGATTTACAACAACGCGGGCAAGAGATAATGAGCAAGTAATGTGACAAGTGTATAGACAGTTTCCTCTTTAAATAGCCATTTAGGAGAGAGAAGATCATAAATGCACATTAAATATACCTTGCGTTGACTTAAAAAGGAAAAATGCGGGAAAAGTGGAAAAAACTGGCCTGGATAGTCCAAGGAACATTGGGACACGAGGGACGCAAAGACCCGATTCGGACGATGCGGGGAAAATGGGCCAAAAGAGCACGTGTGGCCCAAGGGAAACAGAAATGCAAGGGATGTGAAGAATTGATTCAGCTAATGCAGGCGATGTGGGGAATTGGTGAACAGAAGGCCCATACGCACTTTGGGACAGATAGGCCGGAAAATCCCAAAAAAGCTGATTGACAAGGACTTACGGGGAAATCAACCAATCGGTGAACAAGAGGCCCGCTGGTACTTGGGACATGAGGGACAAAAATATCTGACAGACTTGCAAGTCACTAAAATGACACCAAGAAATGGAATTTTCACCATCTCTTTGAATTCCTTACTTCACTAAAACACTTTTGAAGGGTGCCAACTCAAAATTTTCAAATTTTTGGCTTTCAAAAGAGGGGAATTTTGAGGGGAAAACAACCACATAGTCCAAGATTACAAATAATCATTCAAAAACTCATATTCTTTTGCAAATAATTCTTTAAAACCTTCACACATTAGGACTGTATTTGGATAGAATGAGATCATTCAGTTACATTTTGGCCATTTATAATATTTTCATCCAACTCTAAGTGAATGTGACACCTTAGACTACTTGCTTCGGAGTTTAGACTATTTGCTTTGGAGTATAGTGACAATAATGACTTTTTCAAATCTTTAAGACTTCTACACATCCCTCTATCGTATAAGCTACAAAACAAAGAAAAAATAGATACCACCATTATCAGATACATGATAAAAAAATAAACGCATAATACAATAAAATCAAAATGTGTAAAACTCAGAACACACATAATACAACATTGAGCATTATTTGTCTTAAACACGATGAACCACCATGAAGCATTATTTTTCATAATCAGACTAAAACAAAAATGTGTAATCCACATAACATTAAAAACCCAACAATAAAAATTATTTGTCATAAAGATAGAAATACCTTCACAATGCATTCAATGTTCCAAAAGAGAGCCGACGACGTGGAATTTAAATTCCGGTCGAGGGGGTTGTCCCTGTGATTCAAAAAACATAAATTTAAGTGTTTTGAATTCCAATGAATTCGTCTTATAATCACATTACATTCATACTCACCTTAACTCTCTGCTATAGCCTCACAAATTTCTCTGATTGTTGTACCAGACTGTTTGTATGTTTTCTTGAGTAGTTTCCTTCCATGAGTTGTGTCAGGAAATGTATAATCCTCATACTCTTAAACATCAATATTTAAATTCTCCACCATGATCTCCTTTTGCTTCCTCTATTGAGGTTTCCTATTTACATTAAACCATGTTCGCAAACGGGTGGTACAACTCTTGTTTCCACTACAATCTGGAATGAAATCAAATGGAAACGAACCAGAGTCATGTAAAAGCTTCTGAAATTGTTGCATACAGTCTCCAAAAGTAAAAATATTTTCATCACTGTCTTGCCTCACATCCAACAATGATTTCAAAAACTCTTTAGATTGGCTGAGCACTTGTAATGCATTTCCATGGTTTCTAACATGTTGCTCAGGACTAAGGGATTGTGTTTCCCGTTGAATTCCTTCATCACCCTCAATTGTCACAAAAAAGAAAATTGATTTAGTAATCGAGAAATTGTTGATATATCAAACACTATTCATTCATAATAAATTACGTATTGTCAATGAAAATGCGGGGCTGCTCCGAGGGAGCTTCTTCAGGTGCAATGCATTAAATTACTTCCGTAACATGAACAACATGGTCATCTACAATGCCAACAATAATTTAGAGGATGTACAATGATTTGTTCTGAGGATAACAACGATACAAAATAGTTGAAATAATGAAATAAAAACATACACCCTCACCACTGAAATTTGGATCCCTAGTAGATGCACTACCCTGTGTCCTCTCAAGTTGCAACACCTTCAAAACATGTTTGCAGGTGTTGCCTTTGGTAGCCAGAGGAAAGTCACAAACATAAAAATTTGAGCCGAATCTTCGAATGGAATAGCATCGATCCCTAGATGTTTGAATTCTAACCATGTAAGACCCATGAATGGTATGATTTACACAACAATCACTATCTGGTATTTCTTTGGCCCTCTCAGTGGTAGTCAAAAGTAACTTCCTCTTCTTATAATTTTTCAAAAAACCGATACTTGCAATTTCCTCTTGTTTTTGTAATGGGGTTCAACTCAAAACACCAATGCATACAAAAACCAATCCATTCTCCTTGTGCATTTCTTTCTTTGATCACACAAGTATCGGGTCTTTAAGAAACAATGGTAAAATTATATGGATGCATTCATATCCTGATTGACACGAGTGAAGTTGTGGAAATTCTTTGACCACATAGTTGCATGTGGAAAAAATAAAACCATTAGAAACGACTTAAACTTATTAACTCTACACATAGCTATGTAGTTAGCACTTACCACTACGTCCATCTTGCAACCATGTCTTTCTAAAATACTCCATGAAAACACTCTCCACTTTGAACTCCTCCATGAATTCGTCGATAAGGAAAAAGGTCATGCTCTCATTATCACTAATGGCACACATGATGTCACCTAGTCTCTGGAACATAACTGTCCCCACCTCCTTCTTCATATATCTATAAATAAAATTGTCGCGTGGAGATAAGTAATACAGAACAACAAAAAACAACCCAAGCCTGTAAACATTCTATTACAAAAATAAAGGAAAAAAAACCTATAAATATTCATTAGCCAAGCCCTATGAACATGCCATATGCATAACAAGACAACCGAATACAACTTTGAGATACAAATAATGTCGTTAGGGATGTAAATTGTGTGTTTTATATCTATAGAAAAACCTATTAGTAAATTTATACTTTATAGCTTGTATTTCGGAAGCTGCATCATCTGTAATGAATGCATTGACATGTCAATCCATCCTTTTCCTTTTTCCCCTCATGTAGACTTCAGCAAGCCATGCATATATGTCATCCACTTTATTACGGGAAGAAACTACCCATGCAACAGGAACCCCAACCTATTTCTCATAAAACAAGAGGTGTGTACAATTGGTACTATGGAAAATATGTACATGAAATTATTGTTAGTATGAGAACGACTTAAACAACTATATCCAAATATCAATTATGCATGTAAACGAGACACTAATGTGATTACCCCATATTTATTAGTTGAGAACATGGAATCCATTGCAATTATGGAGTTGTGGGAATGAGGAACCATCATTTCAAGCATCCACATTGTTTGAAGGCCCATAATGAGAGGCACGTCAGTTCCACATGACCTCTGATAATTAAAAAAATAATCCCTTTCTACGACATGCCACAAGTTAATACTAGTGTTGTAGTGTTGGTGGTTTTGGGATCTAATGCTTTTCACCCTCCTCCATGCATTCAACACATATTTCCTAGTTAAGAAATCATCCCTTTTGTTGACAATCCTTGCCAACTACGGATCCGTGTAGTTCCTTTCAATAATGGTGTCAACAGATATACCAGCAAGCAAAATATATTCAATGTATTACTTACATTCAAATGATAAATTTAGAGCAAAACCACTTCGTGGATCCAAGATTGTGTCCTTTACACCATGGGAAAACTCACCATTCTGATCAACATGAGACATATCATTGTTTATGATATGTGTCATATATGGTGTACCAAACATAACCCTCACATTGAAATGACACTGACATCCACGTTTTTTCTAAAACCTCCTAATTCTTTCACTAGTAGGAAGTTTGTTCTTATTGTTGTCAGGGCCATAAGCACATCAGTAACTAAAACAAAAGGAAATACATATTTATATGAGGTACAAAATGTGAAAAATGTGGCACTAACATATGCGAACACTATTCCTAACGATGACCAAATGTAAAGTTAATATAAAAAAACCTGTAATATATAATGGTAGCTTATGGTGGTGTGCCTTCCTCCATAAGAGGGTAAGTCCTTTTTTTCTTGCATATGAATGTCGTCTCAGAGCTATCAAGAATGCCTTACCCTTTAATAAAGGCATCAAGTTGTGCTAGAGGGATTTCCACACAAAGATCCTTGGAACCATTATCTTCCCCAATTGGTGTCCATTAAAGACCGTTTTGAAAAAAAATGTGGTTTCCCATTTCCCACGTCTTGAACATCTAGAGAAAGTAATTGTTCATACTTTGTCATTCGTGACATGCTAAACAAAATAATGTAAACAACTTCCTATAATCAGTAAGCATGGTATTTAACATATCAGTATATGAAATGATATACATAATATGTTATTTTTGCAAACATAAGGCACTGTAATATGACACAAGTCATAAAAAACATCTAAACACATATTATGTGGTATATGCAGGTTGTCGTTTATGTGGTAAACCATAATAGAGCTTCTTTATACTTAATAAACTGTGTATGAATATGTGGATTTGGTATTTGAAGTAAGTGATTATGAAATGGCTAATGAATCACTGTTAGGTATCTTGTAAAATTAATATTTATAAACCCAAATGTCTTGGACCGATCATCCTACAAAACAAAGGGTTAGTAGTTTTAGACTATTTTTTATCTTTGATAACTGTAGGAAGCGGCACACAAATTCTTAGAAGTTTGGAGCAAGAATAATATAACTCAATGTGTAGCTAAAATGAAAATATTTAGAAAAAATTAAAAACATGAATAAAGTATCTTATAAACCGCTATATTAAGGATTTGTCTATCCTAGCGACATGATCACATGATGTATGCATGCCACATGCATGCCCATGGCTTACACATTTTCATGCCTTAATTTTATTTAGGTTTGTGGTATATATACATAGTGTGGTGTACACACATAGTGTGCATACCACAAACCTAAAAAAATATGGGATTCAAACTTGTGACCTCCCAAATACTAGCACTCATGCCTACCAACCTACTTAGCACCTGACACATGCAACCATTTGATTTTAAACACATATATTAAAAAAATAAGAACTCGGGATAGCCACGGGTGTTTCAAAGCATATGCGTAAACGTTAGACCCTGTGTATACCATAGATTTCAAATACAAGTATCCTATAATGATGTTTGTGACATTTATCACATACACGCATATGTGACACCCTGTGTATACCAAAAATTTAGAATACCAGTATCTGATAATGTTATTTGTGACGTTTGTATCTTACGTGAAAACGTGACACCTTGTGTAAATGACAAATTTCGAATATCAGTATCATATGACATTGTTTGCAATGTTTTTCGCATACGTGCAAATATGACACCCTTTGTATACCACAGATTTGGACTACCAGTTTCCTATAATGTTGTTTGTGACATTTGTCACATACGCACAGAGGTGACACCCTGTGTATACCATAGATTTCGAATACTGGTATCCTATGATGATGTTTGTAACATTTGTCACATATGCACAAACGTGACACTCTGTGTATACCACATATTTCAAATACAAGTATCCTATAACGTTGTTTGCGATGTTTTTCATATACGTGCAAATTTGGGACCCTGTGTATACCACAGATTTCAAATACCAGTATCCTATAATGTTGTTTGTGATGTTTGTCACATACGCGTAAACGTGACACCCTGTGTATACCACATATTTTTACTAGCAGTTTCCTATTACACTACTTGCGTTGTTTGTCACATATGCTCAAACATGACACATTGTGTATACCACAAACTCTGAATAACAACACCCTATAATGATGTTTGCGATGTTTTTCACATACATGCAAACGTCAGACCCTGTGTATACCACAAATTTTGAATATCGGTATACTATAATGTTGTTTGCAAAGTTTGTTGCATACACACAGACGTGAGACCCTATGTATACCACATAGTTTCATTACTTGTCAAATACTCACAAAAAAATTACATCCTGTGTATTCCACAATTTTTCACTCCTAGTATCCTATGCAATGAAAGCAAATCTGTCTATCTTGGTGACATGATCGCATGATGCATACATATGCGTTATTTACACATTTTTCATGCCTTATATTTTTTTAGGTTTGTGGTCTACACACATAGTTTGGTATACACACATAGTGTGTATACCAAAAACCTAAAAAAAATTGGGATTCAAACCCATGACCTCCCAAATACTAGCACTTATGCCTACCAAGGCAAGTCGTACTTCACCTAGAAAAATACAATTATGTTAAGTGCTTTATCATGTATTTTCTCTTTTCTATAATTTTAAGTAACTGATAAATTATTATAAGTGATTTCATATTTTCCCTTTGCTACAGGCACTTTATAACTTAAGTCACCCTTATATGTTTCCATTAGCCGCCGGGTAGACAAAATAGGCTAAGGGTCTTCGATTAGGAAGGGAATATTACACGTAAACATCGTTATAGGAAACTAGTTGTCCAAATATGTGGTATACACATGGTGTCATGTTTGCGACAAACTTCACAAACAAAATTTATAATATATTTGTATTCGAAACATGTGGTACACATAGGGTTTCATGTTTTCACAGATGCAAAAAATGACATAAACAACATTATAGGAAACTAATAGTCCTAATATATGGTATACACATGGTGTCATGTTTGCGACAAAAGTCACAAATAACGTTATAGGATATTGGTATTATAAACATGTGGTACACACAAGGTGTAATGTTTGCACATATAGGACAAACAACGTAAACAACGTTATATGAAATTGGTAGTCCAAATCTATGGTATACACATGGTGTCAAAATTTGTGGTATACAAAAGGTCTAATGTTTGCGTGTATGCGAAAAACCTGGCAAACAATGTTATATGATATTGGTATTCAAAATTTGTGGTATACACATGGTGTCACACTTACGCGTATGAAACAAATGACACAAACAACATTATAGTATACTGGTATTTACAGTTTTTGGTATACACAAGGTCTAATGTTTGCACGTATGCGATAAACATTGCAAAAAACATTATAGGATACTGTTATTCAAAATCTGTGGTGTACACATGGTGTCACGTTTGAGTGTATGCAACAAATGACGTAAGCAACATAAGAGGAAATTAATAATCAAAATCTGTGGTATACACAAGGTGTCACATTTGCGTGTATGCGAAAAATATCGCAAACAACGTTATAAGATATTGGTATTCGAAACTTGTGATATACATAGGGTCTCACATTTGCATGTATGTGATAAACAAGGTTGCATCTGGTCCCGAAGGATTTAGTCACTTCACATGATCCATATACGTGTCACTTTTTTAAAATTTACAGATTATATAATGTAACTGGAGGATAGTTGCAGGGTCCTTTCGAGCCACATTCTTGTGCCATATTTTACAATGAATAAATTTATATAGGTAGACACTCATAACTTCTCATTTGATTTCCTGGAATTTTAATTTTCAATTGTTAGGTTACTGGGTCTACTTATCCCCTAAATCAGTGATTAAGAGGCCTGAGTCTATTTTTCAATCACGGCAGCCATGGTTTTCCAAGAATATTGATGTAACATAGATCTATATATACTTCGCAGAGTGTTAATTTGGCGTGGTGACAAAACTGCAAAATAAAAAAAAGTCTATCTATGAACAATTTTAAAACTGGCCAATTGGCGAGCAGCGTCCAAGTAGTGTGACATATGAAAATATAGAACCTTTTTCTTAATTTATAAGGTCCTCCTATTGAGACAAACGAACGTCCAAGTTTTCGCTCTAAATTAGCGGCACTTCATGCAAATCGTATACACACTCTCCCACAATTTTAGCGGAAAATGTCTCATCTCCCGCAGAACTGCCTAATGATTTGAAAATTGCGTGGCACTGGAATGTTTTGAAAAAACCATAAAAACCATAATACTCCCCAATTTTGCGTAAAGAGACAAACTCACCAATGTCTAGATCTATCTCAACCGACCATCTGCACAATCCCAGTTGTAAACGTTCCGAGTTTCGCCAATTCGCCCAAAATCCTCTGCATACAGTTGTAGAGTTCCTGGATTTGATGATGAGAACCAACAAGTATTTATTATAATAATCATAACACTGGTTAATAATAATAATACGCCTATGGATTTAATTTCGCCCCCTTCGCAAGGGGGCTTTCGAAAGGGGGCTAAGAAGGGACTCGTAGGCGGGCCTGAGAATTAGTCTCGTGGAATTACAGAGGGGTTGAATGCAGAGGACTTGGGAGCAAATGGGTTGCTAGAGATTAGGGAGCCCAACCGTGGTGCCCGCCTCTGGCTCGGCACCTTTTCTACGGTCCGAGAGAAGCCGCTCGCGCATGTATGACCACGCCGCTAAGATCCACTACGGGGCCTCCGCTAAGCTCATTACTATGCCAGGCAATGCTTCTTCTCTGGAGTCTCGTCAGCTCGGGATTGATATCCCCGCAACACCAGAAAAGTCAACTGCGGATAGCATCGTCCAGCAAATGGGGACTCCCATACTGACTATCGTAGTTGATGTCCGACGTGGAGCAAAAGTGAGAAGGCCACGACCACGTCATTATTGCTTCAATCTGATGTCAGTGCGTTGCAGAACCCCTTTGATCTGAGTCTGCCGCCGCTGAGTCCGCAGAACGACCTCAGTCTTGTTCGGCGAGCACGACGTGGACACGGAATTAGGAGATCCCGTTTTCCGACGTGGCGTCTGACTCCACCATGCTGACGGGGCGCACAATTGTGATGTTGACGAGGTTAAACAACTGCCGTGTATTTCGACGCTTAAATCGCATCGTGCCTACGTGGCCGCCTACGTTATTTTCTGAGGGCTTGTGTTTGCTAAGTGTTGGATAAATCTGTACAGACATTATATATCTGCTGCTAAATGCATTTCTCAGTCAAATGTGACATTTGAATATCTATGTAATGTTGCACTTATATGGCCAAAGAAAGTGTTCATAAATGACTTAGTGACAGTTGTTCGTTGAATTCTTTCACGTCAAACAAGGACGGGACGACAATTCTACAAAGTGTAAAGTATGGTTACAATAGGAAGAAAATGTCTGGAATAAGCATCAAATCTCAGCTATACACGCCATAAATCACCAATTTCCAGTTTGGAGTTACCAAATTCATAGACATGGGCCATCATCAGCTATTTAATTTTAAGATATTATAGAGAGTATTTCAAGGACTTGAGTAATGTAGTCTAGACCATAACTATTAATTATTTTTCTAACAGTATTTACAAAAGTACTAGCAATTGACACCATTAAAGAGTGCACATCAAAAGATATCCAAGTTCCACGTTATTCATGATGACAAGAAGTTGTGTATACCCTGCTCCTTTCAATCAATGAGCATGGTATCATGAAATCCATGAATCCACTATGACATGGAATCTTATTGCCTTGGCAACTCATGTTATCTCCAAGAGTATAAACATTGGTGGTGCTCATTGTAAGCCTAATCCATGCTCAATAGTTGGTGTCTCCAATTGTATTCCTTGAGTAGTAATTAGGAATATTGCTTACTCAAATACTCTTACATTACATAGTTGTAGTGCATGTCGTCATAATCCAATCTTCAATCTGACGAATTCTTTTACGTACATATCATTTTAGTTGTGAAACATCGATGTATCTAGCCCCATGCAAATGATGTCATCTCCATTTTTGCACACGTATGAAGAGCAACATTAACCTATGAAGCATATATATTCAACTACATTGTTCATGTTTCAAGGAGTACCACATACAATAATTTAACATCTAGTGAATTCGTTCATTCGCATTTCTTAAGGCATTGGTCACTTGCACACTTTTGTTTTAGGATCTTGCTAAGATCAACTTTAGAGTCCATAATTAAACAATTACCCACACCTTATACATGCCTTTTTATCAATTAATGATCCTTGCTATGCCCGCTCGCATCTCAACTGAAATGTTAGGGTTTACATGTTAGAGATACTTTAGATTTATTGCAAAACAAGAGTCCTTGAATGCCATACTAATACATTTTGTGTATTTTAACTCATGTTCACAATGACTTGTAATGTCATGAAATTTAGGGTATACAAATTTAAGATGACATTTTAAATTATTTTCATTTTTATGGGCATTTGATATAGATATTCATTAGATACGATCACGGTTTAATATGCTTGAGTGCATCATGAATCATTTTGATGCTGTCACCAGGTTTTGTAAATGTTGTCTTGTAAATCCATCTATTTAATATGACATAAATATACATGTCTGAGTGGGAAATATAAACCCATGTGAAGAACACTCACACAGGTCCAGGATCCGCTTCTAAGCGCTGCTCATTACCCATAGTGTAACATGGAGAGTGACACAACCTAAATATTTTTGTCTCTACCTATAATGTGTATCCTCTGCATGATGATATGATACACTTTATTTGATATCTGAAGGCGTTAACTCTATGTCTAAATAACCTAGATAGTGTTGTAAATTTAGCAACAATTGGATTGTTGTTGTGAACAAACTATTAAATTAGAGTGACTAGATATTGTACAGTATATGTTTTTCATTCCATTGCATGGTGAACTATGGTCATGACATGGTTTTCGCTACACATGTATTTAGCTTCCTTAAATGGCAAGACCATTGATAGGAGTTACACTAAGTCCACCTTTTAAGGTGAGTTACACTTGTTGACTTCCTATTTATACACCTATTGTAAAGTTGTTTTCTCATGCATTCAAATACAAGCTATCTGATTTGGCTCATGTATCTGGTTCCTCTCTCTGATAACTTTACTCTCAATTTGTGCCTTCAGATTTTATCAACTGCTCGATCTTGGCCTACATTCTCACATAGTATTAGAGCTCGTTCAATGATCATCTGAATGACATAGTTTTGTTGTAAAACATTTTTTCGAAATATTGAGTTTTTCAAGTTTCTTATTGACACATCTTTTACATCTATTAAGTATGTTTTTCTCTTATGTCTTTGGATGATCTGGAGAATTAGAACAAAGTGAAGGAAATAGGTTGATTTTCATGACATTTTTCATTTTGTCCAACTATTCTACCAATCGTTGATATGCACTACTTCATTGAGTATGGATCCTACCAAAACCCTATGATCGAATGTCTATCAACATTGAATATGCTACCTTAAAGCAGGCTAGATCATGGGTTTTTTTGGGGTTTATATGGTCATCTCTTGGCTATTCAGTGGAATATTTTGTATTGCGCCTTTATTTAAGAACATTCAATTATTTTTTACTTTCTATAGTTTTGTCCAAAAAATTAAACTGAATAGGCGATTTTCAATAAATTGATTTAATGGATTCAATGGCGCAATGCATTCAAAAGTTTGAGGCAGGTCATTGAATTTTTCTAAGTAAAAAAATGGTAAATGGTACAACTGTCTTGATGACCATCATCATGTTGGTGTCCATTTTGATCCTCTGTTATTTTCCCATCTTTCCCCTTTGTTCTACGTGCTCAAAAAATGTTTTTCTTTGAGTTTGGTGGTCTGCAAGTTTCCCCATCCAGATTGAATGCTTTAAATGGCTCATAAACTTATTATTTTTCCCCAACTTGAAAGAAAAATACATGCAGGCTCTGTTTTATGCCCTAAATTTCCAAATCCATGGGCCTCTGTCATTTTTTCCATTTTTCCCAGCCTGTGGAGCTCGTAGTTGCTCATTTTTGTACTTATTTTCCCTCAAAAATCCTTCCCCATGGTCAAAAATTGCTAAAACCACTTCCCATATGTTTTTTGACCAAAAAATCCTTCACCCACGAAGAAAAAATTGAATTTGGAGGTCCTTAGCAAATTTGTGTTTTTTTTACAGTCGTACGGGTGTCATTTGACCGTCAAAATTAAGCTCAAATGATGCCTCCTACATGGCCACTTCTGGTTGGACAAGGATTGGTGAGGTTTCTTTGAAAAACTTAGCATTTTTTGGCTTTGGAAAAAATCAAATTACCCCCGCAACTCGCACAGGAGGACACGTGTCACGCAAAGAGGGAAAAAGGTCTTATGCCAAGGTGGGATGGAAGGCGGGTGGGGGAGAACTTAGGCATTTTTTGCCTTTTTTGGCGAAAAGGGAAAAAAGTAAAGAAAGGCCTGTGTCCACAATGGAGCAAGGGGTGGACACGTGGTAGGTGTAGGTGGGTGTAGAAGGGTCGGCCATTGGGGCAAAGGGGAAATTTTCCCTTTTTGTCAAAAGGACTTAGAGTAAAAAATTAAGCTGCGGGTCCGAATGAAACCACAGGGAGACACGTGGCGAAGGTAGAGCGGGTCGGCGGGCCGGCGGAGGTAAAAGGGAATTTTTTCCCTTTTTGCAAAAAAAGATTATTAGAATGGAAATTTGAGGTGCATGGCTCCATGAAAAATCAGAAAGGACACATGTGGTAAGGAAGGAATCGAGGCGCAGGCCCGCGGAGGAAAAATGAGAAAATTTTCCCTTGGCGAAAAAAGGGGTTAAAACATGAAATAAGCCCGCAGATTTTTAGTGATAGAGAGGATGACACGTGTCAAGGATAGAGGCAGAGGTGCGGGCCCATGGGGAAAAAAGTGAAAATTTTCCAAATTCCAAAAAAGGGTGGAAATGCGCAGAATTGAGTGCGATCCCAATGGGACCCACCATATGCCACGTGTCATCACCAAATTTCAAGGGCGGAGGGGCGGAGAAAAAAGTCAATTTTTTCCATTTTTCCAAAAATGTTAAAAAGTCAAAAAGTGAGCCTGAATTCATTCCCAATCATATTTTGACACGTGGAGGGCCCAGATTGAAGGAGAAAGAGCAAATCAAGGGTAACTGTACATTTTCATTTTTGGCCACCATTTTTTCTCCAGGAAGTGTGGAAATGTGAATTTTGCATCATTTTTCATCGAATTTTTGGTGAATTTGTGTCCTTTGTGCCTGCAAAGATCAATGCAAGTGGTTTTAGGGATTAATTTGCAGATTTGAGGTGTTTTTGAAATAAATTTTTACTCAGGCCCGTGTAAAACGTGAAATATCAAATTATAAAGTTGCAGAATCAAATTTTGGAATGATAAGGATGAAATGATGAAATGAAAGGGGTCTTGCATGCTTGGAGAATGAAAAACGTGCCTCCACAATGGATAATGATGAAGGATTTGTAATGATTCACCATTTTAGAAACACCTGGCAACTTTGTTGCAAATTTGTTAAATGTCCCTATCTGCGAATCATGTTGGAATTTTGTAACAAACTTGATGCTGGGCATATTCTTTTCTTGGGAAAGAAGGATCAAATGTAATTGAAAGTTATATAATGCATGTTTTGAGACATGCAAAAGGTCAGAGAAACTTAGAATTTCACGAGGAAAATCTGGGAAGAAGCCCATTCTCTGAGAAACCACCTGAGAACCATTTCTAATTCCTTTTTGCATCAGATTTGTATCATGTTGAGTTGGTTTCAGTTGTAAAGCCATCAACAAGCTCTGAGATTGTTCTTATAACATTCCCCTGCTGATAAATTTGGTCATTTTGGATTATTTTGTGTTGTCTCTTGGCAAAATTTGCATGCACTTATGTTTCAGAATGTTTTCAATTTGTGTTTCTTGCTCCTGTTGCAGTCTTGTGTTTAAAATATCTCTTGATCATACATGGTCTCATTTCTTGTTGATAGTTTAGTGGCATCTGCAGTCTCACATTCAGAAGAGCTTTCATCTGATAAAGAGATAAACAGATTTAAAATCACTTTACCTTCCTTGAATTTGAGATTGTTTGTAAACCTTTGGGTGCACCTTAGGTCATGATAAAATAGAGATTTCTGGATACTTTGTTGGTTCATCTGCTTCAAGATTTTGTGGCAGGTTGTCAAAGATTGTGTGGAAGAGTGTAGATCTGGGCCTCCATTTGGTGCACATATCCTGGTTGAAGGAGTACCTTAACCCCTTTGAAGCATTCTATTGTTTAGGTGTTACAAATTTCTTGCAAAGGTCCTCAAAGAATTTGGCAAATTCTGGTTAGTCTTGTCTAAAATCTCCCACCAAAAATTCATTCAGAATAACTAATCCTACCCCATACTACCCCTGCATTGCATTGTGTGTCAACAAAAGAACACAATCCATTTACAAAAATGCACAAAGCAAATCAGGATCATACCATGTCTCTAGCAGCCTCAGCCTTGTCTTGAAAGCATTTCCATCATTTAGTAGTGACAGCTCTGTTGAGTTTGAATAATGGAAAATTGATCATGTTTTCCCAAGGCCATCTCCATACAATATGCACAGTATAAGGATATCTCCACCTCCTTCACAAAACAGAGGCTGCAATATAGGTTCTCTTACCTTGGTTGAAAGGCACAACCTAAAATAGTGAGGATTAGATCAAAATCCTTTCAAGGTGCTACCCACTTCTTCAAAGCCTGAGTGCTAACAAGTCAGATAAATTGCTTCCCATGCTACAAAATGACATATAAATCATTTATCTGGGACCTCTGAGTGTCTTGTAAAATCCATGATGTTACTCAAGTTGTGAAGGAGATTAAATCTAGGTACCAACACCCAAATGGCGCCATAATTTCATTGCTGAGATTGTTTTGATTCATTTTAGTCCATATCTATTTAGCCCATCAACAATTTTGAATTCCTATTTTGCATGGGATTGATTTGCTGATTCATTTTCCAGTCCAGTCTATTTATCCCATCAACAACATTTGAGTATTATTCAGTATTTTAGTATTTTAGATCCCTGATCCTTGTGTGATTTATGTGTAATTACAAATAGTATCATCTTCTGATAGATTTATAAGATTGGAATGAAGAGTAGAGTTCTGAGTTTGATATTGTTCAATTTGCATACATATTTGAGATATTTGAATGCATATCAAACCTGGTAAATTCCCTTGCAAATTTATGCATGCAAATACATTGTTGAAGTATCATTTTATAATCAGATTTGTAAGGATTGAGTGAAGATATAAGTTCTACCTACAAATTTTATCAGTTTCCAGTAGTAGTTGCACTTCATTTGCATTTGTGATTGATAAATTCAAAAAAAGGAAGGTCTGATCTATAAAGTTTGGCAAGATTTTCAGTGCTGATAGATATTTGACAGAGTATTTTAGTGCATTTGCACAACTAGGGTGAAATTCCTTAGTGGCGACTCCATGTTGTTCTGATCTTGATAAGTACCAGTGTCTTAACCTTTCTGTCATTTACTTTGGTGTTGCTAATCTCTGCAAAACTGGAAGGAAGAAGATCTCTCTTCATTAGAGACTCTGCTAAGAAGTTGTTTACAGATTCAAGAAACTCAGAGTTGGAAGGGAGAAGAGTTTGGAAGGTTGTTAAAGGTCAGACATCAGGAAAAGATATATCCATTGGTGAGAGAGATCAGCCTTTGGTAGAGGATTATCACTCTTCTTCAAGTGATTCTGATTCAAGAAATCCTCTCATAAACTTGTTTGCCTCAGCTAGTGAAGGTCCTTCTGCTATACCGGGTAAGTTCCTTCTCCAATCTGCACCTCTGTGTTTCAATTCAAATAAAACTTTCCAAGAAAATCAGCACTTAGAGAATACCAGTCTTGTGAATCACATTCTTGAGCCCCAAAGACCTTGCACTCCTCATCAGCTTGTGTCACCCCCAAGATCACCTCCACCAAACAATATGGCTCAGCCTAGACCTCCATTTGTTGTTAACACCTTTGGTCCTATAGACTTTAGAGGAATGGATGGTTACCCAAATGCTGTCCCACAAGATGTCAGAAATAGATTGCCAAAATTCCAAGGTAACAATGCAATAACTGGTGATCAGCATCTCAAACTTTTTGTTAACATGATGGAAGATTTTGAGATAGAGTTTGAAGATGTGTATATTAAATTGTTCATTCATACACTAGAAGAGGATGCTAGGGATTGGTACAAGGCTCTGCCTGATAATTCAATTGATTCTTGGACTGAGATGAAGAATGCATTTAGGTTGCAATATGGTGACAAGACTGATCCTAGATTTCTCTTGTCTGAGTTTGAGAATATCAAGAAGAACCCCAATGAATCAGTCCATGACTTTAACACAAGGTTTAACAAAACTTTGAGAAGGCTTCCTGTTAGTCTGAGGCCTTGTGATGAGTCTTGTTTAATCAAATATGCAGATGCATTTGATAAAAAGGCAGCCTATTACCTAAGAGACAAGAACCCTACCAATCTAAGACAAGCTTTCACCATGGCACTTCAAATTGAAAACAATATCAAAGAAATTGGGAAACCTCTCAAGAGAGATGGTGTAAAGTTGATAAACCCTGAAAAACCTCAAGCTAGCAAGGGTGCTGATTTAGAGGAGGTTGTGAAAACTTTGGCAGGGGCTGTCAAAGAAATCTCATATAAGTTGGCAAGAGCTGAGAAAGGAATTGGGAAAACTTCACAAGGTCAGCCAAGAGCACAAAACCATGACAGATTTTCCAATCATCCTAGAGGTGATCAAAGGGCAGATGATAGAGGAAAAGGACCCATGGGGTCTGTAAATAGACATCCTCAAGCACATGAAGGAAGAGTGTTACCTGATCCCCTAACTGCTAGGGTTGCTGTTGTTGAAGAAGTTGTTGATATTGATTGGTGTGATAGGTGTTTTCTACCCCATCCTCCATGTGAAGTGGACCAGCAAGAAGGTGAAGCTAATAATGATGATGGTACTGATGATGATATTTACATGGTGGGTTGTTCTTCAAGCTCACAAGGAGGAGCAACATCTACTGAAGTGATAAGTGCAAGGACAGCTGCAACCTTTTGGGATTGCATCAAATGGGTACAAGTTTTCCTTCCCCCTCATACTCTTGAAGTTGATGTAGTGCAAGCTTTTGAAATTCCTAACAATGACTTTGAATACTTAAGAGCTTTGATGATTAAGAAGTATGATGGTGGTATTCCTTCGGAGGAAGATAGACAATTGTTGATGAATGTTGTTGTAGCTCAAGAGAAAGATTATAACACTAGAAGCAAAGTTGTTAAGGGAGTTGGGCCTCAAGCCAAACCTAAAACACCCTTTCTCACAAGCATTCCCAAAGAAGCTCCTAGAAGAGAAGCACTTGCCAAAAGCTCTGTTGTCCCAAGAAAAAATTACAGTCCTCCTCATGCCCAAGCTGCCAAGAATCCCATGCCATCTGATGAATCTTCTTGTCTCCCTTCCAATGTTGTTTTTCCAAAGAGTGTTCCCTATGACATAGCCCAAGTATTGAGCCAAATCAAAGTGAGTGTTCCAATCATTGAGTTGCTTAGGATTCCTGAGCATAAGAAGAGAGCATTTGAGTACTTGGGGTTGAAAGAAGAGAAGACTACTCCAGGCAGAAATGTAAATGTTGTTGAGATTCCTCCTCAAATCATTGTTGACCTTGAAACACCACCAGCAGTAGAGGATTTTGGAGAGACACCTGAGGTATATTTGGGGACATCCTTGGTTGATTCCCAATTGAATGTTGATCCATTCTTCACAACTTTGATCATAAAGGATAGGCTACTTCACAATTGTATGTTTGATTCTGGTGCATCATGTAATGTCATGCCTCTAGAAGTCATGAATGAGTTGGATATCAAAGTGATAGTAGCCTATGGAAAATGTACTGCCATGGACTCAAGAGAAGTGCCAGTTGTTGGTTGTGTGAAGGGTTTGGTAGTGCAGCTTGCATCTTATCCTGGGAGGAATTTAAAATTGGATGTTGTGATTGTTGATTGCCCTGCCAAATGGGGTATGTTATTGTCAAGAAAGTGGGCTGCAAGTGTTGGAGGGAGTGTCCAAATGGATATGTCTTTTTCCACCATTCCCATTGAAGGCAGCCTTGTCAAGCTCTATGGAGAAAAGAAAATGTTGCATCTAATTGAGGACCCAAACAATGCTTCTTATGAAGTATTATTTGCTGATGTTGATGTTGATAATTTTATTGGTTTTGCTGATGGTAAAGAACACAAGATGGATCAGTCAAAGTTCCTTGAATAGGTGATGTTCTCCTTGGACCTTGCTATTTGATGGAGCTTGCTCCAAATTTGGAAATGGTGCTGGTGTAATTCTGATTTCTCCTAGCTTGGAAGAATTTGTTTTTTCCTTCAAGCTTAATTTTGAATGTACTAACAACATTGCTGAGTATGAAGCCTTGTTGTTGGGTCTGAGAATTGCATGGAAGTATGGTGTCAAGGACATCATTACAAAGGGAGATTCAGAGCTAGTTGTCAAACAAATAAGAAAACTGTATGCTACAAAAAATCAGTGGATGAAACAGTATAAGCATGCAGTTTGGGATCTAATTGAGATGTTTGATTCCTTCAATATTGTGCACCATGACAGAAGTTTGAATGCTTGTTGCTGAAAAGTTGGTAGTGATGGGGTCAAGATTTGGAGATTGCACCATTTCACCTTATTGTGAGTACAATGTTGAAGTGTTAACTAGGCCAGCTGTCCCTGACAACATCAAGCATTGGCAAGTGTTTAATG